>CM055118.1:297414900-298014900 GCA_029206835.1 Rana muscosa
TAAAACAGAATCTAGATCAGGACCGAACAAAAGATCTCCAAAAAAAGGAATTCCACATAACTTAATTTTTGGAAGCTGCGTCCCCTGGCCATGTCTTCAGCCATAGAGCTCCCCTGGCTGAGTTAGTTAAGGCCCCAGATCTGGCTGACATCCTTATTGATTCTGCAGAAGCGTCAGAAATATAAGCTACAGCTGCTGCTAGAGTTGAAAAAGAATCTAGAATCTCCTGCTTAGGTGAGCCTGCTATAATATGAGCTTTAAGCTGATTCACCCAGAACTCCATGTTTCTGGAGACACAGGTAGTAGCCATAGCTGGTTTAAGGTTACCCATGATGGATTGCCAAGCCTTTTTAAGCTGCTGATCCATCCTTTTGTCCATGGGATATTTCAGTATACCCATGTCTTCAAATGCCAGGTCGGTTGACCTGGAAACTTGTGAAAACGCTGCGTCTAATTTTGTTCCAAAGCGCATCTGGGTCTTCATTGAACAGAAAGCGTCTTTTATGCGCTCTTGGGGAAAAAAAAAATTCTCTGGATCAGCCGATTCCTTCTTAATGGCTTCTGAGATTACTGAATGCACAGGGAAAGTGCGACTTTTTGTTTCACTAAGCCCTGCATACATTCGGTCACGCAGCGACAATTCTTTCTTTATCTATTCCCAATGTTGCATAGACTGCTTTCAACTTGCTCTAAGGACAGTTTGTATCTTGAAGGTCCTCATCCTCGTCCTTCTCCTCCTCCTCCTCCTATTGTGAGCCCTGAGAGGATCCCGATGTAGTTGGCTGACTCAGGGATGGTGTTGCAAGAGAAGAGCGAAAAGATTGTATGGTAGCATCTAGCTCTTTCTTGATGAATGCGATTAAATCGCTGCATGCAGAAGCTTCTTCCTTCACTAAGGAGTCAATGCAAACTTGACATAAAGCTTTCTTCCAGCCCTCTGGCAACTTTGTTTTACATGAGGAACATCTCTTTTTGATAGGAGGGTCAGAGCTCTTAGCCTGCCACAAAAAAAGACAAAAAGAGAAACACCAGCATCCCAGTGAGCCCAACCTGCCTCCTAACGGGCTCACCCCAGGTGCACAGTTAGTATAACAGCCAACACCCTGTGTCCAGACAGGCCCCAGCCACCAGGGGGGAAAAACATGGAAAGAGAGAGGCACCTACAGTACACAGGGTAGATCCCACATACCCCCTTACCTGGGCCTTGCTGGTGCCTGTGCCTGTCCTACTCGCTGCTGTCACAGAATCCATCGTGGAGCAGCGCTCGTTCTGTGGCTTCAAAACGACGCCGCTGCACTGGACCGGAACCAAATTATAGGCACCAGAACCGCTCCTCCCCTCTCCCCCTGCGCAAATTCCACCGGAAATGACGCTGCAACTGTTCCCAGTGCCGCCCCTTGCCGGATAGCTCACTTTCGGCCGGCCGAGTCTCTACTCTGCCACCACAAAGATGGCGGAGGCCTGTAACGCCAACATGCGGTTAAAAAAAAAACCCTGCGAACGGCTGCCGCCGCCTAAGGAGCAGCTCCAGAAACAGTCCCGCTCCTCTAAGCTGAAAAGGGAGAAGGAGCCCACTTACCAGCTACCCTTGGCGCGGTGTGGGAGGATCGGACTCTCTGGAGGACAAAAAGGTATGGTGGGGTAGGCAGCCTGGCCTCTCGGGACAGCACCTTAAGAGACCTGACTCCTACTAGGTGTTCCCTTGCCGGAGGAAACACAAAAACTGATGAGCTGTGGGGAGAAGCCTCCTTTTAAAGTGTGGTGGAGTTTGTGTTTCCGTTTTCCTAGTGGGTGGAGCCACTCTCTCATGTGCTGTCCTGAATGACGATAAGGGAAAACTTAGTATTTTTTATTTATTTTTTCCTAATATGAGAATCCCACATCTCTGGGGTTGCTAGGGTGGTCTGCAACAAAGAGCACGCAGGTCCATAAAGCTGCTGACAGTAAAATGTATACCTTATTTGGGCACAGACTCACATTTAAAGCAGAACTCCAGGCAAGCACCTAAATACAGATAAAAATGATTGAAGTTGTTTAACCCAGTGGTTCTCAACCTTAGTCCTCAAGTACCCCCAACGAGCCATGTTTTCAGGTTTTCCTTTACTTTGCACAGCTGCTTTAAATCAATTTCATTGGCATGGTATTGATAAGAGCTAATTTTATGTAGCGCACTCACCCTCTTCACCTGCCTTTGGCTCCCCGCAGGTAAAGAGGGCACACCACGCCACAAGCCCATACCCTCCTGTGTAAAGAGGTTGAGCGGTGTTTTTGGGCGGTCTCCACAGCCAGAAACCAGAATCCTCCAGAGAATGGTTCTCATCTCTACAATTGACAGAGATAAGTCCTTGTTCCCCCCAGTGACTTGAATGTCCACACCAGCTGCAACTTCAACGTAGAGTTTATTTCTCGTAAATAACAGTCTCTGATTGGTAAAGGTTGGAGTAAGAAGACAGGACAGCATAAGGTGTGGGAGAGGTCCAGGCACAAACGTAATCACTTTACTGCTCGGCTTCTCAAGCAGACTCAGCCCAGATGGATAGTCTCCCTAGGTAGGGACTAGCAGCTAAATGGTACTCTAACTTAACCGCACAGTCTTTGCCACAGACCTGGTGAACTCGGTCTCTGTTACAGACATGGTGAACTTGGTGCTTCAAAACTTTTTTTTTTTTAACAATTTCTTTTTATTGCTTATTTGAAATTTTTACATGACATCCATACACACACAGCTGACCTGGCTAAAACCGCCAGGTCAGTACTGGACCAAACAGGGCCCAGGACCACTTTATACAGGCATCAAACGAAAAAAACCTGAGTATCTAGCATTGCATCTACCGAACTAATACAACACTTACATATATACCCCTCCCCCCCCTTTTTTTTTTTTTTTTTTGCTCAGTTCCCCCCCCCCCCAGTCCAGGAGATTGTGATCAACCAGGAAGGAAAAACACTTAATATCGCCCCACCACCCCCTCCCAACCACCCGACATTATATAGTTATACATTTACACCTTCATACATTAAGACATTAAGACATGCCCCACATAGTTCTGAGAAAGCCCCTTTCCTCTAAACAGGATAGTTAAACAAGCTCCCCCTTGCTACCCATCTTTCTTTAACCCACAGTCTTGTCCGAGTTATACCAGGCCTGCCACACCCTGTCAAATTTCTTTCCACATCCCCTAGATAAGTAAGTGGCTTTGTAATATGGCATTATAGCATTTATCTGGCTTTTCCAGAAGCACACATCCGGTGCCCCTGGCTTGCGCCAGCGTATCAATATGGATTTCCTCCCATAGAATAGGAGAATGCTCAGTAAAGTTCTATGTGCCCTGGACGGAACGACCTCCTCCACCAGTCCCAGGAGACATACTCTAACTGTTATTGGGATCGGGACCATCAATACCTCTGAAATGCATGAGGTGACCTCCTGCCAAAAATGTTTGACCAGAGGGCAGCTCCAGAACACATGCTCAGCATCCGCCGGAGCATAGGTACATCTCCAACACTCTGCCGACACCATCGGGTAAATGGAGGCCAGTCTAGCCGGCGTATAATATATCTTGTGTAAAAACTTGAAGTGGATCAGTCTATCTCTCGCTGCTACCAGGTGTTGAAAAGGGTGAGACCACATGTCCTCCCAATCCTCCCCCTGAATATCTGGAACCTCGGCCTCCCACCATTCCCTGCACTTACGCATCCTCACAGGGCTCGTCACAAATAGTTTTTTATAAGAAACCGAGAGCGTCTTTGGAAGGTCCTCAGTTGTTAGTAATTTTTCCAGGTCTGACGGGACAGATTCAATCGTCATATGTTTAAATTGCGTGAGAAATGCGTGTTTCAATTGAATATACCGAAAGAAATGAAAATTCGATAGGTCATGTCGGGCTTTTAACTGGTCAAAAGTCATCAACTCTCCAAACACCGTGATGTCTCTAAGAGTTTTTATCCCCATAGACACCCACCCCATTGGGTCATCAAAGGAGTAGAAATGCACCAATTTAGGATTCATCCAAATTGGGGTGGACGGGGAAAAACCCTTGTAATGGGGACACGCCAAACCCACCGCTCCGCCTCCCCCCACGCTTTAACCGTGGCCTTCATAGATGCTGTCAGCGGAAGGTCCATCCTGACCCCCCTATGAATGGCAACCCGCAGGGACTCATACGAGCCCAATTGAGCTGCCTCTAGAACCGTTGCGGAGTCTCCATTGTCTTCAGTAAGCCACCTATGCACAAAAACCATTTGCCCCGCCAGATAATATCTGCGCCAATTAGGCAGGGCTAAACCCCCCTCCCCCCACGGTTCCTGCAAAACTTTCAGCCCTATCCTCGGTTGTTTAGGTGCCCACAAGAAAGTACTGGTAAGGCTATCCAATTTTTTGAAGAAAGACCCAGGGATCCAGACGGGAGCATTCCGCAAAAAATACAGGATTACTGGGAGTATTTTCATTTTCAGAAGATTAATACGCCCTATAAGAGACAACGGTAGCTTCTGCCAAGCCACAACCCGCTGCTTAAAAAAGACAAGAAGCGGAGTCAGATTCAGAGGCATGTAATCATTGGTGCTTCAAAACTTGATCTCTTTGTAAGGAGAAGACATCCCTCCAGAGCGTTACCAGGCAACTTCCTTCACCGTAACTTCTCACCGGTCCCTCGGAACAGTTCCTCCCCCGTCTAAGATACGGGTCCCCTTGCAAGGCTGCACCCTGGGATTCCTCGATCCTTGATGGGCCCCCAGCCGAAAGGTGCTGGGCCCAAGGCCTTTGCTGTGGTCCCAGAGCTAAAAAGGTGCCTGGGACTGATTCACGACCTCCGCCCCTAGGCCAAAGGTGCCCAGGGCGGACAGGAACACACTCCCTGGGGTAGGACCCCTGGCCATGACAGACCACGCAGAACAGAACCCCGAACAGGCAGCTTCTGCCCTTTTATATCCTCTCCCAGCATGCACAGCAGGCCTGCCACACCCACTGTACGGCTGCTGAGAGGGAACACACAAGGCACAGCACTGTATCAGCGGTTCAACCCTAGCCTACCATGGCAGCGCCACCTGCAGGCCACAGGGACCTATACACAGATACTCTCCCTGCGGACAAAAATGGTTGATAGAATTCTGACAATTGGGGTGTTTGAGCATAACTACCACTCAAACACTTCCCCTAAATTTAGGACCCCGCTACACTCTCCCCCTACTAAATTAGACACTGTCCCCAGTGTCTGGAGCAAACCTATGCCTCTCAAGAGAGTCAACATAGACCTATTCCAGAAACTATCTACAAAAAAAACAAATTTGAAAAATATGTTTGTTTGTGCCGGAACCTGGACATGGGGAAAGGGAGTTAAATGAAGAGATGAAGAGATGAAGAGATGAAGAAAAAGTAGGAGAAAACCAATGTGTACATCCTATTCTCAAATGTCACATAGTTCAAAATAAACATTTTTTTTTTTTTTTACATTTACATTTCCCTCCCCTGCTGCAATAGCTAAATCCACCCCATACTCAGTGATTTGCTTGGTGTCCACCTGCAGAGGGAGAAAGAAACATACACAACCAACAATTTGACATCCTAACTTATGTACAGTAGAAGAGAAAAGATTCTCCCCGGAGGAAAAATCCTTTCCTTCTAACAAGTAAAACTCATTTAAAGCATAATGCAAGAGTTACGCAACACTACCACCTAGTGGAAGTGCCACCGTCAAGACACCTGTCACTGGAAAAAAAACCTTTATTTTTCTTAAAGACGAATCCTCTTCTTGAACCTGACTGTGGCCCTGAACTATTTCTACCCCAAAGTCACTGTCTTTGTAGCGCTGTGAGAGGAGAAAAAGAAAAAACAACAGCTCCTGCTCTTCCAGCAAAATAGAATACCCCATCTGTAAGGGCAGAAGTTCTTGGGCTCCAGGAGAGTACACTCCGGAATAAGCAAAGGACAAACATAAAGAGTCCAGTCTCTCAAAGATAGTACTGTGGATGAGGCAACACTAGTGGTTTCCAGTTCTTGTCAAAAAAGTGTCAATAATGTAGTCAACATTGTCTTTCTCCTTCCGGTAAATAGCCACTTTATGTGCATGGATATGCCTGCCAAGCATCCATGACTCCTTACATTCCTTGTACCGCTTGGTGATTGCGGCAGAACAGGTAAAGTACCTACGGGCCTGGGGTACCTTTAAATAAGTCCATAGGAAGTCCCCGTACCACCGATCCCTATAGGCCTCCACCTCAAAAAGCAAATCTCTAGGCAAGTACGGGTATTCCCACCCATATTCGTTTGCCACTCTCTGGTTAAATAACCGCTGCATCCTGGACAACGGAGGCATGGTTGCACGATCTCCCATACCTGGCAAGACTATGGCATCCGGGTGTCGAGGCACCTTCACTTCCTCCGAACCAGACATAGGGACCCGCAATGACACTCGTCCCATCCCGGCAACAGGTGCAGGTATCTCAAGTGGTGGAAGGGCAGACAACGGGACAGATTCCTCCCCAGGCTCCTGGGCCTCCTCCCGGGGTGTATCATCCCCAGTGACCATGGGTTGGTCCCCTTTCCCTACGGGACGAGGACAGGGGCATCTTATCCCAACCCTTCCGCTCGAACAGTTCATCTATGGCCACATCATCCCCTGGATCGGAGACTGACTCCAAGTCGGAGGTATCACACTCCTCCGCCAGCAGGTAACTCCTAGTGGATGAAGAATCACTGCCTCTCACAAGATCAAGGGCTCTGGAGTCCCTCGCCCAAGCATCCCCGACACTTCGGACCTTAGCCAAGATCCCTTTCCCCGTCTTACCTCGGCTTGTAGCTGATGCAGGATGTCCGGAACTTTTTCCTGTGGAAACATCCGATCCGAGCAAGCGCTGGGGTGCAACTCCACCACGGCCGCAGGAAGCTTTAACATAGCCGGCCTTCCTCTTGGGCGGTGGGAGCAAGGACTCAGTAACAACCGAGGCAACATCTTCCGGTTTCTCCGTCTCCGGTTCCTCAATCACCGGGACATTCTCAACTGCGACTTCCCTTGAAGTCCCAACAGTGCGCGTAGGGGTGACTGTGGAAGCTCTGGTTCCTTCTTCTAAAGTGGTGGCGCCCGTAAGGCAGTTCAAATGGAAGGCCCGAGGTTTTTCAGTAGGCTGTTCCACCTCAAATAGGAACTCTCTGCACTGCTCGCATCTTCCAAAAGGCCTAAGATGCACCACCAGTCCCTGGCATCCGGGACAAACCACTCCAAGGGCCTCAGCTTCTCTGCAGACATAGAGAGCGAAGCGACCCCGAGGCTTCAGTCGGATCCCCGTGTCAGTCACAGAAGGAGCAAACGAGGTCATATTCATGGTTGAAGTAGCCGGAATCCATGAGGCATTAGACGCCATGTTACCCGCTTGCCGATTCATCGCGCACTGTCCTTTTTGCACCAAAGTCACCACGTGTAACTCATCACATGGCGAGGCTCCTCCCCTCCTCTCCAATGTTCGCAGGCTCTCTTACTTTAGGCACGGCCACGAACTACGCAGCCTGGGCTCTCCTCGTGGCACCGTCACTTTTCCTTTCAAATATGGCCGACCTCCACGGAACTTCACAGGGGAATAAAGTTCAAACAGTGGGGGGGGTTTCTTCTCCTTTCCGGCAGTAGAAATCCCAGACTCGAGCCCCCACGTGTAGCGCACTCACCCCCTTCACCTGCCTTTGGCTCCCCGCAGGTAGAGAGGGCACACCACGCCACAAGCCCGTACCCTCCTGTGTAAAGAGGTTGAGCGGTGTTGTTGGCGGGTCTCCAGAGCCAGAAACCAGAATCCTCCAGAGAATGGTTCCCACCTCTACAATTGACAGAGATAAGTCCTTGTTCCCCCCAGTGACTTGAATGTCCACACCAACTGCAACTCCAACGTAGTTTATTTCTCGTAAATAACAGTCTCTGATAGGTAAAGGTTGGAGTAAGAAAACAGGACAGCATAAGGTGTGGGAGAGGTCCAGGCACAAACGTAATCACTTCACTGCTCGGCTTCTCAAGCAGACTCAGCCCAGATGCATAGTCTCCCTAGGTAGGGACTAGCAGCCAAATGGTACTCTAACTTAACCGCACAGACTGGATGAACTCGGTCTCTGCCACAGACCTGGTGAACTTGGTCTCTGCCACAGACCTGGTGAACTTGGTCTCTGCCACAGACCTGGTGAACTTGGTCTCTGCCACAGGCCTAGTGAATTTGGTGCTTCAAAACTTGACCTCTTTGTAAGGAGAAGACATCCCTCCAGAGAGTTACCGGGCCCCTTCCTTCACCGTGACTTCTCACCAGTCCCTCGGAACAGTTCCTCCCCTGGCCCGTCTAAAATACGCAAGGCGGCACCCTGGGATTCCTCGATTCTTGATGGGCCCCAGCCGAAGGTGCTGGGCCCAAGGCCTTTGCTGCAGTTCCAGGGCTAAAAGGTGCCTGGGACTGATTCACCGACCTTCGCCCCTGGGCCAAAGGTGCCCAGGGCAGACAGGAACACTCCCTGGGGTAGGACCCCCGGCCACGACAGACCGCACAGAGCAGAACCCCGAACAGGCAGCCTCTGCCCCTTTTATATCCTCTCCCAGCATGCACAGCAGGCCTGCCACACCCACTGTACGGCTGCTGAGAGGGAACACACAAGGCACAGCACTGTATCAGCGGTTCAACCCTGGCCTACCATGGCAGCGCCACCTGCAGGCCACAGGGAACTATACACTGATACTCTCCCTGCGGACAAAAATGGTTGATAGAATCCTGACAATTGGGGTGTTTGAGCATAACTTCCACTCAAACACTTCCCTTAAATTTAGGACCCTGCTACACTTATTTAAGAGAAGTTCCCATAATGCGCGTCGGGACCCTTCGGGGTAAGACCGTGCTATATTAAGATACCTCTCAACTCATAACATGGCCGTTGGGGTTACTTGAGGACAGAGGTTGAGAACCAATGGTTTAACCCACCAATAGATTTGTATCTCTGTCAAACCAGTCTTGAGTTCTACACAGCATAGGGCAAAAGACATGATGTTCCTCTGCTGTAGTTTAAGCCCAACTAAGCATTTATTTTTCGCTTTACATTTGTTTATGCTCACCTTTCCCAGGTATCTTCAATAGGAGGTGTGCATCTACACCGGTCTCACGATTTGATTAGATTACGATCATCATGTCAACGATTTGACTCCGCAATGCATCCCGGTTACTGCCTATGTTTTTATGTGGATGCAGGAAATGGCTGGTGAGGCAGACACGGGAGGAGAGACGGCGTGCCGGAATGACGTCAGGAGAGGCAGGTGTGGGGGGAAGGGGATGTACAGTATACAGGTGTGTGGGGGGGGGTGTACAGAATACAGGTGTGGGGGGGGGTGTATAGTATACAAGTGTATGTGGGGGGGTGTACAGTATATAAGTGTGTGTGGGGGGAAAGGGGGGTGTAGAGTATACAAGTGTGTGTGTAGAGGGGGAGGGGGTGTACAGTATACAAGTGTGCAGAGGGGGTGTGTAGAAATACAGTAAGAAGTATGTGACTCCCCAAGGAGAGAAATCTCCAACGGCCCCCCTTGAGATACCCATATCTTACATTGAGGCACCACCTCCCTATGTTTTTGTCAAAAATGATTCAGTCATTCCACCCCGAAAATTAGGTCTTTACCCTAACCTTCCAACCGGTCTACCAAGTCTAGATACCCCTGCCTTGGTGGCCATAATACATGAAACTTCCTCAGAAGAAGATAAAAAACGGTGGCAGGAGTATGAAGAAAAAAAGAGGGAAAAGGAAGCAAAGGAAAGGGAGGAGAAATTAGCATTAGAAGACCAGGAGACCCTTGAGGTGTGGCGGGCTAGAAAGGACCAGGAAAGTAAGGAAGCTGAAAGGGAAGAATTTATTAAAATTTATTAAAATTCGGCTTATGGAACAGAAGGAAGAAGAACAGAGATTGGATATAATAAGTAGAAAGTTGATGGAAAGGGAAAAACGAATGAATAAAGAGATGGAAACAATAAAATTAAAAGAACAAGAAATAGAAAGAAAAAATGAAAAACTTAGGAGGGCACAAGCAGACCTGGAAGCAGACCTAGACTTCACAAGACAGCAAGTGGTACAAGCCATTAGCCCCCTACCAGGCACACCTGAACTCCTATATGATCCCGAGACTCCTCTAGGGACAGAGGAAGAAAGTACTATGGACTCCATACTTGGTAGTCAGATCATGTTAACCAGGTTTCGCCAAAAGGCCCTCGTGAAAGCCCTTAAGGAAAAACCGAGTCCTCCAGATTCTGAAAGGGAAACGAGGGAAAGGGTAGCTAGGGAAGGTGGGAGTTTTCCCTTAATAACTATCGGAACATCCAATGTCCATATTCCCCTCCCCCTAGGTACCCTGATTAATTTAAAAGAACTCCAAGGAAGAATCCGAGAGAGGCAGCTAAATTTTTGAAAAAACATTGCGCAGGTTGTGGCATGGATGAGGAAGACCTCTCATGCCTATTCAACATAATCGATCCAGAACCATATGTTCCAATCGATCTTAACGGTCTTTACTCAAAACATTTCACAACTACAACTTCCCCGGACTGGGCGGGATTTTGGGCAGATATAGCTAGTCATTGGTCAAAACATTACAAAGGACACACTGCACTACATTCCTTAGTCACGGCAAAACAGGAAGGTAAAGAGAACTTCTTCGAATTTTGCCAAAGAGTGTTTGATTTATTTAAAGCAACAGAACAAAAAGATGATGTTTTATTTTTAAGTACTGTGATGTCAAATGGGGACCCAAAAACTACTCAACTTATCAAACTGATAGATCCAAATTGGATGACAAAAAAGGCAACAGAATAGCAGCACAGTTTACACAATCCTACCCACAGAACTATCCTACCCCCCCAGACCAAGCTTGCCTTAATTGTGGCAATTTTGGTCATTGGAAATCACAACGCCCGGCCCGGAGGGATCAATCACTACCGAGAAGAGGTAGAGGCAGGGGATTTGGATATGCCCCCCCCCCCAGAGATTTCCCAACTATCAGACTCAACAACAAGCCCCACAACACCCATATAGACCCAATAGACAGGCACCCCCAGCACCACAAAATACTCGAGGACAACCTATCCCTCTACAATGGCCAACCACACAACAGAGCCAGCCTCCACAATAGGGATGCCTTGAGCAAGTTTCAGCCCTCGTATGTTATAATTCTTCTTGGAAACCACTGCCTAAGGTAACACTTTTGGTAGATGGACGCAGAACTAATTTCTTAATTGACACAGGAGCGACTTCCAGTTGCTTAACTGACCCAATTTTTGCATGATTCTGTAATCTAGCGGGGAGTAACATATAGTATCCCATCTGGTCGACCTTTTTTGGACTTTGTAAGTCACAGAGCCTGGAGGTGGCAGTTAATCCTCCCTCTTTATGAAACACCACTTCTATTCCCAAGGCGGACATTAAATCCCTTCCCATAAGGGGTAGGGGACAAGAAGTAAGGACTGCAAACTTTTGATGCATTAGAATTTGTCCTTGTGGAGTGGCTACAGGAAGTGGCTTGGTTATTGGATGTGTAATCTCAGATCTGAGGGCCCCGAATAAGGTAATTATCCCACTCCCACCCCTGGTTTCTGACATCACCTTCATATTCACAAATATTCCATCTGACTCCAGATTCTATACAGTGGTTGACCTGTCCAACGCGTTTTTTAGCGTCCCAATAGAGGAAACTGCCCAATCAATATTTGCCTTCTCATGGGGCCAAACCCAGCTAACATGGACTCGGTTGCCTCAGGGCATTGTGGACAGTCCAGCAGCTTTTTCAATAGTGTTGAATGCCTCTCTTAAAGACTGGACGCCGGATCATGGCTCCGTCTTGACCCAGTACGTGGATGACCTATTGCTCTGTAATAAGGATGAGGAGAGCTGTGCAAAGGACTCTGAGCATCTGCTCGAACACCTAGCCAGCAAAAGTCACCTGGCGTCTAGGAAAAAGATCCAGTGGGTCTGCAGGCGTGTAGAGTATCTGGGTTGTATACTGACAGAGGGCCAGCGCCTCGTATCCCCAGCTCGAGTCAAAGCACTCTCTGCCCTCATTCCTCCGAGAGACAAGGCCGCCCTTCTCTCCTTTCTAGGCTCCATCGTATACTGTAGACAGTGGATTCCTGATTGTTCACACAATGATTCAATACTCAGACCTGCTACGCTTCAGACTGCCCGCAAAGTCGTACATTGGACTGATGATATGGTGCAAGCTTTCACCTCATTATTGTCCTCTTTGGCCAGGGCTCCTGCTTTGGGGCTCATGGATCACTCGAAGGACTCCTCACTCTACTGTGTAGTAGTGATGAGCCGAACACCCCCGGGTTCGGTTCGCACCAGAACCCGCGAACGGACCGAAAGTTCGTACGAACATTAGAACCCTATTAAATACAATGGATGCGAACGTTCGAATTCTAAAGTGCTAATTATAACAACTATTATGCATGTTATTGTCCTAAAAAGGGTTTGGGAACCCGGGTTGTGCACCAGGGGACATGTATCAATGCAAAAAGAAGTTTTAAAAACGGTCGTTTTTCGGGAGCAGTCATTTTAATGATGCATAAAGTGAAAAAAAAAAAGTCAAATATTCCTTTAAATATCGTACCTGGGGGGTGTCTAAAGTATGCCTGTGAAGTGCCACGTGTTTCCCGTGTTTAGAACTGTCCCTGCACAAAATGACACTTCTAAAGGAAAAAAAAGCCATTTAAAACTGCTTGCGGCTTTAATGTAATGTCTGGTCCCGGTAATATGGATGAAAATCTTTAAGAAAAATGGCATAGCTACCCCATGACCCCCCCCCTACCCCAGCCCATTACCAGTCCCTTTGGGTCTTGTATGGATATTAAGGGGAACCCCGCACATAAAATAAAAAAGGCCCTATATACTCTGAACAGCCGTATACAGGCGGTGCATACAAGACAGGGACTGTAGGTTTGTTCTTATGTAGAATGTGTTTGTAATTTTGAACAGGTACATTGTTGAAGTGTAGCTCCAGCCCAAAAATCTATTTTTAAACTTTTTGGAAAACATAGGTAAGGGTTATCACCCCTGTAACATTTGTTTTGCTGTCTGTGCCCCTGTTCAGAACATTTCACCTCACTTTCCGTCCCAATGACAACTGTTTTTGAAATGTGGTGTTTTTCTTGAAACAAGGATTGGTGATAAAGCATCAGTACAGAGGAGACACCTTTCTCCCATATTAATTCTTACAGGAGAGAATTTTCCTTCCTAGGGGTAGATTTCCTCTCACTTCCTGTTGTCTTCTTGCGTTTGCAAGTAGGAGTCGTTTGTAAGTTGGATGTTTGAAAGTAGGGACCTGCCGTATATACTCTGCAGAAATAGGCCCCTTAGTTGTTGGTGTTGGCAGAACACTGTAAGCACTCACAGTTACTCTTGGTTGGTGCTGGAACGCCCTGCTGTCAACTATTATATCAGGAATTTTAATTACATATAATTGTTGAACAGTGGTAGTAAAAATTGGGCCTTTGATGGTGGTGCTGGTGCCACAACACTGTAAGCCCTGACAGTTACTCTTGGTGGCTGCAGGAATGGGCCCTGCTGTGAATTATTAGATCAAGAATTGTAATTACATGCCCCTTTTGAACAGGGGCTGAAAAATTGGGCCTTTCGTGGTGGTGGTGGCATTGCCACAACACTGTAAGCCCTCAGAGTTACTCTTGGTGGGTGCAGGAATGGGCCTGCTATGAATTATTAGATCAAGAATTGAAATTACATGCCCCTTTTGAACAGGGGCTGAAAAATTGGGCCTTTCGTGGTGGTGGTGGTGGTGGCGTTGCCACAACACTGTAAGCCCTCAGAGTTACTCTTGGTGGGTGCAGGAATGGGCCCTGCTGTGAATTATTAGATCAAGAATTGAAATTACATGCCCCTTTTGAACAGGGGCTGAAAAATTGGGCCTTAGGCACTGGTGGCACAACACTACAACCCCTCACAGATACTGTACTTGGAGCACAGCAATGAGCCCTGTTGCAAAGTATTGCTTCAAAAATTGTAATGACACGCCCCTGTTAAACAGGGGCTGAAAAATTGGGCCTTAGCCACTGGTGGCGGCACCCATAAACAAAAATGATCTTCCAAGCTATCATCATCAATCTTATCATTGAGGACTCGGAGGAGGAGGATAGCCAGTCAACATAACAGCACAGGCACTCAGCATCAGTCTTGAAGGGATGTGACATGTTAAAATCAATTAGTCTGTTATATCAGCATCAGGTGTGTGGTAGCTGGTGGTGATCCAAGACTGGTTCATCTTGATGAAAGTCAGTCGATCAACCGAGTCGGTGGACAGGCGCACCCTGTGATCCGTGACAAATCCTCCAGCAGCACTGAATGTGCGTTCCGAAAGAACGCTGGATGCAGGACAGGCCAGTAGCTCAATTGCATACTGTGCAAGCTCTGGCCAGTGATCCATCCTCAAGACCCAGTAAGCCAGAGGATTTTCGGTGGGGAAGGTGTCCAAGTCTGACCTTGCCCCTAGATATTCCTGCACCATGTTTATCAGACGCTGGCGATGGTTGCTGGAACCGATCATACTTTGGGGCTGCGGACTAAAGAATTGTCTGAACGCATCGGTCAGACGGCCACCTACCCCACCGCTCCTTCTTTGACTGGCCGAAGCCTCAGCAACTCGTTGTCCAGGACCAGGAGTTTGTAACCTCCCAGTCTCTGGGAACGCGTTGCACAGACCTTTCTGCAAGGCCTCCCGGAGTTGTCTCATCCTCTGCTCCCTCTGTGACGGTAACATAAGGTCCGCAACCTTACCCTTGTACCGTGGATCAAGGAGAGTGGCCAGCCAGTAATGGTCCCTCTCCTTGATCCGAAGAATACGAGGATCCTTCCGCAGACTTTGCAGGATCAGGGAGGCCATGCAGCGTAGGTTTGCTGAGGCATTCGCTCCGGAGTCCTCTGGGTCACTAAGGACGACATGATCATCCTCCTCCTCCTCCTCCTCCTCCTCCTCCTCCGGAACACTGTCTGGGTAAAGGGGGCCTTGAGAGGCAAGGAAGTCCTCCTCTTCCTGCCTCTGTTCTGCCTCAAGTGCCCTGTCCATTATTCCACGCAGCGTGTGCTCCAACAGGTGGACAAGAGGTACAGTGTCACTGATGCATGCACTGTCACTGCTCACCATCCTCGTGGCCTCCTCAAATGGTGCCAGGACAGTGCATGCATCCCTGATCATGCCCCACTGGCGTGGAGAAAAAAACCAAGCTCCCCTGACCCTGTCCTGGTGCCGTAGTCGCACAGGTACTAATTGATGGCCCTCTGATGCATGTGCAGCCGCTGCAGCATGGCCAACGTTGAGTTCCACCTGGTGGGCATGTCACATATAAGGCGGTTCTTGGGCAGGTTCAACTCCTTTTGCAGCTCAGCCAGGCGAGCACTGGCATTATAAGATCTGCGGAAATGCACACAGACTTTCCTGGCCTGCCTCAGGACATCCTGTAAGCCCGGGTACCTGCCCAAGAACCACTGCACCACCAGGTTAAGGACGTGAGCCACACAGGGCACATGGGTCAGTTGTCCCTGTCGGAGGGCGGAGAGGAGGTTGGTGCCATTGTCGCAAACCACCATTCCTGGCTTAAGCTGGCGTGGCGTCAACCACCTCTCGGCCTGGCCCTGCAGAGCAGACAGGACCTCTGCCCCAGTGTGGCTTCTGTCCCCCAAACACACCAGCGCAAGCACGGCATGGCATCTTTTTGCCTGCGTACTTGCGTAGCCCCTTGAACGGCTACGGAGCACCGCTGGTTCATAGGACAAACCACAGGAAGAGGCCATGGAGGAAGAAGAAGAGGAGGGGGTGGAGGAGAGAGGTGTGTCACAACCAGTAGTAGCATTTTGGAGGCGTGGCGGTGGAACAACCTCCAACACTACTGCACCTTGTCCTGCATCCTTCCCAGCTGCCAAAAGAGTGACCCAATGGGCCGTGAAAGAAAGGTAACGTCCCTGTCCATGCCTGCTGGACCATGAGTCAGCGGTAATATGCACCTTACCGCTGACCGCCCTGTCCAGCGAGGCCAAGACATTGCCTTCCACATGCCGGTAGAGAGCCAGAATAGCCTTCCGTGAGAAAAAGTGGCGTTTGGGAACCTGCCACTGAGGAACCGCACATTGCACAAACTCACGGAAGGGGGCCGAGTCTACCAACTGAAAAGGCAGCAGTTGAAGCGCTAGCAATTTAGCCAAGCTAGCATTCAACCGCTGGGCATGTGGATGGCTGGGAGTGAACTTCTTTCGACGGTCCAGCAGCTGGGGCAGGGAAATTTGCCTGCTAGAATCGGACGTCGGTGTACTGCTAGCAGAGTGGCCGCAAGTACTTGGCTGTGACACACCTAATTCTACACCTTCATTCCTCTCAGTGCATGTTTCAGAGAGGACTGAAGTTATAGTGGGGTTGGAGATCCCAGCTGATGCGGTGCAAGGAGAGGTCCGCTTTGTTCTTTGGTGTGGGTCTTTGAGGTAGGCTTGCCAACGAGCTGCATGGCAGGTCAACATATGTCTGGTCAGGCATGTGGTACCCAAGCGGCTGATGTTTTGGCCACGCGATATACGCTTGAGACATATGTTGCAAACAGCAGCTGTGCAATCTGATGCACTAGCCTCAAAAAAGGCCCACACCAAAGAACTTTTTGAATGACGGGCAGAGGCAGCGCCCTGCACAGGCGGAGCTCTGCGGTGTGATTCCGTCGGTATACTGCCCTTACGCTGGCCACCAAAGGGCATCCTGCCTCGTTGGAGATGTGCCTCCTCCTCATCCTCCTCCTCTCTCCTATTAGGCACCCACGTGGAGTCAGTGACCTCATCATCCCCTCCCTCCTCATCACTGGAGCCAATCTGGCAGTATGCTGCAGCTGCTGGAACATGACTGCCAGATTGGTGTCCTTCTTGAGCATCCCCTCTGTCTGCTCTCACGCTACTGCCTTCCTGTAGCTGGGTTTCATCATCAGACCCTTCGAAACGCTGGGCATCCTCCTGGAGCATGTACCCAACACTGTGCTCAAACAGTTCGGGGGACTCCTCAGGAGGAGGACATGGTGGGTCTAGGGAAGGAGTGACTGATGATGAGTCTGACATTGATACCAGGGAAGAGGACGCTTTGGCAGCTGCTTTGCCAGTACCCTGAGCCTGGGTGAGAGAGGATGAGGAGGAGGAGGAGGGCTTGGTCATCCACTCTACCAAGTCTTCGGCATGATGTGGCTCAACATGTCCAGCTGCCGAAAAGAAGGACAAGCGTGTCCCATGGCCATGTGCTGATGACAATGCACCACGTCCACGACCAGCACTGTTGCCCCCAGACACAGAGCCTGCTTGCCCTCTTTTATTGCCTCCTGACTGTCTGCCTCTCCTTGTTTGCCTTCCAGACATTCTAATAGATGGCCTGCAGGGAGATGGGAAAAAAGCAATAAGGGCTACCTTCAGGTGTCCTTCTCTGTCCCTTTACTTAAGGATTTCTAAATATGGTTGAGGATGATTGCTTTTGCACAGAATAGCACAACGACAATTTCCCTGACTGTCCAAAAAACAAGGATTTCAAAGATGGTTGATGAGGAATGCTTTAGCACACTATAGCACAAAGAGAATTTCCCTCACTGTCCTTCCCTGTCCCTAGAAACAAGGATTATCAGAGTGAAAGAAACTGACACTCTTCCTACCTATAGTTTTCTGTCCCTAGAAAAAATGTTTTTTTAAAGCACACTATAGCACAAGGAGAATTCCCTCACTGTCCTTCCCTGTCCCTAGAAACAAGGATTCGCACAGTAAAACACACTGACACTCTCCCTACCTATAGTTTTCTGTCCCTAGAAAAAATGTTTTTTTAAAGCACACTATAGCACAAGGAGAATTCCCTCACTGTCCTTCCCTGTCCCTAGAAACAAGGATTCGCACAGTAAAACACACTGACACTCTCCCTACCTATAGTTTTCTGTCCCTAGAAATAATGTTTTTTTAAAGCACACTATAGCACAAGGAGAATTCCTTCACTGTCCTTCCCTGTCCCTAGAAACAAGGATTCGCACAGTAAAACACACTGACACTCTCCCTACCTATAGTTTTCTGTCCCTAGAAAAAATGTTTTTTTAAAGCACACTATAGCACAAGGAGAATTTCCCTCACTGTCCTTCCCTGTCCCTAGAAACAAGGATTCGCACAGTAAAACACACTGACACTCTCGCTACCTATAGTTTTCTGTCCCTAGAAAAATGTTTTTTTAAAGCACACTATAGCACAAGGAGAATTTCCCTCACTGTCTTTCCCTGTCCCTAGAAACAAGGATTCGCACAGTAAAACACACTGACACTCTCCCTACCTATAGTTTTCTGTCCCTAGAAAAATGTTTTTTAAAGCACACTATAGCACAAGGAGAATTTCCCTCACTGTCCTTCCCTGTCCCTAGAAACAAGGATTCGCACAGTAAAACACACTGACACTCTCCCTACCTATAGTTTTCTGTCCCTAGAAAAAATGTTTTTTTAAAGCACACTATAGCACAAGGAGAATTTCCCTCACTGTCCTTCCCTGTCCCTAGAAACAAGGATTCGCACAGTAAAACACACTGACACTCTCCCTACCTATAGTTTTCTGTCCCTAGAAAAAATGTTTTTTTAAAGCACACTATAGCACAAGGAGAATTTCCCTCACTGTCCTTCCCTGTCCCTAGAAACAAGGATTCGCACAGTAAAACACACTGACACTCTCCCTACCTATCCTTCTCTTTCCCTAAACTAAAGGAATCCAGGTTAAGCAAGAAAAAATAAATGTCACTGTCCCTGCCTATGCTTCTCTTTCCCTGCTCCGGAACACACTACACTAGGCCGCCGTGCTGGCGGCCTTTTATAGTGTGGGGCGTGTACTAAACACCCTCAGCAATAATTGGCCACAGGCATCCTGCCTGTGGCCAATCATTGCTCTCCTCGCTGCCGGCGCTGTGATTGGCCAAGCATGCGGGGTCACAGTGCATGCTTGGCCAATCACAGCGCCTGGATGACACTGCGATGGCGTAGTGCATTGTGGGCCGTTCGCGTCACTCGAATTTGGCGCGAACGGCCCAAATCGTTCGATCTTCGTCGAACGATCGAACAGCCGATGTTCGAGTCGAACGTATGTTCGACTCGAACACGAAGCTCATCCCTACTGTGTAGTTTCAGGATCCACTTTTGCTGCTGTACTAGCACAGATGCACGGGACAAAATTTAAGACCCGTGGCCTACATCTCAAAGAAACTGCCAATACAGGTGCAGGGAATGCCCGCATGCCTTCAAAATCTGGCTGATGCGGCTATGGCAGTACAGGAAGCAAGCAAATTAGTCCTAGGCCACCCTATGACATTGTATTCAACACATACTGTCACATATCTGTTACAAAATATGAATACACAGCACATGACTACACAAAGATCAAGCGGATATGAAATTATCCTGCTAAACACAGCCAATCTCACTGTCAAATATTGCCCGGATACAACCCCCGCCGTGCGATTTTTACACTCCTTGCTCAGACTCATTAATAACGCTGATCCTGAAAAGGAACATTGTTGTTTGACAGAATTGGACCTTGTCACTTCACCCCGAAGGGATTTACTTGATATCCCCAGGCCTGATGCACAAAACATATTTGTAGACGGTAGCTGCTCCCGACCCTCTGATGCCACTTACCAAACTGGTTATGCTGTGGTACAACTGCCAGATGTGGTACTTGAAGCACAAGCTATTCCAAACGCATCAGCACAAATTGCTGAACTGATCGCTCTTACAAGGGCCTGCCAATTATTCAAAGACAAAGAAGTTAATATCTACACTGACAGTAGGTATGCACATGGAGTGGCACACGACTTTGGGGTTATCTGGAAGAATAGAGGCTTTAAAACCGCAGATAACAAGCACATTTCAAATAAACAGTTTGTTTTACAACTCTTAGATGCAATCCAACTGCCAAAAAATGTCTCCATCATTAAAGTTAAGGCTCTCACAACTGACAAAGGAGACTTAGCTAGAGGCAATGCCTTGGCAGATCACATAGCTAAAGAAGTTGCATCACAATCACTTCCAGAGCCCACATTGATATTCTTTCAGCAAGATTTCACTGCTCCTGATTTTCCCACTGTAGCTCAACAGCTGCAATCCTCAGCTACCTCGGAGGACTTGCTGTTTTGGCATGAAGCAGGATTAACCAAAGACCCTTCTGGTCTCTGGTTAAAAGAGGGGAAAATAGGTATTCCCCAGAGTAGCTGTGCCTTAATTCTTTCCTACGTACATGGACCGGGCCATATAGGGGTGCGACCCCTTCTGAAATTATATAAAGATTTATTTTTTACATGGGGAATTAAGAAACAAGCAGAAATACTTGTAGGCAGTTGCCTTACATGCGCGCAAAATAATGTACAAGGAAAGAGACATGGCCTCCACGGATGCTTGCCACCCCCTTTGGGGCCATTACAAGATTTACAAATAGACTTTACACACATGCCCACTCAGAAAGGAAACCTAAAATATCTTCTAGTCATAGTAGATACATTTTCGGGATGGGTAGAAGCAATCCCCACCACAGGTGAAACTGCCAAAATAACCGCCCGAGTATTGTTGAACCACTGGGTATGCAGGTTTGGCATCCCAAGAAACATCTGGTCAGACCAGGGACCAGCATTTACCTCAGCCCTCACAAAAGAACTGGCATGCTTACTGGGAATACAATGGAAATTACACATTCCCTACCACCCACAGAGTGCAGGTATGGTAGAGCGGATGAACAGAAACATAAAAGACAAACTAAAAAAGGCTACTAAAGGGACTATGAAAAATTGGTTAGACATACTGCCCTCCGTTCTTTTCCAAATAAGAACCACCCCCCCGAGCAGGACAGGTTTTTCCCCGTACGAAATACTTATGGGTAAACCAGCACAAACCAAAATACCGACCCCAGATAGTTCAGAAGAGCTTAACCATTTTTCTTTGCAGGAAGAATACGTGAAACATCTGGTAAGTAGCTTACAAGAAATAAATGAACAAGTTGTGGCACCTTTTCTCCTCTTTCCACAGAACCAACCCATCCTTTCATCCCTGGGGATAAAGTATTAATAAAACAACTGGCTGTGAGAAAACACGTGGGTCCTGTCTTTCAAGGTCCCTACAGTGTGGAGAAGGTTGCCAGAACTGCTGTCTTAACAGACCAAGGTCCACAGTGGATCCATGCATCAAGACTGAAAGCATCTCCAGGTACACCCCCAGAGAAAAAAGGAGGTGAAACAGGTGTTACAAGTCCTCGAAAAATAGAGACTAAAAAGGAAGATTGTACCCTAAAAATGACTCTGTTCATAGCAAATGATTCAGGAAAATTATGGGCCCTGTTGGGAGGACTCGTGATATTGGTATTTATCCCCACTTGGATCATAACTGTATATACCACCCGGAGGATCTGGGTGAAATGAAGGGTATATGTGGTGAAAATATCGGCCAAGCAGAAATGGTACCATGAACAAGAATCTATACTATAAGTGATCAATGAAATCTAGAAGATTGCATGACCAAAGAGAGGTTTATAAGGCTATAAGGCATTTAGTTTAGTCAAGCTAGCTAGGATAAAAGAGTTATGCTTTAGTTTGATCAACTATAAATATGGAAAATTACTGAGCTACGTGCATGAAGTTGTTATTTCACATTTATCTCACATGTTATGTTCCTTTTTGCTGGGAAACTGTCTTGTGAATAAACAACATCTGCTTCAACAGCATCTTTAACCTTCACCGCAGGTTAGACAGAGGGCGTCTTCCCTCGTCTTGTATGTATATAACATTTGGACACTGAACAATAAATTGTAATCATTATTCACGTACTCTCCATGTATGTGTCTTGATTATCTCACCAGTGAAGAGGAGCATTTCCACACATCCAAGGGTCCAGCCTAGGCGAAGGGTCAAGAAGTGCGGACCTACCTAACGGATCAGTGTGGACCTACCCAACATACAGTATACAAGTGTGTGTGGGGGGGGGGGAGGGGTGTACAGTATACTGATGAGCTTATCTTTGACCTCTCCTCCTATATGCATGCTCCTTGTTAGCACATGAACACTGCAAAAACAACTGACCTGCTTTGTTTGCTGCTTCTCCCCTTTTCAGTGTGACCATTGTACAGGGGAGTGCAAAAGACTGATACTTGGCATATTTAATTGCATCACTTGCAAAGAATAATTGCGTGTTAGTGCTTACAAATCTGCATTTATTTGTGTCTTTTTTTATTTGCCTGAAGGACAGCTTTAGGATGTCCTCTATCCATGTCAGATTAGTTTTGAGGGAACGGGGGTGCAGAGAGACCTTTTGTGAAATTATCTTTATTCTCAAACCTATTTATATTCCATTATGGAATTATTGAATTCTCCTCCAGGACTGACAGTCAGAATAAATTGTCAGCATCACCCAGTTTACCAGTTAGCAGAAAAATCCTCCCAAACATGACTTCTCCGCACCACGTTAAAGATAACAAAAAATAATTGTCCCGAGAGGTGGTCTTACCAAACTTGGTAGGTATTCTCATATCTGATAAAGGAGTGTTTGGGCTCATGCACACTGCAGCTCCAAAAAAAAAAGAAAAAAAAAAAAAGCTGCTTTTAGGCTGGGTTCACGCTCATGCAATGTCTGTGCAATGCGAATTCAGACAGTTTGTATGGCTGAAATCGCATCGCATTCGCACCAAAATAGTGCAGGACTCTTTTTTATTTGGTCCGCACTGGAATCGGATCGCATGGGCGTTCACATCCATGCGATCCGATTCCACAGTTTGCACTTCGTTCTGCAAAACGATTTGGGGTGTGCCATTAAAGGGGTTGTAAAGGTTCGTTTTTTCTTTTCTAAATACCGTATATACTCGAGTATAAGCCGACCCGAATATAAGCCGAGGCACCTAATTTTACCATGTGCCAGCCTCAATGTGCCCAAGCCTCATTTAACATTGGAGTCTATGGAAGGGGTGCCCGACTTTGAAAAATCGGTGCTCCCTGGACAAAAAATGTTGCACACTTGTGAAGAGTGGGGCTACATGTGTGCCAAGTTTGGGGTCCAGGGGACCAAGGGCCGCCCGGTACCGGGTCCCCAAAATTACCGTTTAACATGGGAGTCTATGGAAGGGGAGCCCGGCTTTGAAAAATAGGTGCTGCCCGGCCGTAGGTCCCCCAGACAACAAACATTGCACACTTGTAGAGGAAGAGTGGGGCTACATGTGTGCCAAGATTGGGGACCAGGGGACCAACGGCTGGCAGGGATCAGGCACACAAAAGCGAAGATGGACACAGACTCGAGTATAAGCCGAGGGGGCATTTTCAGCACAAATTAAGGTAGCTTATAATATATTTTAGCGGACGTACAGCCCAGTTCTCCACAAGTAGAGCCCTCCCCAGGTGAACCCCAGCAGCTAGCTTTAGAGAGCCTAAGGAGGGGGGAAGGGAGGGATAGAGCCTTTAACTCACCTCTCTATGGATGTCCAGCTCTGTCCTCATGCCGAAGCAGGGGATTATACTTACCCTTCCTGCGAGATTATGCTGGAAACATCCCAGACAGACGATCTTCCGCATGGTGACAGAGATGACTGTCGGCCAGGCTACTGCGACTCGGCCGTAAAAGTCAGCTGTAGCTGAGTGGTCCGATGCAAGCCCTGGAGCGCAAGCTCACCGGCCAGGCTACTGCGACTCGGCCATAAAGGTCAGCCGTAGCTGAGCGGTCCGATGCAAGCCCTGGAGCATAAGCTCACCGGCCAGGCTACTGCGACTTGGCCATAAAGGTCAGCCGTAGCTGAGCGGTCCGATGCAAGCCCTGGAGCGCAAGCTCACCGGCCAGGCTACTGCGACTCGGCCATAAAGGTCAGCCGTAGCTGAGCGGTCCGATGCAAGCCCTGGAGCATAAGCTCACCGGCCAGGCTACTGCGACTTGGCCATAAAGGTCAGCCGTAGCTGAGCGGTCCGATGCAAGCCCTGGAGCGCAAGCTCACCGGCCAGGCTACTGCGACTCGGCCGTAAAGGTCAGCCGTAGCTGAGCGGTTTGATGCAAGCCCTGGAGCGCAAGCTCACCAGCCAGGCTACTGCGACTCGGCCGTTTGAACGGTCCAATGCAAGCCCTGGAGCGTAAGCTCATCGGCCACCCGTAGAGCGACAGGTATGTCGTGGACGACCCAGTCGGCACACGCTCGATGGCCGAAACTGGGGGGACTACAAGGATCACGGATACAGCCTGTCGCCCAGTCGGCAGTTGATCGAAGATCACCGGAACAAACAAAAATTAAAAAAATTTAAATAAGTTTGAAATAAAAATAAAACCCCCAGGCCTATGGGAGCCATGTCTTCTCCTTAGCTAGACAGAAAAATACTGATCTTCTTTGTGCAGGCTGAGGGGATATAGTCAGTAGGACCGCCCCCTGGGCGGGGCTGTTCTGCTTTGAAGTTGTGAACACTTTCTGCCTAGTCACTCCTAAAGGAAGGCCAATACCCACTTTGTCAAGATTAAGGCTGTGTCGGTCCATGAACGAAAGAGAAAACTCGGCTTATACTCGAGTATATATGGTAGGTTCCTTTAAGCTAGTGCATTATTGGTTCACTTACCTTTTCCTTCAATTTCCCTTCTAAATGTTTTTTTTCTTTGTCTGAATTTCTCACTTCCTGTTCCTCCTCAGTAAGCTGTTCAGTAAGCGGTTCTGGCTGACTAACCCCCGCTCGGATGATGGGGGCAAGCTTACTGAGGAGAAACAGGAAGTGAGAAATTCAGACAAAGAAAAAAAACATTTGGAAGGCAAATCGAAGGAAAAGGTAAGTGAATCAACAATGCACTAGCTTAAAGGAACCTATTTAGAAAATAAAAAACAAACCTTTACAACCCCTTTAACTTTCTATTGACACCTGCAGCTGTTTGCAAAAAGCAGCGTGAAAAGATGCGATGTGAGAGCCCGCACAGGAATTGCGCTGGTTCCCGCATCACACCAGTGTGAACCGAGACTTACAGGCATTTGAGTTTTTGTTTCTCTACCTAAAAGCTTGAAGAAGCTTGTGCTTTTTTTGCACGTTTATATTTAGCCTCTTTGAGCACAAGCATTTATTTATTTTTACAAACTCTCCCCATAGCAAATGTTTTCTTTTTTGAAGGGCGGTTTTAAACTTTGAGCTTTTTCGTGCTTTTGCATGCTTTTTCGCACATTTTTGGGCACTAAAGCCTCATACACACGACCGGTTTTCCCGTCGGAAGCTTTTCTTCGGGAAACCCAACCGTGTGTATGCTCCCTCGCAGTTTTTCTGACGGGAAAACTGCCGAAAAAAAATAAAATAAAATGAGAGCAGGATCTCTTTTTTCCCGTCAGGAAAAGCGTTCGTCTGTATGCTTTTCCGACGGGAAAAAAAAAACGCGCATGCTCGGAAACAAATCAACGCATGCTCAGAGGCATAGAACTTAATTTTCTCGGCTCGTCGTGGTCTTTTATGTCACCGCGTTCTTGGCAGTCAAAAGTTCACTGGACTTTTGTGCGACTGTATGCGAGGCAGGCTTGACAGGAATTCTGTCGGGAAAAACCCTAGGTTTTTTATCCGACGGGAAAACCGGTCGTGTGTACAGGGCATTAGACCTCTTTTCTGCTCGAAAGCCCCTCTGAAAAAATTCAAGTTTGGTGGTGGGGGATTTTTCTGCCTGTAAACACCTGAAAGAACCCTTAGACCCCTTGCACACTTTTAGATTTTCTGCAGATTTTTGTCTTCAGATTTACCAAAACCATGTAGTGCAAGGGTCTGCCTGATTGCATACAAATTGAAGCTCTTAAGATTTGACCTCATATAATATGGTTTTGGTAAATCTTAAGACAAAAATCTGCAGAAAATTGTATAGGGTGTATGTATGGGGTCATAGCCTGTAGGAGCAACTTCTTTGAGATGCAGTGTGCATGAGCCCTTTAAATGGCAATACATTGAATACATGCATATCTTCACGAATGTTTTAAACTGAAGACAAATTTTTAATTGTTACTTATGAAAAACTGATTTATAAATTGAAGGAATAACGCTTTATAAATTGGGTTCTATGATAAATGTGTGTTTTTAGTGTTAAAAGTTCTGTATTTAGTCCTCTTTAGTGGTTTTCTTCTGATGTTTTTCCTTTATCTTCCTCCTTTCTCTGCCCAGCTGCCTATATCGCAACCTCTTGGGGTTCAAGCCGTATGCCCGCAGTCTCTGCCCACTAAATTCTCTCCCACCCATTCGCACCATGGCACCTAAAAGATGTCCAGCCTTCCGTTTTAATTTCTTCTTCTTTTCTTTCAGACACAGGTCATTCACTTTTGCTTCCAGCACTTCAGCCTTGGCAGAGTCTTTCTTCTCTGCCAGTATACGGTTGGCATTTGGCTTGCTCTTGTTGCTTTTATTCCCTGCTGCTTTCGGTACTTTATCCTTGGCCGGGTATTCCTTTCCTGCCGGTATAACGTTGACACTTGGCTTGCTGTTGGTGCTTTTATTCGCTGCTGCCTTCAGTTCTTTATCCTTGTCGGAGTCTTTCCTCCCTCTTGGCATACTGTTGGGACTTGACTTATTCTTTGTGCTTTTATTCACTGCTGCTTTCGGTACTTTAACCTTGGCTTTCTTTGCTGCGGGTATACTGTTGGCATTAATCCTTTCTTCACCATGACCCCCCTTGGACAAAGATTGATTTTTCAGCTTTGTTTCGGCAGAAGCGGGTTTCTCTCCTATCTCCGTCGTCTCTGAACCTTTAATGTATGTCGATTTTTTCTGACCCGGGTCCAGCTGTATTGTGGCTTCAGTTTCAGCAGATTTGAATTCCACCATGCTCTCTTCTGGTAGGCTCTTCAGTTTATCTCTGCGTCTCTTTCCTACTTTTGACTTGGAGGCCATTGCAGATTCTGAGTTTTCAGCACTTGCAGAGGATAAAATAAATAAGGGTTACTTAAATGAACGTTACATTTTTTTAATGCAAGGTTTAGCCCTTGAGATTATGCATTTTGTTGAGAGCCCTGGACTGCCCACTTTCTACACATATATTACCAGTCGTTAAGGTGGCATCCCCTGCATTATTTTTGCATTAAGTCACATGATGTAGGGGGAGCTAGGAACTACTTTATAATGCATCTTTTTAGTAAGCACACCTCAAAGTTACACAATACTACTCTTTTAAGGCTCGTATACACCAACGGCTGTGAGGCAATAAAAATAGGAAGCTACACAGTTAATCTGGATGGAAAAAAACAAAAAACTACACTAGTCCATCCAGTTCAATCAACTTAAAACACACGAATAGAAAATCTCCATCCACACTATCCTATACCCACAGAATACTGAATAAACAGTATAAAGTATATTTGTTACAGTGGATGGAGATAAGACTACTTTGTTGAGAGCACTCCTCGTGTGTCATTTGTCTAGAGCAGGGATCTGCAATTAGCGGACCTCCAGCCATTGCAAAACCACAAGTCCCATCATGCCTCTGCCTCTGGGTGTCATGCTTGTGGCTGTCAGAGTCTTGCTATGCCGCATGGGACTTGTAGTTCTGCAACAGCTGGAGGTCCGCTAATTGCACATCCCTGGTCTAGAGCCACAGTTTTACCTTCCCCCAACCCCAACATAACATTGCAGCCAAAAGGGAATGTATATAAAAAAAAAAAAAAACCTGTCTAACAGTTCAAGTTAAAAACATGGGGTTTAGTAGCACACTTGCCTTGCCTAGGTACAGGGACGCACAGGACACCCAGCAAGGGCACAATGACAGCTGAAGGTATCCAGTTGATGAATTAGCACTGGATAACTTCAGCTGTCATTGTGCCCTTGCACCTTCTGTGTTCCGTGTGTCCCTGTACCTTTAAGGAGGGGTGGGCTTCCTCCAAGCAAATCTGCCCTTAATCTATCCATTGCTATATGCGCTCCAATTTGAGAGACTCTCAAAATGATAGTTAGGACCGCAGTACACTGGTCAGCGCATAGTCGCACACATTTATTTTCAAACGTGTGCGACTAAACCCCTTATTTTTAATGTAAACTGTTAGATAGGGTCAATTTTGTTGTGTTGCAGGCTAGCTGGTAAGTGAGCTGTGAATTTATTTGTTTTTGAGGTGTGTTGCCCCTTTCATGTGCACCTTGTCATAAAGGATAATTATAGGTTGGGCTGGTTGCCATTTGTTTGTACAGAAGAGAATGTGTACATTGCTGCGGCCACAGCAAAATGTATACTCCATGTTTGTTGTTCGGTACCAATGCCAACACAACTCATTCAAGTGAACAGGGTCACACCACAACCGCCTTGCAATTGCATGCAATTGTGACGCACTGCTGTGGAATTTCAAGGGTTAAAACAGGCAGCAAGTAGGTGACATATTACCTCCCAGCTCCCTGTCAAAAACGATCCACTGCAGATCACATTTCAGAAGGTAGTGAAAACTGCTGCAAATGTAAACTGATCCTTCAGGAGATAGACTGAAAAAAAGGCTGTGTACACAATTAAAGTGCATGTCTGTGCAAAAAAATAAAAAAATTCAGTGCATCGCTGCCATTTCACCATGTTTCCTGCTTCTAAAGATGCTGCAGATAAGGGAAATGTTGTTGTGTTGGAAGTCTACTACCCCTTCTACTCATTCCACCTGGAGGAAGGCAGTTTACTCAGCTTTACCAGTTTAACCACTTCCCGCCTGCAGTACGTCATATGACGTCCTTGGTTTTCAGTGGAGATATCTGAATGATGGCTGCAGCTACAGGCATCATCCAGATATCGTTTTTTAGAGCCGGTGATTTTGAGCACAATAAGATTCAATCAGATCGTCTGTTCTGTTTAGCTGCTTGATCATTCTTAGTAGCGATGGGAGGGGACATCCCCCCGCCCTCTGGTGCTTCTCTGGGCTCTCCCGTGCGATCGGGGACCCGGAGAACGAATCGGCCAGCACCGGAAGAGATGCACATATGGTCCCCGGCAATCTCTATGACCCTCGGAGGCCCGTGCGTGACGTTATGACCCCCCACAAAATAAAATGTTATGTTATAAAATGCTCTACTACATCCACCACTCATGTGAATGAGCCCTCACCAATCTGCCCACTCTAAAATAAAATGTGATTTGCTGCTGCTAATCCCCGAGTACATCTATTGAACAAGGAATCCTACCTCTCGGTAATGGACTTCAGGATTTGCTGTTTCTTCCAGAGATTCTGTGCTTTCTGGCTGAAGGTATTTTGATCATAAATGTCGTCTTTTTCAGATCTGTAACAGAAGTCAAAATCCTGGTTACAAAGTTTGTCGTACCTGGCAAAGAGTAAACCTTCCCAGAGACTTTATTCGAACCCCTCCACAGGAACTCTCATACCAAAGCATTCTTTTCCTTGCAAGCACCGCTTAACTAACCGTACATGCATCTATTATGGAAGGGTGGTGACGTGAATGATATTGACTGATAGGTTTTAGAAACCTTTCAACTATTAGCAACTCTGTTAAAAAAATATCTCCCCCCCCATTAAAAAAAACAGGTGCTGCAGGATCAATTAGCGTACCTGTGCTTAGTCAAAGTCCAACAATCACCTATTTTGCCTGCCAGTAAAGTCAACTTGATGCAGTTTCCTATTATGGGGTGCCAGCAGTGCTGCACTGTTCCTGAATACACAGCAGAGTTGTCAGTCCGACATATGGCCATGCGCACAATCCCAAAATCATATGATAGATTGGACTTTTTTTTTTGGTTGCTAATCCCATATCAAAAATGAAAAAAAAAAGAAGTGTACCAAAATACGAAAATTCTCGTACGACAGAATAAAAATTCAGAAGTGATGTAATGGGTTATAATGTATTTGTATTGTATTTTCGAACGACAACTGTACCGATTATACTAAAATCGTACGATCTGGTATCGTATGAGAAAAATTTTCATGCATGTCTGATCGGATAATATTGTATAATTTGTCATAATCTGCTCTTGAAGGCAGTGTACCAACGATCAGATTATCCTACGATTGATTTGAAAGCAGTATTTTTCATATGATTTTCGGGTCGTGTGTACTGTGTCTGGCTGCACTACAGTGGGGTGAGAAGATGCTTCAGGAGGCGTGGCTAATAGCATTGTTGTCTGTAGCTTTTCAATCAGCACAGGGCAACACCTAGTCCCGCTGACTGCTTTCTGGATTGACACAATGGGGGAGGAGATTTACTAAAACCGGAGCGTGCAAAATCAGTTTCCAGGTTTAATTGTCAAAGCCTAATAGAATCTGGTGCAGCTGTGCATGATAGCCAATCAGCTTGTTCAGGGGGCTCCAGTTTTGCCTCTGTTGCCGAAACCCTCCCACTGTGAGCTGTAGCGTCTGAGAGGAGTTTGTAAGACAAAAAGTAAGGGGGATTGGCTTAGCCAGGAGAAGTAAAGGAATCTTTTTTTTATTTGGGGGGGGGGGGGGGGTTTGCATTACATAGTAGCTGGATTTGGTACTGGTTTAGGCATACAAGAGTCATTAGTTGTATTTTAAAAGTGACTGGCTGAGATCCAATTGTTGGTTTCTATATTTTTATATTGTCAAATATTGGGACACCTGCCTTTGCCTTTACACGCACATGAACTTTAATGGCATCCCAGTCTTAGTCCGTGGGGTTCAATATTGAGTTGGTCCACCCTTTGCAGCTATAACAGCTTCAACTCTTCTGGGAAGGCTGTCCACAAGGTTTAGGAGTGTGTCTATGGGAATGTTTGACCATTCTTCCAGAAGCACATTTGTGAGGTGAGGCACTGATGTTGGAGAGATGGCATGGCTCGCAGTCTGCGCTCTAATTCCTCCCAAAGGTCTTCTATCGGGTTGAGGTGAGGACTCTGTGCAGGCCAGTCAAGTTCCTCCACCTTAAACTCGCTCATCCCTTGTAATAAAAATAAGCATGACAGGTCCTCTTTATTGAGAGATCTGGGGCCAAAAAGACCCCAGATCTCCCATTTACCTTTAAAAGCGAAAAAAAAAAAAGTAATTTTGACTTCATGGTAAAAAAAAAAATAAGTTGATGGCCGAGAACCGTAAGTGACATCAGAGGTCGCTCCGGTCCTCCAAGGGCATAGAGCCAAGTGAGGGCATCTCTTCCGCCACCTATAAAAAGTGATTTTTCAGCGAATGCACCGCCAGGATCACTTTTAGCTGAAAGCTGGCCGCCTACCAAAAAAAGCAAACAAAAAAAAGATATCGGGGTTATTGCAGCCATCTACTGCCATAACCCCAAAAACATGACGTGCATTTACAGTTAGGCGGTCAGCAAGTGTTTAAAAAAGTACAAGGTTTCTGTGAATGGTGGCAGTGCCAAGTGATCGACCCTTTGGCAGTTTGCAGAGGGAAAGACACTCCGCACAGGACCCAGAAGATTTTGGCTATCATTGTAGTAGCTAGACCAATGTTATGCAAAGAAAATCTGCCTATGGTTCAGCTTCAAAGCCAATGGCTGAGAGCACTGACGGGAGTATTCTGGCAGGGGGGTGTCCCCGTCAGAACACAACTGCCCTGCTGGTTTAACAAAAAAATTTTTTGTGTGTACTAGCCTTTAGTCTCAGGAATAAATAAAAGTGTTACTAAACCCAGGACCCTGCATTCATTACATCTGGTCTCCCACAGTACACAGAACATGGAAATACAATTATTTTAGTAAATATAAACTGATAAATACCTTTTCTTACCAGCAGTATATAGCAGTCTTCCATCAGTGTCTGGTTAAAGCTTGGAGGATGAGTTTTCATTCTCCTCTGACTGTCCTGTGAGGCTGCATGACCACTGACCCTCTCTGTCTAGACAGTGCTTATTGGCCCTGTGCTGATCACATGCATTTTCCCAAGATTCCCCCAAAAAAATAAAAATAAAACCTCTCTAGCAATACACACCAAATTGAGCATGTGCAGCTTGCCCCCACGACTGTTCTATCAGCAGATAGATTGAAGAATGTAGAAGGGGAGGATCAGAGAAGGCTGGATCAAACAGCCTTTTTACCCTAACACTTTATTGGCAAGGAAGCTGACCCAAAGGCCCTATAACCCTGCCCTGTCAAAATGGAGATTGCAAAATAGTCAGCCGACACAAAATCCACAGTTAATTATGCAGGAATTTTTTAATTTCTATTCTAAGCTTTATGCACCCACCGAATCTTTTCCAAAAGCTAGAGCAGAGACCCCTTCTCAAGACCTTACTCTCCCCTGAGTAGCGCGTGACCATGTAGAGCTACATGAGCATTACATATCTTTTGGATACCTCATAGGACGCTTACACTAAACCCTTTTTTGGACAGAATGCACATCTTTCTTTGTACCCTATCCACTCTCTCTCTATACTTTACCCTCCCCCCAGTCTCTCTTTTCAAGGCCCACTGGCCTAATGTAGTACTATCAAGTACTTAAAAAGCCCTCCTTCGATCTGTACCCCGAGGATGCAACGCGGGTGGGAACACGACCAGAGATGCGGTTTGCCTCATTCGTCCCCCCAACTTATAGAGCTTTAATGGAGGGGTTGTGTAACATCACCAATACCGCAGGTAGCATCCCTGTTCCTCTCCCCCCTCCATGTGATGTTGAATGGAGGAGTGGGACATAATAGGGTAGGAAAGGGTATATCTTCAAAGACTAAAGTTTGGGTTTATTAATTCCTAATAAATTAAATGTTAAGTAATTTGCTCAAAAGGAAAATATAATGTTTTACCATGAGATATTTATATTATATATATATATATATGTGTGTGTCAGTTATGAATAATATCAGATGTTGATGTACCGGTCGTCTTACACTTTGTTAAAAATCTCAATAAAAATGATTGGAAGTAAAAAAAAAAAATAAAGCAGCCTTTTTACATTAGCCTAGAGTCAGTTCAGCAATAAAATGGGCAATTCATTATAGTGAGGACCTCCGACTCCTTTTGGACCCCCTCACCCATGAATATACTGGTTCTGCCAACATGTGGCCACAAGCAGATTCTCACCTGTACATACAAGTCTTCCTTAGTGAACACCATCTGTTCAGTTCCTTGTCATCTGCTGTCAGGATCTGTAGGAGAATATCACATCACTGAATTCCAATTTCACTCTAAATATACGTATATCCATAATCACCAATCTAAGCACAGCCACAGACATGAGATGACAGCTGGATGACCTGACCCCTGAAAACTCAGACAGATCTTTCCACAGAAATGCAAGATTTCAGTCAACCAACGTTTATGCATAAATCCGACACCCCCGATCTTGTTTCAGGAATAAAAAACAGTAACCATTAGAAAAAATAAACAATATAACAGTATAACCACTTGAGCTCCCGAAGATTTTTCCCACTTCATGACCAGGCCATTTTTTGCTATTCGGCACTGCTCTATTTTAGCTGGTAATTGCGCGGTCATGCAATGCTGTACCCAAACTAAATTTATATCATTTTTTTCACACATATAGAGCTTTCATTTGGTGGTCTTTAATCACCACTGGGTTGTTTTGTTTTTTTTTGCAATATAAATGAAAAAAAATACGAAAATGTAAAAAAATAAATTAAAAAAAATTCCACTTTCGGCTTTAAAAACATACAATAAAAAAAAATCTCTCTTTATAAATTTTGGACAAAATGTATTCTGCTACAAGTCTGATAAAGTGTATAAATTATAGCGCCTACAAACTATGGCATACATACTGTAATTTATTTTATTCTACTAATGGCGGTGATCAGTGACTTGTAATGCCACTTAGTGTGACGAGCAATCTGACACGGACATTAAAGACAGTGATCAGTGACAACACTATATACCATCACTGTACTAATGACATTGGCTGGGAAGGGGTTAACTGTGTGCCTAACAATGTGTAATATGTGTAAAGTGTGCTGCTTTTACTTTTAAGGCCTCATGCACACTGCTGCTCATAAACAGACATTCAGGAGCAGTTGGGCATTTCTTTCAGCTGCCCCTGAACTCTCCTCTGTTATCTTATCAGTACATGTACACTGGGTTGTTTATAGGCAGTTCAGAAGCATTTTTTTGAAACGCCAAATGCCTGTAACAGTCTGTAAACGCGGTTACTCGCGTTTATATGCGTTTCGTTTATAGGCGGTTTTCATAGGTAGTTAGTCAGGTTGAAAAAAAAAAAAGACACAAGTCCATCCAGTTCAACCATAAAAAAAAAAATAATAATATCATACAATCCCATATACCTAAATCCATACCCACAGTTGATCCAGAGGAAGGCGAAAAACCCCAGCAGAGCAATTTGCTACAGCAGGGGAAAAAATTCCTTCCTGATCCCCCAAGAGGCAATTGGATATTCCCCGGATCAACTTTACCTATACATATTATAACTGGGTACTAACATTTATATTTAAGAAAGAATTCAGGCCTTTCTTAAAGCAATCTACTGAGCTGGCCAGAACAACTTCAGCAGGGAGTCTATTTCACATTTTCACAGCTCTTACTGAGAAGAAACCTTCCCGTATTTGGATGTGAAATCTCTTTTCCTCTAGACGTAAAGAGTGCCCCCTTGTCCTTCGTGTTGACCGTAAAGTGAATAACTCAACACCAAGTTCACTATATGGACCCCTTATATATTTGTACATGTTGATCATATCCCCCTTAACCTTCTCTTCTCAAGAGTGAATAAATTCAGTTCCTCTAATCTTTCCTCATAGCTGAGCTCCTCCATGCCTCTTATCAGTTTGGTTGCCATTCTCTGCACTTTCTCCAGTTCCCCAATATCCTTTTTGAGAACTGGGGCCCAAAACTGAACTGCATATTCCAGATGAGGTCTTACTAATGATTTGAACAGGGCCAAAATGATATCTCTCTCTCTGGAGTCCACACCTCTCTTAATAAAAGAAAGGACTTTGCTCGCTTTGGAAACCGCAGCTTGGCATTGCATGCCATTATTGAGCTTATGATCTACCATTTTCATTTTTGACGATTTTCAAAAAAACGCTTCTAAGCGCAAACGCAGCTACACGCAGCTTAAACGCGGCATGTAAACGCTGCAAAACAGATGTTTTTAAACGTAGGTTACTATCTGTCAAGTTAAAACGTTCAGGAGAGGTTGCAAAACGTCCCGTGTACATTAAGCCTTAGGCTCCATGTAAACTGGGCTTAAAAAAAAACGTCTGTTCTCTGGGAGTAAAAAAACTCTCATACAGAGCATTTTTTGTACAAAGTTTAGACGAGTTTAGGAGAGTTTTATGTTTTTTCTGCCAGTAAGCTCCAATCAGAAACGCGAATCAGAAGGGGTTTTTTTTCTGCCCCTAAACATTGTAATGTGCATTGACACATAGGATAACATTAAGCTGCTTCTACAGGCAGAACACAAAACTCCTGTAGAAGCAAAAAAATTTACGCCAGTGTGCATGGAGCCTTAGAGTTCTAAAAGCCGGGAGGTGGAGGCGGGTATTGCGATTGGTGGTCACATGATCAGAAAGCTCCCCATCTCAATTAGGCTACTGTGCTGGGAGCGCGCTCTCAGCAAGGTAAGAGGTTTACACAGGATCACATATATGCAGCCACTCTGCATTAAGACCCACCTGCCAAGAGACCGCATATATGCGTACTGATGGCGCAAAGGGGCTAATCAAATATGGTTACAGTTCAACATATTCTTACCTCATCAGTGCTGAGTCCAAAGTCACAAGGAAGCACCTGCCGATACTTGAATCGACACGGCAGATCATCCACAATATCCTCATAGTCTAGCTTGTAATACTCTTCTACATATTCCTGGAATGTTTTATCATCTGTGTTAAAAAAATAAAAACTTTTTTTTATATTATCTGATTTAGACCCCATACACACTTTTAGATTTTCTGCAGATTTTTGTCTTCAGATTAACCAAAACCATATTATATGAGGTCAAACCTTAAGAGTTTCAATTTGTATGCAATCAGACAGGCCCTTGCACTACATGGTTTTGTTAAATCTGAAGAAAATCTAATAGTGTGTATGGGGTCTTAGTGCCTGCATGAAGGAACACACCATAATGGGAGGCTGTACAGAAAAATATAAGGAGGCTGCCTTCAGGGGCCTCCTTCAGAAAATACCAGCTTCTCAGTCACTAACCTGGAGCAAGCATGCAGATAAAGTCAGACAGACTTTAGAACCTTTGTGAAAACATTCCTATGTTACTTTGCAAGCCCTGCGACAGATCCCAAGTCAACCCTAGTGATCAAATCAGTATATTCACACCCATTCTTTTTATGAACCAGCCCGATCACACGCCCAGTTCCTGGCAAGAAATTAAAGTTGTTCCCAGAGAGAAATCCCTGTGGGGAAATGATCACATCACTTCTAGGACAGTAGCACTACTTTCATCACCTCCCACCAATGCTGAATACAGGTAATGGAACGGACTGCAAGATGACATATGGATAACGATATATATGAAATTTGAACACAAACCTAAAGGAATGCATACACTATTTTCACCTTGTAATTTCAGAATGTTTGTATTCAGGATTTAAAAAAAAAAAAAAAAAAAAAAAAAAAACTTTAGTTCCGCTTTAAAAAGTAAAACCAGGTTCATCCTTGGTAATGGCATAAGTGGAAGGTTGATTTACCTGTAAACTCCATATCTTGGAGCACAATACAGGACGTAGCAACAAGTTTTCATAAACAAGAGTCTGTAAATACACCCTGGTCTATGTATACTTTTCCCCATGTCCTGTACTGTAGAATTAAGATAGACAAGTTATACGGCCCAAAGCTTGTTATCCCGTACCTTGATAACGTACAACGTTGGTGGCCTGGTCAGGTCTTGGCTGTTTTTTTTTTTTTTTTTTTTTTTTTTTTTTTTTTTAACAGAGAGAGGTCTTGGCTGTTTTCATCTATAAGCCTATGTCACAGTAGACTGGCCAACATTTGTAAAGCTAATCCATTAGCTAATATCTTTTTAAACAGGACAGGGCTCCTAACGTAATAGTCAGTCCTCCTCCTATGCCAGGATAAGTCTGGGACTAGCCACAGTATGTAGGAGATTCACAGCCATATTGTGCAAAAGTTGACCCATACAGAAGATCTAAGTCATTAACTGATTACTCATGCTTGCCTGTCTGACTGACCTGGATTAAATACAGGTTTGTCTTTGCTCACAGCTTCGGCAAACACGGACTTCTTTCTCCTCTTGGCATTCTTCTCTCTTTCGAGCCGTAGTCGCTTTCTCTCTTTACGTGAAGGGGCAGGAGCTTCTTGAGGGTTGAAGTCTGCATCCATCTAAAGAACAAAGGAATAACTTGCCAATGTAAAACAGTGCAACTCCTGCACATTGTAAGCTTTTCCCTACAAGCCATCACAGCTGACCATGACAGGGTCATAAACATGTCCTTTGTTTTCGTTCCATCAAAATTCAAGGCTTTTTGCAAACAGAATTGGTCCAAAAAAAAAAATATATATATATATTCACATCAGTCAATTAGGTTTGTCATCACAGATTGATAATTGTACAAGTAAGCCCTTTGTCAGTTGCTGATACGTCATGTAAATGTTAGTGAACAGATGTTGGTGGCCTAGTACTATATTTTTGTTGAACGGACTGCGGAGGTGCTTTTTTTTTTCTTTTGTAACTCAAAGTGAACTGGAGCTGACAAAACTTCAATTGAAATACAGTGGCAAAATTTTTTATTTGATCCCCTGCAGCAGATTGTGTAAGCTTGCCCACTTAAGAAATGAGGGTTTTAGAATTGTTATCATAGGTGCATTTTAAATGATAAACAGAATAGCAACCAAAAATCCAGAAAAAACACATAATACAAATGTTATAAATTGAGTTGCAGTTCAGTGAATGAAATAAGTATTTACCAACAATAACTCTGACTCCCACAGACTGGCTACAGTATGTGCTATACAGATTAGTCCTGTCCATTTAACAAGGTGCTCCCAACAACGACTCTTTAGGTGTATAAGTGACACCTGTCTACAGAATCTCTTTCTTTCAAACCTCACCATTATGAGCAAGACCAAAGAGCTGTCAAAAGGACATCAGGTACAAGATTGTAGACCTGCACAAGGCTGCAATGAGCTACAAGACCATCAGCAAGAATATTCTGCTGGAGTGTTTATTCACAAATGGAAGAAATACAAAATAACCATCAATAGCCCTCAGTCTGGAGCTCCATACAAGATTTCGCCTCTTGGGGTAAGGATAATCATGAGAAAAGTGAGGGATCAGCCCAGAACTACACGGGAGGAGCTTGTGAATGATCTCAAGGCAGTTGGGACCACAGTCACCAAACAAACCATTGGTAACACCATGGATTGAAATCCTGCAGCATCCGCAAAGTCCCCCTCCTTAAGAAGACACATGTACAGGTCCGTCTGAAGTTTGCCAATGAACATCTAAATGATTCAGAGAAGGATTGGGAGAAAGTGCTGTGGTCAGACAAGATAAAAAATGTAGCTCTTTGGCATTGACTTGAGTCACTGTGTTTGGAGGAAGAAAAATGCTGATTATGACCCGAAGAACATCATCCCTACAGTCAAGCACGGAGGTAGAAACATTTTGCTTTAGGGCTGTTTCTCTGCTAATGGTACAGGCCGACTTTGCCACATTGAGAGGCCAATGGACGGGGCCATGTATTGTAAAATGTTTGATGAGAACCTTCTTCCCTCAGCCAGAACACTGAAGATGGGTTGTGGATGGGTCTTCCACCATGACAATGACCCAAAATAACAGGATTTTTATAACAGCTTACCTGTAAAATCCTTTTCTTGGAGTACACCACGGGACACAGAGCCAGTCATTACATAATGGGTTAAGGGTCACCAGCGGTGATTGGACACTGGCACAACCAACAGAAGACAGTTCCCCTCCATATAACCCCTCCCATCAGGGGAGCACCTCAGTTTTTGTAGCAAAGCAGTAAGGTTCCCATAAGAAGGGGGGGGGGGCCTCTGTGTCCCGTGGTGTACTCCAAGAAAAGGATTTTACAGGTAAGCTGTTATAAAAAATAGGATTTTTATAACAGCTTACCTGTAAAATCCTTTTCTTGGAGTACATCACGGGACACAGAGCGACATAGTCATTACTAATGGGTTATATAGATACCGTCAGGTGCTGGCACTGGCAACTTCCAAAACCGGAAGTACCCTCCCCTATATAAGCCCCTCCCATCCGGGAGCACCTCAGTTTTGTAGCAAAGCAATAAGTGTCCCTAAAGAGGGGCGGGAGCTCTGTGTCCCGTGATGTACTCCAAGAAAAGGATTTTACAGGTAAGCTGTTATAAAAATCCTATTTTCTTTCTCGTACATCACGGGACACAGAGCGACATAGTCATTACTAATGGGATGTCCTAAAGCAATGCCAAATGAGGGGGGGGATACACCATATATAAGCTGAGCGCTATCAGACATGAGGATCTTTTGCGGCCTGCAACACACTGCGCCCAAAGGCGACATCCTCCTGACTTCTAACGTCCACCTGGTAGGACCTAGTAAACGTGTGTACCGAAGACCATGTTGCGGCCTTACAGATTTGAGCCAGGGAGGCCTGGTGATGCACTGCCCATGAAGTTCCAACTGCTCTCGTGGAGTGCGCTCTAACTTTGAACGGAGGCGGTCTCCTTCTCAAGCCATAAGCTTGCATAATGACCTGTCGAATCCACTTGGCTAAAGTAGATTTTGACGCTGCCTGACCCTTTCTGGGGCCTTCCGGCAGAATAAACAAAGTATCCGTTCTGCGAATCTGAGCAGTGGCTTTTAGATAAGCTTTAACTGCTCTTACTACATCCAAAGAATGCAATAACTTTTCCTCTACCGAAGTAGGTTTGGGGAAAAAAGAAGGAAGAACCACATCTTGGTTCAAATGAAACCTCGATACCACCTTAGGAAGAAAGGCTGGATGAGGACGTAACACTACTCTGTCCTTATGGATAACCAGATATGGCTCCTTACAGGACATAGCTGCTAATTCCGATACTCTTTTAGCCGAACAAATGGCTACTAGAAAAATCAATTTCCTGGTGAGAAGCACCAAGGAAATATGCTGTAATGGTTCAAATGGTTGTTTCTGTAGAACCGACAGAACCAAGTTTAGATCCCATGGACATATGGGAATATTAACCGGAGGACTAATACGCATCACTCCTTGTATAAAGGCTTTGACTAGTGAATGCGAAGCCAAGGGCCTTTGAAAAAATATTGACAAGGCCGAAATCTGACCCTTGATAGTACTCAAGGCAAGCTTCCTATCTACAGCCCACTGTAGGAAGTCCAGAATCCTACCTATTACGTACTTATGTGGATGCCATTTCTTGGCCTCACACCACGCGATGTACGCCTTCCAGATTCTATAGTAGATCTGCCTGGATACCGGCTTCCTGGCATTGATCATGGTAGATACCACAGCATTAGAGAGCCCTCTCTTTTTTAGAATGTGGGCTTCAATAGCCAGGCCGTCAAACCTAGGGCTGGTAAGGAAGGGTGGTATATCGGTCCTTGCGAAAGCCGGACGACGTGGGAGAGTCCAAGGACTCCCCACTGAAATTTTACAATCTCCGCGTACCACGCTCTTCGGGGCCACGCTGGAGCCACCGGAATCACTGGTTTCTTTTCTACCCTGATTCTGCGGAGTAATCGAGGTAACCATTGTGGCGGTGTGAATGCATATATCAGCTTGAACTGATCCCAAGGGAACACTAGGGCATCCGAGCCGCAAGCTAGGGGATCCCTTGTCCGAGAGACAAACCTGTCCCCCTTTGCGTTGAATCTGGATGCTAGAAGATCTACATCCGATGTTCCCCACCGCTGACATATTGTCCAGAAAACCTCGGGGTGAAGGGACCCTTCCTCTGGGCCTAATTGCTGGCGACTTAGAAAGTCCGCCTTCCAATTCTCCACTCCTGGAATAAATACCGCAGATATGGCTGGGACATATTTTTCTGCCCATTTCAGGATGTAATTTACTTCCCTCTGGGCTGCACGACTCCTGGTGCCCCCCTGATGATTGATATATGCCACTGCTGTGGCATTGTCTGATTGAATTCTGACAGGGGACCCTTGGAGTTTGGATGTCCATGCTACTAGGGCATACCGGGCTGCTCGTATCTCTAAGAGATTGATGGGCAGGGCCTTTTCTGCATCCGACCATCTGCCCTGGAGAGACTATTGCTCCAGTACTGCTCCCCAGCCTATAAGGCTGGCATCTGTAGTGACCACCTTCCAAGAAATCGGACTGAAGGATTTCCTTTTTTCCAGATTCTGGGGAACCAACCACCAACGGAGGCTCTTGCGAACGGAAGGGGACAAGGACATTGTAAGTCTAGGGCCTGAATTTTTTTGTTCCAGGCTGACAGTATGGCCCCTTGCAAATTCCTTGAATGTAATTGACCGTAGGGTACTGCTTCGAATGATGCCACCATTTTTCCCAGCAGCCTCATATACAGGCGTATGGACGGCTGTCTTTTTTGTACCCACTAAGTGGATCAAATCTTTCAAAGACAACACCTTTCCTCGAGGCAAGAATATTTTTCTCTGGCCTGAATCCAACCTTAGCCCCAAGTATTCCAGACTTTTGACTGGTTTTTTAGGGCTGACTTGTCTCGGTTGATAATCCAACCGTGAGATTCCAGATACTTGATCGTCTTGTGAACGACCACGTCTAGTTTTTTCACAGAGTGGTCTATCAGCAACAAGTCATCCAGATATGCCATTATCATTACACCTTGTGTTCTTAGATTGGCCAATAAAGGGCCAGAATTTTTGTAAACACTCGTGGTGCTGTGGCCAAACCGAAGGGTAAGGCTCTGAACTGAAAATGGCGCCCTTCTACTGCAAAGCGTAGAAATTTTTGGTGGACTGGAAAGATGGGAATGTGCAAATAAGCATCTTTGATGTCGATCGTGGCTAACCAATCCTCCCCTTGTAGGGCAGTGGCCACCGATCGGATCGACTCCATCGGAAAGTCCTGATATACAGGAATTTGTATAGCCCTTTTAGAATATGGGCCTCCCGTCCGCGTTTGCTTCGGGACTGTAAAGAGGTTTGAGTAAAACCCGAACCCTCATTCTTCCAGGGGAACCTCCATAATTACTCCTTGGAGCAATAGTTGTTCTAGTGCCAACAGGAGGGACTCTCTCTTCCGGGGATTCCTTGGCACGTTTGACCTCAAAAATGGGAAGGAGGAGAGTCTTTTAACTCCAAACTGTATCCCAAACCTACTGCGGAGAGCACCTATCTGTCTTGATCGTGTCCCGCCAGGTCTCTTGCGAACAACTGGAGTCCTCCCCCCACCCGACTGAGTGGGGGCTTCAATGAATTTAACTTTGGGGGAGGTTTTGTACCTCCCCTGACCCAGGGTTTCTCATTACCCTGCTACTGTCCCTGTTTTTTACCCCCGGGATTTGACCGAGGAGGCCGTCGGAACTGTTACACAGCCGATGCCCCAGGGACTGGAGAAGCAGGCCTCTTAAAGAGGGACCTCTAACTCTGCTTTTAACCGGCAAGAGCGTATTTTTACCGCTGGAAATTTTCTGGATATATTTGTCCAGGTTTTCCCTGAATAAGCGTTCACCATGAAATGGGACGCTAACCAGCCATTCTTTACAGGGAGCTTCAGCAGACCAGTTTTTGAGCCATAGGAGCCTACGCATATGTACTATAGACAGCGTAAGGCGGGAGGCCTGATGGACTGAATCCTCTATGGCGTCAACCGCAAAGCCTAAGGCTCTAGGTAGATCAGCTAGGGCAAAGCCTGCTGATCTGTCAAGTCCCTCAAGACCTGTTTCAACTGATCCTTCACTGCTTAGCAGACCCCAATAGCTGCTACTGCTGGTTGTATCACCAAGCAGATTTTCATAAGGACTCCAATCTATTATCTATTGGGTTCTTGAACATTTGGACATTATCCACTGGACATGTCAGTGATTTATACATACAAGAGATGGCTGCGTCCACTGTAGGGACCTTCCATTTTTTTTTTTTGATGAACTTATCCTCCATGGGATAGACCACCGGAAATCTCTTGGGGGAATAAATATTTTCTCAGGACGTTCCCAATCCTGGTAAATGAGCCCTTTCAGTAAAGGGTGAAGTGGAAAAGAACAAACAGTCTGGGGGCTTCTAGCAACCCCAACGAGGATACAGTAGTGGTTGATGGTTCCGCAAGGTGCATTTTTAAATGCTGATCGGACCATGTTAGTCAGAGACTGAACCCATAATCTTTCAGCTTGAGATGCTGAGAAAAGGTTCCCCCACTGTTGATTCCTCTATAACAGAATCAACCTCATCCTGATCCCCTTCAGGCAGGTCGATCCCTGTATGGGACTGTTGCTCTGCTAACAGGCACTCTGAAGGAGGAGACGGAGATCGGGCGTGCTTTCCCTGACAGGGAGGCAGCGATAAATGTTGACAATCTCTCTCTAATCCTCCCAGAGCTGAGGAAAAAACCTCCTCTGTTACATACACAGGAGCAGGTGACTGAGGACAGCCACAGTACCAAGTACCCCTGCGGGGTCTCTACGGTCACTTACCTCTGAACTTCAGGGGAGACTGGTGCAGCAGGAGTATGCCCAAGATCCTCCGAGCCCGATGAGACCCCCTTCGCTTCCTGGAAGATTCAGTTCCGGAGCTTCTGGACGGCATATTCCTAAGCCTAAAGCTGAGGTATTCCAGCCGTAATACACCACTTTTACTGAGAATAGTCTAGCACAATTGCTGCTATATCACAGTTGGTGTCTACTAATGTGCCTTTCTAGGGGATGCCTGTATCAACCGCTTGCTGTATGCCTTTAAATGTTGCCAGCTCTGTCTCTGTACTTCATAGCCAGCTCACTACAATATTGTGGTTTTTTTAAACTGCTGGGACGCCCGCACATGCGCAGAAGCGCTGCGGCGCGCACAGAGCGTCATCCCCCAGGCTCCGCCCCCTTTCCCGGCTCACCTCTATATATAGAGGCGCGCGCACGCGCGCGGGCACGTGCGCCTTCGGCGCTAAATTCAAATATGGTAACAAGGGACAGGAGCCAGGGCCCCTCTTTGCCGCAGGCCGGGGGATGGACGAGCACTGCAACATGGCAGAGGAAGCAGTTTCCTATAAGAGAACTCACCATCTGCCTGGACTTTGCTCTGCTGAGAAGAAGCTAGTCCACATGACAAGAAAACATTCCAAAGCGGCCTCTAGTGGACAAACACAGGTACCGCAGTCTAATATATTAAATATATATATAAAAATATATATTTTTTTTTTTCTTGACCACCATTAAAAATTATTACATTTTTTTAGTAGTTACAGGCATGCACAGAATTTTGCGGGAATACCATTAGGTAACAGACAGAAAGACAAATTAGGCTTGGGGGTCCCCCAATAGAACCAAGTTCCTGGGGGCCCCCACTTACCTGTTCCCCGCCGCAGGACTTTGTTTGGTCCACAAAAGCCCAAACTTCACCTATCACGGCAGGCATTGTAATCAAACCTTCAGGGACCGGGTTCCCAAGGATTCCACTCCCCTGGACCTGTATAGCACCCTGCACAGAAAACATCTTGGTCGTGGGTATGACCAGAGCTCTGGATCCCAGGGTCCAGCTCTCCTAAGAGAAGCATTACAGGCAAAACCTTGCTCTTCTCTGCAAGGCCCGGGTACCGACCGTTTAGCTATGAAGCTTTTTTGGTCGGATCCGGAATAGCTTACTGAGGCCCAAAAGAACCTGTACGCAAGCTCAGTGAAAAACACATGTTTCTTCTTGGCCAACACCTTAGACACTGGCAAAAAACTGAGGTGCTCCCGGATGGGAGGGGCTTATATAGGGGAGGGTACTTCCGGTTTTGGAAGTTGCCAGTGCCAGCACCTGACGGTATCTATATAACCCATTAGTAATGACTATGTCGCTCTGTGTCCCGTGATGTACGAGAAAGAAATCCTGTTTTCTTTATCGTACACCACGGGACACAGAGCCAGTCATTACATAATGGGACGTCCCAGAGCAATGCTCAATATGAAGGGTGGGAGACCCAGATCAAACAGGCCGCTTGCGGACAAGAAGCCCTATACTGCTGCCTGCAGCACACTTCGCCCGAAGGCGGAATCCTCATGTCCTTTCACATCTATTTGATAGAATTTGGAAAATGTGTGGACTGAAGACCAAGTTGCAGCTTTACAGATCTGAGCCATCGAAGCCTGGTGGTGCACTGCCCATAAAGCACTTATCGCCCTGGTAGAGTGCGCCTTAACAGAAAAAGGAGGAGTCCTGTTCTTTAAACCATAAGCTTGAACAATTACCTGTCTAATCCACCTGGAAATGGTGGATTTTGATGCCGCTTGGTCCTTCTTGGGACCATCTGGCAAAATAAACAAAACATCTGTTTTACGTATCTGAGCGGTTGCTTGCAGATACACCCTTACCGCTCTCACTAGATCTAGAGAGTGCAACAACTTTTCCCCCGCCGTCCGCGGGTTTGGAAAAAAAGAAGGCAAAACAATGTCTTGATTCAAGTGAAAAGCCGACACTACCTTAGGTAGAAAGGCAGGATGGGGTCGTAGTACAATTTTGTCCTTGTGACAATTTAGATAAGGCTCTTTACAAGAAAGAGCTGCTAGTTCTGATACTCTCCTAGCAGAAGCAATAGCGATCAAAAAGGCCAATTTCCTACTTAATATAATTAAAGGAATATGGCGAATAGGTTCAAAAGGCTGCTTTTGCAACACTGACAATACCAAATTCAAATCCCATGGGCACAAGGGAGACCTGACTGGAGGATTTATCCTCAGTACCCCCTGAATGAAGGCCCGTACTAGGGAATGAGATGCTAATGGTCTCTGAAAAAATACTGATAGAGCCGATATTTGACCCTTGATGGTACTAAGGGCTAATTTCATATCCACTCCTAACTGGCAAAAGGCAAGAATCCTGCTTATTTCATATTTCTGAGGGTTCCAACTTCTAGATTCACACCAGGAAACGTATGCTTTCCAGACTCTATGATAGATGAGTCTGGAGGCTGGCTTTCTAGCATTAATGAGCGTAGAAAGAGCCGGACCAGAGACCCCTCTCTTCTTCAAAATGTGGGTCTCAGCAGCCAGGCCGTCAAATTTAGCCTTTGTAAGGAAGGGTGGAATACTGGACCCTGTGACAGCAGGTCGTGTCGAAGCGGAAGCTTCCAGGGCCTTCCTTTCGCCATCTTTACGATCTCGGCGTACCAAGGCCTCCTGGGCCAGTTTGGGGCCACTAGGATTACTGGTATTCCCTCCTCTTTGATCCTGCGAATAAGTCTTTGTAGAAGAGGGATCGGGGGGAATGCATAGATTAGTGAGAACTGATTCCATGGAGCTATTAGAGCATCTATTCCATAGGCCAGAGGATCTCTCGTCCTGGACACAAAGTTGTCCAATTTCTTGTTGAACCTGGTGGCTAGCAGGTCTACATCTGGGTTTCCCCATCTCAGACATATGGCCTGAAAGACCTCGGGGTGGAGAGACCACTCTCCTGGTAATAGCTGCTGACGACTCAGATAGTCCGCTTGCCAGTTTTCTATCCCCGGGATGAAGATTGCAGAAAGGCAAGGTACATGCTCTTCTGCCCATGTCAAAATCCGGTTCACCTCCTTTTGAGCAGCCCGACTGCGGGTGCCTCCTTGGTGATTGATGTAAGCTACTGCCGTAGCATTGTCGGATTGAACCCGAACTGGGTGGCCCTGTAACCTGTATGTCCAGGTTTTGAGGGCTAGATATACTGCCCTGATCTCTAGTACATTGATGGGCAGGATCCCTTGGGTCTTGGCCCAGGTTACCTGGGCAGAAGCCTCTTCGAATACTGCACCCCAGCCCGATAGGCTGGCATCCGTAGACACCACCTTCCAGGAGACCGGGAGAAAGCATTTTCCCTTCCGTAAGTTCTTGGCTTCTAGCCACCAATTGAAGCTTTGGCGTACTTGCGAGGACAGGCGCATGGGTATATCCAGAGCTTGGCTCTTCCTGTTCCAGGCGGCTAAAATATTGCCTTGAAGCAGTCTCGAATGAAACTGGGCGTAAGGGACAGCCTCGAAGGAGGCTACCATCTTCCCCAATAGCCTCATGCAAAGGCGAATAGACGGCCTCTTGTTTGCTTTGACCTTGTGGATCAGATCTTTCAGAGACTGTATCTTTGGCTCTGGCAGGTACACCCTGTTTTGGGCTGTATCTATGATCATGCCCAAGTACACTATCCTTCTTTGGGCCTGAAGAGAGGATTTTTGTAAGTTTATAATCCATCCTAAATGCTCCAGGTATCTTACTGTAGTGAGCACAGCGTGATCTAATCCCTCTTTTGACTGATCTATCACCAGTAGATCGTCTAGATAGGCTGTTACCGCTATGCCCTGTGTCCTCAGATTTGCCAACAGGGGAGCTAGCACCTTTGTGAATACTCTGGGCGCGGTAGCTACACCAAAGGGCAGGGCCACAAATTGAAAGTGGCGATGTTCTACCGCAAACCTTAAGAATTTTTGGTGAGCGGGAAGGATGGGTATGTGTAAATATGCGTCCTTGATATCTATGGACGCCATGAATTCTCCGCCTTGTAAGGTGGCGACCACGGATCGGATCGTTTCCATTCGAAGATGGCGAACGTTCAGAAACCGATTTAGAGATCTTAGATCCAGGATGGGTCTGACGTCTTCATTTGGCTTTGGAATCACAAAGAGGTTTGAGTAAAAACCTGAACCTTGCTCTTTTTGGGGTACCTCTGTAACCACCCCTTGAGCCAGTAAGTGATTCAAAACTTTGAAGAAGGATCCTCTCTTTTGTGGATCCTTGGAGAGTCTTGAACCTCGGAATTGCGAAGATGGGATTTCTCGAAATTGCAGTCTGTACCCTGAGGATATTGTGGATACAACCCACTTGTCCTGGGTTTCTGTCCGCCAAGTTGCTGAGAACTGACGGAGCCTTCCCCCCACTCGGCTGAGCGGCGGCGCCCCTTCACTGAGAGGTCTTGGGGTCCTGCTTATTAGCTCTTGCACCCCACGGCTTTTTGTTCCTCTGAGCCTGATTTCCTTTGGCTTTTGTGGGTGGCTGAAAATGCCGTCGCCACTGGCTAGAGGCAGGTTTCCCGGGAGCTGGGGAAAGAGAGCGTTTAAAACAAGGCCTCTTGTTTTTCTTTCTCTCAGGTAAAAGAGTCGTTTTACCACTTGATATCCTTTGGATATATTTTTCTAGATCTTCCCCAAATAGGCGTTCGCCATGGAAGGGGAAACTTGCCAACAGCTTTTTGCATGGGGCTTCCGCTGACCAATGCTTAAGCCACAGCACCCTGCGCATATGTACCAGTTGGAGTGTAAGGCGTGATGCTTGCATAATAGAATCTCTCATGGCATCCACTGTGAAGCATAAGGCTTTTGGCAAATTCTCCCAATTTTTAGCCTGCTCTGGAGGCAGCTCCTTCAGCCCCTGCTTTACCTGTTGGCTGATGACCTGACACATACCGACTGCTGCTACCGCAGGTTGGGTAACTGAGCCGGCCAAAAGAAAGGAAGACTTAAGTAGGGATTCCAATTTCTTCTCAGAAGGATCTTTAAATACTTGCACATTGTCCACCGGACACGTCAGATTCTTATTTATACAAGAAATAGCCGCATCTACAGAAGGCAGGCTCCATTTCTTTAAAAAAAAATCCTCCATAGGATAAAGAATGTCAAACTTTTTTGGAGGTGAAAAACGCTTATCTGGGTGTTGCCAGTCTGCGTACATTAGATCCTCTAGTAATGGATGAACCGGGAAAGAGCATGCACCCTGCAGGGATCTCAATGAACCTAGGGAGGAGACAGGCGATTCAGTTACCTCCGAAGAAGGTAACTTAAATGCAGATCGCACTGTTCCTGCATAACATTGCACCTGTGACTTCAAAATCTGGGATGCAGAGAAAGGCTCATCTGATATCCCTTATCCGTCTGACTCCTCATCCTCTGCTTGTGTAGCATCATCCTCATCCTCCTCCTCCTCAGATACTTCTGCAGGGAGGTCCACCACTGGAGGAGATCTGCTTCGCTTATTGTCCTTTTTAGAGGATTTAGCGATCAAAGTAGCAATTCTCTCTTCCAGATTATTTAGGGCTGCTGACAAAGTGTCTTCAGTGACATACGCAGGCCCAGGCTTCACTGGGGAAGCCTCCATACCTGACAGAGGTAATGGCTCATCCTGTACAGCTGCGTCCGGCAACACAGGAGAGGAAGGTACCGAGTTAGCACGGCTAGGGCCTCCTGTCTCAGGCAGCGGTGCTTTTTTATCTTTTTTGTCAGCATTCCTTCCCCTGGAAGGCATACTGCTCAGAAAAAACACAAGGTACTCAAATGCATATACTACTGTGCTCAGTTTAGCAATTTACATAAAGTATGCAACCTTAAAAAAACACACAGCTATGCATAAAGTGGATGTCTTCTAGGAAGTACCCAGCCCAACCACATGGAGTCTTACGTCCCTCTATCGCTGCTGCTCCCTGCCAAGAGAGAGAGAGAGAAAACGAACTTGCTTGTTCTGCAGCGCTTTTGCACACTGACATTTTTAAAAAATTTCGCCGTTTTCGTGCATGCGCGCGCCTACGTGCCCGCGCACATGTCATTTGCGGCCTCCCGCCCCCCCTCCGATAAAGCGCGTGCGCGCGGCTCTAGCGCTAATGGCGGTGGTAACAGTGAGAGTGGAGCTCCCTCTCACCAGCCCTTGTTCCAACTTTACCTGCTTCTGCAAGTGTCTGGTCAGCCATCCGAGAGGAGGAGGGAGGTGCCCAAGCCAGCTCAGCAGCAGAGGGACAGGCAGTGTACTTTGCCGAAGCAGACACTGAAGCAGAGCGAGGTGAGTTTTACACTCAGCTCTTTACTCCCCCAGTGGCGGAATAAGAGAAGACATCCACTGTTTTTCTTTGGAAAGGTCCTTAAACCTAGTTTTAGGACCTAACCTCTTACCTTATCCACGCCACAGGTTTTTTCTGCTGAAATTTTCAGACAGATACCAAACTTCACCCCTCACGGCGGGCTATGTGTGCCAACCTTCAGGGATATGGGTTCCTATTTAAAGGATACCTCTCCCCTGGGCCTTGTACAAGACTCTTACCAGGACTTTAGCGAAGTAGCGAAAGTGCTGGATCTTAGAGCCCAGTCCTCCGAAGAGAGACATTACAGGCTAAGCCTCATGTATGAGGCCCGGATCCCATCCAGTTTTGGCTTAACTCGTAGGCGTCTTGGATGGGTCCGAAAGCATAGCTCTTTCTACCCCCAGAGGGTCTCTTTGGCAGAGCTTTCCTTTAGCACCTCCTATCGCGTCCAAAACCTTTAGACACTGGCGAAAAAACTGGTGCTCCCCTGATGGGAGGGGTTATATGGAGGGGAACTGTCTTCTATTGGTTGTGCCAGTGTCCAATCACCGCTGGTGACCCTTAACCCATTATGTAATGACTGGCTCTGTGTCCCGTGGTGTACGATAAAGAAATACCACCAAGGCAATCAAGGAGTGGCTCAAGAAGAAGCACATTAAGGTCATGGAGTGGCCTAGTAAGTCTCCATACCTTAATCCTATAAAAAAATAAAAAATTACGGAGGGAGTTGAAACTTTGAGTTGCCAAGCGAAAGCCAAGAAACCTTAGGAACTTAGAGAAGATCTGTAAAGAAGTGTGGACCAAAATCCCTCCTGAGATGTGTGCAAACCTGGTCACCAATTACAATGTCTTACCTCTGTGCTTGCCAACAAGGGTATCTCCACCAAGTACTAAGTCATGTTTTTCTTGGGGATCAAATACTTATTTTACTCACTGAACTGCAACCCAATTTATAACATTTGTATTGTGTATTTTTTTCTGGATTTCTGGTTGATATTCTGTCTCTAACATTTAAAATACACTTATGATGAAAAATATAGACCCTTAATTTCTTGTAATTGGGCAAACTTACAAAATCTGCAGGGGATCAAATAATTATTTTCCCCACTGTATATTCCTCATTAGTTGCAAAAGATATTAATCTACTGCGTGAGCCCCAAATGCCTTTGCTAATTAAGATACAGTGGAACCTTGGATTGCGAGTAATGCAGTTAACGAGTGTGTCGCAATACGAGCACTGTATTTTGAAAAATCATAACTCGGTTTGCAAGTGTTGTCTCGCAAAACGAGCAGGATTCAGGCCAAAGCAGAGTGCAGTACCGCATTTGGCCTGAGGTGGGGTGGGAGCCGAGCAGAGCTGAACGGCGCCGATCGTAGCCGCTCAGAAATACTACGTTCCCGAGCCTTTCCGAGGTCAGCCGAGCTGTCCTCTGGCCTTTCCGGCTGTTTCTGAGGCTCTCCGGTGCCCCCGCCCTTGGCCGCATGCGGTATTGCATGCCATTGAAGTCAATGCGGAACAAATTATTTCCGTTTCCATTGACTTCAATGGGGGGAACTCGCTTTGATATGCGAGTACTTTGGATTACAAACATTCTACTGGAATGGATTATGCTCGTAATCCGAGGTTCCACTGTACTGCCTTTTAAAAGTAGCAGTGACATACATTATCAGTGGACTGTGCATAGACTGGGCAGAATTTAGAGCTGTAGGTGGGTTGCAGTAGGTAATCCTATTACAGGCTGCCTGCAGAAATTACAAGGGGGGTGGATACAAGACCTGCCACAAAGAGAGCAGCAGTGACCGGTCTGTATGACAGGATATAATATTAGTCACTCTACACAAGAAGACCATGTAACCGTGACCGGCCTGTAGACCGAAGGTGGAAAAGTTCCACACCAGAACCCAGCCCCTATATGGAGAGGTAAAGATACGACTTCAGCCTAAACTCCTGGCTATGCTTCTCTGACATGTTTCATCCCACCTACAGAGCTTAACCACTTGGCATCCCGGCTATTGTAGAATGACGGGCCATATATGACGTCCTCGGCTCCTCCCGCCACTGGCGGCACGTGCCCGCCGCGTCACTCAGGTGCCGATGCGTGTGCCTGGCGGCAATCACAGAGCCAGAGACATGGATCTCTGTGTGTAAACACAAAGATCCACGTCCTGTCAGGTTGAGGAGACCGATGGTGTGTCCCTTGTACATAGGGACACCGATCGGTCACCTCCCCCAGTCAGTCCCCTGCCCCCACAGTAAGAATCACTCCCAGGGAACACATTTAACCTTTTGATCACCCCCTAGTGTTAACCCCTTCCCTGCCAGTCACATTTATACAGTAATCAATGCATATTTATAGCACTGTTCGCTGTATAAATGTGAATGGTCCCAAAAATGTGTCAAAAGTGTCCAATGTGTCCGCTGTAATATCGCAGTCCTGACAAAAATCGCAGATAACCGCCATTACTATTAAAAAATAATAAAAAAAAAAATGTCATTCTATCCCCTATTTTGTAGGCACTATAACTTTTGCGCAAACCAATCACTATACGCTTATTGCGATTTTTTTTATTTTTTTTACCAAAAATATGTAGAGGAATACATATAGGCCTAAACTGAGAAAAAAAAAAGTGTTTAAAAAAAAATTGGGGATATTTAATATAGCAAAAAATAAAAAAGTGTTTTTTTTTTTTTTTTAATCTATTTCTGTTTATAGCGCAAAAAATAAAAACCGCAGAGGTGATCAAATACCACCAAAAGAAAGCTCTATTTGCGGGAAAAAAAGGATGTCAATTTTGTTTGGGAGCCACGTCGCACGACCGCGCGATTGTCATTCAAAGTGCGACAGTGCTGAAAGCTGACATTTACGCCTGGGCAGGAAGGGGGTATATGTGCCCAGTAAGCAAGTGGTTAATCATAGAGATCGTAATAATAAAGCCCCGTAGGCCTGGCAAAACATGTCAGAGAAGCATAGCCAGGAGTTCAGGCTGAAGTCGTATCTTTACCGCTTCATATAGTGGCTGAGTTCCGATGTGCAGCGTTTCCACCTTCTGTCTTCGGATATGTTTCAGCTAGCATGGATGAGCTTGTTTGAACATCAGCACCTGATCTGTGCTTTGTACTGCAGGGGAAAGTTTTACAGTGCATTGAACAGCAATACAAGTTTTGGTATATGGGTCACAGTGACCGGTCTGTATTACAGGAAGGCTCTGTACAGTGCAGGAGTAAATCATTGTATTTAGACATTTATTTACCGGTAACCTGTTTTTTAGCTATAATACATCAAGATAAACAATAAATAAGGGCATATCCAAAAGTATGGTTTGGCAAAGTGGAGCTGTGGTTACAAGGCAAAGTGCCCTGGCTAGGACAGATAAAACTTAACAGGATACCTTGCCATGCCACAAAACCACAGTTCCCAAAATAACCACAGAATGGAGTATTAAATGAATGGTACAACAGGTGATACAATTACCTCCAAATTCAAGAAGTAATAATCACAAAATTACCACAAAGTTTGGATCATCGCAGTAAGGTTCAGCATTATCTTCTCCCTCATCACCCTTGTCCTCCTCACCAGCCTTCTCCTCGCCCTCTGCTCCAGTCCAGGTATCCCAGTTCCACTCCCCTGTAAGAGAGTCAGGATCCATAAACCAGAGCCCAGAAATAAACAGAATAAACATAGTAAAAGAATAACTGGTACCAACATAAGACTCACCATCCAACTCCTCTTCATCATCAAACTGTGGCTTCTGATCCTCCTCTACTCCATAATAATCATCCCCAAAGCATTTCTACAACAACATAAAACAGTTATACAGGAGGTCATATAATAAAATGTACGAATGATGTTGACATACATAGTGCAAATATTCACAGATCTGATTACAACAGATTGGTTATAATAAACCAACTGTATTTCTGCACAGCCATCCTTTCTAACAAACGTAGGTGTCAGGTTTTTATCCATGTGATAACAGGAGGGAAACTGACTCCTAAATCAAATGCATCTACAGTGGAACCTGTTCCAGGAGAATGCTTGTAATGAAAAAGCACTCGCATATCTAAAGAGAGTTTCCCCATAGAAGTCAATGGAAACAAAGATAATTTGTTCCGCATTGACTTCTATGGCATGCAATACCGCATTTGGCCAGGGAGGGGGGGGGGACAGCTCAGCTGATCTCGGAAATGCTCAGAAAGGTTCGGAAACCCTCGGGAATGGAGCATTTCCGATTATTTCCAAACGGATCCGAACCGAGTGTTACCAGCGCCCCCACACCTCAGGCCAAATGTGGTACTGCACACCCCATTAGCTTGAATTTTTGCGAGGCAACACTCGCAAGCCGAGTCAGAATTTAAAACAAAAGTTGCTCATTATTAAAAAACGCTTGTTAACTGCGTTACTCGTAAACAAAGGTTCCACTGTATTATATATTATTTAATTTTCCTGTTATTTTGAAAGAGGCGGACTGGCACCGAGATTTCCTTCAATTGATTCTCTCAGGTCAGCTATCCATGCTGGAAAACTTCATTACACAGTTATCTGCTTCTGTAAGGCCTGGTTAGTGCATTTTTGCTGCAATTTGCGTTTTATCTGCCCAGCAACAAATTGGCCAAAAAAACTTATGAAAAATGCAATGCATACTAGCACATTATGACACTGTCTTGCATGTTGCAAAAAAACAATCGGTTTACTACAGCTTTAACATGAAAGTAGCATCCAACAGTTTTCTCAACATTAATCCATTCTCCTCCTCCAGAGCAAACAGCCTTACTAACGGGACACCTTCTCACAAGAACATTTACCTGCATAATCTGGTCATGTTTTTCTGGGTCAAAATCTTCCAGCAGGTCTTCCTCAGTAACGCCAAGATTCTGATCTCCCGTCAGCTCTCGCAGCTTATGCAACTTGTCTTGCAGCTCCTTCCTCTTCAGGTTCTTCAGCTGCTTCAGCTCCTCCTCTTTCTTCTCTTTATCCTGTAAACAGGACAGAACAAAATGGCCACTAAAGTGATTCCAGCTGCTCCCCCCCACTCATCTGTTCCCCTCCCGCAGAAAGATTTCCAGGTCTCACCTTCTTTTTTCTCCCCTGTATCTCCTCTCGTTTCTTCTTCCTCCGATCATCTTTCCTTCTCACTGACTGAGCAATGGTCCTGGGAAAAGTCTTAATCTGCAAACATAAAACCCAGGATTGACAAAATATATGTGTTTACACAATACTCCCATTTCAGTACTGCAACGACTCCCATTTCAAAAAGGCAAGAAAGAAAGAAAGAAAGAAAGAAAGAAAGAACACCAACACTATAACTGATAAAAATTGGGTTCCTTCTGGTGATGGCTGCTGTTTAAAAGCCATGTCACACTGGTGAATCCACCAACAGAGATACCTCATCAGCGACAAAATCACCATGGTGCAACTTCACCATGAGGTTGCTCCCTCACTGGCTGAAATGCTGCAGAATCCTGATCGCTAGCAAGAGAAGTGAAGGAAGTACTCGTCAGCCTGGCCAATGAGGGAGAAGCATTAAAACGTAGGTGGTCTCTTAGCAATCCTGCTGCTGGCGAGTTGTTGCCAGGAACAGGTTACTGCATGACATGACGCTTAAAGTGGTTGTACACCCTGTACAACCACTTTTACCTACAGGTAAACCTAGATTGAAGTGACACTATAGGTTCGTTTTTTTTTTTTTTTTAAATAACAAACATGTCATACTTACCTCCACTGTGCAGCTCATTTTGCACAGTGTGGCCCCGAACGCCGTTTTCTTGGGTCCCCCGGTGGCTCTCTCGGCTCCCCCCGCATCAGATAACCCCCCTCTGGGAAGCGCTTTCCCAAGGGGGTTACCTTGCGGGCGTGCTCCCGAGTCCTGCATTCGGCATCCATAGCTGCCGAATGCAGGACTCGGCCCCGCCCCCCGCGTCATTGGATTTGATGGACAGCAGCGGGAGCCAATGGCTGCGCTGCTATCAATCTATCCAATGAAGAGCCGAGTACCCTGGGTAAAGATCCAGCGCGTTCTCGACGTGGGACTTTCCAGGGCTCAGGTAAGTAAAATGGGGGGGGGGCAATAATAGATGTTTTTTCACTCCAACCCCTTTAAGGCTTACCTGTAGGGGCTGGAAATCTCTCCTAAACCTCCACGGTTTAGGAGATATTTACAATAAAGACGTGCGCCAACGTCTACCGCGCATGCGCCGTAGACAATGGCGCATGCGCCGTAGACAATGGCGCAGGCGCACTATAGAAACGGCGATCGTGCCATTTCTAAAGGAGGTCACGCCATGACTGCCGCGCGCATGTACGGGAGTGACGTCATCGCGGCTCCGGCCAATTACAGTTACCCGGAAGTAACTCCAGCATGACGTCACCGGCCGGTGCTGTGTCGGGCACCGCAGCGAGGGCTTTAATTCCAGGTGAGTATTACATAATGAGCTAGTATGCTATGCATACTAGCTCATTATGCCTTTGTCTTGCAGGTGTTAGTTTTTTTGTTTTTTTTTCAAAGTGGATTTACAACCACTTTAAGTTGGCTTTACTCCTGTAGACTGTCATTAAAAATTTGTCGTTTTAAGAACCTTTATCCGAGAGTTAAGGGGGGTGATTTAAAAAGATCGGGATTGACCAAGGTGAGTTACAAAAAAAAAAAAAATCTAAGGACAAGAATGGAAAATTTTGTTAAATCCAATGATCTAATGAATTTGCTCTTGGGTGAGAAAAAGAGGACAAACTCTTTCACCTATTCTTTATCTAGCAACTTAGAGCCATTACATTTCCCACAAGCTGCACTTTGCACACAGCCAACCCAAGTTCGTACAACCAGCGCTACACATACCAAATCAGATTCTGGCTCTTCAAATCGGAAGTTATATTTTCTTTCAAAATCTTCTTGTTTCTTCAAGAAAAGTTCCCCTTCATCCTCAGAATCAGAGACATGTGGTGCTTCCTCCAGTGCTGGGGGGCTGAAGGACAATTTTATTATAAAGAGGTTCAGGCGAAGGCAACGCTGCACCGTAGATTTTATAAAAGTTTAAAGTGAAGCTCCACCCAAAAGCTCTGCTTGTTCGCACCCTCCCTCCTCCACTGCCACATTTGGTACTTTTTGGGAGGGGGGAGCTTCCAGGTAAGATCGCCATCGACGATCTATGAAATTTCTGCCCCTCTTCCTTCCCCAGCTGCATTCAGGGACACACACAGGTCCCAGAGGACAGTGGGACCATTCAGAAAGTGCAGCACGACTCTCACATGCGCAGTAGAAAACAACCTGTGAAGCCTGAAAGCTTCACTGTTGGTTTCCCTTACTTACAATAAGGAGGCCTACACCTGAAGCCGATTGACGAATCAGCTCGGGGTGCTGACATCATGGGATCCTTGGAAAGGTAAGTGTCCTTATATTAAAGGTCAGCAGCTACAGCGCTGACCATCTTTACAGCCTGGAACTCTACTTTAAAGGAATATGTAAATGGCACTTTGTGCAGCCTGCAAATTTAATCAGTGAAATCATCATTATGCAAATGATAGGGACAATTGGCAAGCTGACACTATAATCAGCGCTTTACAGTAAAGCTTTAGGGTAGTGTCAGGTTGGCACATTTAATATCACATCTGAAATAAAATAAAGTGCCATTGCTTGATCGCCTTCTGAAAATGCTAATTGCCTGCCTGACTCTGGCTTCATTACTGACTCATTCTGGGAACAGAAGAGCTTAAAAGCATATACAACTCATTTAAGGGTTCCACCGTGCTCTGAGCAGGAGCTCCTTGGTGCTGAAGGGGTCTTCGGTCCAAATTATAGATTAGCGTGCTTATAAAAAATTCAACAGCTAATTATGCAAAGCAGTGGACACTGTCCTTGGGATATGAAACTCAGGGCATTTTAGTGTGTGAGTTCAGAGACAAAAATCTTTCCAAATTACAGGATGCACAGCAACAGCCAGGCACCCATTAGAAAATGAGGATTATTTGTGCAAATATAGGAAAAGAAAGGCATTTAAAGATAAAGGGCACTTTTAGACAAAGACTTCTCCTGTTTGTCCCTTTAAACGTACCGTTCTACTCCACAGATGCATACATACCGAGATGCGATGGCCACTTCTGCCATTGTTCATTTCCATTCTGCAATGAAAGTCTCCCTCTCCTGGCCACACCTGCGCAGTGCATCCATGGACTTGGTCTAACTTTTGTCCACAAGGTGGCCCCATAGTAGTCTACAGCAGGGGTGTCAAACTCATTTCATTGTGGGCCGCATCAGCATTATGATTGCCCTCACAAGGGCCGGTAGTATCTGTAAGATTAGATGTCCAGTGCATCCCCTTTACATTAGATGTCAAGAGCCACCCCACCATCAGAAGTTGAGTTCCCCACTCTCCCTTACATCACAGTGCACCCCCCCTTACCTTATGCTGCTCCTGGGAAGAAGCTGGATGCATTTCTTAAAAGCAGAAAGTAAGGGTCTGGAGGAGCGAGGGCCACATGAAATGGCCTGGAGAGCCAGATTCGGCCCGCGGGCCTTGTGTTTGACAGCTATGGTCTACAGTATGCAGGTGTAGCAAGGAGAGGGAGACTTGTAGCTCTCAATGCAAATAATCATAGGAGGCTGTGGCCACCAGATCTCTGTAAAAATGCATCTGTGGAGGGGTTAGGTCAGCTTAAAGGGCCAACAAGGATAAGTGCACTTGTTTGCAAGTACACTTATGCTTTCAAGTGATGTTAAAGCTTCAGTTTTTTTTTTTGTCTTTTTTCCATGCCACAGGAATTTATGGACAGGAGTGGGAGCCACTGCTATCAATCGGTCCTGTGAGGAGGGAGAGAGCCGAAAGAGCTGCTGCTCTTGTACATCGGGTTCAGGTAAGTGTAAGGGGGGGCAGGGGGGATCCTGCAGCATAGAAGGTTTTCTACCTTAATGCATAGAATGTGTTAAGGTAAAAAACCCTAAAGCGGAGCTCCACCCTAAAGTGGAGCTCCACCCTAAAGTGGAACTTCTGCTCATCGGAACCCTCCTCCCCTCCGGTGTCACATTTTGCACCTTTCAGGGGGGAGGGGGTGCAGATACCTGTCTAAGACAGGTATTTGCACCCACTTCTGGGAGTCCTCTCTGCGGGTAGTGCGTCACTTCCCGCAGAACGCCCGTTGTGTTCTGGGAAACACACGGCTCCCAGAACACAACGGTGACCAGTGAGGACGGCGCTATGCGACTCGCGCATGCGCCGTAGGGAACCGGGCAGCGAAGCCGGAACGCTTCACTTCCTGGTTCCCTCAGCGAGGATGGCGGTGGGGGCAGCAGATAGACGAGCGATTGCTCATCTTCTGCTGCAGATGTCGCTGGACTCCAGGACAGGTAAGTGTCCATATATTAAAAGTAGTGTAGCTGCTGGCTTTTAATATTTTTTTTAACGGCAGAGCTCTGCTTTAAGGCTTTGGAACCACTTTAAAGTACATCTAAAGTCTTTTTGCCCCCAATTTGAATACTGTAGGGTAGGCGATGGTTAATATCCATATGAAGTTTTTATTTGCCATCTGTGTCATTCAAGAGATTTCACTTCCTGTTCTGTAGATACAACAGAAAATCCCCCCTTTGCTATCACTAGAACAAGTACCCCCGACTAAAAGAAAGCAGGGTTTTGCTTTAGAGATAATTCAGAAGTCTGTACAATACAAATTGTATATCTCACCATTCCTCGTCTTCATCAGATTCAGACTCCACATACTCCTTGTTTAGAATATAATCTCTCAGAAATTTCTCTCCTTCATCCAGGGAAGGATCAGTCCAGTATGCCTTCAGATAACTCTGTATGGATAAAGCACAACATTGTCACTGCTGCAACCAGTGCCATTCATTCACCTCCCACAACCACAAGTCTAAATGAGGCCAGTAAAAGAAGGCAGTTGAGCCATGGCTTTACCACCCATTTCAGGGCTGTATGCATGGCAAAAATATCATGTCACTATAAATAGGGCTGCATCAAAACCTCCCTGCAGCCATGTGAAATGCACATGGTTGCGGCACAGTGAGTCAGCATTTTCAGGGTTAAAACAAGCAGTGAGAAGGTGACATATCACTTCCTCACTGCCTGTCAAACACCAGCAATGACAGCTGCACATCTCAGCCAGCCCTTAAGAGTCCCTTCAGCCCTTCTTCTTTCCCAATAGCCTCCCTAGATCCCTTTAGTTCCATGCACCAGCTCATTCTTAAGTGGGGGATGTGTTTTCCCAGCCCGGGTTCACACTGTAGCAACGTGGGAACCGGCATGATTCCAGCGCCGGTTCCCGCATCGCATCTCCCCCTGCCTTCTGTGAACCGTTGTGGGTGTCAATACAAGGTTAATGACACCCCCCACATCGGTTCACATATCAAAGTGCGAACTGTGTATTTGGACAGGAATCGGATCACATGGGTGAGAACTACCATGCGATCAGATTCCAGTGCGGGGAAAAAAAAGTCCTTGCACCTTTTTTTCTTCAAATCGAATGCGAGTTTAGCCATACAACTATATGGCTGAACTCGCACTGCACAGACATCACATGTGATCGGCACAGCAGTGCAGGTGCGAATCACATGCGATGTCTGTGTTTGCTACAGTATGAATCTAGGCTCAGTCCATTTCTCTGTCTCAAAAATGAGACTTCAGGGGCCTGTTTAGACCCCCGATATCTCACCAAAGACTCCCCACCAGCAATGTAAAACATATTTTTTTTTAAAGTTATTTAAAAAAATGTAAAAACGCACCTTTAAAAAAAATAAACCTTAAAAAAAAAATCAGACACAAAGTGCTAATCAGACTAAAAAACACACCCAATATGTAGCATATTTTAGCCACACCCACCGTTTGCCAAGGTCACCATCTCCCATGTAGGGCCCCAGTGCATTACTTTACCCAGGGGCCCATGATGCTATTGAGATGGCACTGAAATCTCTGAACTTTGCACCACTTACAACCGAACCTCTGCACTCTGCTTCTATTTTAACCACAGCCAATATTCAGCACAATAAAAACCACACCCAATTTTTACCACGGTGCACCGCACACGCCTCACTTTATTATTCTTGCTCTGGAGAGCCCAACTTATGACCCTACACACAAGCCCCATTACGTTCTACATCACTGTTGGCACATATTTTACTTCGGGATAGAATGCTACCTGCTTCAGTGCAGTGCACTGCATCCCATAGCCTACTCTCCCAACCAACCCTCCCCTCTCCCCCGGTTGGTGGCATATTCACCCTGACATGACCTTGTCCCAGTAGGGGGGGGGGCCGAACTGCATCTTTGCCCTGGGTGAAAGAATGGGGCTTCGCCACTGGAACCATACAGCTGCTTTATGTGTATGCCATTGTACCTACCATTTCCTTCAGATCTTCCTTCCCTTCTATGTCTTTCTGCCCTTTCAGCCATGCAATGTATTCCTCTTCCTCCTCCTCCTGCAGGAAGGTAAAGGGACAGGTTATAAAAACAGAAAAGAACCTTGACTTGCATATAGGAGTGCTCTATTGCAGGGATAAACCATAGTCACCCATCACATTGTGGTAGCAAGTATAGTAAATAAAAAAAAAGGGATTTTTATAACAGCTTACCTGTAAAATCCTTTTCTTGGAGTACATCACGGGACACAGAGCGACTTAGTCATTACTAATGGGTTATATAGATTACCTTCAGGTGTTGGCACTGGCCAATTCCAAACCGGAAGTACCCTCCCCTATACAGGTCCTTCTCAAAAAATTAGCATATTGTGATAAAGTTCATTATTTTCTGTAATGTACTGATAAACATTAGACTTTCATATATTTTAGATTCATTACACACAACTGAAGTAGTTCAAGCCTTTTCTTGTTTTAATATTGATGATTTTGGCATACAGCTCATGAAAACCCCAAAATCCTATCTCAAAAAATTAGCATATTTCATCCGACCAATAAAAGAAAAGTGTTTTTAATACAAAAAAAGTCAACCTTCAAATAATTATGTTCAGTTATGCACTCAATACTTGGTCGGGAATCCTTTTGCAGAAATGACTGCTTCAATGCGGCGTGGCATGGAGGCAACCAGCCTGTGGCACTGCTGAGGTGTTATGGAGGCCCAGGATGCTTCGATAGCGGCCTTAAGCTCATCCAGAGTGTTGGGTCTTGCGTCTCTCAACTTTCTCTTCCCAATATCCCACAGATTCTCTATGGGGTTCAGGTCAGGAGAGTTGGCAGGCCAATTGAGCACAGTAATACCATGGTCAGTAAACCATTTACCAGTGGTTTTGGCACTGTGGCAGGTGCCAGGTCGTGCTGAAAAATGAAATCTTCATCTCCATAAAGCTTTTCAGCAGATGGAAGCATGAAGTGCTCCAAAATCTCCTGATAGCTAGCTGCATTGACCCTGCCCTTGATAAAACACAGTGGACCAACACCAGCAGCTGACATGGCACCCCAGACCATCACTGACTGTGGGTACTTGACACTGGACTTCAGGCATTTTGGCATTTCCCTCTCCCCAGTCTTCCTCCAGACTCTGGCACCTTGATTTCCGAATGACATGCAAAATTTGCTTTCATCCGAAAAAAAGTACTTTGGACCACTGAGCAACAGTCCAGTGCTGCTTCTCTGTAGCCCAGGTCAGGCGCTTCTGCCGCTGTTTCTGGTTCAAAAGTGGCTTGACCTGGGGAATGCGGCACCTGTAGCCCATTTCCTGCACACGCCTGTTCACGGTGGCTCTGGATGTTTCTACTCCAGACTCAGTCCACTGCTTCCGCAGGTCCTCCAAGGTCTGGAATCGGTCCTTCTCCACAATCTTCTTCAGGGTCCGGTCACCTCTTCTCGTTGTGCAGCGTTTTCTGCCACACTTTTTCCTTCCCACAGACTTCCCACTGAGGTGCCTTGATACAGCACTCTGGGAACAGCCTATTCGTTCAGAAATTTCTTTCTGTGTCTTACCCAATTGCTTGAGGGTGTCAATGATGGCCTTCTGGACAGCAGTCAGGTCGGCAGTCTTACCCATGATTGCGGTTTTGAGTAATGAACCAGGCTGGGAGTTTTTAAAAGCCTCAGGAATCTTTTGCAGGTGTTTAGAGTTAATTAGTTGATTCAGATGATTAGGTTAATAGCTCGTTTAGAGAACCTTTTCATGATATGCTAATTTTTTGAGATAGGAATTTTGGGTTGTCATGAGCTGTATGCCAAAATCATCAATATTAAAACAAGAAAAGGCTTGAACTACTTCAGTTGTGTGTAATGAATCTAAAATATATGAAAGTCTAATGTTTATCAGTACATTACAGAAAATAATGAACTTTATCACAATATGCTAATTTTTTGAGAAGGACCTGTATAAGCCCCTCCCATCCGGGAGCACCTCAGTTTTGTAGCCAAGCAATAAGTGTCCCAAAAAGAGGGGTGGGAGCTCTGTGTCCCGTGATGTACTCCAAGAAAAGGATTTTACAGGTAAGCTGTTATAAAAATCCCTTTTTCTTTTTCGTACATCACGGGACACAGAGCGACTTAGTCATTACTAATGGGACGTCCCAAAGCAATGCCAAATGAGGGGAGGGATACATAAGCTGGGCGCCATCAGGCATGAGGATCTTTTGCGGCCTGCAACACACTGCGCCCAAAGGCGACATCCTCCTGACTTCTAACGTCTACCTGGTAGAATCTAGTAAACGTGTGTACCGAAGACCATGTTGCGGCCTTACATACTTGAGCCAGGGAGGCCTGGTGATGCACTGCCCATGAAGTTCCAACTGCTCTTGTGGAGTGCGCCCTAACTTTGAACGGAGGCGGTCTCTTTCTCAAGCCATAGGCTTGTATTATGACCTGTCGAATCCACTTGGCTAAAGTGGATTTTGATGCTGCCTGACCCTTTTTAGGGCCTTCCGGCAGAATAAACAAAGTATCCATTCTGCGAATCTGAGCAGTGGCTTTTAGATAAGCTTTAACTGCTCTTACTACATCCAAGGAATGTAATAACTTTTCCTCTACCGAGCTAGGTTTGGGGAAAAAAATAGGATTTTTATAACAGCTTACCTGTAAAATCCTTTTCTTGGAGTACATCACGGGACACAGAGCGACATAGTCATTACTAATGGGTTATATAGATACCTTCAGGTGTTGGCACTGGCCAATTCCAAACCGGAAGTACCCTCCCCTATATAAGCCCCTCCCATCCGGGAGCACCTCAGTTTTGTAGCAAAGCAATAAGTGTCCCAAAAAGAGGGGTGGGAGCTCTGTGTCCCGTGATGTACTCCAAGAAAAGGATTTTACAGGTAAGCTGTTATAAAAATCCTATTTTCTTTCTCGTACATCACGGGACACAGAGCGACATAGTCATTACTAATGGGATGTCCTAAAGCAATGCCCAACGAGGGGGGGGGGATACACCATACATAAGCTGAGCGCGATCAGACATGAGGATCTTTTGCGGCCTGCAACACACTGCGCCCAAAGGCGACATCCTCCTGACTTCTAACGTCCACCTGGTAGAACCTACTAAACGTGTGTACTGAAGACCATGTTGCGGCCTTACAGATTTGAGCCAGGGAGGCCTGGTGATGCACTGCCCATGAAGTTCCAACTGCTCTCGTGGAGTGCGCTCTAACTTTGAACGGAGGCGGTCTCCTTCTCAAGCCATAGGCTTGCATTATGACCTGTCGAATCCACTTGGCTAAAGTAGATTTTGACGCTGCCTGACCCCTTCTGGGGCCTTCCGGCAGAATAAACAAAGTATCCGTTCTGCGAATCTGAGCAGTGGCTTTTAGATAAGCTTTAACTGCTCTTACTACATCCAAAGAATGCAATAACTTTTCCTCTACCGAAGTAGGTTTGGGGAAAAAAGAAGGAAGAACCACATCTTGGTTCAAATGAAACCTCGATACCACCTTAGGAAGAAAGGCTGGATGAGGGCGTAACACTACTCTATCCGTATGGATAACCAGATATGGCTCCTTACAGGACATAGCTGCTAATTCCGACACTCTTTTAGCCGAACAAATGGCTACTAGAAAAATCAATTTCCTGGTGAGAAGAACCAAAGAAATATGCTGTAATGGTTCAAATGGTTGTTTCTGTAGAACCGACAGAACCAAGTTTAGATCCCATGTCATATGGGAATATTAACCGGAGGACTAATACGCATCACTCCTTGTATAAAGGCTTTGACTAGTGAATGCGAAGCCAAGGGCCTTTGAAAAAATATTGACAAGGCCGAAAACTGACCTTTGATAGTACTCAAGGCAAGCTTCCTATCTACAGCCCACTGTAGGAAGTCCAGACTCCTACCTATTACGTACTTATGTGGATGCCATTTCTTGGCCTCACACCACGCGATGTACGCCTTCCAGATTCTATATTAGATCTGCCTGGATACCGGCTTCCTGGCATTGATCATGGTAGATACCACAGGATTAGAGAGCCCTCTCTTTTTTAGAATGTGGGCTTCCATAGCCAGGCCGTCAAACCTAGGGCTGGTAAGGAAGGGTGGTATATCGGTCCTTGCGAAAGCAGGTCCGGACGACGTGGGAGAGTCCAAGGACTCCCCACTGACATTTTACAATCTCCGCGTACTACGCTCTTCGGCCACACTGGAGCCACCAGAATCACTGGTTTCTTTTCTACCCTGATTCTGCGGAGTAATCAAGGTAACCATTGTGGCGGTGTTTGAATGCATATATCAGCTTGAACTGATCCCAAGGGAACACTAGGGCATCCGAGCCGCAAGCTAGGGGATCCCTTGTCCGAGAGACAAACCTGTCCACCTTTGCGTTGAATCTGGATGCTAGAAGATCTACATCCGATGTTCCCCACCGCTGACATATTGTCCAGAAAACCTCGGGGTGAAGGGACCATTCCTCTGGGCATAATTGCTGGCGACTTAGAAAGTCCGCCTTCCAATTCTCCACTCCTGGAATAAATACCGCAGATATGGCTGGGACATATCTTTCTGCCCATTTCAGGATGTAATTTACTTCCCTCTGGGCTGCACGACTCCTGGTGCCCCCCTGATGATTGATATATGCCACTGCTGTGGCATTGTCTGATTGAATTCTGACAGGGGACCCTTGGAGTTTGGATGTCCATGCTACTAGGGCATACCGGGCTGCTCGTATCTCTAAGAGATTGATGGGCAGGGCCTTTTCTGCATCCGACCATCTGCCCTGGAGAGACCATTGCTCCAGTACTGCTCCCCAGCCTATAAGGCTGGCATCTGTAGTGACCACCTTCCAAGAAATCGGACTGAAGGATTTCCCTTTATCCAGATTTTGGGGAACCAACCACCAACGGAGGCTCTTGCGAACGGAAGGGGGCAAGGACATTGTAAGTCTAGGGCCTGAACTTTTTTGTTCCAGGCTGACAGTATGGCCCCTTGCAAATTCCTTGAATGGAATTGACCGTAGGGTACTGCTTCGAATGATGCCACCATTTTTCTCAGCAGCCTCATGCACAGGCGTATGGACGGCTGTCTTTTTTGTACCCACTAAGTGGATCAAATCTTTCAAAGACAACACCTTTCCTTGAGGCAAGAATATTTTTCTCTGGCCTGAATCCAACCTTAGCCCCAAGTATTCCAGACTTTTGACTGGTTTTTAGGGCTGACTTGTCTCGGTTGATAATCCAACCGTGAGATTCCAGATACTTGATTGTCTTGTGAACGACCACGTCTAGTTTTTTCACTGAGTGGTCTATCAGCAACAAGTCATCTAGATATGCCATTATCATTACACCTCGTGTTCTTAGATTGGCCAATAAAGGGCCAGAATTTTTGTAAACACTCGTGGTGCTGTGGCCAAACCGAAGGGTAAGGCTCTGAACTGAAAATGGCGCCCTTCTACTGCAAAGCGTAGAAATTTTTGGTGGACTGGAAAGATGGGAATGTGCAAATAAGCATCTTTGATGTCGATCGCGGCTAACCAATCCTCCCCTTGTAGGGCAGTGGCCACCGATCGGATCGACTCCATCGGAAAGTCCTGATATACAGGAATTTGTATAGCCCTTTTAGAATTAATATGGGCCTCCCGTCCGCGTTTGCTTCGGGACTGTAAAGAGGTTTGAGTAAAACCCGAACCCTCATTCTTCCAGGGGAACCTCCATAATTACTCCTTGGAGCAATAGTTGTTCTAGTGCCAACAGGAGGGACTCTCTCTTCCGGGGATCCCTTGGCACGTTTGACCTCAAAAAATGGGAAGGAGGAGAGTCTTTTAACTCCAAACTGTATCCCAAACATACTGCGGAGAGCACCTATCTGTTTTGATCGTGTCCCGCCAGGTCTCTTGCGAACAACTGGAGTCCTCCCCCCACCTGACTGAGTGGGGGCAACCCTTCAATGAATTTAACTTTGGGGGAGGTTTTGTACCTCCCCTGACCCAGGGTTTCTCATTACCCTGCTATTGTCCCTGTTTTTTACCCCCGGGAATTGACCGAGGAGGCCGTCGGAACTGTTACACAGCTGATGCCCCAGGGACTGGAGAAGCAGGCCTCTTAAAGAGGGACCTCTAACTCTGTTTTTAACCGGCAAGAGCGTATTTTTACCGCTGGAAATTTTCTGGATATATTTGTCCAGGTTTTCCCTGAATAAGCGTTCACCCTGAAATGGGACGCTAACCAGCCATTCTTTACAGGGAGCTTCAGCAGACCAGTTTTTGAGCCATAGAAGCCTACGCATATGTACTATAGACAGCGTAGGGCGGGAGGCCTGATGGACTGAATCCTTTATGGCGTCAACCGCAAAGCCTAAGGCTCTAGGTAGATCAGCTAGGGCAAGGCCTGCTGATCTGTCAAGTCCCTCAAGACCTGTTTCAACTGATCCTTCACTGCTTAGCAGACCCCAATAGCTGCTACTGCTGGTTGTGTCACCAAGCTTGCTGTAGAAAGAAGCAGACTTTCATAAGGACTCCAATCTTTTATCTATTGGGTTCTTGAACATTTGGACATTATCCACTGGACATGTCAGTGATTTATACATACAAGAGATGGCTGCGACCACTGAAGGGACCTTCCATTTTTTTTTTTTTTTTTTTTTTTTATGAACTTATCCTCCATGGGATAGACCACCGGAAATCTCTTGGGGGAATAAATATTTTCTCAGGACGTTCCCAATCCTGGTAAATAAGCCCTTTCAGTAAAGGGTGAAGTGGAAAAGAACAGACAGTCTGGGGGCTTCTAGCGACCCCAACGAGGATACAGTAGTGGTTGATGGTTCCGCAAGGTGCATTTTTAATGCTGATCGGACCATGTTAGTCAGAGACTGAACCCATAATCTTTCAGCTTGAGATGCTGAGAAAAGGTTCCCCCACTGTTGATTCCTCTATAACAGAATCAACCTCATCCTGATCCCCTTCAGGTAGGTCGATCCCTGTATGGGACTGTTGCTCTGCTAACAGGCACTCTGAAGGAGGAGACGGAGATCGGGCGTGCTTTCCCTGACAGGGAGGCAGCGATCAATGTTGACAATCTCTCTCTAATCCTCCCAGAGCTGAGGAAAAAACCTCCTCTGTTACATACACAGGAGCAGGTGAACTGAGGACAGCCACAGTACCAAGTACCCCTGCGGGGTCTCTACGGTCACTTACCTCTGAACTTCAGGGGAGACTGGTGCAGCAGAAGCATGCCCAAGATCCTCAGAGCCCGATGAGACCCCCTTCGCTTCCTGGAAGATTCAGTTCCGGAGCTTCTGGACGGCATATTCCTAAGCCTAAAGCTGAGGTATTCCAGCCGTAATACACCACTTTTACTGAGAATAGTCTAGCACAATTGCTGCTATATCACAGTTGGTGTCTACTAAAGTGCCTTTCTAGGGGATGCCTGCATCAACTGCCTCTGTGTGCCTTTATACTGTTGCTAGCTCTGTCTGTGCACTTCAATAGCCAGCTATAATGTGCTTTAAAACACGCTGGACGCCCGCACATGCGCAGTAGCGCCGCGGCGCACACCTGAGCGTCATCCACCCGCTCCGCCCCTTTTTCCAGATCGCCTCTATGAATAGAGGCGCGTGCACGCGCACGCGCGCGGGCACGTGCGCCTTCGGCGCCTTTTTTGAAAACAACAAGGAGCTAGATGGGAGCCAGGGTCCCTTTGCCGCAGGGCCCGGGGATGGATGAGCGCAGCAACAGGGCAGAGGAGACAGCTTCCCAGGAGAGAACATACCAACTGCCTGGATTTGATTCTGGACGAAAAAAATCCACATTACAAGAAAAAGAACCATAGCGGCCTCTAGTGTCTAACACAGGTACCGTGGTCTTACATTTTTTTTTTTTTTTTTTTTCTTGCCTACTATTAAAATTTTTACATTTTCTCAGTAGTAACAGGCATACACAGAATATTAGCGGGAATACCTTAGGTAACAGGCAGAAAGACAAAATAGGCTTGGGGGTCCCTCAATAGAACCAAGTTCCCGAGGGCCCCCACTTACCTTTTCCTCGCCGCAGGACTCTGTTTGGTCCACAGAAGCCGAAACTTCACCTATCACGGCAGGCATTGTAATCAAACCTTCAGGGACCGGGTTCCCAAGGATTCCACTCCCCTGGACCTGTATAGCACCCTGCACAGAAAACATCTTGGTCGTGGGTATGACCAGAGCTCTGGATCCCAGGGTCCAGCCCTCCTAAGAGAGGCATTACAGGCAAAACCTTGCTCTTCTCTGCAAGGCCCGGGTACCGACCGTTTAGCTATGAAGCTTTTTTGGTCGGATCCGGAATAGCTTACTGAGGCCCAAAAGAACCTGTACGCAAGCTCAGTGAAAAACACATGTTTCTTCTTGGCCAACACCTTAGACACTGGCAAAAAACTGAGGTGCTCCCGGATGGGAGGGGCTTATATAGGGGAGGGTACTTCCGGTTTTGGAAGTTGCCAGTGCCAGCACCTGAAGGTATCTATATAACCCATTAGTAATGACTATGTCGCTCTGTGTCCCGTGATGTACGAGAAAGAAAGAAGGAAGAACCACATCTTGGTTCAAATGAAACCTCGATACTACCTTAGGAAGAAAGGCTGGATGAGGACGTAATACTACTCTGTCCTTATGGACAACCAGATATGGCTCCTTACAGGACAAGGCGGCTAATTCCGATACTCTTTTAGCCGAACAAACGGCTACTAAGAAAATCAATTTCCTGGTGAGAAGAACCAAGGAAATGTGTTGCAATGGTTCAAACGGTTGTTTCTGTAGAACTGACAGAACCAGGTTTAAGTCCCAAGGACATATGGGAATACTAACCGGAGGGCTAATACGCATCACTCCTTGTATGAAAGCTTTGACTAGTGAATGCGAAGCCAAGGGCCTTTGAAAAAATATTGACAAGGCCGAAATCTGACCCTTGATAGGAAGCTGGCCTTGAGTACTATCTACAGCCCACTGTAGGAAGTCCAAAATCCTCCCTATCACGTACTTACGTGGATGCCATCTCTTGGCCTCACACCACGTAATGTACGCTTTCCAGATCCTATAATAGATCTGCATGGATACCGGCTTCCTGGCATTGATCATGGTAGATACCACAGAATTAGAGAGCCCTCTCTTTTTCAGAATGTGGGCTTCAATAGCCAGGCCGTCAAACCTAGGGCTGGTAAGGAAGGGTGGTATATCGGTCCTTGCGAAAGCAGGTCCGGACGATGTGGGAGGGTCCAAGGACTCCTCACTGACATTTTTACAATCTCCGCGTACCATGCCCTTCGGGGCCACGCTGGAGCCACCAGAATCACTGGTTTCTTTTCTACCCTGATTCTGCGGAGTAATCGCGGTAACAATTGTGGCGGTGGGAATGCATATATCAGCTTGAACTGATCCCAAGGGAACACTAGGGCATCCGAGCCGCAAGTTAGAGGATCCCTTGTACGAGACACAAATCTGTCCACCTTTGCGTTGAATCTGGATGCTAGCAGATCTACATCCGGTGTTCCCCACCGCTGGCATATTGCCTGGAAAACCTCGGGGTGAAGAGACCATTCCCCCGGGCATAATTGTTGGCGACTTAAAAAGTCCGCTCTCCAATTTTCCACTCCTGGGATGAAAACCGCGGATATGGCTGGGACATATTTTTCTGCCCACTCCAGGATGCAATTTGCTTCCCTCTGGGCTGCACGACTCCTGGTGCCACCCTGGTGATTGATATATGCCACTGCTGTGGCATTGTCTGATTGAATTCTGACAGGGGACCCTTGGAGTTTGGATGTCCATGCTACTAGGGCATACCGGGCTGCTCGTATCTCTAAGAGATTGATGGGCAGGGCCTTTTCTGCTTCTGACCACTTGCCCTGGAGAGACCATTGCTCCAGTACTGCCCCCCAGCCTATGAGGCTGGCATCTGTAGTGACTACCTTCCAAGAAACCGGACTGAAGGGTTTCCCTTTTTCCAGATTCTGGGGCACCAACCACCAATGGAGGCTCTTGCAAACGGAAGGGGACAGGGACATTGGTAAGTCTAAAGCCTGAACTTTTTTGTTCCAGGCTGACAGTATGGCCCTTTGCAAATTCCTTGAATGGAATTGACCGTAGGGTACCGCTTCGAATGAAGCCACCATTTTTCCCAGCAGCCTCATGCAGAGGCGTATGGGATGGTTTTCTTTTTGTACCCACTAAGTGGGTCAAATCTTTTAAAGACGACACCTTCTCTGGAGGTAAGAAAATCTTTCTCTGATTTGAATCCAGCCTTAGCCCTAAGTATTCCAGACTTTTGACTGGTCTTAGAGCTGACTTGTCCCGGTTGATAATCCAACCGTGATATTCCAGATACTTGATTGTCTTGTGAATAGCTACTTCCAGCTTTTCCACTGAGTGGTCTATTAGTAGCAGGTCGTCTAGATATGCCATTATCGTTACACCCTGTGTTCTTAGATTGGCCAATAATGGGGCCAGAATTTTTGTGAACACTCGTGGTGCTGTGGCCAGACCGAAAGGTAAGGCTCTGAACTGAAAATGGCGCCCTTCTACTGCAAAGCGTAGAAATTTCTGGTGGGCCGGAAAGATGGGAATATGCAGATAAGCATCCTTTATGTCGATCGAGGCTAACCATTCCTGCCCTTGTAGGGCGGTGGCCACCGATCGGATCGACTCCATCCGAAGAGTCCTGATATTTAGGAACTTGTTTAGCCCTTTTAGATTTAATATGGGCCTCACGTCCCCATTTGGTTTGGGGACTGTGAAAAGGTTCGAGTAAAACCCGAATCCGCTTTCTTCCAGGGGAACCTTCATGATTACACCTTGGAGCAATAGTTGTTCTAGTGCCAGAAGGAGGGATCCTCTCTTCTGGGGATCTCTTGGCACGTTTGACCTCATAAATTGGGCAGGAGGAGTGCCTTTTAACTCCAGCTTGTATCCCAGACTTACTGCGGAGAGCACCCATCTGTCTCTGATGGTGTCCTGCCAGGTCTCTGTGAACAACTGAAGTCTTCCCCCCACCCGATTGAGTGGGGGCAACGCTTCATGCCTTGGGGGGAGGTTTTGTACCTCTCTTGATCCAGGGCTTCTTGTTACCCTGTGATTGTCCCTGATTTCTGCCCCCTGAATTTGACCGCGGAGGCCGTCGGAACTGCTTCACAGCCGATGTGCCCGGGACTGGAGAAGTAGGCCTCTTAAAAGAAGGACTTCTACCCTTGTTCTTAACCGGTAAGAGTGAACTTTTACCGGCAGAAATTTTCTGGATATATTTGTCCAGATCTTCTCCAAATAAGCGTTCTCCATGAAATGGGAAGCTAACCAGCAGTTTTTTACAGGGAGCTTCAGCAGACCAGTTTTTGAGCCACAGAAGCCTACGCATATGTACTATAGACAGCGTAAAGCGGGAGGCCTGTTGGATTGTATCCTTTATGGCGTCCACCGCAAAACACAAGGCTCTAGGCAGGTCAGCTAGGGCAAGAGCCTGCTGATCTGGTAAGTCCCTTAAGACTTGTTTCAACTGATCTTTCACTGCTTGGCAGACTCCAATCGCTGCTACCGCAGGTTGTGTCACCATGCTTGCTGTAGAGAAAGCAGATTTTAGTAAAGACTCCAATTTTTTATCTATTGGGTCTTTGAACATTGGAACATTATCTACTGGACATGTCAGTGATTTATTCACAGAAGAGATGGCTGCGTCCACTGTAGGGACCCTCCATTTTTTTATGAACTTATCCTCCATGGGATAGATCACCGGAAATCTCTTGGGGGGGAGCAAATATTTTATCAGGATGCTCCCAATCCTGGTAAATAAGCCCTTCTAATAAAGGGTGGATTGGGAAGGAACAGACAGCCTGGGGAGCTTTTAGCGACCCCAGCGAGGAAACTGTAGTGGATGGTGGTTCCGCCAGAGGCATTTTAAATGCTGATCGGACCATGTTAGTCAGAGACTGAACCCATAATCTTTCAGCCTGAGATGCTGAGAAAGGTTCTTCCACTGTTGATTCCTCCATAACTGAATCAACCTCATCCTGATCCCCTTCAGGTAGGTTGATCTCTGTGTGGGGCTGTTCCTCCACTAACAGGCACTCTGAAGGAGGAGACGGAGATCGGACGCGCTTTTCCTGTGACAGGGAAGCAGCGATCAATGCTGTTAATCTCTCTTCCAATCCTCCCAGAGTTGAGGATAAAACCTCCTCTGTTATATATACAGGAGCAGGTGGACTGGGGACAGCCGCAGCACCAGGCACTCCTGCGGGGTTTCTACGGCTACTGACCTCTGAATTCTCAGGGGAGATTGGTGCAGTACAAGCATGCCCAATATCCTCAGAGCCCGATGGAGACCCCTTTGGCTTCCTGGAAGACCTATTTCCGGAGCGTCTGGACGACATATCCTTTAAGCACAAAGCTGAGGTATTCCCGTCGTCATACACCAATTTTTGCTGGTAATAGTCTAACACAGTTGCTGCTATATACCAGCTGGTGTCCACTAAAGTGCCTTTCTATGGGGATGCCTGCATCAACCGCCTCTGTGTGCCACTGTTTGTTGCTAGCTCTGTTTGCATCCAGCTGACACTTGTACTGTGTCTTTTATCCATGCTGGGACGCCTGCACATGCGCAGAAGCGCCGCGGCGCGCATCGAGCGTCATCCACCCGCCCCGCCCCTTTTTTTCATAGGAGGCGCGTGCACGCGCCCGCGCCCGTGCGCCATTGGCGCCCTTTTTGAAATCAAACAGGGACTAGGAGCCAGGGCCCTTTTTGCCGGAGGGCCTGTGCGGTGGATGAGCGCAGCAACAGGGCAGAGGAAGTGGATTCCCACAGAGAAACTTACCAACTGCCTGGATCTTTTGACTTGAGAAAACCAAAGATCCACATGACAAGAAAAATGGACTACAGCGGCCTCTAGTGGTTTAACACAGGTACCGCGGTCCCTTTTTTTTTTTTTTTTTTTTATTGACTACTATTAAAATTTTACATTTTTAGTAGTTACAGGCATACACAGATATTAGCGGGAATACCGTTAGGTAACAGACAGAAAGACAAATTAGGCTTGGGGGTCCCCCAATAGAACCAAGTTCCTGGGGGCCCCCACTTACCTGATCCCCGCCGCAGGACTTTGTTTGGTCCACAGAAGTCCAAACTTCACCTATCACGGCAGGCATTGTAATTAAACCTTCAGGGACCGGGTTCCCAAGGATTCCACTCCCCTGGACCTGTATAGCACCCTGCACAGACAACATCTTGGTCGTGGGTATGACCAGAGCTCTGGATCCCAGGGTCCAGCCCTCCTAAGAGAGGCATTACAGGCAAAACCTTGCTCTTCTGCTGCAAGGCCCGGGTACCGACCGTTTAGCTATGAAGCTTTTTTGGTGGGATCCGGAACAGCTTACTAAGGCCCAAAAGAACCTGTACGCAAGCCCAGTGAAAACACATGTTACTCTTTGGCCAACACCTTAGACACTGGCAAAAAACTGAGGTGCTCCCGGATGGGAGGGGCTTATATAGGGGAGGGTACTTCCGGTTTGGAATTGGCCAGTGCCAACACCTGAAGGTAATCTATATAACCCATTAGTAATGACTAAGTCGCTCTGTGTCCCGTGATGTACGAAAAAGAAAATGTAACTACTTCTGGACTACGCTATAGCCAAAAGATGTCTACAGTGCAGTCATCCAATTCGAGCAGATGGGCACACTCTGTGAAAACTGTGTCCATTGGACACAGCTGATCACTAATCACGATAAAGGGCCAATCACAGTGGCCCTTTACCATGTGATCAGCTGTGTTTAGGCACAGCTGATCACATGTAAACAGACTTGCCGGTTATCGGCAGTCCTTTACTCACACGCTGTGTCTGTGTGAGGAAAGCATTACCGATAACCGACATTGTTTGCCCTGATTATCAGTGCAGCCCTATAAGCACCCATCAGTGCTGCCTATTCAGCACAGACCAGTGCCGCCTCATCAGTAACCATAGGTGAAGAAGAAAAATTACAGTTTTGCAACAATAACTAAGAAAACATTTTTTCAGTCTTTCTTCATTTGTTTAGCAAAAAATAGAAAACCCTGTGGTGATTTAATACTACCAAAAGAAAAAACTGTATCAAAAAAAATATAACATTTTTATATGGGTACTGTGTTGCATGACCACACAATTGTCATTCTAAAGGCCCGTACATGATCGGATTTTCCGACAACAAATGTGTGATGGCAGGGTTTTTATCGGAAAATCCGACCGTTTGTATGCTCAATCGGACAATTGTCGGATTTTCCGACAACAAATGTTGGATAGCATGCTTTAAAAATGTCCGACAACAAATGTGTCTTGTCGGCTTATCCGATCGTGTGTACACAAGTCCGTCGGAATAAAATCCAAAGTACAAAAACGCATGCTCCGAACCAATGCTAACCATAAGACAACATTAGCAGAAGTTGCCCAAAGGGTGGCGCTAAAGAGCTGAAAAACTATGTAGTTTCGTGTTTGTTGGCCAACAGTTCTTTGCCGTTTGTATGCAATACAAGATCACGGCGAACGCCCTTCGCAGAAAGTCCGATCGTGTGTACGAGGCTAAAGTGTGACAGCTCTGGCCTGGGCAGTAAGGGGTGAAAGTGCCCAGTACTAAAGTGGTTAAAGAAATCATGTTCCACTTCATTATGCCTAATTTTGCACCAAACATTTATGAATATGGCTTTGCTGTAAAAAATATAGTTAAAAAAAATAAAAAAACACATATCTTGTTGCCAATGAACTTCCAAGGGTCATTTCTATAATAAGGAGCTGAATATAAAACAAGGGATTTGAATTGGTTGCTGTGGGCAAAATGCTCGTTTGGATACGTATTACACATAACTTCTAATACATCAGTATATAAAAAAAACATTGTTACTTTCCAACAGCCGCCAAGAATGAACCTTGCAGATTCCAATCGTCATTATACCAGAACTTGCAGGAATTTATTAAAACAGGAATTGACAGAATCTGGAGCAGCTGTGCATATTAACCAATCAGCTTCCAGTTTCAATGTGTTTAGTTAGGCTTTGAAAATGAATGTTAGAAGCAGATCGGTGTCCACGTACAGCTGTTCTAGATTCTGCCTGCTTCAGTCTTAGACCCCTTTCACACAGAGGCACTATAGCGCTAAAAATAGCGCCTGCAAAGCACCCTGAAAGAGCCGCTCCATTCACTCCAGTGTGAAAGCCCGAGGGCTTTCACACTGGAGCGGTGCGCGCTGGCAGGGCGTCAGAAAAAGTCCTGCCACCCGCTTCTTTGCAGCGCATTAGAAGCGGTGAATACACCACTCCTAAAGCGCCCCTGCCCATTGAACTCAATGGGCAGCGCCACCGAACGACCAGCAAAGTGCCGCTGTAGCACTGTTTCCAGTTGCCTGCCTAAAGAAATTGAGTATTTGTAAAAATAGGCACTAACAGGGTGAATCTTGGAAAATTTTAGGAAAATCTTACCAAGTAAGATGAGGACAAATCAGAAACACCAATATCAAGCATGTGTAAAGCACAGAACTTTAACTCCCATAATTTAGCAAAAACATGTAAAAATATAAGGCTTGAGTTAGTGCTCACCTGTTCTTTTTTGGTTTTCAGTCGTTTGGTTAAGAGATTAGCTGTGGTGCCCTCTTCCTCTTCATTGTCACTGTCCGCAACAAACGTTCGAAAACTGGAAAAAGGTTAAAGCATTTTATGAATGTCATCAATGATTAAAAGACTTGGAGTCATGTTTGTGTCACCCTGGGGTGAGAGGAAGAGAATCCACGTCACATAGCTCCCCCTATCTGTGTCACCCTGGGGTGAGAGGAAGAGATTCCACGTCACATAGCGCCCCCTATCTGTGTCACCCTGGGGTGAGAGGAAGAGATTCCACGTCACATAGCTCCCCCTATCTGTGTCACCCTGGGGTGAGAGGAAGAGATTCCACGTCACATAGCTCCCCCTATCTGTGTCACCCTGGGGTGAGAGGAAGAGAATCCACGTCACATAGCTCCCCCTATCTGTGTCACCCTGGGGTAAGAGGAAGAGATTCCACGTCACATAGCTCCCCCTATCTGTGTCACCCTGTGGTGAGAGGAAGAGAATCCACGTCACATAGCTCCCCCTATCTGTGTCACCCTGGGGTGAGAGGAAGAGATTCCACGTCACATAGCTCCCCCTATCTGTGTCACCCTGGGGTGAGAGGAAGAGAATCCACGTCACATAGCTTCCCCTATCTGTGTCACCCTGGGGTGAGAGGAAGAGAATCGCCGTTACATAGTTCCCCCTATCTGTGTCACCCTGGGGTGAGGAAGAGATTCCACGTGACATAGCTCCCCCTATCTGTGTCACCCTGGGGTGAGAGGAAGAGATTCCACGTCACATAGCGCCCCCTATCTGTGTCACCCTGGGGTGAGAGGAAGAGATTCCACGTCACATAGCTCCCCCTATCTGTGTCACCCTGGGGTGAGAGGAAGAGATTCCACGTCACATAGCTCCCCCTATCTGTGTCACCCTGGGGTGAGAGGAAGAGAATCCACGTCACATAGCTCCCCCTATCTGTGTCACCCTGGGGTAAGAGGAAGAGATTCCACGTCACATAGCGCCCCCTATCTGTGTCACCCTGGGGTGAGAGGAAGAGATTCCACGTCACATAGCTCCCCCTATCTGTGTCACCCTGGGGTGAGAGGAAGAGATTCCACGTCACATAGCTCCCCCTATCTGTGTCACCCTGGGGTGAGAGGAAGAGAATCCACGTCACATAGCTCCCCCTATCTGTGTCACCCTGGGGTGAGAGGAAGAGATTCCACGTCACATAGCTCCCCCTATCTGTGTCACCCTGGGGTGAGAGGAAGAGAATCCACGTCACATAGCTTCCCCTATCTGTGTCACCCTGGGGTGAGAGGAAGAGAATCGCCGTTACATAGTTCCCCCTATCTGTGTCACCCTGGGGTGAGGAAGAGATTCCACGTGACATAGCTCCCCCTATCTGTGTCACCCTGGGGTGAGAGGAAGAGATTCCACGTCACATAGCTCCCCCTATCTGTGTCACCCTGGGGTGAGAGGAAGAGAATCCACGTCACATAGCTTCCCCTATCTGTGTCACCCTGGGGTGAGAGGAAGAGAATCGCCGTTACATAGTTCCCCCTATCTGTGTCACCCTGGGGTGAGGAAGAGATTCCACGTGACATAGATCCCCCTATCTGTGTCACCCTGGGGTGAGAGGAAGAGAATCCACGTCACATAGCTCCCCCTATCTGTGTCACCCTGGGGTGAGAGGAAGAGAATCACCGTTACATAGTTCCCCCTATCTGTGTCACCCTGGGGAGAGAGGAAGAGATTCCATGTGACATAGCTCCCCCTATCTGTGTCACCCTGGGGTGAGAGGAAGAGATTCCATGTTGCACTATAAAAAATCTGCTCAAGAGATTTTCTAGCAGCAAAACTCCAGCTCTACAACTTGCAAAGTCCTAACTCCCTTCCTGCTAGTCACAACAGTACAGAAGACAAAAGAAAATCCATAAAATGGGTCAGTTGATAAATACAGAAAAATTCTCAGCAGTCACCCACCTTTCTTTGATCTGCCTCTGTTCCTCTAGGTACGTTGGGGATCGAGACCTCTGCAAAAAAAAAAAAGAAAAAAAGTTTGGCTTACAGACAAAGCTACATTTATTCATGTGTCAAGTCCCACTGCCTAAGGCCCCTTTCTCAGTGGGGATCGCTCCGTTGATCCCCGCTGAGCCGGCGGATGACAGGGCGGTCCCCGCACACTGTGCAGGGACCGCCCTGTCAGATCTCCGCTCTCCCCTATGGGGGGGATCGGATGAACACGGACCGTCTGTCGGTGTTCATCCGATCCGCTCTGCAGACGGATAGAAAAATAGGATTTTCCTCCGTCTGCAGAATCGGAGGATTGCGGACACGGAGGAGATCGGGTGTCGGCGGATGTTCATCCGCCGACACCCGTGATCTCATAGGGACCAATGTATGTCCCTTTTTCATCCGTAAACGGATGGATGAAAAAGCGGACATATGGTCTGCTAGTGTGAAAGGGGCCTAAATGCTACATCACCACAGATCATAGTGGGCCTTGAATTAACCAAATGAATTCCATCTGTCCTACTGCAGGACAGTGATTGAAAGAACATCAGGATGTGAACAGCACATGTGAACGCTTGGACACTAGAGATCCAACCCAAATGACTGCCATGACAGCAAGTAGCTCATACAAAGTTTTATGCCTCGTAACTGACATACATTAAAGCACTATCATAAAATATACAGTTTAAAATTCAGTAATACACTGTCTCACTCTGCTCTGCTAAGTTGCTCTCCATTTTTAGGCACTGCCGAGTTTGTAGAAGCCAATCTGCTGACAGCTTTAAAGCGGAATTAAACCCTTCAATTCTTTACAGCCAAGGAATCTGCTTCTGTTTGATCTGCAACTTTACTGCTGGGTAAAGTTCTGCTTTAAATTGACGGATTTAGTTTTGCTTCAAAGCGGACCTTCAGTAATTTTTTTCATCTTTCCATCTATTAAATTTTCTGCCCTTGTTTTTTTAACTTTAGATAGTAACAGTAAATACCATATACAGCCCACTTCCTCTTTCTTGCCTGGTCATTAGCCTAGGCTTATGACACCATGCACTGCTCTCTCTCCCTCTTGTGAAAGTTTGCTAGGAAGGGAGGGGGGATGAGTCATAAGATAACCAATGAGAGCTGCAGAGCTGGAGGTGTGCCTCTGTGTGTCTGTGTAAATCCAGGAAGTAAACAGGCAGCAGCTTCAGCTGCCCACAGTTTAAATGGATGCAGCCAGACTTAGTGGAGGGAGATTTCTGCAACATATGTGGCAAGTACAGAATCACAGTATATATAAAATATGCAGTGTTTGGAGGGAAGCTTCAGAATGGCAAAGATGTTTTTATTACAAATTATGTGAGCAGACTGCAGTTCATCTTTAAGTATGAAATACCAGAACACATCACTTAATGATGTGTTCTACTAGAGCAAGGGTGTCAAACTGTCTGCCATCCAGCTGTTGCGGAACTACAAGTCCCATCATGCCTCTGACTGTGGGGTCAGCCTTGAAATGCCTCGTGTGACTTGTAGTATCGCAACAGCTGGAGGGCCGCCAATTTGATACCTGTGTACTAGAGACAGGTGAACCGGAACTGCATGCCTCTAAAGATTTGAATCATCACCTGCTGTAAATATAATTTCATAAATCTGAACCTCCAAACCCCTTTCTCCAAAGTTCTGAGAGGCTGGGTCCTGTTTACATTTGTATGTATAGGTGCGACGTATGTGCATTATGTGTTCTATATGCATTACCACTTTGCTGGAAACTATATTAACCACCTCCCTACTGGGCACTAAAACCCCCTTCCTGCCCAAGCCATTTTTCAGCTTTCAGCGCAGTCACACTTTAAATGACAAATGCGCGGTCGTGCGACGTGGCTCCCAAACAAAATTTGCGTCCTTTTTTTCCCACAAATAGAGCTTTCTTTTGGTGGTATTTAATCACCTCTGCGGTTTTTATTTTTTGCGCTATAAACAAAAGAAGAGCGTCCAGTTTGGAAAAAAAACACAATATTTTTTACTTTTTGCTATAATAAATACCCATTTTTTTTTTTTCAATTAAAATTTTCCTCAGTTTAGGCCGATACGTATTCTTCTACATATTTTTGGTATAAAAAAAATAAATAAATCGCAATAAGCGCGTATTGATTGGTTTGCGCAAAAGTTATAGCGTCTACAAAATAGGGGATAGTTTTATAGCATTTTTAATTTTTTTATTAGTAATGGCGGCGATCTGCGATTTTTATTGTGACTGCGATATTGCGGCGGACACATCGGACACTTTTGACACATTTTTGGTACCATTTACATTTATACAGCGATCCCTGCTATAAAAATGCATTGATTACTGTATAAATGTGACTGGCAGGGAAGGGGTTAACCACTAGGGGGCGGGAAGGGGTTAAATATGTCCCCTCAATGTGTTCTAACTGTGGGGGGAGGGGACTGACTGGGGGAGGTGACCGATGGTTGTCCCTATGTACAAGGGACACACCATCAGCCTCCTCTCCCTCACAGGACGTGGATCTGTGTGTTTACACACACAGATCCACTTTCCTGCTTGGTTCCTGGGCAATCGCGGGTGCCCGGCGGCAATCGCGGCCGCCGGGCACGCGCACCGGGTCCTTGGTAACGCGGCGGGCGGCGCGCACGCGATCCCCCTCCTTCTGAAGGACGTTCAGGAACGTCCACTCAGAAGGAGAGAGCACCCATCCGGCCGTATATGTACAGTGGCCGGGTGGGAAGTAGTTAAAGATACATAAAGGATTTTTTCTATTACTCAGAACCCACAACATGCAGGTGTGAACAGGGCACAAGATTCCTTACAAGAATAGGCCCAACATTACACATGAGCCACAGAAGATGAACAACCGAGGAAGCTCATTCTCAATACCTTAAAATACCAACACACAAGTTCATACCTGATCTTGTATTAGGCCTTCTTCTCCATCTGAGCTTTCTTCATCCTCATATTTTCTACAAGGACAGAGAAGTATTATCATCAAAACATTGAGAGTTAAGGTCAAAGCTTTATCATGGCCATCACTAAGGTCATGGCTTGCGGCCACCTCACCCTTCCTTCTCCAGGATCACTTTCCGCTCGTAGTCTTTAAGATACATGGGCTTTTCCTTGGTGGATTTGCTCTGACTGGTAGCTGGCTGATCTGAAAAGGCGAAGAAGTTTTTTCGTAAGCAAAAATGATAAAAATAATAGGAAGAAGTATAGCTCCTTCTCTAGATATCCACTTAACCACTTAACGACCGCTCACTGTATATATACGTCGGCACAATGGCACCGACAGGCACAATCACGTAGAGTGTACGTGATTGCCTTTGTACAGTTGGGGGGTCCGATCGGACCCCCCTTCTGTACAGTGAGCGGTCGGAATTCGTCTGGGAGCGTTCCGAGATGGGGGGGCGGCCGTTCGATTCCGACCACCCCCCCGCGATCGCTCCCGGCGAATAGAAATGCCCCCTCTGTCTGTGTACTGTTTACACAGATATAGAAAGCAGGAGGAAGTGATGTCATCTCCTGTGCGGCGCTCACATATACCGAGCGTCGTACAAGAGAAGACACACAGGTCAGTGCACTAACACTACACTAACACCAGCACACATAGGCACATAAATCGCCCCCCCAGATCACCCCCCAGCCCCCAGTCACAGTGTCACTGATTGCAGTGACCATTTATTTAGTGATCACTGCAATCAGTGACATTTGTGACTGTAAAAGTGTCACTACATTTAGTTTTAGGTCCAGTGTAGCCCCCTAACCCCCCCCTAATAAAGATTTAACCCCTTGATCACCCCCCAGATAACCCTTTCACCCCCTAGCACCGCCGTCGCTTGGCGATCATTTTTCTGATCGCTGTCTTGGCGTCGGTGATGCAGATCGGTACCCAGTCATTTTTTTAGGTTCGCCGCAGGTTTTTAAAGCGTCGGGTACCCCCATAAATTATCTAATAAAGGTTTAACCCCCTTGATCGCCCCCCAGGTAACCCTTTCACCCCCTATCACCACTGTCACTAAGCGATCGTTTTTCTGATCGATGTCTTAGCGTCGGTGATGCTGATCGGTAGCCAGTATTTTTTTTTTAGGTTCGCCGCAGGTTTTTATAGCGTCGGGTACCCCCATAAATTATCTAATAAAGGTTTAACCCCCTTGATCGCCCCCCAGGTAACCCTTTCACCCCCTATCACCACTGTCACTAAGCAATTGTTTTTCTGATCGCTGTCTTGGCGTCGGTGATGCAGATCGGTACCCAGTAATTTTTTTAGGTTCGCCGCAGGTTTTTATAGCGTCGGGTACCCCCATAAATTATCTAATAAAGGTTTAACCCCCTTGATCGCCCCCCAGGTAACCCTTTCACCCCCTATCACCACTGTCGCTAAGCGATCATTTTTCTGATCGATGTCTTAGCGTCGGTGATGCAGGTCGGTAGCCAGTAATTTTTTTTAGGTTCGCCGCAGGTTTTTATAGCGTCAGGTACCCCCATATATTATCTAATAAAGGTTTTAACCCCCTAATTGCCCCTAGTTAACCCTTTCACCAGTAATCATCATATAAGTGTTACGGGTGACGCTGGTTAGTTAGTTTGCTTTTTATAGTGTCAGGGCACCCGCCGTATATAACCCAATAAAGGTTTAACCCCCTGATCGCCCGGCGGGTGATATCAATTAGGTTTTAGCGTCAGAGAGGGTCTGCGTCACACCCCAGGCAGCGTCAGGTTAGTGCCAGTAACGCCAACACCCACGCGTGAAGCATACACCTCCCTTAGTGGTATAGTATCTGAACAGATCAATATCTGATCTGATCAGATCTATACTAGCGTCCCCAGCAGTTTAGGGTTCCCAAAAACGCAGTGTTAGCGGGATCAGCCCAGATACCTGCTAGCACCTGCGTTTTGCCCCTCCGTCCAGCCCAGGCCACCCAAGTGCAGTATCGATCGATCACTGTCACTTACAAAACACAACACACATAACTGCAGCGTTCGCAGAGACAGGCCTGATCCCTGCGACTCCAGTGCTGTAGGAGGTGATTTCACCACCACAGTTAAAAAAAAAAAGAAGCAAATATGCCAAAGCATTGGGGCAGCAGGGGCGGAGGAGCGATTTTGCTCCTAATGCCGCGTACATACGGTCGAAATTCCGACGGAGGCTTGCCCGTGGAAAAATAGGATTTTTATAACAGCTTACCTGTAAAATCCTTTTCTTGGAGTACACCACGGGACACAGAGCTAGTCATTACATAATGGGTTAAGGGTCACCAGCGGTGATTGGACACTGGCACAACCAATGGAAGACAGTTCCCCTCCATATAACCCCTCCCATCAGGGAAGTACCTCAGTTTTGTAGCAAAGCAGTAAGGTTCCCATAAGAAGGGGGGGACCTCTGTGTCCCGTGGTGTACTCCAAGAAAAGGATTTTACAGGTAAGCTGTTATAAAAATCCTATTTTCTTTATCGTACACCACGGGACACAGAGCTAGTCATTACATAATGGGACGTCCCAGAGCAATGCTCATATGAAGGGGGGGAGACACAGATCAAAACAGGCCGCTTGCGGACCAGAAGCCCTATACTGCTGCCTGCAGCACACTTCGCCCAAAGGCGGAATCCTCATGTCCTTTCACATCTATTTGATAGAATTTGGAAAATGTATGGACTGAAGACCAAGTTGCAGCTTTACAGATCTGAGCCATCGAAGCCTGGTGGTGCACTGCCCATGAAGCACTTATCGCCCTGGTAGAGTGCGCCTTAACAGGAAAAGGAGGAGTCCTGTTCTTTAAACCATAAGCTTGAACAATTACTTGTCTAATCCACCTGGAAATGGTGGATTTTGATACCGCTTGGCCCTTCTTGGGCCCATCTGGTAAAATAAACAAAACATCTGTTTTACGTATCTGAGCGGTTGCTTGCAGATACACCTTTACCGCTCTCACTGGATCTAGAGAGTGTAATAATTTTCCCCCGCCGTCCGCGGGTTTGGAAAAAAGGAAGGCAGAACAATGTCTTGATTCAAGTGAAAAGCCGACACCACCTTAGGTAGAAAAGCCGGATGGGGTCGTAGTACGATTTTGTCCTTGTGACAAATTAGATAAGGCTCTTTACAAGAAAGAGCTGCTAGCTCTGATACTCTCCTAGCAGAAGCTATAGCAATCAGAAAGGCCAACTTCCTACTTAATATAATTAAAGGAATATGGCGAATAGGTTCAAAAGGTTGCTTTTGCAACACTGACAATACCAAATTCAAATCCCATGGACACAAGGGAGTCCTAACTGGAGGATTTATCCTCAGTACCCCCTTAATGAATGTCCGAACTAGGGAGTGAGATGCCAATGGTCTCTGAAAGAAGACTGATAGAACCGATATTTGCCCTTTGATGGTGCTAATGGCTAAATTCATATCCACTCCTAACTGGCAAAAAGCAAGAATCCTACTTATTTCATACTTCTGAGGATTCCAACATCTGGATTCACACCAGGAAACGTATGCTCTCCAGACTCTCTGATAGATGAGTCTGGAGGCTGGCTTTCTAGCATTAATGAGCGTAGAAAGAGCCGGACCAGAGACCCCTCTCTTTTTTAAAATGTGGGTCTCAGCAGCCAGGCCGTCAACTTTAGCCTTTGTAAGGAAGGGTGGAATACTGGACCCTGTGACAGCAGGTCATGTCGGAGTGGAAACTTCCAGGGCCTTCCTATCGCCGTTTTTACAATCTCGGCGTACCAAGGCCTCCTGGGCCAGTTTGGGGCCACTAGGATTACTGGTATTCCCTCCTCCTTGATCCTGCGAAGCAGTCTTTGTAGAAGAGGGATCGGAGGGAATGCCTAGATCAGTGAGAACTGATTCCATGGAGTTATTAGAGCGTCTGTATTATTAGAGCGTCTGTCCCGTAGGCTAGAGGATCTCTCGTTCTGGACACAAAGTTGTCCAATTTCTTGTTGAACCTGGCAGCTAGCAGGTCTACATCTGGGTTTCCCCATCTCAGACATATGGCCTGAAAGATCTCGGGGTGAAGAGACCACTCCCTGGTAGCAGCTGCTGACGACTCAGGTAGTCTGCTTGCCAATTTTCCATCCCTGGAATGAAGATTGCAGAAAGGCAAGGTACATGCTCTTCTGCCCATGCCAGGATCCGGTTCACCTCTCTTTGGGCTGCCCGACTGCGGGTGCCTCCTTGGTGATTGATGTAAGCTACTGCAGTAGCATTGTCGGATTGAACCCGAACTGGGTAGCCCTGTAACCTGTATGTCCAGGTTTTGAGGGCTAGATATACCGCCCGGATCTCTAGCACATTGATGGGCAGGATCCCCTGAGTCTTGGCCCAGGTTCCCTGGGTAGAAGCCTCCTCGAATACTGCACCCCAGTCCGATAGGCTGGCATCCCTAGATACCACCTTCCAGGCCACTGGGAGGAAGGACTTTCCCTTCCGTAAATTCCTGGCTTCTAGCCACCAATCGAAGCTGTGGCGTACTTGTGAGGACAGGCGCATGGGTATATCCAGAGCTTGGCTCTTCCTGTTCCAGGAAGCTAAAATATTGCCTTGAAGTAGTCTCGAATGAAACTGGGCGTAAGGGACCGCCTCGAAGGAGGCTACCATCTTTCCCAATAGTCTCATGCAAAGGCGAATAGACGGCCTCTTGTTTGCTTTGACCTTGTGGATCAGGTCTTTCAGAGACTGTATCTTCGGTTCTGGCAGGTATACCCCGTTTTGGGCTGTATCTATGATCATGCCCAGGTGCCCTATCCTTCTTTGGGCCTGGAGAGAGGATTTTTGTAAATTTATAATCCATCCTAAATGCTCCAGGTATCCTACTGTAGTGTGTACAGCGTGACCCAATCCGTCCTTTGACTGATCTATTACTAGTAGATCGTCCAGATAGGCTGTTACCGCAATGCCCCGTGTTCTTAGGTTTGCTAACAGAGGAGCTAGCACCTTTGTGAATACTATGGGCGCGGTGGCTACACCAAACGGCAGAGCCACAAATTGAAAGTGGCGATCTTCTACCGCAAACCTTAGGAATCTTTGGTGAGCGGGGAGGATGGGTATGTGTAAATGTGCGTCCTTGATATCTATGGGCGCCATGAATTTTCCGCCCTTTAAAGTGGCGGCCACGGATCGGATCGTTTCCATTCGAAAATGGCGATCGTTCAGGAACCGATTTAGGGATTTTAGATCCAGGATGGGTCTGACATCTCCATTTGGCTTTGGAATCACAAAGAGGTTTGAGTAAAAACCTGAACCTCGCTCTTTTTGGGGTACGTCTGTAACTACCCCTTGAGCCATTAAGTGATTCAAACCTTTGAAAAAGGATTCTTTTTTTTGTGGATCCTTGGAGAGTCTTGAACCTCGGAATTGAGAAGGTGGGATCTCTCGAAATTCCAGTTTGTACCCTGAGGATATTGTGGATACTACCCAATTGTCCTGGATTTCTGACCACCAAGTCGCTCAGAACTGACAACGCCTTCCTCCCACTCGGCCGAGCGGGGGCGCCCCTTCACTGAGAGGCTTTGGGGGCTTGCTTATTAGCTCTTGCACCCCACGGCTTCTTGTTCTTCTGAGCTTGCCCCTTGGCTTTTGTGGGCGGCTAAAACAGGCCGCCGCCACTGGTTGGAGTCAGATTTCCCGGGAGCTGGGGAGAGAGAGCGTTTAAAACAAGATCTCTTGTTTTTCTTTCTCTCAGGTAAAAGTCGTTTTACCACTTGATATCTTCTGTATATATTTTTCTAAATCTTCCCCAAATAGGCGTTCGCCATGGAACGGGAACTTGCCAACAGCTTTTTGCATGGGGTTTCCGCTGACCAATGCTTAAGCCAAAGTACTCTGCACATCTGTACCAGCTGGAGTGTAAGGCGTGATGCCTGTATGATAGAATCTCTCATGGCATCCACTGTGAAGCATAAGGCTTTAGGCAAATTTTCCCAATTTCTAGCCTGCTCTGAAGGCAGTTCCTTCAGCCCCTGCTTTACCTGTTGGCTGATGACCTGACACATACCGACTTCTGCTACTGCAGGTTGGGTAATTGAGCCGGCCAAAAGGAAGGAGGATTTCAACTTCCTCTCCGAAGGATCTTTTAAACCCTTGTACATTATCCACCGGACATGTCAGGTTTTTATTTACACAAGAAATAGCCGCAACTACCGCAGGCAGGCTCCATTTCTTTAAAAAAATTTCCCCCATAGGATAAAGAATGTTAAACCTTTTTGGAGGTGAGAAACGCTTATCTGGATGTTGCCAGTTTGCGTATATTAGATCCTCTAGTAACGGATGAACCGGGAAGGAGCATGCACCTTGCAGGGATCTTAATGACCCTAGGGAGGAGACAGGTAATTCCGTTACCTCCGCAGAGGTTAACTTAAATGCACTGCTATAGCATTGTACCTGTGACCTTAAAATCTGGCTCCTCATCCTCTGCTGATGTAGCCTCCTCCTCCTCATCCTCCTCCCTCAGGTACTTCTGAAGGGAGGTCCAATACTGGAAAAGACCTGCTTCGCTTATTGTCCTTTTTAGAGGACTTAGCGATTAAGGTAGCAATTTTTTCCTCCAGATTATTTAGGGCAGCTGATAAAGTGTCCTCAGTGACATATACAGGCCCAGGCTTCACTGGGGAAGCCTCCATACCTGACAGAGGTAATGGCTCATCCTGTACAGGTGCATTTGGCAACACAGGAGAGGAAGGTACCGAGTCAGCACAGCTAGAGCCTCCTCTCAGGCGGTGGTGCTTTCTTATCTCTTTTTGTCCGTATTACTTCCCCTGGAAGGCTTACTGTTTAGACAAAATACAAGGTACCTAAATGCATATACTACCGTGTTCAGTTTAGCAAATACATTAAGTATGCAACTTTTAACACATAACTATGCATAACATGGATGTCTTCTAGGAAGTACCCAATCCAACCACATGGAGTCTTACGTCCCTGTATAGCTGCTGTGTTTCTCTGCCAGGAACAAGAGAACTAACGAGCTTGCTTGCTGCTGCAGTGCTTCTCACACTGACAGTCTTTTAAATTTGGCGCCGTTTCTGTGCCTGCGCGCGCCACGTGCCCGCGCACGCCTTCGCCCCCCCCCCTCCGATAAAGCGCGGGCGCGCGCGGCCCTTAGCGCTATGGCGGTGGCCATAGTGAGAGAGGACTCTCATCAGCCCTTGTTCCCACTTACCTGCATCTGCAGGTGTCTGGTCGGCCACCGAAAGGAGGATCGGGGTGCCCCAGCAAGCTCAGCAGCGGAGGTGACGAGCAGTGTACTTCGCCGAAGCCGACACTGAACAGAGTGAGGTGAGTATATTCAGCTCTTTACTCCCCCCAGTGGTGGAAAAAAAAGAAGACATCCATTTTTTTAAAAAGGTCCCAACCTAGTTATGGACCTTCTAATCTCACCTTATCCACGCCGCAGGTTTTTCTGCTGAAAGATTTCAGACAGATACCAAACTTCACCCTTCACGGTGGGCTATGTGTGCCAACCTTCAGGGATATGGGTTCCTATTTAAAGGATACCTCTCCCCTGGGCCTTGTACAAGACTCTTACCAGGACTTTATAGCGAAATAGCGAAAGTGCTGGATCTTAGAGCCCAGTCCTCCGAAGAGAGACATTACAGGCGACGCCTCATGGATGAGGCCCGGATCCCATCCAGATTCAGCTCATTTGTAGGCGTCTTGGATGGATCCGAAAGCATAGCTCTTTTACCCCCAGAGGGTCTCTTTGGTAGAGCTTTCCTTTAGCACCTCCTAACGCGTCCAACACCTTTCGACACTGGCGAAAAAACTGAGGTACTTCCCTGATGGGAGGGGTTATATGGAGGGGAACTGTCTTCCATTGGTTGTGCCAGTGTCCAATCACCGCTGGTGACCCTTAACCCATTATGTAATGACTAGCTCTGTGTCCCGTGGTGTACGATAAAGAAAGTCCGACCATGTGTGTGCGGCATAACTTTTTTGCGGGAGGATGCCCCCATGCTTCGGCATATATAAATGGTGCATGTATGCCCATCATTAGAAGTGGGTGGATGAAGGGCGGTATTCTAATGGTGGGCATACCCACCGATCAATCTCTTTTTTCGTTCAGCCACCTGGCTGCATGAAAAAAAAAGATTACAATACATGTCCAACAAGGACCAGCAACGTACTGGTATGTTGCTGGACTTTGAATGGTTATACCAGATTGATGCCTGCGGGTTTAGGTATCATCTTGGTATCATTCTTTTCAGCCAGCGGCCGGCTTTAATGTAAAAGCAACCCTAGTGGCTAATTAGCCTCTGGACTGCTTTTACAAGCAGTGGGAGGGAATGTCCCCCCCCCCGGATATAAAAAGCGCCATTGGGAAATTGGGAAAGCATTTTATCACACCGATCTTGGTGTGGTCAGATGCTTTGAGGGCAGAGGAAAGATCTAGGGTCTAGACCCCAGTTTTTTCAAAAAAAGAGTACCTGTCACTACCTATTACTATCATAGGGGATATTTACATTCCCTGAGATAACAATAAAAATGATAAAAAAAAAAAAAACATGGAAGGAACAATTTAAAAATGAAATAAAAAAGCAAAATTAATAATAATAAAAAAAAAAAAAAAAAAAAAAAAAAAAAAAAAAAAGCACCCCTGTCCTGCCCTGCTCTTGCCCAATGGCGAACGCAAGCGTCGGTCTGGCGTCATATGTAAACAGCAATTGCACCATGCATGTGAGGTATCACCGCAAAGGTCAGATCGAGGGCAGTAATTTTAGCAGTAGACCTCCTCTGTAAATCTAACGGGGTAACCTGTAAAGGCTTTTAAAAATGTATGTAGTTTGTCGCCAATGCGCGTTTGTGCGAAATTTTAAAGCATGTCGTGTTTGGTATCTATGTACTCGGCCTAAGATCATCTTTTTTATTTTATCAAACATTTGGGCAATATAGTGTGTTTTAGTGCATTAAAATAAAAAAAAAAGTGTATTTTTTCCCCAAAAAATGCGTTTGAAAAATCGCTGCGCAAATACTGTGTAGAAAAAAAAAATGCAACACCCACCATTTTATTCTGTAGGGCCTTTGCTTTAAAAATATATATAATGTTTGGGGGTTCAACATAATTTTCCTGCAAAAAAAAATATGTTTTCATGTAAACAAAAAGTGTCAGAAAGGGCTTTGTCTTCAAGTGGTTAGAAGAGTGGATGTAAGCTTCCTAATGTTGTGTATAAAATGCCAGAACAGTTCAAAACCCCCCCAAATGACCCCATTTTGGAAAGTAGACACCCCAAGCTATATACTGAGAGGCATGTCGAGTCCATGGAATATTTTATATGTTGACACAAGTTGCGGAAAAAAGACAATTTTTTTTTTTTTTTTGCACAAAGTTGTCACTAAATGATATATTGCTCAAACATGCCATGGGCATATGTGGAATTACACCCCAAAATACATTCTGTTGCTTCTCCTGAGTACGGGGATACCACATGTGTGAGACTTTTTGGGAGCCTAGCCGCGTACGGGACCCCAAAAACCAATCACCGCCTTCAGGCTTTCTAAGGGTGTAAATTTTTGATTTCACTTCTCACTGCCTATCACAGTTTCGGAGGCCATGGAATGCCCAGATGGCACAAAACCCCCCCAAATGACCCCATTTTGGAAAGTAGACACCCCAAGCTATTTGCTGAGAGGTATTGTGAGTATTTTGCAGATCTCGCTTTTTGTCACAAAGTTTTGAAAATTAAAAAAAAAAAAAAAATGCTTTCTTCATTTTCAAAAACAAATGAGAGCTGTAAAATACTCACCATGCCTCTCAGCAAACAGCTTGGGGTGTCTACTTTCCAAAATGGGGTCATTTGGGGGGGTTTTGTGCTATTTTGGCATTTTATGGCCTTCGAAACTGTGATAGGTAGTGAGGAGTGAAATCAAAAATTTGTGCCTAGAAATCCTGAAGGCGGTGCTTGGTTTCCGGGGTCCCGTACGCGGCTAGGCTCCTAAAAAGTCCCACACATGTGGTATCCCCGTACTCAGGAGAAGCAGCAAAATGTATTTTGGGGTGCAATTACACATATAACCATGGCATGTGTGAGCAATATATCATTTAGTGACAACTTTTTGTAATTTTTTTTTTTTTGTCATTATTCAATCACTTGGGACAAAAAAAAAATATTCAATGGGCTCAACAGGCCTCTCAGCAATTTCCTTGGGGTGTCTACTTTCTAAAATGGGGTCATTTGGGGGGGTTTTGTGCTATTTTGGCATTTTATGGCCTTCAAAACTGTGATAGGTAGTGAGGAGTGAAATCAAAAATTTGCGCCCTTACAAATCCTGAAGGCGGTGCTTGGTTTCCGGGGTCCCGTACGTGGCTAGGCTCCTAAAAAGTCCCACACATGTGGTATTCCCGTACTCAGGAGAAGCAGCAGAATGTATTTTGGGGTGCAATTCCACATATAACCATGGCATGTGTGAGCAATATATCATTTAGTGACAACTTTTTGTAATTTTTTTTTTTTTTGTCATTATTCAATCACTTGGGACAAAAAAAAAAAAATATTCAATGGGCTCAACATGCCTCTCAGCAATTTCCTTGGGGTGTCTACTTTCCAAAATGGGGTCATTTGGGGGGGTTTTGTACTGCCCTGCCATTTTAGCACCTCAAGAAATGAGATAGGCAGTCATAAATTTAAAGCTGTGTAAATTCCAGAAAATGTACCCTAGTTTGTAAACGCTATAACTTTTGCGCAAACCGATAAATATACACTTATTGAGGTTTTTTTTACTAAAGACATGTGGCTGAATAAATTTTGGCCTAAATGTATGACTAAAATTGAGTTTATTCGATTTTTCTTATAACAAAAAGTAGAAAATATCATTTTTTTTTCAAAATTTTCGGTCTTTTTCCGTTTATATCGCAAAAAATAAAAATCGCAGAGGCAATCAAATACCATTAAAAGAAAGCTCTATTTGTGGGAAGAAAAGGACGCAAATTTTGTTTGGGTACAACATTGCATGTCCGCACAATTTACAGTTAAAGCAGCGCAGTGCAAAATTCTGAATTCACCTCTGGTCCTCTAGCTACCAAATGGTCCGGGGCTTAAGTGGTTAAATATGCCATTTGTCCAAAAATAAATATTTCTCTGTGCCTCTTAACCAGTTGTAGACTCGCCCAAAAACATGTCATCATTGTACACGGGGTGTGTCTAGTATATCCAGGTCTTCTACCCTGCTGCCGGAACCTTCCCTGTCCCAGTACCCAGCTATTCAAGCTCTGATTAAATCACAGATGCATTGCCAAGTACACAACAGCTGTCAAAAAAAAAATAAAGCAGTCTGGCAATGTTCATCAACTCAGGAATACAGAAAGTTACATTGAAACATTGTATCATTTGTAACTTATTGTGTTTTTCATCTACAGATCAAAAAGGGATGAACTAAGAACTGCAAATAAAGAGAGTTAAAGCAACCTTGACAAGTAAAAAAAAAAAAAGTGCTGTTCACCACTTATTAAAGTACAACCACTTTCACCTACAGGTAAGCCTATATTAAGGCTTACCTGTAGGTGCTGGTAAATATCTCCTAAACCTACACAGTTTAGGAGATAGTTACAATGTCCCCGAACGCGGTCTTCTTCGGCGCATGCGCACTTTAGAAAAAGCAGGCTGTGCCGTTTCTAGAGGGGGTCATGCCGTGACTGGCGGCTCCCACACATGCGATGTCACGCGACTCCGGACAGTCACAGAGCCAGAGTTCGCGGCCCCGGAAGGAAGAGGGCTGAGGATGGACGCTTCCAGCCAGTGGGGACATCGCAGGGTTCAGGTAAGTGACACATAAAAAGCCACTATGCGATGCATAGTAGCCCGTTATGCTTTACCTTTGCAGGGAAATAAAGAGGAAGTAAAACCCATCAGGGTTTACTTCCTCTAACTCCATATTCTCCTCCATTCAAGTGTAATTTTTCTAGTTATTTTTTTTTTTCAATTTTAATAATAGAAAAAGCCCCCGATCCGGGGTGACGATGGGATTTTCAAGGATGTCCACTGAGTGTATATAAATTGTTGTCCAATTAAACAATACTAATTAAATGCAAAATTGCGAGTCAATTTACAGTTAAAAGATAATTTATTAGAAAGTGTACAATAACATTAAAAACCCCCACATTAGGAATACATAAATACACCCAAATGCATTTGTTCCTTGGGAGTAGTGTGTTGGCAGTCCTACTAGTTTCGCCTATTGTTCAGGCTTCTTCAGGGACATCAACATTTTGCGTTATGTCTGATAACACAGAGAAAGAGAAGTATATAATAACAAAAGATACAGATACAATGGCAGTATTGAGGACCATTTTTCAAGATAGACATAATTTTGATTCTATTAAAAAACAAAGAAAAAAACAGCAAACTTTTTCTGAGTTCATAAACAAAATACCTTTTGGCTGATTACTAGGTGCCCACCATAGCTGATCAGCACAGTATAACCATTCTGTGTTTGATTCCTAACGGAGGCAGGGAAGCTATGGTGGTCCGGAACTGCGGTGTCACATCACGGTATACTCTCCTCCCCACGCTGCCGCATCACCACATAGCGCCTGTACGTCACGCATGGAGCGGTCAGCTGACCGCTCCACAGGAGGTATAACAGGCCCTCAATTGGCTTGTTAGGATTGACACGGAGGGTGCTAGGGGAGCCGATACACGCACACAGCACAGTACAGGTAAGTCATCCAGATGGATGACACTCTTGGGAAGCTTTTGCTCCTGTTTTTTCTTTTTATCATTTTCATCATGTAGCGTTTTTCCTTTTGAGACATGTCTTTGCTGGCTATTTCATTGCAGATGACGGTGGATTGTCCGCCATTTGCGTGATAACAGATCCCGCATTTCATATATAGAAAGAAGGTAATTATACCCTTGCATCTCTTTGCTGACAGTCATGTGGATCGCAGCATATAGCTGCGAACCATGACTGTTCAATAAGCTGTAAAACATAATGCTTCACAAACAACACCAATATTCATTGGTTCCTTGTTTGTGTTGCTTGAAGCTATATTTATATATTTTTATTATCCCTCTTTCTTATAAAGGTTATTTGTGTTTTTGCTCTATGTAAGGATTCCAGCTACATGAGAATGATATAGAACATCTCTAGTCAAGTCTCTCTTTCTCAGACCTGTGCTACCTGTGTGCGACAGGCTCCCCAGCTGTATATTATTGTATTTAAAGCGACATGCAAGTCTTGTTGAGCTTTTTATTCACCATTATGTTTATATCTTTATTTAAACATTATCAGATGCTGATTATAACACTGTTGATCCCTATTAGTATAGGCTATGTCCAGTGTTGAAGCTATCTGATTGATTAAAATGATACAAAAAAATAACAATATTGTAACATACCACTACTTCCATCAACTCTTTATTACATATCCACTTCAGGTCACACTTGTGAATGTGGATAATTATACGTGCATTCCTCCTCCAGTTGCGCTTTCTATGGTGGGATCCCTGTAAGGTGACCTGTACTACCTTGCCCTTCCTCAGTGAGGGTATTTATCCCTGCCACAGTGGCACCTAGTAATCAGCCAAAAAGGTATTTGTCTATGAACTCAGAAAAAGTTTGCTCTGTTTTTTTCTTGTTTTTTAATAGAATCAAAATTATGTCTATCTTGAAAAATGGTCCTCAATACTGCCATTGTATCTGTATCTTTTGTTATTATATACTTCTCTTTCTCTGTGTTATCAGACATAAAGCAAAATGTTGATGTCCCCGAAGAAGCCTGAACAATAGGCGAAACTAGTAGGACTGCCAACACACTACTCCCAAGGAACAAATGCATTTGGGTGTATTTATGTATTCCTAATGTGTTTTTTTTTTAAATAATCTTAACTGTAAATTGACTCGCAATTTTGCATTTAATTAGTATTGTTTAATTGGACAACAATTTATATACACTCAGTGGACATCCTTGAAAATCCCATCATCACCCTGGATCGGGGGCTTTTTCTATATTTACATTTCAGGGATGTAGATGTCCACTGAACACTTCAAACAATATGTGCATGGTCTCAAAACTCCTTACAATTTTAATAATAGTTAAACTTTTTTTTTCTGTTTTGTTTGCGTTGTTAATTATTATTTTTACACCTTTTACATATATTTACAGGTATCACACTGAAAAAAAAAAAAGCACAAAATAAAAAAAATAAACACTTTAATTATTTTGAAAATAACTTTGCAATGCTTTGTACCAAAATCTGAATTTTAGTGTTGTTTTAAACAGGACAAATTACAGAATAAAATGCACACTTTTTATGTGCAGGAAAATTATTTTTGTTTAAACTAACACTGCTCAAAAAAAATATGTTGCAGGACCGATATTCACAAAAAGAAAGCCTTGTTTGTCCTTAAAAAAAAACAAAAAAACAAACAATGTATGTATTATGTTGTTATCTTAAAAAAGATAAGAGATTAAGAAATCTTTGGTGCGCTTTCAGGAAATACACCAAAAATGCCCAAACTAAGAGGTCTATAAGAAAGCGCAAGTAACCCAAACCAAAACCACGGGTACACTGGGCTACGACCACAGCGGATCAATGTGAAACTGCCCTAAAATGAGAAAATCACCATTAGCAACATGTTAAACCCATATTTAAAGATGTAACATGCTGCTAAAGCCCAAACACCCTGACCCTTTGAGACCCCCCACTCACATAACCGCAGTTCCTCCTCCCAGCTGCTGTCACATTTAAAATCAGAGCCTGATTCACGACATATGACATCATGGCAGATGCCTTGTAGTGCTCATTGGACTACAAGCGCGCTGCTCAGCACACTCGTAATCCACTGAATCTTCCTCCAGCTTTCCAACTGTACATAAGGAAGTACGGGCAGAAAGCTGGAGGGAAATTGTGCAGAAGCCTGACAATGCACCGGCAATCCACTGATTAAGGATGCAATACTTTGCAGACTCCTGTGTAAAAAAATAAATGCACATTTTTTTCCTTTATCTACTAACGTGAACTTCGCTTTTAACAGGGATTTTCAAAAGAAAGCTCAAGCAATATTGTATCCGAATGATCACATGGAGTTTAGTGTAATAACTCTAGGCATTATATTTGTGCGGTAGGTACAGTTTAGCACAATTAACCTTCTATATGTGAGAAGTTTCTCAGTTTTTTTACGTAACAATTATGACTATAGCTCATTGGAAAAGCAAACACAGAGCACAATGGAATTATAGTGTATTTGAAAATACCTGTTTCTTTGTAAAAAGTGACATCCTCTTGGTATATCCTTGGATCTTTCTTTTTGAGCAGAGATAGGGTACGATAAAAGTCCCTTTCCACTTCTGGATCAATGGTCTAGAGAAGATGGGAAAGAAGATCATCTTCATAAAGGGGGGAAACATGTCACATAAATAACACATTGGGGCTACTTAGAAAAACAATCAAAGGGAGCTCCAAAAGTCACAGTTCCACGTTAACATGGAGACAAAACTTCTTTGTTTTCCCATTTTGGATTATGTAAGAAACCCCTGTTGGTTTTGTTGCCATCTGTGTCCCATTGGGGTGATTTCCCTTCACTTCCTGTCCCATTGTCTGAACAGGAAGTGGGGGGAAATCCCTGGTTGTCATCAGAACTAGTGTTCTCAATGGAAGACTCCCCTTCATATTCGTTCTGGTGACAACCAAAAATTTGGGATTTTATGATGATGATCACCAGGACAAAGAGAGGGTAAATCTCACTTAAAGCGGAAGTAAACCCAAATCCTAAAACAGCTTAATTTCCGGCACGTGCCGGAAACTTAACACTCCAATTGGTTGTGCTCTCAACCAAACTGTCAAACCATCCAATGGCTGGTGTCATAACTGATCACATGTGCAGCATCATGGTAGTTGTAGATTAAACAGAGGCAAAGATGGCAGCTTCCTTGGCTGAAAACGATAGGGGGTTTTATTTACACTTTAAGGTGAGACGGACAGCAATAAAAACCTGACATGTTCTAATCCCTCTCCAGTCCATTCAAAAACTAAAAGAAAAAGGTTTTGTCTTTAGTTTTAGTTAAATACTTACCGGCTCATCCTCACTTTCAGATGTTGAGCTGGACGATCCACTGTCCTCGTCACCTTTGTCCCCATATCGATCCTTTACTACAAGAGAAGAATGAGACATTGCAAATTTAGAAGCAAGCACATCCAAAGGATTATCGAGGACGCTCTGTGAGTGAGTGAGTAACTTGTATAGCGCTACAAATGCAAACTAAATCGCCTCAAGGCGCTCTCCTGTACAGAGAGAAAGAACTCTATACTTTTCATATCTTCTATCAGGACCTTCCTCTGAAAAGCTAGACTCCTGTCTAAAGCTAGCCATTAGGCGTAAGCTCAGACGTGTTTGCATCCTAGTCCCAGCCCCTTGGACCTATACAGCCACAAAGCAGTCACTGCGCACTGCCCACCATAAGCGGCTGAGGCACTCCTCACCCAGTAGCCATATGTATAAAGGTCCGTACACACCATCGGATATTCTGACAATTGTGTGATGGAAGGGTTTTGTCGAATAATCCGACCGTCTGTATGCTCCATCAGACAATTGTTTTCGGAATTTCCGACAACAAATGTTGGATAGCCATGCTCTAAAATTGTCCGACAACAAATGTGTTCCGTCGGATTATCCGATCGTGTGTACACAAGTCCGTCGGACTAAAATCCAAAGTACAAAAACACGCATGCTCCGAACCAATGCTAACCATCAGACAACATTAGCAGAAGTTGCTCAAAGGATGGCACTAAAGAGCTGAAAAACCACGTAGTTTCGTGTATGTTGGCTGAAAAAGTTCTGCCGTCCGTATGCAGAACAAGATCACGGCCAACGCCCTTCGGGCAAAAATCAACGGATATGTCCGATGGAAATTCGATCGTGTGTACGAGGATCAAGTCTTCGCTGGAGTGGAGAATGCCTCAGCTGCTTATGATTGGTGATATGCAATGACAGCTTTATGGCTGACAAAGTTCGGGGGATTCAGACTGCGATCCAAACACATCAGAGCTCATTCCTGGTGGCCATACACTAGTAGAATTGCATTCAAGATTTTTCGTTTAAAACATTTTTTACTTAGATTTTTTTTTTAACAGTTATTGAGGGTTAAATCCATCAGCTGTCAATCAGTGCCCAACAGCTGCCAGTCAGTGCCCCCTCAATAAAGTCTCTCAGTGCCAATCAGTGCCCAGCAGTAACACCTGTCAGTACCTGTACCTGTCATCATTGCTGCCCATCAGTGCCATCTGTCAATACCAATCAATACCGCCTATCGGTGCCCATCAATTCTACATATCAGTGCCGCCTATCAGTCCCCATCAATTCTACATATCAGTGCCCATCAATTCTACCTATCAGTCCCCATTAATTCTACATATCAGTGCCACCTATCAGTCCCCATCAATTCTACCTATCAGTCCCCATTAATTCTACATATCAGTGCCACCTATCAGTCCCCATCAATTCTACATATCAGTGCCCATCAATTCTACCTAGAAAAACAACAACAATCTCCTGCGCTCTCAGTGCTTGTTGGCAGCTGGAGTCCCCAAATAAAAACTACACAGAAAAACAACAACAATCTCCTGCGCTCTCAGTGTTTGGCAGCTGGAGTCCCCAAATAAAAACTACACAGAAAAACAACAACAATCTCCTGCGCTCTCAGTCTTGGCAGCTGGAGTCCCCAAATAAAAACTACACAGAAAAACAACAACAATCTCCTGCGCTCTCAGTCTTGGCAGCTGGAGTCCCCAAATAAAAACTACACAGAAAAACAACAACAATCTCCTGCGCTCTCAGTCTTGGCAGCTGGAGTCCCCAAATAAAAACTACACAGAAAAACAACAACAATCTCCTGCGCTCTCAGTGTTTGGCAGCTGGAGTCCCCAAATAAAAACTACACAGAAAAACAACAACAATCTCCTGCGCTCTCAGTCTTGGCAGCTGGAGTCCCCAAATAAAAACTACACAGAAAAACAACAACAATCTCCTGCGCTTAACAGTTATTGGGGGTTAAATCCATCAGCTGTCAATCAGTGCCCAACAGCTGCCAGTCAGTGCCCCCTCAATAAAGTCTCTCAGTCCCAATCAGTGCCCAGCAGTAACACCTGTCAGTACCTGTACCTGTCATCATTGCTGCCCATCAGTGCCATCTGTCAATACCAATCAATACCGCCTATCGGTGCCCATCAATTCTACATATCAGTGCCGCCTATCAGTCCCCATCAATTCTACATATCAGTGCCCATCAATTCTACCTATCAGTCCCCATTAATTCTACATATCAGTGCCACCTATCAGTCCCCATCAATTCTACATATCAGTGCCCATCAATTCTACCTATCAGTCCCCATTAATTCTACATATCAGTGCCACCTATCAGTCCCCATCAATTCTACATATCAGTGCCCATCAATTCTACATATCAGTGCTACATATCAGTGCCACCTATCAGTGCCCATCAATTCTACATATCAGTGCCCATCAATTCTACATATCAGTGCCCATCAATTCTACATATCAGTGCTACATATCAGTGCCACCTATCAGTCCCCATCAATTCTACATATCAGTGCCCATCAATTCTACATATCAGTGCCCATCAATTCTACATATCAGTGCTACATATCAGTGCCACCTATCAGTCCCCATCAATTCTACATATCAGTGCCCATCAATTCTACATATCAGTCCCCATCAATTCTACATATCAGTGCCCATCAATTCTACATATCAGTGCCGCCTATCAGTGCGCATCAATTCTACATATCAGAGCCCATCAATTCTACATATCAGTGCCTCCTTCCTCATCAGTGCACGTCAGTGAAGGAGAAAACTACTATTTATGACATAAACTAAGATTTTTTTTTTTACCACCATAAGAAATCTCTATTTGTGGGAAGAAAATGATAAAAAATAATTTTGGGTTGTATGACCGCGCAATTGTCATTCAAAGTGCGACGGCGCTGAAAATTGTCCTGGGCAGGAAGGGGCGAAAGTGCCTGGTATTGAAGTGGTTAATGCTATATTTTTGGCAAGCTTGATGTACTATATACACATACATACAGATGTCATCTATGCAGATCTTTTACTTCCCCTTTAAGACTCCTGGAAAAAGTAAAGGCAGACTGTCTGACCAATGGGTACATTCAGGGGACCACAAGTCCCTGCATGCCCACCAGTAACAGGCCATGCTGCAGACACACACACTAGGCCCTGAGCCCAGCCTGGGTGTACAGCGGTGGACTATGCCCGGTGGGGTTCGGGGAACCCTGCGGGGTCCGGAAGACACTCACGCCGCTGTAGCTCCTCCTTCTCCCGGTACCGCTCATAGCGCTCTGCGAACTGCCGATTAATCTTCAGCTCTGCCATGCTGCTCCGGGACCGGAAGTTCGGTAAAATGCACGACACGCCCCCCTCAGAGGTCATGCGTTCCAGGAGAAGATCTTCCGCAAATCAGCGTCATGCTCATGCGTTCCAGCTTGCTCTGAACCAATCATCTCGGAGGTAGGTGTGGTTTTTGTGTAGCGCTTTAAATTCTGCAATTGTAGTTGCAGCACGTGGATTAAATATATATATATACTTTTATTTATTTTTTTATTTTTTTAATTATCGTTTTTGAGATCAGATCTGGACCAATAATTAATAATAGCTGTTATCACTAACAAGTGTTCTCACTTGACTTAAAAGGCGCAAATAATCAATAAACAGTGCTGCGCTATTAATCAAAAACCATTAATAATGGTACAAGTGTAACTAAAAAATGGTAATTAATAAACATATAATGCTGAAAGTTCATATATTAAATCTGTAACTGATTGAAGTGATTTAAAAAAATCAACGGTGCAAAGGATTTTTGCACCGTTAATATATTGATTTTTTTAATTCACTTCAATCAGTCACAGATTTAATATATGAACTTTATATATGAACTTTCAGCAATATATGTTTATTGATTTCCATTTTTTAGTTACACTTGTACCATTATTAATTGATTTATAGCGCAGGCCTGTTTATTGATTATTTGCACCTTTTAAGTGAAGTGAGAACACTAGTTACGATCTTCATGTACCCACCGTTTATCAAGCCCGTACAATCATTTTTTTCCACCGCAGCTGATCGGCATTGACACTATCTGTCACTCATCGCTCAGGCCATGCCATTTTTCTCTCGTTCTATCGATGTCCAGTTCAATCGTCTTGTCTAATTGGACATCAGTCATTCAGTTTTATCGCAGTGTGTATGGCCACCATTACACAGGAATTAAATAATATTTTAAAACCCTAAAACAGCCAAAATGTATTATTTAAAGCGGAACTTTATATAATTTACCTTCTGCCTCCTTCTCATCACAGAGTTGGTTATAATGTTTTGATTTTTTTGGGGGGGGGAAGACTTACATGTAAAGAGCCCACAGCCTCATGGGATACCCATGTCATGGGTCCCAGGAGGCTGTGGTGTACTCTATGGCGCATGCATAGCTCCCAACTGTCCCTGATTTTGAGGGACTGTCCAGGGTTGCCAACTTTCAGTAAATTTACAAACAGTTTGTAAAATCCATAATTGTTGCATCTGTGCATGAATGTCAGTTACAGACATGCAGCCTACATGTCTGTAATGGACATTCATGGACAGATGCAAAAAGTACAGATTTTACAAACTGTTCGTAAATTTACTGAAAGTTGGCAACCCTGGGACTGTCCCTGATTTGGAACAAAGTCCCTCTGTCCCTCTTTCCTCCTCAGTTGTCCCTCATTTCCGTCTGATCTATATACAGTGGAACCTTGGATTACGAGCATAATCTGTTCCAGGAGAATGCGCGTAATCCAAAGCACTCGCATATCAAAGCGAGTTTCCCCATTGAAGTCAATGGAAACAAAAATAATTAGTTCCGCATTGACTTCAATGGCATGCAATACCGCATGCAGCCAGAGGCGGGGGGCGCTGGAGAGCCTCGGAAATGGCCGGAAAAGCCCGGGGACAGTTCGGCTGACCTCGGCAAACCTCGGAAAGACTCCGTTCACGAGCCTTTCCGAGGTTTGCTGAGGTCAGCCAAGCTGTCCTCGTGCATTTCCGAACGGCGCAATTTGGCTTTGCTCGGCTCCAGCGCCCCCCACCTCAGGCCAAACGCGGTACTGCACACCGCTTTGGCCTGAATCCTGCTCGTTTTGAGAGACAACACTCGCAAACCGAGTTAGGACTTTTAGGAAATACAGTGCTCGTATTGCGAAACGCTTGTTAACCGCGTTACACGCAATCTGAGGTTCCACTGTAGTTGTATATAAAATGCATATTTTGCAATATGCAAAATGCAATAATATTTATCTTTCAAAAAGTGTTTCCCAGTGCTAAACCTTTCATCCAAATTTTAAATTACTGCATTTGTAAGTTTCAAAAGCCAATATAAAGGAGTAGTAGTGGTAAAAAAAAAAAAAAAGCACTTGTGGGTTTAACTATAATTATTTTTACTTAACCACTTAAGCCCCGGACCATTTCGGGCCATTAGGACCAGGCCTGTTTTTGGGATTCGGCACTGCGCTGCTTTAACTGTAAATTGTGCGGACATGCAATGTTGTACCCAAATGAAATTTGCGTCCTTTTCTTCCCACAAATAGAGCTTTCTTTTAATGGTATTTGATTGCCTCTGCGATTTTTATTTTTTGCGATATAAACGGAAAAAGACCGAAAATTTTGAAAAAAAATGATATTTTCTACTTTTTGTTATAAGAAAAATCGAATAAACTCAATTTTAGTCAGACATTTAGGCCAAAATGTATTCAGCCACATGTCTTTAGTAAAAAAAATGTCAATAAACGTATATTTATTGGTTTGCGCAAAAGTTATAGCGTTTACAAACTAGGGTACATTTTCTGAAATTTACACAGCTTTAAATTTATGACTGCCTATCTCATTTCTTGAGGTGCTAAAATGGCAGGGCAGTACAAAACCCCCCCAAATGACCCCATTTTGGAAAGTAGACACCCCAAGGAAATTGCTGAGAGGCATGTTGAGCCCATTGAATATTTTTTTTTTTGTCCCAAGTGATTGAATAATGACAAAAAAAAAAAAAATTACAAAAAGTTGTCACTAAATGATATATTGCTCACACATGCCATGGTTATATGTGGAATTGCACCCCAAAATACATTTTGCTGCTTCTCCTGAGTACGGGGATACCACATGTGTGGGACTTTTTAGGAGCCTGGCCACGTACGGGACCCCGGAAACCAAGCACCGCCTTCAGGATTTCTAAGGGCGCAAATTTTTGATTTCATTCCTCACTACCTATCACAGTTTCGAAGGCCATAAAATGCCAAAATAGCACAAAACCCCCCCAAATGACCCCATTTTGGAAAGTAGACACCCCAAGCTATTTGCTGAGGAGGCATGGTGAGTATTTTACAGCTCTCATTTGTTTTTGAAAATGAAGAAAGAAAATTTTTTTTTTTTTTTTTTTTTTTTTCAATTTTCAAAACTTTGTGACAAAAAGCGAGATCTGCAAAATACTCACAATACCTCTCAGCAAATAGCTTGGGGTGTCTACTTTCCAAAATGGGGTCATTTGGGGGGGTTTTGTGCCATCTGGGCATTCCATGGCCTCCGAAACTGTGATAGGCAGTGAGAAGTAAAATCAAAAATTTACACCCTTAGAAAGCCTGAAGGCGGTGCTTTGTTTTTGGGGTCCCGTACGCGGCTAGGCTCCCAAAAAGTCTCACACATGTGGTATCCCTGTACTCAGGAGAAGCAACAGAATTTATTTTGGGGTGTAATTCCACATATGCCCATGGCATGTTTGAGCAATATATCATTTAGTGACAACTTTGTGCAAAAAAAAAATTAAAAAAAAAAAATTGTCTTTTTTCCGCAACTTGTGTCAACATATAAAATATTCCATGGACTCGACATGCCTCTCAGTATATAGCTTGGGGTGTCTACTTTCCAAAATGGGGTCATTTGGGGGGGTTTTGAACTGTTCTGGCATTTTATACACAACATTAGGAAGCTTACATCCACTCTTCTAACCACTTGCAGACAAAGCCCTTTTTGACACTTTTTGTTTACATGAAAACATATTTTTTTTTTGCAAGAAAATTATGTTGAACCCCCAAACATTATATATATTTTTAAAGCAAAGGCCCTACAGATTAAAATGGTGGGTGTTGCATTTTTTTTTTCTACACAGTATTTGCGCAGCGATTTTTCAAACGCATTTTTTGGGGAAAAAATACACTTTTTTTAATTTTAATGCACTAAAACACACTATATTGCCCAAATGTTTGATGAAATAATAAAGATGATCTTAGGCCGAGTACATAGATACCAAACACGACATGCTTTAAAATTTCGCACAAACGCGCATTGGCGACAAACTACATACATTTTTAAAAGCCTTTACAGATTACCCCGTTAGATTTACAGAGGAGGTCTACTGCTAAAATGACTGCCCTCGATCTGACCTTCGCGGTGATACCTCACATGCATGGTGCAATTGCTGTTTACATATGACGCCAGACCGACGCTTGCGTTCGCCATTGGGCAAGAGCAGGGCAGGACAGGGGTGCTTTTTTTTTTTTTTTTTTTTTTTTTATTATTAATTTTGCTTTTTTATTTTATTTTTAAATTGTTCCTTACATATATTTTTTTTTTTATAATTTTTATTGTTATCTCAGGGAATGTAAATATCCCCTATGATAGCAATAGGTAGTGACAGGTACTCTTTTTTTGAAAAAACTGGGGTCTTCTAGACCCTAGATCTTTCCTCTGCCCTCAAAGCATCTGACCACACCAAGATCGGTGTGATAAAATGCTTTCCCAATTTCCCAATGGCGCTTTTTATATCCGGGGGGGGGACATTCCCTCCCACTGCTTGTAAAAGCAGTCCAGAGGCTAATTAGCCGCTGTGATTGCTTTTACATGAAAGCCGGCCGCTGGCTGAAAAGAATGATACCAAGATGATGCCTAAACCCGCAGGCATCAATCTGGTATAACCATTCAAAGTCCAGCAACATACCAGTACGTTGCTGGTCCTTGTTGGACATGTATTGTAATCTTTTTTTTTCATGCAGCCTGTTGGCTGAACGAAAAAAGAGATTGATTGGTGGGTATGCCCACCATTAGAATACCGCCCTTCATCCACCCACTTCTAATGATGGGCATACATGCACCATTTATATATGCCGAAGCATGGGGGCATCCTCCCGCAAAAAAGTTATGCCGCACACACATGGTCAAACGTTTCCACGGGCAAGCCTCCGTCGGAATTTCGACCGTATGTATGCGGCATTAGGAGCAAAATTGCTCCTCCGCCCTGCTGCCCCTGCTGCCCCCATGCTTCGGCATATATGCTTTTTTTTTTTTAACTGTGGTGGTGAAATCACCTCCTACAGCACTGGAGTCGCAGGGATCAGGCCTGTCTCTGCGAACGCTGCAGTTATGTGTGTTGTGTTTTGTAAGTGACAGTGATCGATCGATACTGCACTTGGGTGGCCTGGGCTGGACGGAGGGGCAAAACGCAGGTGCTAGCAGGTATCTGGGCTGATCCCGCTAACACTGCGTTTTTGGGAACCCTAAACCGCTGGTATAGATCTGATCAGATCAGATATTGATCTGTTCAGATACTATACCACTAAGGGGGGTGTATGCTTTACGCGTGGGTGTTAGCGTTACTGGCACTAACCTGACGCTGCCTGGGGTGTGACGCAGACCCTCTCTGACGCTAAAACCTAATTGATATCACCCACCGGGCGATCAGGGGGTTAAACCTTTATTGGGTTATATACGGCGGGTGCCCTGACACTATAAAAAGCAAACTAACTAACCAGCGTCACCCGTAACACTTATATGGTGATCACTGGTGAAAGGGTTAACTAGGGGCAATTAGGGGGTTAAAACCTTTATTAGATCATATTTGGGGGTACCTGACGCTATAAAAACCTGCGGCGAACCTAAAAAAAATGACTGGCTACCGATTGGCATCACCGACACGAAGACAGCGATCAGAAAAACGATCGCTTAGTGACAGTGGTGATAGGGGGTGAAAGGGTTACCTGGGGGGCGATCAAGGGGGTTAAACCTTTATTAGATAATATATTGGGGTACCCGACGCTATAAAAACCTGCGGCGAACCTAAAAAAAATTACTGGCTACCGATCGCCATCACTGATGCTAAGACAGCCATCAGAAAAATGATCGCATAGCGACAGCGGTGATAGGGGGTGAAAGGGTTACCTGGGGGGCGATCAAGGGGGTTTAACCTTTATTAGATAATATATTGGGGTACCTGACGCTATAAAAACCTGCGGCGAACCTAAAAAAAATTACTGGCTACCGATCGCCATCACTGATGCTAAGACAGCATCAGAAAAACGATCGATTAGCGACAGCGGTGATAGGGGGTGAAAGGGTTACCTGGGGGGCGATCAAGGGGGTTAAACCTTTATTAGATAATATATTGGGGTACCCGACGCTATAAAAACCTGCGGCGAACCTAAAAAAAATTACTGGCTACCGATCGCCATCACTGATGCTAAGACAGCCATCAGAAAAATGATCGCATAGCGACAGCGGTGATAGGGGGTGAAAGGGTTACCTGGGGGGCGATCAAGGGGGTTTAACCTTTATTAGATAATATATTGGGGTACCTGACGCTATAAAAACCTGCGGTGAACCTAAAAAAAATTACTGGCTACCGATCGCCATCACTGATGCTAAGACAGCATCAGAAAAACGATCGATTAGCGACAGCGGTGATAGGGGGTGAAAGGGTTATCTGGGGGGTGATCAGGGGGTTAAACCTTTATTAGGGGGGGTTAGGGGGCTACACTGGACCTAAAACTAAACTTTAGTGACACTTTCACAGTCACAAATGTCACTGATTGCAGTGATCACTAAATAAATGGTCACTGCAATCAGTGACACTGTGACTGGGGGCTGGGGGGTGATCTGGGGGGGTCTGGGGGTCCTGGGGGGGGCGATTAGTGTTCCTATGTGTCCTGGTGTCAGTGTAGTGTTGTGCTCACTGACCTGATGTCTTCTCTTGTACGGCGCTCGGTATATGTGAGCGCCGCACAGGAGATGACATCACTTCCTCCTGCCTCCTCTGTGAAACAGACAGAGGAGGCATTTCCATTCGCCGGGAGCGATCGCGAGGGGGGGGCCGGAATCGAAAGGCCGCCCCCTCATCTGGGATCGCTCCCGGTGAAGTAACGACCGCTCACGGCACAGAAGGGGGGTCCGGATGGACCCCCCAACTGTACAAAGGCAGTCACGTAGATCTACGTGATTCTGCCTGTCCGTGCCATTCTGCCGACGTAAATCGGCGGTGGGCGGTCGTTAAGTGGTTAATTATCCTTTAAGGGGGCGCGGCAGAGGTGTGTCCTATGCCTTCATACTTTTGCTAATAGGTGTCACTCGTTCCCATCTCAAAAAGATGGGGGGTATGCGCATGCGCTGCATCATCAGACGGTGTTGCTTGTCTATTCATGGTTTTTGCAGCTGATGAAAGGGCACGGGGCGTTATCACAGGGCTGCTGCCCAAACCAGAAGACATCCCCCTTGTGAAGATGCCAAAAGAAGATGGCAGCACAGGATCGGGTGTGCAGAGGCAAAGTTGTGAACCCTCAGGGAACATCACTGGATCACGTGTGAGTATACACACGTATGCACAACCTGACTTTACAAGCCCTCCTAGGTTGTAAGCTCGAAGGAGCAGGGCCCTCTGATTCCTCCTGTATTGAATTGTATTGTAACTGTACTGTCTGCCCTCATGTTGTAAAGCGCTGTGGAAACTGTTGGCACTATATAAATCCTGTATAATAATTATAATACAGTTAAGAGAGGAGGAAGAAAACTAGATTGGAAGAAGTGAAGTTCCTCTTTAACCACTTGAGCCCCAGCTTGTATTTACCCCTTTATTACCAGACCATTTTTCAGTTTTCAGTGCTTCAATTCTTTGAATGACAATTACTCATGTCATTCGGCACTGTACCCAAGTTTATTATTTTGTATATATTTTTTAGACAGAGCTTTCTTTTGAGGTATTAACCCTTTTTTTTTTTTGTACTTTACAAAGGAAAAATAACTAAAAGTTGTGATGTTCTGACTGCCCATCACATTTTTTGGGCCTTAAATTGCCATGACAGAACATATGCTCCCAAAATTGTTTCATTTATGACATAACGTATATAATGCAGCTGTCAGAGTGTAGGAGTCTGGACTATGCAATGCACAGAACAGATTACAGATTTCAGTGGTCAGACATTAGTACCCCTTTAAATGTTAGTGGTCCCCCCGCTTAGCATACCCTTTTGTTGGTGGGAGCAGCGTTACATTAAAGTGATTGTAAAGTCGTGTTTTTTTTTTTTAAATAACAAACATGTTATACGTACCTGCTCTGTGCAGTGGTTTTGCACAGAGCAGCCCAGATCCTCCTCTTCTCGGGTCCCCAACCGGCTAGGGTTGCCACCTCATCCCTTTAAATCCGAACACATATGAATTACACAGATTCTGAATCTAATTTAATGCAGGTAAGGCACCAAGTGAGTTTAATTACCACCTTAATCAGCCACAGAACCTGTGTAAGTAATATGTGTTCGGGTTTTAAGGGATGAGGTGGCAACCCTACAACCGGCGCTCCTGGCTCCTCCCTCCTGCTGGGTGCCTTCACAGCAAGCAGTTGGCTGTGGGGGCACCCGAACAGGTGCACTCTAGAGCAACGGCTCTGTGTGTCCATTCACAAAAGGAGGCCATCCTCTCAGTGCTTCCCTTTTGTAGCTTTACTGGCTGCGACGCCAGTTTTGAACTGGTTCTTACATAGGGTGGTCTTTTGGGTGTTAGGAATCTCAAAGCTGTAGAGGACTTTAATTGCAGAACAGTATTCCACCTGCTCAACAAATTGATTACAGCTGTAGCTGACTTTGGATCAGCTTGACTCACCCACCTCCATAGGTCTGGAGGTAAAGTCCTTAGAAATAAGTCTATAAAGACTCTCTCCATGATTTGAGGGTCTGGAAGCACTTCAGGCTGCAAGCAATGTTTGACCAGGTTAATTATGTCATACATTTTGGAGCAAGAAGATCCATCTGCCTTGTAGCCATGTACCTTACTAAGGTTGTGACCCGCAGACACCGCAAGATCTTAGCTTTTAAAGCGGAGCTCCACCCTAAAGTGGAACTTCTGCTCATCGGAACCCCCCCCTCCGGTGTCACATTTGGCACCTTTCAGGGGGGGGGAGGGGGGTGCAGATACCTGTCTAAGACAGGTATTTGCACCCACTTCCGGGAGTCCTCTCTGCGGGTATTCTGCGGGTAGTACGTCACTTCCCGCAGAATACCCGTTGTGTTCTGGGAAACACTCGGCTCCCAGAACACAACGGGGACCAGTGAGAACAGCGCAGCGCGACTCGCGCACGCGCCGTAGGGAACCGGGCAGTGAAGCCGCAAGGCTTCACTTCCTGGTTCCCTCACAAGGATGGCGGTGGGGGCAGCAGAGTGACGAGCGATTGCTCGTCTTCTGCTGCCGACGTCGCTGGACTCCAGGACAGGTAAGTGCCCTGATATTAAAAGTCAGCAGCTGCAGTATTTATAGCTGCTGGCTTTTAATATTTTTTTTTCAGGGGAGCTCCGCTTTAATTTATCATAGTTGTCATTATCAGAGGTCATGCCAACCACGCCTTTTGGGAGTCTCCTGAGAACAGTGGCACAACAAGCGCTGCAGTAAACATGTGCAATTTGTTTCCTAAGGAATTGAAATTCGGATGAAATTTAGGTTATTCTGAGATTCAGATGTAGAATTTCAGAATCACAATAGTAACGAATTTCAACTAATCTGAAATAAATTATAACAGACTGATTTATCCTAACTCAAACTCGAAAATAAATTAGAAATTGAAACATTCCCATCTATCCTGTGGTTATCAATAATGAGGTTTTCTATGTCACTCTGTGTAATATTCTTCATGTGACGAATTGTGTTTTTGCATTGCTTGTAATGTAAAGATCTGAATAAAATATTTTTTCTTGTTTAAAATAAAAAGAAATGGAAACATATTGCAATAAATACAGAAAGATATAAAAGTGAAATAAGATGGTGATAACTACTTAGGCTGCTTTTTAGAATAGAGTAGAACATAATAGAAAAACATAGAATAGAATGGAATAAAATAAAACAGAATAGAACAGAAAATAATAGAGTTGAATAGAAAATAAATGAAAAAAAATTGAATAAAATAGAAAAAATATAGCCACCTTTCGAAATTCCAATTTCAAATTTTTAATAAAATAGAAAGAATATAGCGGTCTTCTGAAATTTGAATTTCAAATAGAATAAAATAAAAGGAATATAGCCCCCTTCCAAAATTCAAATTTCAAATCAATTAGAAAACAACGAATATATGAAAAGAACCCTAAAAATAAATCAATAATTTCTAACATAATGAATACGACGAAACTAAATTGATTAACTTAACAAACTAATCTGAAATGAAAAATGTTTCCATTCTGTACATCTCTACTGCCCAGCATTCCTTAGACCAGGCCTGTTCTTCTGCGGTCCCTTCAAAAGGACATAGAAGACCTCAATATTTTTGGATGTCATCCTTTGTAGGTGGTGGCTAGTGATGAGCCGAACACCCCCGGGTTCGGTTCGCACCAGAACCCGCGAACGGACCGAAAGTTCGCACAAACTTTAGAACCCTATTAAATACAATGGATGTGCTAATTATAACGACTATTATGCATGTTATTGTCCTAAAAAGGGTTTGGGAACCCGGGTTCTGCACCAGGGGACATGTATCAATGCAAAAAGAAGTTTTAAAAACAGCCGTTTTTCTGGAGCAGTCATTTTAATGATGCATAAAGTGAAAAAAAAAAAGTCAAATATTCCTTTAAATATCGTACCTGGGGGGTGTCTAAAGTATGCCTGTGAAGTGCCACATGTTTCCCGTGTTTAGAACTGTCCCTGCACAAAATTACATTTCTAAAGGAAAAAAAGCCATTTAAAACTGCTTGCGGCTTTAATGTAATGTCTGGTCCCGGAAATATGGATGAAAATCTTTAAGAAAAATGGCATAGCTACCCCATCACACACCCCCCCCTACCCCAGCCCATTACCAGCCCCTTTGGGTCTTGTATGGATATTAAGGGGAACCCCGCACACAAAATAAAAAAGGCCCTATATACTCTGAACAGCCGTATACAGGCGGTGCATACAAGACAGGGACTGTAGGTTTGTTCTTATGTAGAATCTGTTTGTAATTTTGAACAGGTACATTGTTTAAGTGTAGCTCCAGGCAAAAAATCTATTTTTAAGCTTTTTGGAAAACATAGGTAAGGGTTATCACCCCTGTAACATTTGTTTTGCTGTCTGTGCAGTGTGCACCTGTTCAGAACAGTTCACCTCACTTTCCGTCCTAATGACAAATGTTTTTTGAAAATTTGGGGTTTTTATTGAAACAAGAATTGGTGATAAAGCATCAGTGGAGAGGAGACACTTTTTTCCCCATATTAACTCTTACAGGAGAGAATTTGCCTTCCTAGGGGTAGATTTCCTCTCACTTCCTGTTGTATCCTTCCGTTTGCAAGGAGGAGTCGTTTGTAAGTTGGATGTTTGAAAGTAGGGGCCTGCCGTATATACTCAGCTGAAATTGGCCCCTTACATGTTGGTGTTGCCACAACACTGTGAGCCCTCACAGTTACTCTTGGTGGGCGCATGAATGGGCCCTGCTGTGAATTATTAGATCAAGAATTGTAATTGCATGCCCCTGTTGAACAGGGGCTGAAAAATTGGGCCTTTGGTGGTGGTGGTGGTGTTGACACAACACTGTAAGGCCTCACAGTTAGTCTTAGTGGGTGCAGGAATGGGCCCTGCTGTGAATTATTAGATCAAGAATTGTAATTACATGCCCCTGTTAAACAGGGGCATAAAAATTGGGCCTTAGGCACTGGTGCCACAACACTGCAACCCCTCACAGTTTCTGTACTTGGAGCACAGCAATGAGCCCTGTTGCAAAGTATTGCATCAAAAATTATAATTACACGCCCCTGTTAAACAGGGGCTGAAAAACTGGGCCTTAGCCACTGGTGCTGGTGCCACGACACTGCAACCTCTCCCAGATACTCTAGTTGGAGTGCAGGAATGAGCCCTGCTGCAAAGCATTGCATAAAAAATTGTAATAACACACCCCTGTTAAACAGGGGCTGAAAAATTGGGCCTTAGCCACTGGTGGCGGCACACAGAAACAAAAATGTTCTTCCAAGCTATCAGTCAGTCAACATAACAGGACAGTCTCTCAGCATCAGCATCAGTCTTGAAGGGATGTGACATTTGAAAATAAATTAGTCTGTTATATCAGCTTCAGGTGTTTGGTAGCTGGTGGTGATCCAAGACTGGTTCATCTTTATGAAGGTCAGTCGATCAACAGAGTCGGTGGACAGGCGCACCCTGTGATCCGTGACAAATCCTCCAGCAGCACTGAATGTGCGTTCTGAAAGAACGCTGGATGCAGGACAGGCCAGTAGCTCAATTGCATACTGTGCAAGCTCTGGCCAGTGATCCATCCTCAAGACCCAGTAAGCCAGAGGATTTTCGGTGGGGAAGGTGTCCAAGTCTGACCTTGCCCCTAGGTATTCCTGCACCATGTATATCAGACGCTGGCGATGGTTGCTGGAACCGATCATACCTTGGGGCTGCGGACTAAAGAATTGTCTGAACGCATCGGTCAGACAGCCACCTTCCCCACCGCTCCTTCTTTGACTGACCGAAGCCTCAGCAACTCGTTGTCCAGGACCAGGAGTTTGTAACCTCCCAGTCTCTGGGAACGCGTTGCACAGACCTTTCTGCAAGGCCTCCCGGAGTTGTCTCATCCTCTGCTCCCTCTGCGACGGTAAGATAAGGACCGCAACCTTACCCTTGTGCTGTGGATCAAGGAGAGTGGCCAGCCAGTAATGGTCCCTCTCCTTGATCCGAAGAATACGAGGATCCTTCCGCAGACTTTGCAGGATCAGGGAGGCCATGCAGTGTAGGTTAGCTGAGGCATTCGGTCCGGAGTCCTCTGGGTCACTAAGGACGACATGATCCGCAGCCACCTCCTCCCAGCCACGTACAAGTCCACTGGTTTCTTGGGACTGTAAATCATCCCTAAAAGACTGCTGCTGATGATGCTGAGTGCCAGGCTCCACCTCCATGCTGACACAATCCTCCTCCTCCTCCTCTTCTTCCTGTGCGATGGGTGGGACAGAAGGAACACTGTCTGGGTAAAGGGGGCCTTGAGAGGCAAGGAAGTCCTCCTCTTCCTGCCTCTGTTCTGCCTCAAGTGCCCTGTCCATTATTCCACGCAGCGTATGTTCCAACAGGTGGACAAGAGGTACAGTGTCACTGATGCATGCACTGTCACTGCTCACCATCCTCGTGGCCTCCTCAAATGGTGCCAGGACAGTGCATGCATCCCTGATCATGCCCCACTGGCGTGGTGAAAAAAACCCGAGCTCCCCTGACCCTGTCCTGGTGCCGTAGTCGCACAGGTACTCATTGATGGCCCTCTGCTGCGTGTGCAGCCGCTGCAGCATGACCAACGTTGAGTTCCACCTGGTGGGCATGTCACATATAAGGCGGTTCTTGGGCAGGTTCAACTCCTTTTGCAGCTCAGCCAGGCGAGCACTGGCATTATAAGATCTGCGGAAATGCGCACAGACTTTCCTGTCCTGCCTCAGGACATCCTGTAAGCCCGGGTACCTGCCCAAGAACCGCTGCACCACCAGGTTAAGGACGTGAGCCACACAGGGCACATGGGTCAGTTGTCCCTGTCGGAGAGCGGAGAGAAGGTTGGTGCCATTGTCGCAAACTATCATTCCTGGCTTAAGCTGGCGTGGCGTCAACAACCTCTCAGCCTGCCCCTGCAGAGCAGACAGAACCTCTGCCCCAGTGTTGCTCCTGTCCCCCAAACACACCAGCGCAAGCACGGCATCTTTTTGCCTGCGTACTTGCGTAGCCCCTTGAACGCCTACGGAGCACCGCTGGTTCCGAGGACAAAGCACAGGAAGAGGCCACGGAGGAAGAAGAAGAGGAGGGGGTGGAGGACAGAGGTGTGTCACAACCAGTAGTAGAATTTTGGAGGCGTGGCGGTGGAACAACCTCCAACACTACTGCACCTCGTCCTGCATCCTTCCCAGCTGCCAAAAGAGTGACCCAATGGGCCGTGAAAGAAAGGTAACGTCCCTGTCCATGCCTGCTGGACCATGAGTCAGCGGTAATATGCACCTTACCGCTGACCGCCCTGTCCAGCGAGGCCAAGACATTGCCTTCCACATGCCGGTAGAGAGCCGGAATCGCCTTCCGTGAGAAAAAGTGGCGTTTGGGAACCTGCCACTGAGGAACCGCACATTGCACAAACTCACGGAAGGGGGCTGAGTCTACCAACTGAAAAGGCAGCAGTTGAAGCGCTAGCAATTTAGCCAAGCTAGCATTTAACCGCTGGGCATGTGGATGACTGGGAGTGAACTTCTTTCGACGGTCCAGCAGCTGGGGCAGGGAAATTTGCCTGCTAGAATCGGACGTCGGTGTACTGCTAGCAGAGTGCCCGCAAGTACTTGGCTGTGACACACCTAATTCTACACCTTCATTCCTCTCAGAGCAGGTTTCAGAGAGGACTGAAGGTATAGTGGGGTTGGAGATCCCAGCTGATGCGGTGCAAGAAGAGGTCAGCTTTGTTCTTTGGTGTGGGTCTTTAAGGTAGGCTTGTCAACGAGCTGCATGGCAGGTCAACATATGTCTGGTCAAGCATGTGGTGCCCAAGCGGGTGATGTTTTGGCCACGCGATATACGCTTGAGACATATGTTGCAAACAGCAGCTGTGCGATCTGATGCACTCGACTCAAAAAAGGCCCACACCAAAGAACTTTTTGAATAATGGGCAGAGGCAGCGCCCTGCACAGGCGGAGCTCTGCGGTGTGATTCCGTCGGTGTGCTGCCCTTACGCTGGCCCCCCGAGGGCATCCTGCCCCGTTGGAGATGTGCCTCCTCCTCATCCTCCTCCTCCTCCTCCTCCTCTGTCCTATTAGGCACCCACGTAGAGTCAGTGACCTCATCATCCCCTCCCTCCTCATCACTGGAGCCAATCTGGCAGTATGCTGCAGCTGCTGGAACATGACTGCCAGATTCGTGTCCTTCTTGAGCATCCCCTCTCTCTGCTCTCACGCTACTGCCTTCCTCTAGCTGGGTATCATCATCAGACCCTTCGAAACGCTGGGCATTCTCCTGGAGCATGTACCCAACACTGTGCTCAAACAGTTCGGGGGACTCCTCAGGAGGACATGGTTGGTCTAGGGAAGGAGTGACTGATGATGACATTGATACCAGGGAAGAGGACGCTTTGGCAGCTGCTTTGCCAGTACCCTGAGCCTGGGTGAGAGAGGATGAGGAGGATGAGGAGGGCTTGGTCATCCACTCTACCAAGTCTTCGGCATTATGATGCGGCTCAACACGTCCAGCTGCCGAAAAGAAGGACAAGCGTGTCCCATGGCCACGTGCTGATGGCGATGCACCGCGTCCACGACCAGCACTGTTGTCTCTAGACACAGAGCCTGCTTGCCCTCTTTTATTGGCTCCTGACTGTCTGCCTCTCCTTGTTTGCCTTCCAGACATTCTAATGGCCTGCAGGGAAATGGGAAAAGCAGCAATACAGGCTAAGTTAAGGTGTAATATGGTCAGGAGGCACACTCCACCCGCTGTAAGTGCCGCAAAATCCTGTTGGTGTAACACACCAGGAAAAAGCAGCAATACAGGCTAAGTTAAGGTGTAATATGGTCAGGAGGCACACTCCGCCCGCTGTAAGTGCCGCAAAATCCTGTTGGTGTAACACACCAAGAAAAAGCAGCAATACAGGCTAAGTTAAGGTGTAATATGTTCAGGAGGCACACTCCGCCCGCTGTAAGTGCCGCAAAATCCTGTTGGTGTAACACACCAGGAAAAAGCAGCAATACAGGCTAAGTTAAGGTGTAATATGGTCAGGAGGCACACTCCGCCCGCTGTAAGTGCCGCAAAATCCTGTTGGTGTAACCACCAGGAAAAAGCAGCAATACAGGCTAAGTTAAGGTGTAATATGGTCAGGAGGCACACTCCGCCCGCTGTAAGTGCCGCAAAATCCTGTTGGTGTAACACACCAGGAAAAAGCAGCAATACAGGCTAAGTTAAGGTGTAATATGGTCAGGAGGTACACTCCGCCTGCTGTAAGTGCCGCAAAATCCTGTTGGTGTAACACACCAGGAAAAAGCAGCAATACAGGCTAAGTTAAGGTGTAATATGGTCAGGAGGCACACTCCGCCCGCTGTAAGTGCCGCAAAATCCTGTTGGTGTAACACACCAGGAAAAAGCAGCAATACAGGCTAAGTTAAGGTGTAATATGGTCAGGAGGCACACTCCGCCCGCTGTAAGTGCCGCAAAATCCTGTTGGTGTAACACACCAGGAAAAAGCAGCAATACGGGCTAACTTCAGGTGTATAATGTGCAGGAGGCTTAGCAACAATGACACTGACACTGTCCCCTGCCTATCCTTCTCTCTCCCTGCACACAAGGTTTATCAAAGTATATGACACTGACACTCTCCCTGCCTATCCTTCTCTCTCCCTACACACAAGGTTTAGCAAAGAATATGACACTGACACTCTCCCTGCCTATCCTTCTCTGTCCCTACTCACAAGGTTTAGCAAAGAATAGATTTGACAAGATTTGACACTGTCCCTGCCTATCCTTCACTTTCCCTGCTCCGGAACACACTACACGAGGCCGCCGCGCTGGCGGCCTTTTATAGTGTGGGGCGTGTGCTAAACCCCCTCAGCTATAATTGGCCACAGGCATCCTGCCTGTGGCCAATCATTGCTCTCCTCGCTGCCGGCGCTGTGATTGGCCAAGCATGCAGGGTCACAGTGCATGCTTGGCCAATCACAGCGCCGGGATTACACTGCGATGGCGCAGTGTATTGTGGGCCGCTCGCGTCACTCGAATTTGGCGCGAACGGCCCAAATCGTTCGTTGTTCACCGAACGCGCGAACAGCCGATGTTCAAGTCGAACCTATGTTCGACTCGAACACCGAGCTCATCCCTAGTGGTGGCTTTTTGTGGCTGAAATGGCTCTCACCATGACAAACGCTTGCAATTCAGGCTAGCAACTGCTGCAGCACTTCAGGTAAGGCCTGTTGATCTCTCTCTGCTGCCTGGGCCCAAGCAGTCACTTGAGCTTCAGTGCTCGCCAGCTGGGCAGCCAACAGTATATTGGTTTCTTGTTGATGGGCAGCCAACAGTCTATTATTTTTTTGCTGGTGTGCCAGGCTCTTTTGAAAAGTCTGTTGCTGCACTGCATTACTTTATCAAGTCCCTCCATAATGCATATTCAAAATTGTACACCGAAGTGTACTGTGCCTTTAAGTTGTATAGATACAGCGTGCTGTCAGCAAGATCGCAGACGTTCTTGAGTCTTTTGTCCCCAGATACCCTCAGCGGTTTTACAGATTCAGCAGAACCGTCACACTGTTCCTTTAAATTCCTGCTGACACAAACTTTTCACTCTTCTTATCTCAATGCAACTTTAACATCAGGTACAGTACATACAGTAGCCTGCAAACCTTTCAGTGAGGATCAGTAGAGCGATTGTTCACATTCAAGCACCATCTGTGTGTTTCAGCTTCAAGTGAAGAGCTTGCAGCAAGGTTATCCAAATTACAAAGTGTTTAATGGCTACCCGCCCTCTGCCCACCTTCATTCATCAGCAATGTAGAAAAAAAAAAAAACAGGACCAAAACAAGGAGGTTCCCTTCGCAGGGGTAACAATCACAAATAAAAAATCCAACAAAAGTTATTTAGCCTCCTGGCTAGTAGTGGCGCCATACTGTACTGGGTCTGCTCAGACCTGCTCAACAACACTGATCATCCCAACAAGGTGTGGCCAGTGCTTAACACCCTGTTTACTGCTACAGACCTTTCACTGCCTGCAGTTAACCACTTAAAGCGGAGGTCCACCCTGAAAAAAACTTTACATTAAAAAAACTAAAAAAAAAAAAAAAAAAAAAATTTATAGAAAAAATAATAATTTTTATACTCACCCTAAATGCCTGTTGCTATGCGGAAGTCCCCTAATCTGCCTTTAAGGTTCTTCTTCTCGTCCGCGGTGGGTCTCCTTCCGCTTCCTCTTCTTGTGAATGGGCCGCGCTGCCTTCTGGGAACTGTGTGTATCCCAGGAGGCAAGCCGCCCATTCACAAAGCGCCGTGCGAGTGGCGCATGCGCAGTAGGAAACGGGCAGTGAAGCCTTACAGCTTCACTGCCTGTTTCCCTTACTCAGGATGGAGGAGCCGGGACCTGCCAGCAGCGATCGATTGCCGTGGCGGGACCGACATCGCGGGCGAGTAGGACAGGTAAGTGTCCTTATTAAAAGTCAGTAGCTACACTGTTAGTAGCTGCTGACTTTTTTTTTTTTTTTTCCTGCACCTCCGCTTTAAAGTGATACTGTAGGTTCGATTTTTATTTTTTAAACATAAAAAACATGTCATACTTACCTCCACTGTGCAGCTCGTTTTGCACAGAGTGGCCCCGAACGGCGTTTCCTGGGGTCCCCCCGGCGGTTCTCTCTGCCCCTCCCCGCCTCAGATAACAGCCTCTGGGAAGCGCTCTCCCAAGGGGGTTACCTTGCGGGCACACTCCCGAGTCCTGCATTCGGCGTCCATAGCCGCCGAGTGCAGGACTCTGCCCAGCGCCCGCGTCATTGGATTTGATTGACAGCAGCGCGAGTCACTGGTTGCGCTGCTGTCAATCTATCCAATGAAGAGCCGAGAACCCCCGGCAAAGATCCAGTGCGTTCGCGACGCGGGACTTTCCAGGGCTCAGGTAAGTAAAACAGGGAGCTGGGGGGGGGGCGGAAATCGTCAGATGTTTTGCATAGGATGCATTAAGGTAAAAAACAGGAACCTTTACAACCCCTTTAAGGACCGAGCCTCTTTTTGACACTTGTGGTTTACAAATTAAAATAATATTTTTTGCTAGAAAAATATATATAATGTTTGGGGGGTTCTAACACCCTAAAGAATAAAATGGCAAAATGGCAACACTTCGTCACACCGTACTTGCGCAGAGGTCTTACAAGCGAAATTTTTTGGGGAAAAAATACACTTTTTTGAATTAAAAAATAGGACAGGAAAGTTAGCCCAATTTTTTTTTATATTGTGAAAGATAATGTTACACCGAGTAAATGCCAGGGCATTGAAAATGGGTCATGAATGGGTATTCCAACATGACAATGACCCAAAAGAAGGGGCACATTGACTGGCCTGCACCTGACCTAAACCCAATAGAACACCTTTGGGATGAATTACAGTGGAGACAGCGAGCCAGGCCTTCTCGTCCACATAAGTGCCTGACCTCACAAATGTGCTTCTGGAAGAATGGTCAAACATTCCAATGGACACACTCCTAAACCTTGTGGAAAGCCTTCCCAGAAGAGTTGAAGCTGCTATAGCTGCAAAGGGTGGACCAACCCAATATTAAACTATATGGACTAAGACTGGGTTGCCACTAAAGTTCACGTGCGTGTAAAGGCAGGCGTCCCAATAATTTTGGTGATTGTGTGTGTGTGTATTAGGAAAGAACATGAACCCATTTGAGCAGACACTGCTATATATCTATATTTTTGTAAAAAACTTCAAATAAAATCAGTCTTCATGACCAATACTTTTGTACTTCATTACTCTATATAGAGGTTTTCAACAGTCACCCTAAAAAGTCCCATTGAGGAACCACTCTCTTCGGAGTGCACTTTTTGCTGTATGTATCTAGGGATGCGGGTGGACTGACCTCTTATATCCATACATCTGAGACACGGCTCCTTGCATTAAATCCATGTAAAGGGGTTGTAAAGGTTTGTGTTTTTTCACCTTAATGCACCCTATGCATTAAAGTGGTTGTAAACCCTTGAAAAAAATTAAAAAATAAAAACCCTGCAATACAAAGGCATAATGAGCTAGTATGCATAGCATACTAGCTCATTATGAATTACTTACCTTACATCGAAGCCCCTGCAGCGGTCCTCGTCCCCCCCCTCCGGCGGCGACATCTCTCCCGGGAGTTACTTTTGGGTAACTCCCGGAGCCGCGATGACGTCACTCCCGCGCATGCGCGCGGAAGCCGCCGGTAACTGCACAGTCACTTAAGTAACGGCACTTTGCTTCAGTTTGCACCAGTGCGCATGTGCCGATGACATCGGCATATGCAGGGGACAGGGGATATCTCCTAAACCGTACAGGATCAAATCCAATGACGTGGGCGCCAAATGAATGACTCAGGAGCGCGCCCGCAAGGTAACCCCTTCGGGACAGCGCTTCTCCTAGGGGGTTATCTGATGCGGGGAGAAGCTGCGAGAGCCGCCAAGGGACCCCAGAAGAGGATGTTCGGGGCCACTCTGTGCATTGTGATTGGATAGATTGATAGCAGCCATTGGCTCCCGCTGCTGTCAAACAAATCCAATGACGCGGGCGCCAGGGGGCGGGGCCGAGTCATACACTTGGCGTCTATGGACACCAAGTGTATGGCACAGGAGAGCTCCCGCAAGGTAACCCCCCTCGGGAGAGAGCTTCCCAGAAGGGGTTATCTATTGCGGGGAGGAGCTGTGAGAGCTGCTGTGGGACCCCAGAAGTCGAGGATCAGGGCCACTCTGTGCAAAACGAGCTGCACAGTGGAGGTAAGTATGACATGTATGTTATTTAAAAAAAACGAACCTTTAGGCCCCTTTCACACTGGGGCGGGGAGGTGCGCTGGCGGTATAGCGGCACTATTTTTAGCGCCGCTATACCGCCGGATTTGCCGCAATATTCGGCCGCTAGTGGAACGGTTTTAACCCCCGCTAGTGGCCGAGAAAGGGATAAAACCGCCTGAAACCACTGCTACAGCAGCGGTTTGCGGGTGGTATAGCAGCGGCGTCCCATTGATTTCAATGGAAAGGAGCGGTATACACACCGCTCCTTCACCACTCCAAAGATGCTGCTTGCAGGAGATTTGTTTTCCTCCCGCCAGCGCATCGCCTCGGGCTTTCACATTGAGAATGCTGGGGCAGGATTATTTCAGGCGTTATTTATGCGCGATTTTCAGCGCTAAAACACCTGAAATACGCCTCAGTATCACTTTAAGCAAACCTCATGGTCAGCTTATACATAACATTTCCTATAGCTTCTATCACACATTCCTCATTGAGATTATGCTCTATTAGGATTCTGCTCTCACCCACACAAATCTAGATAATCCTGGAAATCCATCTCCATAAAAAGCCGCTTTTATTTTTAAGACGACTGCAGACTAAACAGAAAACTCCAGGTGAAAAAAGAAAATTCTAGCAAAATATGTACATTTAAATGTAAGCGACCTATAAAAGATTTTAGTTCTTGACGTAAAGGATGATTGTGGACAATCTCCTAGATTGTAAACTCTATTGAGCAGGGCCCTCTGATTCCTCCTGTATTGAATTGTATTGCAAGGCTCCATGCACACTGGAGCTCATAAACTGACTTTTTTTTGGGGGGTTTGGGTGTTTTTTTTTAAAAGCCTATAAACTCCACTCTATGTTATCCTATGTGTCCATGGACGTTTTTTCAGCAGTGGAGTTTATGGGCTGTTTTCTGAATGCCCTAAAATCGCATTCAGGAGTCGTTTTTATGACCACAAAAAACGCCAAACGTCGATAACCGCTCAAAAACGTGGCTCACCAGAGTTTAACGTTTTTGATCCATTGGAAAAAAAAAAATTACGCTAAAAACTGCTAACGCGGAAAAACGCTTAAAAACCGCTAATAAACGCTATTGCAAAAATGTTGAAAGACTCACTGCAAAGCTACTGGCGTTTTTATAACATTATTTTAACGTCCAGTGTGCATGAAGCCTTACTGTACTGTCTGCCCTCATGTTGTAAAGCACTGCAAAAACTGTTGGCGCTATATAAATCCTGTGCCATCATTCTCAGTGTGATTGCCAGTCAGTGGCATACCTAGAATATCCATTTACCGACTGCAATACGTATACAGTGCCATGAAAAAGTATTCATACCCCTTAAAATTTCCCACATTTTGTCTTTTAATACTTTAATAAAAACCAAAAACAAATGTATTTTATGTGATAGATCAACACAAAAGTGGCTCATAATAGTAAAGTGGAAGGAAAATGATGAATGTTTTTCAAAATGTTTTACAAATAAATATCTGAAAAGTGTGGCGTGCATTTGTATTCAGCCCCCTTTACTCTGATACCCCCAACTAAAATCTAGTGGAACCAATTGCCTTCAAAAGTCACCTAATTAGTAAATAAAGTCTAACTGTGAGTGATTTAATCCCAGTATAAATACAGCTGTTCTGTGAAGCCCTCAGAGGTTTGTTAGAGAACCTTACTGAACAAACAGCATCATGAAAGCCAAGGAACACACCAGACAGGTCAGGGATAAAGTTGTGGAGAAGTTTAAAGCAGGGTTAGGTTATAAAAAAAAATATCCCAAGCTTTGAACATCTCACAGAGCACTGTTCAATCTATCATCCGAAAATGGAAAGAGTATGGCACAACTGCAAACCTACCAAGACATGGCCGTCCACCTAAACTGACAGACCAGGCAAGGAGAGCAATAATAAGAAAAGCAGCCCAGAGGCCCATGGTAACTCTGGAGGATCTGCAGAGATCCACAGCTCAGTTTGGAGAATCTGTCCACAGGACAACTATTAGTCGTGCACTCCACAAATCTGGCCTTTATGGAAGAGTGGCAAAAAGAAAGTCATTGTTGAAAGAAAGCCATGAGAAGTCCCGTTTGCAAGAAGCCATGTGGGGAACACAGCAAACATGTTGAAGAAGGTGCTCTGGTCAGATGAGACCAAATTTGAACTTTTTGGCCTAAAAGCAAAACGCTTTGAGTGGCTGAAAACCAACACTGCACATCACTTTGAACACACCATCCCCACTGTGAAACATGGTGGTGGCAGCATCATCAGGTTGTGGGGATGCTTTTCTTCAGCAGGGACAGGGAAGCTGGTCATAGTTGATGGGAAGATAGATGGAGCCAAATATTACGCTATCTTAGAGGGAAAACCTGTTAGTCTGCAAAAGACTTGAGACTGGGGCGGAGGTTCACCTTTCAGCAGGACAACGACCCTAAACATACAGCCAGAGCTACAATGGAATGGTTTAGATCAGGGGTCTCCAAACTACGGCCCTCCAGCTGTTGCGGAACTACATGTCCCATGAGGCGTTGTGGAACTACATGTCCCATGAGGCGTTGTGGAACTGACATTCACAGACATGACTAGGCATGATGGGAATTGTAGTTCCTGAACAACTGGAGGGCCATAGTTTGGAGACCCCTGGTTTAGATTAAAGGATATTCATATGTTAGAATGACCCAGTCAAAGGCTAGACCTAAATCCAATTGAGAATCTGTGGCAAGAGTTGAAAATTGCTGTTCACAGACGCTCTCCATCCAATCCAATGACAGAGCTTGAGCTATTTTGCAAAGAAAAATGGGCAAAAATAGGATTTTTTACTCACCGTAAAATCCTTTTCTCTGAGTCCATGGACCGACACAGCTTCTCTATTGACAAAGTGGGTATTATCTGTTAATTAGGAGTGACTAGGCAGAAAACTTGTAAAAAGTGTTGCATCACACCTTCTACAGTACCGCCCAGGGGGCGGACCCTCTGGGTATATCCCCTCAGTCTGCATCTCGCAGATCAGTTCGTCAAAAAGCAGTACAAACTTAAAAGGAGGGGTGGGTGCTGTGTCGGTCCATGGACTCAGAGAAAAGGATTTTACGGTGAGTAAAAAATCCTATTTACTCTTTCGTCCATGGACCGACACAGCTTCTCTATTGACAAAGTGGGACATCCCAAAGCAGTGTCAAAGAAAAAACGAGGGGTGGTAACACCATAAAAATAAACTTCACCCCAAACATAAAACAGCACTCCTCCAACGGAGGAGTTGCAACTCTAAACAGCCGCCTGTAAAACTTTGCGGCCGAAAGAGGCATCCGAAAATGCACCTACATCAACCTTGTAGAATTTTGTGAAAGTGTGAGCGGACGACCAAGTCGCCGCTTTACATAATTGGGAAACAGACGCTTGATGTCGGAAAGCCCAAGAGGCACCAATTGCCCTTGTCGAATGCGCCGAGACCGGGAAGGGGGGTGCTTGACCCTTTAAGGCGTAAGCCTGGATTACTATCTGTCGGATCCACCTAGAGATGGTGGCCGACGAGACTGCTTGGCCCTTCTTGGGACCAACCACCGAAACAAACAGTGAGTCTGACTTCCGGAACAGGGAAGTAGCAGATGGTTATACTCTCAAAGCTCGGACAACGTCCAAGGAATGCAATGCCGACTCCTTAGGATTCGACGGATGAGGACACAAGGATGGAAGTACAATGTCTTCATTGAGATGAAAAGCCGAAACGACTTTCGGAAGAAAGGAAGGCTGCGGCCGCAGCACCACCTTATCCTTGTGGAAAATCAAATAGGGAGCCTTGCAGGACAAGGCTGCCAGCTCAGAGACTCGTCTAACTGACGTAACAGCCACCAAAAAGACCACTTTCTGAGAAAGTGTCAACAGGGGAATATCTCTAATATTCTCAAACGGTGCCTTCTGAAGCACCGAGAGGACTAGGTTCAAGTCCCACGGAGGTAGCGGGGGACAGACCGGAGGGGCCACATGTCGAGCCCCCTGCACAATTGTACTCACGAGAGAGTGAGTCGCCAGGGGTCGCTGAAAAAAGACAGCCAGGGCAGATATCTGTCCCTTAATCGTACTTAGGGCAAGCCTTTGGTCCACCCCATGCTGTAAAAACAGCAGGATTCTGGAAACCAAATAAGTACGCGGATCCCATTTCATTTCCTCACACATGGAGATGTAGGCCTTCCAAGTGCGGTGATAAACCTTCCTAGAGGATGGTTTCCGAGCACTTCTCATAGTAGAGATTACTGAATCTGACAGGCCCCGGTCTCTCAGTACCTGGTTCTCAACAGCCATGCCGTTAAAGCCAGTGACTGTAAAGCAGGATGGAGTATGGGACCTTGCGATAGCAAGTCCTTCCGTAGTGGTAGGCGCCAGAGGACGTCTACTACCAGACGTACTAGATCGGCGTACCAAGGATGCTGAGGCCAATCTGGAGCGATTAGGATCATTGGAATTCCCTCTGCCTCCACTCTGCGGAGCAGAAGAGGAAGAAGTCTTAAGGGAGGGAAGGCATAGATTAGCCGATACTGACCCCACGATGCCACCAACGCGTCCGTTGCGTCTGCCCATGGGTCTCTTAACCGGGCCACAAACCTGAATACCGTCCGATTGAGTCGGGAAGCCAGAAGATCTACGTCTGGTGTGCCCCATCTTTGGCAGAGGAGTTGGAACACCTCCGGGTGTAAGGACCATTCTCCCTGGTCCAGCATCTGGCGGCTCAGGTAGTCCGCCTGCCAGTTTTCCACACCCGGAATGTACACGGCCGACAGTGCTGGTACGCTCCTCTCTGCCCACTTCAGGATGCGAGCGACCTCCGATGCTGCAGCTGAGCTTCTTGTTCCTCCTTGCTGATTAAATAATGCCACTGCTGTGGCGTTGTCTGACTGGATCCTGACTGGACGCCCTTGCAGCCTCTGAGACCATTTGAAGAGGCACAGCCTGATCGCCCGGATTTACAGGACATTGATCGGCAGGAGGGCTTACTCTGGGGTCCAGCGACCTTGCGCCGACTGAACACCCCAGACTCCCCCCCAACCTGTAAGGCTGGCGTCCGTCGTGATCACTATCTCGTAAACCGGAAGAAATTACTTCCCCGCCATTAGAGCCGGTGCTGTCAGCCACCATACCAGGGATCTCCTGACTAGGTGGCTCACTCGGATTTGATAATCCAGAGAGGATGGACATCTGTTCCATCTGGACAGAACTTCCTTCTGTAACACTCGAGTGTGGTATTGAGCATATGGGACCGCCTCGCATGCAAAAACGGAGTGACGACCAATTCCTGGAAGTCAGCTGCCGTACTGCAGCCCGGAGGGTCTGCAACTTCTCCACAGGGAGGAATACCTTTGCCTCTGAGGAATCCAGAATCAACCCCAGGTACACTAGGCATTGAGTGGGCACCAATACTGACTTTTGCGTGTTTAGTATCCAACCACAGTCTCGAAGAGTCTGACAGGTAATGGACACGCTTACCTCTAATTCTGAGCTTGAAGGGGCCTTCAGTAGAAGGTCGTCCAAGTAGCCCATGATAGCGATACCCCGCTGTCTTAGAAGTGCCAGAATCGGAGCGAGCACCTTGGTGAGCGTCCTGGGTGCTGAGGCAAGGCCAAACGGGAGGGCCACAAACTGGTAGTGGTTCTTCCTGATAGCAAATCGCAGAAACCTCTGGTGTCTGGAGTATATGGGGACATGCAGGTATGCGTCCTTGATGTCCAAGGAGGCCAGAAAGTCCCCCGGATGGAGAGCCGTGACTACAGATCGAACCGACTCCATCCGAAATCTTTGTACCTTCACAAAGCAATTGAGGGCTCTGAGATCCAAGATTGGACGAACCCCCTCCTTCTTCGGCACAATGAACAGATTTGAGTAAAAACCCTGACCCCATTCCTGTTCTGGAACTGGAATAACTACCCCGCGTTCCAATAGACCCTGGACCGCCCCATACAGGGCCTCCCGATGGGTTGGTAGTAGCTGGAGATTGGAGGTGACTAATCTGTCCGGTGGACAACAGAGAAATTCTATCTTGTAGCCTGAGGAGATTACTTCGCAAACCCACTTGTCGGAGACTAAAGCTGTCCACTAAGTTGCGAAGACGTCCCCCCACCCGAGAGCTGGATGGAGGCAGACCTTCATGCGGATGCAGATTTGTCCGCAGGCTTGTTGGGTCTGCGGGACCAAGGACGCTTTTGTCCTTGGGCAGGCGTCTTGTCGGCCTGGGGTCTTTTCCCTGTCGCCCTAGGGGGACGAAAAAAACGCTTGCGTGCAGTAAAGGAGGGCCCTTGCCCTTGGCGTGGCCCCTTACCCTTGCTAGTTTGGGGAAGCAAAGTGCTTTTACCTCCTGTGGCATCCTTGATGATGTCATCCAGAGAAGCCCCAAAAAGTCTGTCGCCCTTAAAAGGCAGATCCAACAGGGCTTTCTTGGAAGTCTGGTCCACAGACCAGCCCTTTAGCCAGATCAGGCGGCGTATTGCTACTGCATAAACCGAAGCTTTTGACAGCAGGGGAATAGTATCCATGTCTGACTCGCAGACAAACTTAAGGCCCTGGACCAACTGGTCGGCCAAAGTTATCTCATTAGGAGGAGCATCTCGCTCCTTTAACCCCTGGAGTAGCAATTTTGTCCATTCAGTATGTGTCTGAGACACTAGGGCCCCCGCCAATGCCGGGCGTACTGCCGAGCCTACCACTGAGTATAGGTAGCGAGTGAGTGCTTCAGCCTTCTTATCCACAGGGTCCTTGAAAACAGGAGCCCCTTCTACTGGAATAGTGGTAGCTCTATTAAGTCTGGACACCGGAGGGTCCACTATAGGGGGAGAGGTCCATTTCTTCAGAAAACTCTCCTCAAAGGGGTACCGTACCGCAAACCTCTTTGGGGCTGTAAAGACCCTCAGTGGGTTCTCCCATTCCTTGTATAAGAGTTTATCAAAATAAGACACAGAAGGGAACACCTTAGCAGTGCGGGCAGGTTTACAAAACCCAAAGGGGACCGGAGTCTCTGCTGCTTCTGCAGCATTTTCCAACTTTAGCGTATCCCGCACTGCAGTAATAAGGTCAGATACCAAAGCCGTCTCGCGTACTGACCTGGACTTGGAGTTATCCTCACTGTCCGATCGCTCACGGTCTGCAGTCTCTGATGCGTCAGAATCTGGGCCATGAGCTGTAGCTGGACCTGGTTCTGTCTCAGAAATATCCCCAGAAGATTGCAGGGGACGGGGGCGTTTACTACACCCTGTATTCCTGTGTGCTGCTTCCACCCTGGCAGCAAACGCCTCTAGGATTGCCGACATAGCGTCCATAGACACCTCAGGGGCACCAGCTGCTAAATCTGGTGTTTCAGGGGAGAAGACATCTGGCTCAGATGCCATGCTGACCACACGCTAACACCCACAGGGCTCCAGGCAAGATATCAATAGGCCACCCTCCTGCACTGCAGAGATGCTGGGTCACCTAGAGGACTCACCACCCTGGACCAGTACCACTATGCTGCCGTGTGCTGCGCCTGTGATGCTGTCCCACCGCTGCTGTGTCAGTCTGCTTCTTTTATCAGCGCTTCCTGTGTGAATTTTTTGCGCCAGTGTAATGCACCCTAGAGGCCAGAGACTCTCGCAAAATGGTCGCCAAAACGTCTGTATGGAAGATAATGTGGGCTCTAAGAAAATGGCCGCCAAGCCGAAGATAGAGGCCAAAGCAGCCGTAGACCACAAAAAGATGGCCGCCGAACGGCAATATATACATACAGCGTGGATCATTACAAACATGGCCGCTGATCAGTCAATAGAGGCCAGTGGGTGTGGAACTACAAGAAAATGGCGTCGAAACCACAGGAAGATGGCCGCCAGGCAGTCACTAGAGGCCGAACCCGGCATGGACCACCACAAAATGGCCGCCGACAGCATGGAGGAGGAAGCACATACAGGTAAGCAGAAATTACATTTCTTTTAAATGTTAGTTACAGCCAGCCCCGCTCCAGTGGAACCCCTTAGGTGACCCCCAGCACCCAGCAACCTTTAGCTAGAAGCCCAGGGCGGAGGGAAGGGCAGGGAGAGAGGGAAGAAAGGGGCCACAACCACTTACTTGGTCTCTCCAGGAATGTCCAGACAAATCACCCAGCCGAGGCAGGGGAGTTTACTTACCTATCCTGCATGTATCATGCTGGAAGACATTCCAAACAGATCATCGTCCGCGCACGGAGGGTGACTGTTGGCCAGGCATGCTGTGATTGGACCCAAGGGGACGATCATATGTATGCCCTGGAGCGCGACGCTCACCGGACAGGCTGCTGCGACTCGGCCGTAAGGTCAGTCGAAGCTGAGCGGTCCGATGCAAGCCTTGGAGTGTAAGCTCACCGGCCAGGCTGCTGCGACTTGGCCGTAAGGTCAGCCGAAGCTGAGCGGTCCGATGCAGGCCCTGGAGCGTAGGCTCACCGGCCCCCTGTGGAGCGACAGGCATGTCGTGGAAAACCCAGCGCGTAGCTAGGGTCGGCACACGCTCGATGGCCGAAACTGGGGAGACTACAAGGATCGAGGATCCAGCCTGTCACCCAGTCGACAACTGATCGAAGATCGCAGGAAACAAAAAAATGTAGCAAAAAAAAATTTTTTCCCCCGGACTAATGGGCCCGAAGGGAGCCATGTCCTACTCTTTGCTAGACAGAAAAAAACTGATCTGCGAGATGCAGACTGAGGGGATATACCCAGAGGGTCCGCCCCCTGGGCGGTACTGTAGAAGGTGTGATGCAACACTTTTTACAAGTTTTCTGCCTAGTCACTCCTAATTAACGGATAATACCCACTTTGTCAATAGAGAAGCTGTGTCGGTCCATGGACGAAAGAGTAAATAGGATTTTTTGTACTCACCGTAAAATCCTTTTCTCTGTCGTCCATGGACGGACACAGCTCCTTAAATCTTGACATGTGGGTTATGTTCCTGTTCATAGGAGAGGACTAGGCAGAATATGTTAGTTGTCTTAAAACATGTAACTTTAACAGAGTTGAACAGCCCCGCCCAGGGGGCGGTCCCTCCGTACATAACCCTCCACCCTGCAGTCAGCAGCCTCAGTTCGTAGAAAAGCAGTACAAACTAAAAAAGGAGGGGTGGGTGCTGTGTCCGTCCATGGACAACAGAGAAAAGGATTTTACGGTGAGTACAAAAAATCCTATTTTCTCTTTTCGTCTATGGACAGACAACAGCTCCTTAACCCTTTCCATACAGGGCTTTTTATACCACTTCCATACCGGGCCTATTCTGGCACTTCTCTCCTACATGTACAAATCATCATTCTTTTGCTAGAAAATTACTCAGAACCCCCAAACATTATATATGTTTTTTTTTTTGCAGACACCCTAGGGAATAAAATGACGGTCGTTGCAACTTTTTATCTTGCACGGTATTTGCGCAATAATTTTTCAACCGCCTTTTTTTTGGAAAAAAAATGGTTTCATGAATTAAAAAATAAAACAGTAAAGTTAGCCCAATTTTTTTATAAAATATGAAAGCTTATGTTACGCCGAGTACATAGATACCTAACATGTCACGCTTTAAAATTGCGCACACTCATGGAATGGTGCCAAACTTCGGTACTTAAAAATCTCCATAGGCGACACTTTGAAAATTTTTACAGGTTAGAGTTACAGAGGAGGTCTAGTGCTAGAATTGTTGCACACGCTCAAACGCACGTGGCGATACCTCACATATGTGGTTTGAACGGTGTTTACATATGTGGGCGGGACTTACCTGTGCGTTCGCTTCTGAGCGCGAGCTATTGGGGACAGGGGCGTTTAAAAAAAAATTATTATTATTTATTTATTTTTTTTACACTTTTATTCCTATTACAAGGAATGTAAACATCCCTTGTAATAGTCCTGGGAAAAAAGGGGGAAAATACTGCGCTAAACCAAAAACAATGTGCATGCAAGCTGCCAACACTCAAACAAACAAAGTGTACAGGAATGGTGAATAAAAATAGTGTGGCGCTCAAAACAATAAAAATAAGTAAATGGCTACTTAAAGCAATGAAAACAACAGTGCTCTAATAACACAATTATACATGTGAGTCCGCTACAAGGGTATTCAGATGAATTGTCCTCTTTACGAACTGTGTAATATACCGTGAAGGTACAACGTGAAAATGGAATAAAGTCCCAAATAACAAAAATATATGTGATCATGGATGTCCTTCAATGGATGACCTTCCCACAGTGCAGACTGACAAAGGGACTTCAATGTAGAAGATGAATCAAGCAAGGAGAAGACACTAGTTGTTATAGATGGGTACTCTTACCGCTGATGGTGGACCCACCTACCGTACGGCAGTGGGTCTTGCAGGCTTAATGGTCACCAAGACCAAACGGGATGTAACTGGATGTCCTGGGTCCTCACTTGAACTCCAACCGGATGATGAAAAGGTAACTCAAACAATGGATGGTTCTCTCCTCCATATGTTCGGCTTTAGAGCAAAGCTAAACTAAAGCCGAACATATGGAGGAGAGAACCATCCATTGTTTGAGTTACCTTTTCATCATCCGGTTGGAGTACCCATCTATAACAACTAGTGTCTTCTCCTTGCTTGATTCATCTTCTACATTGAAGTCCCTTTGTCAGTCTGCACTGTGGGAAGGTCATCCATTGAAGGACATCCATGATCACATATATTTTTGTTATTTGGGACTTTATTCCATTTTCACGTTGTACCTTCACGGTATATTACACAGTTCGTAAAGAGGACAATTCATCTGAATACCCTTGTAGCGGACTCACATGTATAATTGTGTTATTAGAGCACTGTTGTTTTCATTGCTTTAAGTAGCCATTTACTTATTTTTATTGTTTTGAGCGCCACACTATTTTTATTCACCATCCCTTGTAATAGGAATGTGTGTGACAGGTCCTATTAATGGAGAGATGCCGGGTCAATAAGACTCCACATCTCTCCTCCAGGCTGGAAAGCATGAGATCGTGAAAAAAAATTCACCGATCTCATGCTTACTAGCCGCAATGGCGGCTTTGTTTACTTCTGAGGACCCGGGCGTGACGTCATCACATCGCGCCCGGGCCTCCGACGGTCATAGAGATGACTGGTGACCATCTTGCTCACCAGTCATCTTTATGCTCCTTGTCATGTGACCACCGGCGCCAGACGATTCTTTCTCCGAGCCCCCGATGGCACGGGAGAGCCCGGAGAAGCACCGGATGGCGGCGGGAGGGAGGTGATGTCCCCTCCCACCGCCTATAAGAACAATCAAGTGGCAGAACCGCCACTATGATTGTTCTTATGGTGCGCAGAATCGCCGGCTGAAGACAAGGATATCTGAATGATGCCTCTAGCTGCAGGCATCATTCAGATATCCCCCCTCAAACCCAGGACGTCATATGACGCCCACCCGGTGGGAGAGAGGGTTCTTGCCGGCGTCATTTTACAATGACCCGGTATGGAAGTGGTTAAATCTTGACATGTGGGACGTCCCCAAGCAGTGTTAGAAAAACGAGGGGTCGGAACAGCAATCAAAAGAAGACTTAACTTCACCCCAAACAAACAGAGCTCCTTAACGGAGGAGTTGCAACCTCAAATAGCCGCCTGCAAAACCTTGCGGCCAAAGGAAGCATCCGAAGATGCACGCACATCAACCTTGTAAAACTTTGAGAAAGTGTGAACAGACGACCAGGTTGCCGTCTTACACACCTGTAAGACAGATGCTAGATGTCGGAAAACCCAGGAGGCATCAATTGCCCTGGTTGAATGCGCCGTGACAGGAAAGGGAGGCGCCCGCCCCTTAATGGCATAGGCCTGGACGACGGTCTGCCTGATCCACCTAAAAAGGTGGCCAACAAAACCGCAGGGCCCTTCTGTGGACCAGACACCGACATGAACAGTGAGTCAGATCTCCAGAACGGAGCAGTAGCAGACAGGTACACCTGTAGGGCACATACCACGTCCAAGGTATGTAGCGCAGCCTCCTTGGGATGCGACGGCCGAGGACACAAGGATGGAAGTACAAAGTCCTTGTTTAGGTGAAAAGCCGAAACTACCTTAGGAAGGAATGAAGGCTGCGGGCGTAGTACCGCTTAATTCTTATGGAGAACCAAGTAAGGTGACTTGCAAGACAAGGCCGCCAATTCAGAAACCCTTCTGAGCGATGTAATGGCAACTAGAAAGGCAACTTTCTGAGAAAGCGTCAAGAGAGGAATCTCCCTGATGTTCTCAAAGGAAGGTTCCTGAAGTACAGAGAGCGCCAGATTTAAGTCCCACAGAGGAAGCGGTGGTCTAATCGGGGGAACCACGTGTCGGACCCCTGTACAAACGTACTTACCAGTGAGTGAGCAGCCAGGAATCGTTGGAAGAAGACAGCCAAGGCTGAAATCTGCCCCTTAATAGTGCTTAAGGCAAGTTTCAGATCCACTCCGCGCTGTAAGAACAGCAGGATCCGAGAAACCGAATATGCCCATGGGCGCCAAGCCATCTCTTCACACAGAGATGTAGGCCTTCCAATTGCGATGGTAGATCATCCGGGAAGAAGATTTCCAGGCCCTCAACATGGTGGAGATTACCGAATCTGACAGACCACGGTCTCTTAGTACCTGGCTTTCAATAGCCATGCCAATAAAACCAGCGACTGTAAAACAGGATGAAGTATAGGACCTTGAGACAGAAGGTCCTCCCGCATTGGCAGCCGCCAGGGAGCGTCTGCTACCAGTCTCACGAGGTCAGCGTACCAGGGACGCCGGGGCGATTAGAATCCCCAGAATACCCTCGGCCTCCACTCTGCGGAGCAGACAAGGAAGCAATTTCATTGGGGGAAAGGCATAAATTAGCCGATACTGACCCCATGTAGCGTCTGCCCAGGGATCCCTGGAGCTGGCCACAAACCTTGACACCTTGCAATTGAGTCGAGAGGCCAGGAGATCCACAACTGGTGTGCCCCATTTCTGACAAAGGAGTTGAAACACCTCCGGGTGTAACAACCATTCCCCTTGGTCTAGCATCTGGCGACTCAGATAGTCTGCCTGCCAGTTTTCTACGCCCGGATGTAAACAGCCGATAGAGCCGGCACGCTCCTTTCGGCCCATCTTAGGATGTGAGCGACTTCCGACGCTGCGGCCAAGCTCCTTGTTCCTCCCCGATGGTTGACAGAAGCCACCGCCATGGCGTTGTCCGACTGGATCCTGACCGGACGACCCCTTGAAGTCTCTGCGACCACTTGGAGAGGCACAGTCTGATCGCTCGCAGTTCGAGGACATTGATCGGCAGGCGAAATTCGTCAGGAGTCCAGCAACCCTGGGCCAACTGGACCCCCCAGACTCCCCCCCCCCCAACCTGTGAGGCTGGCGTCCGTCGTGATCACAGTCCAATGGAAAGGAAGGAACAACCTCCTGGACTGAAGAGCCGAGGATCTCAGCCACCCTCTCAGGGAAGCCTTATCCAGGTGACTTACCTGGATCCAGAGACAATGGAGATCTGTTCCAATTGGACAGGATCTCCTTCTGCAATACTCGAGTGTGAAATTGGGCATACGGTACTGCCTCGAAGGAGGCCACCATGAGGCCCAGAACTCGCATGTAAAAACGGAGAGACGACCATTTGCGAGATGCTAATAATTTCACCGCCGACTGGAGCATCTGCAACTGCTCCAAAGGAAGGAAGACCTTCACCTCTGAGGAGTCCAGGATCAAGCCTAGGACTCCAGACGCTGAGTCGGTACCAACACCGACTTCTGTATGTTCAGAACCCAACCAATTTCCCAGAGGGTCTGACTGGCTATAGACATGTCCTCCTCTAATTCTGAGCCAGAAGCAACTCTCAGAAGATGATCGTCCAAGTAGCCCACGATAGCAATGTCTCGCTGTATCAGCAAAGCCAGATCGGGGCGAGCACCTTGTTAAAAACTCTTGGTGCTGACGCTATGCCAAATCGCAAAGCGCAGAAACCTCCGATGGCTGTTGCAGATGGGAACATATAAGTATGCGTCCTTGATGTCCAGGGACGCCAGAAAATCCCCCGGATAGAGCGCAGCAACCTACGAACGAATGGATTCCATCCTGAACTTTCGCACCCTCACAAAGGTATTGAGGGTCCTGAGGTCCAAGATTGAACGGACACCGTCCTTCTTTGGGACTACCAACAGATTTGAATAGAATCCCTGAAACCTTTCCTCCAGGGGCACAGGTAAAATTACTCCGCACCTGAGCAAGTCTTGTACTGCTCCCATCAAAGCAGACCGACGAGCCGGAAGGAGAGGAAGTTTTGAGGGAAAGATCTGTTTGGCGGACAAGAAAGAAATTCTATCTTGTAACCCGAAGTGTCCACCTCGCAGACCCACTGGTTAGAGAGCAGGGAGGTCCACCGAGCTGCAAACTCGCTAAGCCGTCCCCCCACCCTTGAGTCGGGCGGGGGCAAAATTTCATGCGGTAGCAGGCTTGTTCGGCTTACGCACTCAGGGACGCTTCTGTCCCCCATCTGAAGCCTCGTCAGTCTGGGAGGATCTGCCGGCTGACCCTGATGAAAATACAGCTTCTGCGCGGAATAGGAGGGCCCCGGCCAACGGCGCGGCTCCCTCCCCTTAGAGGACTGCGGGAGAAGTGTGCTCTTACCTCCAGTGACATCCTTAAAAATGTCGTCCAGCGAGGTACCAAAAAGCCTCTGAAAGGCAATCTGCCAGAGCTCTTTTGGATGCTTGGTCAGCGGACCAGCATTTCAGCCAAATCAGGCAGCGCAGTACCACCACAGATACAGAGACTCGGGAAATCAAGGGGGCCGCATCCAGAGTGGCATCACAGGCATACACAAAGCCCTGTACCAATTAGTCAGCCAGCCTTACGCACTTTGGAGGAAGCTGATGCTCCTCTACTGTCTGTTGCAAAATCCTTGCCCATCCAATGAATGTCTGAGACACCAAAGTCGCAGCCAATATAGGTCGCAACGTTGACCCCAGCATGGTGAACCTATCAGTAGGGTCCTTAAAAGCAGGGGTTCCCTCTACCGGGAGAGTGGTAACCTTATGTAGCCAAGAGACCGGAGTGTCCACGACCGGAGGAGAGGCCCATTTTTTTTTTTAAAAAGGCTCTCCCCAAAAGGATAACAGATCGCCATGCGCTGAGGGACCACAAAGGACCACTGCGGCTGTTCCCATTCCTTATCTATGAACTTATCAAAAAAAGTAACATAAGGAAAAACTTTCACAAAGCGGTTAGATTTGTGTGACCCAAAGGAGACAGACTCATCTGCGGAAGTCCCAGCTGCATCTACCAGCTTGAGAGTGTCCCTCACAGCATCAAGAAGTGCACTCCCAAGTGCCCTGTATTGCACTCCCTAGAAGATGGCGGGGGGAGGGGGCACTTTTTACCCCCCTTACGCCGCTTCTACCCTGGCAACAAATGATCCCAGGACTGTCGACAGCGTATCCATGGAAACCGCAGGTGCAGGGGCACCGTTAGCTGCCTCTGGCAATTTAGGGAAAGAAAGGCCAGATACTGACTCCATTAACACCTACTGACAGCCCTCAGGGACCAAGTGAAAAACACTGAAGAAGTCCACCCTCCTTGCTGCACCGACCGGGGGGGGTAACCTAGGGGACTCACCACCCAGAGGGAAAACAGCTCAGCACCGCTGCCCGCCTACCTTGTATACACCGCGTATGTGTGAGGAAAAAAACTGAGGAGAATGAGCTGTGCGCCATTCAGAAAGCCAGTGCTAGAGGCCAAAACCCACTCCAAAATGGCCACCAGACGCCTCAGATAAAAAGGCTGCGGACCACAAGAAAATGGCCGCTCACAATACCGACCTGCGCCACAGCACGGCCACAACAAAATGGCCGCCAATGGAAATTTCAATAGGGAAAGCAGGCACACTAAAAATGGCGTAGGCGCAGGAAAAAATGGCGCCCGAGCCCCGGGATGTGGACGAGAAGGCCGTGCAGAGACTTCCCAGGAGACAGACCCCCCCACTCACAGAAAGCGGACCCCGGCGCCACATGGTCCCCTACAGAGACTCGGAGCCCCCCCACAGGTCGCAGCGGGCCCTAGGGCAGGAGGGGAAAGGGCGACAGAGAGCAGGGAAAGGGAGGACAGGAGAACCCCTTAATCCCGGGAATGCCCAGCTGTTCCATCCTGCCGAGACAGGAGGAACCGTACTTACCCGTCCTTATGAGGACATGCTGGCGCTTCCCTGACAGACCCACAACCGATGGTACGGAGTAGCTGTTGGCCCGGTCCACTGAGTGAGACAGCAAGCAGCCCAGTCATATGTGGACCCCGGAGCATGTGCTCACCGGCCACCCCTGGAGCCATGGGGTACGTTGTCGCAGAACCAGCGCGTAGCTAAAGACTGGCACGCTCGATGGCCGGAACTGGGAAGACTACAAGGATCTATAATATCCAGCCTGTCGCCCAGCCGGCAGTTGATAGAAGATATCACAAAAAAATAAAAATAAAATAAAAAATTCTTCAGGACTCTGGGCCCAAAGGGAGCCACGTCCTCCTCTGCTAGGCAGAAAAAAACTGAGGCTGCTGACTACAGGGTGGAGGGTTATGTACAGAGGGACCGCCCCCTGGGCGGGGCTGTTCAACTTTGTTAAAGTTACATGTTTTAAGATAACTACTAACATGTTCTTCCTAGTACTCTCATAGGAACAGGAACATAACCCACATGTCAAGATTTAAAGGAGCTGTGTCCGTCCATGGACGAAAAGAGAAAATTTCACTCTAGATGTGCAAAGCTGGTAGAGACATCCCCAAAAAGACTTTCAGCTGTAATTGGAGCAAAAGGTGGTTCTACAAAGTATTGGGGCTGAATACAAATGCACGCTACACTTCTCACATATATTTGTAAAAAAAAAAATTAAAACAATTTATCCTTCCACTTCACAATTAGATACTGTTGTGGAATTTCAGGCTGCTGTTTACAGAGCACACAGCCTATAATTCCTGTGCTATCTAAGCACACATCAGTTTTCATCTTTTTGAAGTAATGCTATCTTTAAGTTTGCTAAAGTCCACTCACCGTTCATTCCATCATTCATCCAAGAAAGGCAGCACCACAAAAGCTTATCTTCTTATCAGGCCATTCCAGCAAAGACCGATCAGCCGACGCCTAATCATAGGCTTTTATTAAACTCAAAAGATCTTACACAGGAGGTGATTGGCTGCAGCAACCAATCCCCTCCCCCATGGGCGGGAACCTCGCAGGATGTTCCCTCCTCACAGGAAAATGACAATACTTGGACATTCCTTCCAACAGGAGATGTCATACATGAATACAATAAACGTAGGATGGCTAAAGTTACCGTTGATAGGAATTCTTATTCTGCGCTATTCCATAGAATAACGCATATTAAGATTATACTATTATTGAATGGGGGAGGGAGGCTATCTGCAGACGCACGCTACGAATTCCAACCAATGTTGATCAGACATAGCAGAGACATGAGCGCCCATCCGCCTATAACCAATGATGTCATTGCAGAGCGAGCATATCCCCTCCTTAACGATCGTCCATGCTAATGCACAGAGGGCCCCCGTTGGTGGACATATCCGCCCCCTGCAAACATCACACTCCAACCTCAAGACGTTTTCCCCTATCAGACGGGATTTAACCAGCCTCAGACTACCCCAATCAGCTCTTTTAGAGCGGGTTGCAGAAGTACTAACACTGGGTGACACTATGACAATACATATTAAATACATCTCCATAAAAATCTCCACAACAGATACATCACATAAAATCCCAATAAAATACATTAAAGTGACACTAAAAGTTAATTTTTTTTATTTTTTTTAAATAAACATGTCATACTTACCTCCACTGTGCAGTTTGTTTTGTACAGAGTGGCCCCGAACATCCTCTTCTGGGGTCCCTCTGTGGCTCTCGCGGCTCCTCCCCACATTAGATAACCCCCTAGGAGAAGCGCTCTCCCAAGGGGGTTACCATGCGAGCGCGCTCCCGAGTTCTGCATTCAGCGTCCATAGCTGCCGATTGCATGACTCGGCCCCGCCGCCCGGCGGCCACGTCATTGGATTTCATTAACAGCAGCAGGAGCCAATGGCTGCGCTGCCATCAATCAAATGAAGAGCCCAGAACCCCGGGCAGAGACTATCCTCAGCGTGGGACATTCCAGGGCTCAGGTGAGTAAAACGGGGGGGGCTGGGGGGCCACTGACCGACAGAAGTTTTTTCACCTTAATGCATAGGATGCATTAAGGTGAAAAAACAGGAGGGTTTACAACCCCTTTAAGTTTTTGGTTGTAACATGACAAAATTTCAAGGGAAATTAATACTTTTTCAAGGCACTGTATATACGTTGCGGCTTGCAAGTGGTTTACCAGGGTTATGGCTGGAGGTTATCAGCCATAACCCGTGTATATATTTTTTTTTTTAGCCAGCAATTCGCTTTCTCATTAAAACTGTAAATTAGGAATGTGATCACTTATAAAAAAGTGGAATAAAAAAAAAAAGGTATTTTTTTTTTATATGTATACACAAAGTTTTTGTCTATTTATTTCTATTTTAAACTGATTGGGTTGTTTTACAAGGTGAGGGTTTACATATACTTTAACCACCTCCTGCCCGCCGTATAGACAAAATGACGGCGGGCGGGGTGCTCTCTTGTTCTGGGACTACGTCATATGACATCTCCCAAATCTCACTGTGCAGCGTGGCCATTGCGCGTGCACTTTGCCCCCGAGACACAGCGCAACCCCAATCTCGGTATAGAGCCAATGACGCACCTCTTTACCCATGTGACCAGCTGTGTCCAATCACAGCTGATCACATGTAAACAAAGAAATGCTGGTTATCAGCTCTCCTCACACAGACAGTGAGGAGAGCTGATCAGCGGCATCTCCACACAAGGGAGACTGTACAGGTAATCAGGGCACTGATCATCAGTGCCCTGATTATCAGTGCAGCCCCAATATTGCCCATCAGTGATGCCAGTCAGTGCCGCCTATCATTGCCCATAAGTGCTACCTATCAATGACCATTAGTGCTGCATACAAGTGCCTCTTCAGTGCCGTCCCATCAGTGAAGGAGAAAAATTACTTCTTTACAAAAAAAATTTTTTTGGTCTTTTTTTTTAGCAAAAGTAAAAAACAAAAAAACCCAGCAGTGATTAAATACCATCAAAAGAAAAAACTTTTTTGTGAAAAAAAAAATAATAAACATGATATGCGAGCGTTCTAGTTACTTTTATCCCTTCTGAATTGGTGAATTCAACACAACTTAGAACACCGTAAAACCTTACTGTATGAATGTAAAAAAGTACTATGTTCATTTACTGTAAATTTTATCATAAAATTTCTTCTATACCCGACATAAATTTTGTTATGCTTTTTAATACCTCAATAAAAGTGTTTGTATTAAAAAAAATAAAAAGAAACATTTTGTTAGAGTACAGTGTTGCATGATCGCACAATTGTCATTTAAAGTATGACAGTGCTGAAAGCTGAAAATTGGCCTGGGCAGGAAGGGGTTAAAAGTGCCCAGTATTGAAGCAGCTAATAAGGAATTATTGCTTTTGATCTGCCACTTTGATGAACTGCATATTGTGAGGTACGATCTATCCTTTCATAGACCGAATATCCCATTGAAGTAGGCTGGATTATAATACAGTCAATGGGCCCTTTATTGCTAGGAAAATGTCTAGCTTCTGGCATTTACCAGAAATTGTTCATGTAATGAAACTGTAAATATACACAATGTACAGCTCTTTATTCTATGCAATGCTTTGTACATGTACAACAAAAAGATCATGCACCTCTTTGGGGGAAATCTGATGTTCTGTATATCAGGGCATGTAAAAAGCTACTGCAACTTTTTCGGACGCATCTCTGTATAAGTGGCCTGTAGTGTACAGAGTTTTCGCAGCTGTGCAGTCTGAATAGTCACAGCTGTGCTGTAGAAACATTTCTTGTGATGTATGGCTGCATTGTTTACTCCCAGAAATGCGTTATAATCACCAGCAAATAACTGTCTGAAAGAGCTTCCCACACCATAGCAAAACAATCAATAGTCTACATTTCCATTGCCACTCAGCCCACATTTCATGAAATACATCTTTAATTACTCAGTCTTTTCTTTTTTAAATTCATTTTATTTTCAGAGCTAGCAATATTAACATTTACAATAAAAACACAAAATTTAAATTCACCACTTTTTTAGGTTAAAAACACCAAAACAGCTCAAAAAAACAATTAAATCCACAAAATATTAAATAGTTAAAAAACAGCAAATCACATTAACAACTCCTTCAAGTTTAATAAATATAAATTAATTATTTTTTTTTTAATTTAAAAATGGCTCTACAGAAAGATCACATTAATTCATTTTTTTAAAGGTTAAACAATATTATATATATATATATAAAAAAGACATTAAATAGTTTGCCATAGACACACTCATGAATTAAGCATATGCTTTAAAAGTTCAGCTGTACACCTTCTATAGTGGTGGGAGAAAAGAATATACAAAGGGATTCGAAAAAAAAAAAAATTAAAAAGGCATGCACATTTCATTTGCAAAACATGTGTATATTCTGCAAGCTGAACAAATGTTCATATAAATACAGCTTATGACACCAGGAAGAACAAAGTACCTTATGAATCCACTAAAGACCTATTGTTTCATTCATAAACTATTTAAAAAGTTTTAAAAACCCTCCTGATGAATATGCATCAGTTTCAGATTACCAGTCCCGAATATATTTAAAAGAAGATCCGGAAGGGGAAAAACAGAAACACCACACTCCAGAGCTACATTGGAACAATAAAAAAAAAGCTTCCATTCCCACCTTAGTTTGTATAAAAAAAAAAAAAAAAAAAAAAAAAAAAAGAAGAAGAGGAAGGTCCATAAAGAAAACCAAAAACACACGTACATCTTGGGAAAAAAAAAAACAAAACAAAAAAAAAAACACTTACTTTGGGATCCCACAACAGCCAATCACATGATCTCTGCAGAAGGGGAGAACCAGACTTCACACTGGCAGAATCCTCACCTTCAGTGGAAATCATATGACCAAGTGCCTAGGCCAGTGATAGCGAACCTTGGCATCCCAGATGTTTTGGGACTACATTTCCCATGATACTCATGCACTCTGCAGTGTAGTTGGGCATCATGGGAAGTACAGTTCGAAAACATCTAGGGTGCCAAGGTTTGCCATCACTGGCCTAGGCTTTCCTTTTTGTGGCTTGTAAGGCCTGAAGCAGAAACGTCTTCAGGACATGCAAGTGTTTTAAGATTTTCTTTAGCATATTTCAACTTAGAACCAGGGTGGTGGCCAGGAAAGCAAGGTTGTGAAATTTCACTTCAAAAGAGGCGGTCGGTACTGAAGTTGCCACTGACGATTAATTTTTTAAGGGGCATGTTCCAGGCCTGTCATCCTTATCCTTTTTACCATCTGACCTGGAAACCAGAATCACAGCTCCTGATTTCCTACCCATGAGGCTGAACAAAAGAATTCTAAAATGTGACTACATTAGGTACAGTTTGTGCACTACACAAATATCTCAGTTCCTGTAGCTTGTGGGCGATTTTTTACATCCCCATTTATATATATGAAAAAAGTTCAGATGGATTTGCTGGAATGTCATTGTTCTTTTAACTACCATATTAGGCAAAAGGTGGCTTGGATCAGCATTTGGCAATGTTCTTGTGGGTTACCGTTTAGGAATTTAGACAAGTGTTGGAAGAATTTTTTTTGTTTTTCTCATTACAATGCCACCATTATCCCCAATATTACAGTTTAGTTAAGCTCTTTAAAACTTTTCAGTATTTATTGGATGGTATTAAAAGCTGCTTTACTCAAATCGGCTTGTTTTAAGGGTTACCAAGCCCATCAAAATATATAAGCAACGGATGAAGGTTGCTTTAGCACTCGGGTGCTTGTTCACCCCATGCAATAAAATAATTGCATGGAAAGATTATTGGTTTACAATATCTAATAAAAATTTTAACAGCCAAAGGTTTAAAAAAATATTTTTAAAAGAGAATAAAAAAAAAAAATGCTTAAAGTGTAAGTAAACCCCCCTTTCGTTTTCAGCCAAGGAAGCTGCCATCTTTGCCTCTTTTTAATCTAAAACTGCCATGATGCTGCACATGTGATCAGTTCTGACACCAGCCATTGGATGGTTTGACAGTTTGGTTGAGAGCACAACCAATGGAAGTGTTACATTTCCGGCACGTGCCGGAAATGAAACTGTTTTATGGATGGGTTTACTTCCACTTTAAATAAAAAGCAACGTCCAATAAAAAAAAAAACAGTATAAATAAAAGGCATAACTTTATTTTTTAGTGTTGGATAGAGTGGAGGGGAATTAGAACACCCCTCAGGTTTATAATGCTGTCTGTGGCTCACTTATCGAGATTCACCCTCTATTCGTTCTATTTACTGTTATCCCTGTAAATGCAAATCTCAAATTTTGAGTTATCAGGATTCCTTCACATTGGAGGGATTTCTTTTCACTTCTGGTTTTAGTTATGGGACAGGAAGTGAAGGGAAATCTCTCACGTAGGAAACACATGGTAAAAAAAATCCCCCTTTACTCTATATAGTTTTGTTCACACCTGTGCGTTTTAGGCGCAGTGCGCTAAAAAAAAAAAAAAAAAGTCCTGCATGCTGTATCTTTGATGCGCTTTTATCATAACATGCATTTCATAGAGTTTAATGGTAACACGCCTAAAACACAACAAAAATACACAGATGTGAACTGGCCCTTTCCAAAACCCTTTAATTGTACTTTAACTGGTTAAACGTTTAAAAATGGCTTAAAAAGGTCCTGTAGTGTGGAGTTCCCCCAGCATCGTTCTCCTCTGTTACTGTCTTTGGGTCAGAGAATTGATAATATGCCGGAAATGAGTAGGGGAACTTTGTAGTGCCTGGATATTACTTTACTTTTTTATTTTTTTTACACACATACAGGCTTCCTCTATAGCCCTCTATACAAAACTATAGGAATCATTTTAAGTAAAGAACTAAAATCGTCATTGTAATAGTCATATGCGTTTTTTGCAGCAATTTTGCTTTGTTTCAGATGCGTTTTTGGAGCATTTTTTTAGTTGCCTGCACCTGTAAAAAATGGACATGTGACTCAAAAGTGCACCAAAAAAACAAAATGTGCTGCGTTTTCCATTCATTTCAATGGAGAGCTGCGTTTTTGGTGTGGTTTTCAAAATCACACCAAAGTTGCAGCATGCAGGACTTTTCAAAATGCACTACACCTGTAGCGCAGTGGTGTACAGTTCTACAAGATTTAAAAAAAGGAGAAGTTCACCTTGTCACAAAATAGATGCACTTTTTTTGCAGGTAAATAAATGTGCATTATTTTTTGTTGCAGGAGCCTGTAAAAAGCATTGCACCAGCGATCAGCAGATCACTGGTGCCATGCAGGTCTCCTGCAGACCTGTCAGTGCATCTGCTTGCTTTAAAAAATTGACAGCTAGCGAGTGGAAAAGATCCCCCGCTAGCTGTCAAAGGGGGAACGGGAGATGAGGGGGCCGGTGCATTCATAACATGTTACACCCTGAATATGGGTGTGACATGTTATGAAAAAGGGAACTTATCTTTTAAGGCTGAATTCACATCTATGCATTTTTAGTGCTTTTTGCATATTTGCACTACAGTCCATTTAACATGGTTTCCTATGGATCACGTTCTGTAGTGCAAATCTGCAAAATGCAATAAAAATGCATAGGTGTGAATCCAGCCTAAGTGCTAGTTCACACCAGACGCAGTTCGGTGTGCTTTTTTTCTGCACTAAAAATGCATGCACAGTGTTTTCCATGTATTCCAGTGACTAATTCACACCAGTGCAGTCAGTTCCCAGTCAGTTTCCGGTGCAGAAACTGACTGGAAACTGACTGTATTGGTGCAGAAAAAAAGGAACTGCATCTGGTGTGAACTGGCCCTAAAGGGAAACATTTTTCTTGCAAGGTAAAGGGCCCTGAAAGCAGATATAGGTTCAAATGGTAATTTAAGCTGAATTCACAGTGACACTTGGAAAGCATCTGGCCTTCATGTTGTTTTACCCTCCCATCCAGCCAGCTCTGCCATTAGTGGTGGTGGGGCTGTTTGGGAAACCATTAAAAATAAATGGCTTGGAGCAGCCCATAAACATTGGTTGGGAGAAATTTATCAGTTCTTGAAAATCTTCCCCCTTTTTAACGTTCATGTTCTGTATTTGGGTGAATAAATACTAAAATAATTACTGAAATACTAGTCTATTTGGTCATATGAACTTTGCTAATGGAAAAAACAAACCAGCCGGAAAGCTGAAGCTGCCTTTCAACATAAATTAAATGGCCATTCATAGGGATTCTAATCCCTACCCACTCTATCCGAAAACTAAAAAAAAACAAAAAAAAAAAAAACTTTAAGTTAACATTTTTGAGATCTGTCGAAAGGTCCTGTGCACTTTCCAAGCACAGTATTTAAAAAGTACTTGCCACCATCACTTGTCTGCTGCTATTCATTGAAATATGACAGCATGCTGTTGTTTGGTGTTTTTTGTAGAATGGTCAAACGAAGGTGACAGCTGGCAACTCCGTAAATTCTTTGTCACATCAGTGAGTAAAAACATTGGTTGACGTGTTACGGCGATAAGCCTTCATCACAGCACAGCTGACTCACTGATATGTGACAATAAAGAATTTAAAGGATTTAAAGAGTTGCCGGCTGTCCCCTTCGTTTGACCATTCTGTCTATTGGTGCTTGAGAGGACGGCTCAGCCTGAGCACCCAGAACACAGTGTCCACCTATTACATGAGACCCCATGGCTCCACTGTTCTGAGCGATGCGCTCGTCTTTCCTTGCGTTTTTGTAGAATGTCCTGAAAAATTCCCAGAACTGTGATGAGCCAGCTGAAATCTATGAAGTCATTTCTTAAAAAGTGACCCTGTCAACACAGGGTTTCAAATAAAAAAATAAAATAAAAGAAAAACACCATATTACTTAGCTTATCAGCAGCCTGGATCTTAAAATACCATCGCAGAGTCAGTAAATTCTCCTGATGGCTTATATGTCACTACAGGACATACAAGCTGGCAGGAAGAACCAATGGAGGTGGAGAGCAGTGAAGAGGCCGTATTTTAAAACAAAAAATAGATTTTTGGAAGTGCACAAAACTATATAAGAAAAACTGAAATAAAAGTAAATTTTACATGTAAACAAAATATTCTGCTCAGCATTTGTAACATTTTTACATTTCCAAACTGAACACTGCGCTAGCAGTCATGGAATACAAACTGCACTCCCACGCTACTGTTTGGAAAAAACAGGGATCTATGAAATTTATCTGAATAAGCAAAGCTTACAATGCAAACTGGTGGGAGTATTATAAAAGGAGGAAAAATTCCTCATCTGCAAATCCGCCTACCTCCAAATTTTAATCCCATGAGTGATCTAGGGACTTTTTTTAAAAACTACTTTGGAAATCATTTTTTGGGTTTAATTCATTTTCTGAAGAGGGCGACAGGACTTTGTTAGGCTGTGCTGCATTGCTTTTCTCTGCTTTATATACATTTGCATGTATAATCCTAAATCTCAAAAACTAACTGCTTTCAGGCAAAATTGATACTGCAAGGCAAGACAATGAAAAGTCCCAAAGCAGAATATACCGTAATACCTGTTTTGTTCCATTAAGAATCATGTTAAAGTGTTATTAAACCCGCATAAGTAAAGAACCATATAGTTCTGCTGACCATGTTAAATGCGTGCCCTAAACTTAGCAAGCCTGTAAGTTGTCTTGCATTCTAATTTCTTACTTTCTAAAAAAAAAAAAAAAAAAAAAAAAAAAGGTTCCCGTTTTAGGTTGGCTCCATTGCCTTGAATAAGCAAGGCCACACAGTGTCTCCAACATCCATGAGAAAACCAGGGCTGTATGAAGCCAGAGCCCTTATTTGAAAACAATCATGCTGAAACAGGCAGGTTAAAATTGAAACACCGCCGACATCCATACTGAGAAGAAGAAATTAACAGGCATTTATAGGGCATCTCTCACGAGTCCATCCTTGCAATGCTGATTTCAGATAGAATAAAACCCCCAAAAATGAAAATAAATTAAACTCTTTCCTAACTAAAATTTGGATAACTGATGCATCCATTCTGTCAAGCAAAAAAATGATCCAAGTTTGATCAAGACCTGCGCAAACTGTGGACACATTATTCAAGATACTTCAAGACCAACTCCAGGGGCACTGCAAGGGTTAAATGCTTGTCAAGTCTATGGTTGGAGGAATAAGGTGTAAAACTTGCCTTCTTCCTTCCTCCGGTAGGCTTCCTCTATCCATGCAACTGGTCTTCTCTAAGGTACATTGGCCTGTGGCCGCCCTCTTACCTCCTCACATACAACGCAAGACCAACAGCCCTGCGTTGAATATGAAGGTGCTATAGGACAGCCCATAGCATCAAGGGGAAGAAGAAGAGAGCTGAAGCGTGTTGTAGTGAGGAATAGCCTAAAGCTGGCCATAAATGGATTGAATCTGAATTGGTTCAGCAGGGACTGGCCGAGGTTTGATCCATCTATGGCAGGCTGGTTTTACTGAAGTTGTTCCGTCAATCGACTTAAGTACAACCAGCCTGTCAGATTTTTTGCACGCGATTACTGCCGGCCACTATAGCCATAGCAGTGATCATTCTGTTCTGCTGGTCGGGAAGGCTCCCTGCCGGCAGAACACAATGGCGCTGCGCGAGGGATTCCCGAATGTGTTAGTGGGGGAACCAAGCAATTTTCTTTCCTGCCAATAATACAATTCCTTCCTTTACCCCCTAGAGTTAACAAGCATTAAACCCTTGGGTCACTGCAAAAGTAATTTATTTTTTTCCCCAAGTCGAGCTTTCAAGAGACCAATTCGGGGTTTTTATTAACCTGGAGTGAGGCTTTCAGGAGCCTGCAAAAACCAACAAAACAAAAAGTCTGACATAAAATTTACAGATCGTAATCGTTTGCTGCCTTGCTTTAGAATTTGATCTTTTTTCCCCCCAGAAAGGTTAGGCGTTAATCTTGTAATCCCTGTCTACTGCGTGTCATAGTATTTTCAGGCCCCATGACATCTTCCTTTTAATGCTTTTGCATAGAGCAAGACTTAATAGTTAAATAAACATAACAAAATACTATAATGCAACAAAATGAAACAACCTGAGTATTAAAAAAAATTAAAAGAACTGCACATAACCGGCCATAAGTACACACTTAAATTATATACATATATCATTATATACACCCAATAAGTCTCTAGAAAGCCTCTGTTGCACGTCCAAAATTGGACAACAGACGTTAACATGCTTATCCAATAAGATGGTGCAAAGAGCAATAATGATATCTGCTGAAACCCATAAACAGTCTGCATTCCTTCCACCATCCTACTGAATATTTCTGTGCATTGATAAACTTCAATATGAACAGATCAGAAAGATAAAGTGCATGAGTTGCTCAAAAACAGAGGTGGCCATTTTGTAAAAGAAGCCAGAATTCCACATTGGTTAAGCCAGTCTCAAGGATTCCATGATATGGCAGAATTATGTGGGGTGTCATTGGCTCCACTAAAACAAAATGGAGTCTACTGTGGCTGTTAGGACACACAATGACTTTCTTCACATTGCATGGAGATGGATGCACTTTAAACCTGTCCAATAAAGTCACCTATAGAATTTAAGCTGTGCTAAATACGGCAGATGCACAATACCAAAACACACAGCGTTAACAATATGAATCCCAGCATCTGTTGTTCATGTGGCCTCTTCAATGTTTTCTTCTACGTATACTGCTCCAAAACAGCTGCAAGGCTGGGATCAAGCATGGAGGCGAGCTGCAAGGGCGTTCGCCCCTCTCGGTCACGATGCTGCAGGTTGGATCTTGAGGCGAGGTAGACAACGACAGGAAGGTGGCCTTCACGAAGAGCCAGGTGGATAGGAAGAGACCCCGTGACATCAGGCATGTTAAGATCTGCGCCGTACTGAACCAGGATCTGCAACGTGTCGAGGAAGCCTGTGCGAGCTGCATCGTGTGCCGGCGTTATTCCATGCGAGTCTTGAATGTTTGCCGTAGCTCCTTGTTTCAGTAGTTCTGATGCTATGGACGTACTACCGAACATCATCACCTGTAGACAAATGAGTATAAAGAAATGTATTCCAGACACGAAGGCTGAACCGACCAATCACAGTATCACCTAAAAGAACTGCTCCTTATATCATAGTCCTCCTGCCCCTCCCAGTCTCACACACACGCTCGTCCCAGATCCAGCAAGATGGTTTGACTTGGGCACAATCAGCCTGCCCACACATGGATCCAATCTCAGCCATTCCCTGCTGAACCACCCGAGATTTGAACGGTCTATGGCCAGCTTCAGTCTAGGGTACAAACTTGTACTCCAAACTTGATAGGAACACATGAGCGTGAGTGAGGAACATTTTGACAATCTGCAGTGCTATCTAGTCAGTGCATAGACAATATTAGGGCCGAAACAACTAATCGATTATGAAATTAATCGATTAATCGGCCCGTAACATAATGAGGTTAAAAATAATAAACTAAAATTAACCCTTTATAGTACAAAGAGCAAATTGCTACTGTAAATATTACTTTCACTGTCCCACAGTAAAAAATGAATCCCTTACAGTAGCGATTATTTACTCTTTTTGTACTAATTTTAGTTTTTTTAACCCCATTATGTTACTAAACATCTCAGGCCTGGGTCACACCTCCGTGTTTTTTTGGTGCTTTTTGCAGAAACATACTACAGTTCATTTACATGGTTTCTATGGGACACGTTCACATCCATGATTTTTTCAGCTGCTGCGTATTTGGAAAGGGCAAGGACTTTTTTTAAACGCAAAACGGTGCTATTTTATTTTTTTGGTTTAATATACTTCAATGGAGAAGCTGCAGAAAAGCATGTAATGTGTTTTTGCGGCAATTTGTGTTTTGTAATCTGCCCAACAACAAATTGGCCCAAAACAATTTAAAAATGCAAAAATTACCTTTTTTTTTTTTTTTTACACAGTTATTAAACGATAAGCCGATTAATCGAAACAATAAAATCGGCCAACTAATCGATTATGAAAATAATCGTTAGTTGCAGCCCTAGACAATATGCAGTGCTATATTGCTGGATTGGAAACAGGCAGTGATAGGATTGAGAGGAGGCAGGGGACTACTATAAAAAGTGCCAAGGTAAACTATAATAATGCCACACCCACATTCTGTTATTCCTACACCATTTAAAAATCTCCATTACAAGGTTTTGGACTTCTTATTGTTAACGTAAGTGCAACACTAGTCCCAATGAGTTTACAATAAAATTACTACACTATATGCAGTTTCTCCACTCTCTCCTAAAAAGTGAAGTTAGTTGAAATGGGGGGGTGGGGCATTACTGAGCACCCTAAGGGACAGAGACATCACACAGACCTTAATGGAGAAGGACCTAGTTGCTGATATTTAAAAAGGACAAAGTACCACCAACTGCTACATGCTTTATACACCAATGGAGAGGCATTATTTGACTTTTTACTTTAGATGTCAACATCTTGAGAGTGCAGTGTGTGTTGCATGGAGGGAAGAACATACCTTGATTGGGCACAATGCATGTTTATCATTTGGACTGATAGTTATGCACAAGAGCACTTTTATACACATGTAATATATATTAGATTGAATTTACCGTATATACGCTGACTTTTTCAGCACATTTTTTTTTATGCTGAAAGAGCCCCCCTCGGCTTATACTCGAGTGAGGGTCTCCCGCTGTGTCAGTCTTAACTGCAGTCGGTGGCCGTCCACTGTAACAAAGCCCCGCCTCCTCCTTGTCCATGAGACAGAACACTGATAATACTGGGAAACTGAATCAGTGTTCCGTCTATCACGGACGAGGAGGAGGCGGGGATTTGTTACACTGGATGGCCGCCGACTGCAGTTGCATGACACAGCGGGAGATCAAAAGGTACACGAGGCTGCAGATGGGCACTGTTGACCCTCTTTTCCACTTACAGTAGCTTCTGCATTTCCCACCGTAGGCTTATACTGGAGTAAATACGTTTTTTCAATTTTTTTGTGGTAAAATTAGGTGCCTCAGCTTATATTCGGGTCAGCTTATACTCGAGTATATACGGTATGTTAATATGGCAAGTGCTGTCTTTACCCTAAAGGAGTGTTATCTACATTAATGGACAATTAGATGTCTTATTGACGGCCGCTTCATTCGATATTTTTTTCTGTCTAAATCTACAGCTCCTAATGTCTCAGTTCCCTCTGAGCTGGTTGGCCGTCTCCGAGATCACTTTCCATTGTTGTGAAGCAACACCCATATTTCATATCTGGGAATATAGCTTACTACCACTTTGCTTTAAAAATGTAATTATCCACCAATTTTTAGGAAATTAGAGGCGGATCCAAGCACTGGTCCCTACATAGTCTCTATGGTTAGGTAGACTTCATACGATCAAAATGATTCTTCGAGAATTTTTTTTATTTTTTTCGCTCCTTGCCAATCCCTGTCCCACGCTTAGCGTTAGCAAGGTTACAGTCTAAAGTGAACCATTTTTCTTAGAAGATTTTGTTTTACCCTAAAAACACAAGGGGGTCTTGGGCTGCCTGCTTTGTCTTGGCACTATCAGGTTGCACAATTGGCAACTTCCAGTGGTTTATTCCTGGTTTGCTAAACCGGACTGGGTTCATATGGAGAGGGCAGCGACCCCTGGCAACACTTTAGATTATCTATTTTAGTGTTCCCCTAAACATTGACCGTCTATTTTGGCTCCTATTATTTCAAATTGTTTTGCTGTGGGACAGGTTTCGTTCAAATCGTAAATTAATATCCACCTTTCACCCACTTGTGTATCTCTTCAGCAATCTGGGCTACACCCCCCTCCCCCCCGCCGGGATTGGATATTAGGGCCTTCCAGTGGTGGCTAGACAAGGGGCTGTATCGAATTGAGCACTTTACTCTGCACCATTGTGTAGAAACCTTTGAGATTCCCTTGTCAGAACGTTTTTGTTTTTTTCAGATCTCACACTTATTACGATCACTCTGGCCGGTGAAGCAGGATCTCCATCAGGTGACTCCCTATGAAAAGTGGTGTATGCCCTTAGGTACACCACCTAAATTCTCTTATATGCAGGCCTGGGATAGAGACCTTAGGGAGGACAGGGACTTGGATCTCTGGCATAAATGTTTTAGGCCGGGTTCACATGTATGCGGCCGCGATTTCCAGCCTGTGGTCTGGTGCGTTCTTGTTCACTGGTTCAGGTGCAATTCAGGTCTAAAGTTTTGCCTGAACTCAGAGGACCCTTTTGGAATTCGCACCGCGGCCGTCCCGTACATGTGTGAACCGGCTCCTAAATGTGCCCCCACGCGTAAGCAGTGACAGTCTGCATTAAGGGACATACAGTAGGTCGTGCACTGCAGAGCACTGTACCATGACCATGCCATTTAATTAAAGCCGAGAGTTCAGCTTTAAAGCATCACCATATTCATGGTTAGGAAAAAATAAACAATTTAATTGAATTTAATTCAAATTTAAATTACTTTAAAATTCAAAACCAAAAATGTTATATATTGCAGCTTATCAATCATTAGATGTGGTGGCTGCATTCATTTTCTTCTCCTATCCCCCCCCCCCCTCTGTTTTTACCTGATGATCTGGCCAGTAACGCACCTCCTGTATTAGAGTGCCCCCACCCTGAATGGAAGAGCACAGGCTGCACCTTTGGACAGCAGCATTGTCAGTCTGGGGGGGGGGGTGGGGAGAGGGCTTTATATGTACTAGCAGATTTAAATACACTAACAAACTGGAGCCAAACGGCAGATAACACTTTAGAAGCAGCTACAGCAAAAACAAATAATTTTTTGGGGATAAAGGTTTTACATGAATAAATCAAAGCTGATCATTTTAACCACTCCTGCCAGTGTTAAATGGTTTGTCTCTTCTCTGCCATCACATCTAAAAATTGGTAAATTGCAATAAAAAAAAAAAAAGTTTGCTTTTGGGTTTAATACCCATTTAAACATAACTGGCAGAGCAGATGTCAGTAAATACATGAAGTCTTATGATTGCTGTACAAAGCTAATCTCACACACCTACAGTGCAGAAAATGGTACGACAACAGAAAATTAAACCTCCGTCAGTAAAATGAACAAGCCGCTTCCGCCTAAGGGAGCACCACTCCTGGCAGCACAGAAAGGCAATAAATTACAGGGTGCTTTCCCGTCTTTGAATAGATCAAACAAATGATCAAATTGCCACAGGTATGAGAGTAAAGCTGGCCATAGACAGTATTTTTGGGCTTTAACAAAAAAAAAAAAAAATACAAAAAAAAAAACCATGGGGGTACACACCAAGAAAATCTGAGGAAAACCCGGACGATTTTTTGCCAATGTTTTACAGCAAGCTGGAACCGAGGATAGAAATGAAATGTACAAAAATTCTCGCACAAAGGCTTTTTTTTTGCCATTTATTGTTTCTGAGCATGCGCAGTCCTTCGTAATCCGATTTTTCTTGCATAAAAATAAAAAATAATGTACTTTCGTTCTATTCACGTACGAGAAAAATAAATTGGCGTTTGTCCCTTTGGAATTTTTCATTTGCAAAGTCAGAATCAGATGTTGAAAGTTGTGTGCAACACTATATGAAAATTGAACGATCGTGCCTCGTACGGAATATTTCATCCAATTATCTCAGTGTGTACCCCCCCTTAACAGATTCATCTATCCACATAAATGAAGTGGATGACAGGAATCCCACAAGCCAATACATTCTATTCTAACTGAATACACTGATTAGTAACTCCAGCTAAGCTGCGGCTCTCCGAATGTTGGAAAATCCCTGGAAACGTATGCTAGGCGTGTGCATGAACCCAAAATGTACAATTGAATGGAAATACTTGGTGTTGTCCCCTCAATGTTGATAGCACACAGCGATATGGGAAGCCTTAGTTCCGGTTCACACAGGGGCAACATGACTGGGCGCGACTTTGCGAGGCGACTTACACGCGACTTCAAGTCGCCTCCAGGACAGGCGACTTTGCAAGTGGCCAATCAAACACTAATCAGCTCTGTGGGCGGGGGGGGGGGGGGGGATTTGCCTTAGAAAACTAGTTTCTCTTCCTGTAAAGTTGCTTCAGTTAAGACAGGGGATCCGACTTGGAGGCGACCTCCATTGAAATCAATGGGCACAAGTCGCCTCGAAGTAGTACAGGAACCTTTCCTGAAGTCGGAGCGACTTCAGTAGTGTGCATTAAGACGGCTCTCATTCATTCACATGTAATTTCTCATGTCGCGCGACTTGGGGCGACACAAGTCGGATCCCAAGTCGCGGTAGTGTGAACCGCCACTTAGTCATGTCTTAATTGTTTTTGGTAAAGAAAAGAAATCCATACATATAGTAAAAAAAAAAAAAAAAAAAAAAAGAAGTGTAAACCTAAATAAACAAAATGCATTTGGCACGAACAACTATAACTTTCATTTTATATGAAAATGTAACATCTTTTTTAAAAAAATCTTGACACTATTTCTGTGTGGGTATATATACGGTAAATAAATAAAAATACAATCTCCTGCACACCTGCAACGCGGTCCTCCCAAAGTGGTTGAGGCAGTCGGGGTGTATCCTCTCCTGATGCAGCAGTCTCTGCACCTCCTCAATGTCCCCCTGAGCTGACGCCTTTGTCAGGAGGTCTCCAGCACTCGTCTCTTGAAGCAACATTGGGGGGTTTACAGATGAACACCTTTAGGGAAAACACACAGTACACAGTAAATGCATGCTGTTTCTATGGAGTGGGAGAGAGACAAAAATTCATCACTCAGATCATCTGATTAAACTTTTTTTTTTTACACTACGTTGCAAACTTTAAAAGCCATTCCAGGCAAGTTTCATTCCATCAATTATCCAATTATGTATATCACGCTAGTGCTTCGTAAAAAATAAAATTCTCCGTGATTTTAAAGAATTGACTATTAACCACCTCAATACTGGGCACTTTCACCCCCTTCCTGCCCTGGCCAAATTTTCAGCTTTCAGCGCTGTCGCATTTTGAATGACAATTGGGCAGTCAAGCAAAACTGAATTTTTTACCATTTTCTTCCCACAAATAGAGCTTTCTTTTGGTGGTATTGAATCATTGGCAAAAAAAAAAAAAAAAAAAGACCGAAAATTTTGAAACAAGAAAAAGTTTTAGTTTCTGTCAGATGATTTCGTAAATAAGTAATTTTTCTCCTTCACTGATGTGCGCTGATGAGGCGGCACTGAAAGCCAGCAAAATCAGTATTTTTTGCTAGAAATTTTACTTAGAACCCCCAAACATTTTTTTAGCAGGGACCATAGAGAATAAATGGTGGTTGTTGCAACATTTTATGTCACACTTTATTTGCGCATTTGTTTGGGTGAAAATACACTTATGATTTAAAAAAAACAACAAAAAAAAACAAAAAAAAACAGTAAAGTTAGCCCAATTTTTTTTTGTATAATGTGAAAGATGTTACGCCGAGTAAATCGCTGATCACCGCCATTACTAGTAAAAAAAACGGAGTTACTTACCGGTAACATCCTTTTCCACGAATCTTTCAGGACAGCCACCTTAGAGAGATCCCGGCTCCTCCCCTCTCAGGAAACACTGCCTTCATTCAAATATTTAAGCCTCATCCTCCCACCGGGCCCTCAGTTCTTCGAGAGTACCTCCGGTCAACTGGGGAGACACAAGAACACGTCATTCACATATAAACATCTTACCTGACGGCCTCATACGATGAGCTCCTAAAAATATCCAATAGTTGGGTGGGTACCGGTGCTGTCCTGAAAGATTCGTGGAAAAGGATGTTACCGGTAAGTAACTCCGTTTTTCCCCTCTTCATCTTTCAGGACAGCCACCTTAGAGAGGATAAGCGAGTACCTTACCTTAGGGTGGGACTACTGCTTGCAGTACTTTACGGCCAAAGGCCTGGTCTTTGGCTGTTAGCAAATCCAATCTGTAAGGTTTCACAAATGTGGTAAAGCTAGACCACATTGCTGCCGTACAGATCTGCTCCGGAGAAGCACCAGCCCACTCTGCTTGAGAGGTTGACATTGCCCTGGTAGAGTGTGCCCTAACACCCTCCGGGGCTTCTAACCCTCCTAATATGTAAGACTTACTAATAGCTGTCCTTAGCCATCTGGCTATCGTGCGTCTAGAGGCCTTAGAGCCCTGTCTAGACCCCGAAAATAAAACAAATAAAGAATCGGACTTTCTAAACCGTTTTGTAGCTTCTAAGTACTGAAGGACGCACCTCCTGACGTCTAAGTTATGAAATTTTTGTTCCTGTTCCCTCACAGGGTTTGAACAAAAAGGTAGGCAAAACAATTTCTTGACCTCTATGAAAACTAGAAGATACTTTAGGCAAAAAGGCCGGATCTGTCTTAAAAACTACACGATCCGTAAAAACTTGAAAAAAGGAGCCCTAATTGAAAGGGCTTCGAGTTCACTCACTCGCCTTGCCGTAGTGATTGCCACTAGAAACACCGTCTTGAGGGTGATAAGCTCAATTGTGCACGAATCTAGTGGCTCAAAGGGTTCTTCTGTAAGAGCCTGTAGAACCAAGGGGAGGTCCCATAGAGGAAAAGAAGGACTTCTGACTGGCCTCTGTCTAGCTAGTGCTTTAAAGAACCTTGCTATCCAAGGGTCCATGGCTAGCTGTTTCTCTAAGAAAACGCTTAAGGCGGACACTTGCCCCTTAAGGGTGCTAAGGGCCAAGCCCTTATCAGCCCCAGACTGCAGGAACTCCAATACTGCTACTGAACTTCGGGTGTCAAAAGGAGCTTTCCGAGCACCAACTATTGAAACGCTTCCAAACTTTCAAATAGATAGATAACCTGCGTCTCTTTTTTCCTGCAGTTTAGGAGGGTTGCCACTAGGCGATCCGAGAATCCCTTGCCCCTCAGCAATTCCTCCTCAGAAGCCAGGCTGCAAGGTTCCACCTCTCTATGTGCGGACAACAGACTGGACCCTGAGTGAGAAGGTTCTTCTGGGCTGGTAGAAACCAAGGTGGTTCTACCGCCAGACTCTTCAGGATGGAGAACCACGGCCTCCTTGGCCAATGTGGCGCAATTAGAATTAGGGTTGTATTCTCCTCCCGGAATTTCCTCAGCACTGCAGGAATCAGGACAGGAGAAGGGAAAGCATAGCACTTGGAGAATGCCCAGGTCTGAGCCAGGGCATCCACCCCTAGTGCCCCATCTCGTCTGTTCAGGGAAAAGAAGAGGTCTGCTTTGGCATTGTGCCCTGAGGCGAAGAGGTCCACACATGGCACCCCCCACTTTTGAGTGACCATGTTGAAGGCCTCCTGGCTCAAGACCCAGTTGCCTTCCCTTAGGGTTTTCCTGCTGAGAAAATCCGCCAACTGATTCTGTTCCCCCTTCAGATGTAATGCTGAGAGGGACAGAACATTGGACTCGGCCCACCTGAGGATGTCTTTTGTAAGACTCCACAGGGACCCACTCCTGGTACCTCCCTGCCTGTTGATGTAGGCCACCGTCGAGGAATTGTCCGATCGGATTCTCACGTGTTGGCCCTGAAGTTTCCCCTGAAAAGACCTGAGGGCCAGTGAGACCGCCCTCAGCTCCCTCCAGTTGGAGGACCTCCTTGCGTCCTCCTTTTTCCAGGTCCCTTGTACTAACTGGGAATCCAGGTGTGCTCCCCAACCTGTGCCACTCGCATCGGTTGTAACTGTCCTGGATATTGGAAGGACCCAATCTAGACCCTGTGTCAGATTTGCCCCCTTTCGCCACCACCAGAGAGACCGCTTGATCTGACCTGGTACTGTGATCAAGGAGTCTATAGACTGCTGGCTGTGGTCCCAGACCTTTAGGATAAACAGTTGTAGGGGGCGAAAGTGTAATCCCGCCCACTGAACTGCTGGGAGTGTTGATGTCAGTAACCCTAAGGCTGACATAGCCCTTCTTACCGAGACTAGGCCGCTGCCTTGTAGAACTGACATTGCACTGTTTACCTTCATAACCTTCTCCTGTGGAAGGAAGACTCTCTGACTTACTGAGTCTAACCAGTATCCCAGAAAGATGACTTTCTGGGACGGAACCAGGTTGGATTTTTCCAGGTTCAGGAGCCAGCCCAGATTTTCGAGAATGTCTCTTGCTACCTGAAGGTCCCGAGACAGCTGTTCCGGAGAAAGGGCAAACAGAAGCAGGTCGTCTAGATATGCGATCACTGAGACTCCCTTGAGTCTTATGAACGCTAAGACTTCCGCCATCACTTTGGTGAAAATCCGGGGGGGAGATGATAGGCCAAAGGGGAGAGCCTTGAATTGAAAATGGACTACCCTTTTTCCCCATATTTACTGCCAGCCTGAGGAACTTCTGATGATCCTCTGCGATGGGAATGTGCAGGTACGCATCCTTCAGATCTATGGATGCCATATAACAGTTTGGAGGAAGCAGGGCTTTCACCGAATAAATTGAATCCATCCTGAATCTTTTGTAGATGACTGAAAGATTCAGGGGTTTCAAGTTCAGAATAAGTCTGAACTTTCCTGTCGGCTTGCGGACCACAAAAATGTGGGAGTAGAAGCCTCTGCCCGACTCTTGCGTTGGGACCTGGACTACCACCTCCTGTTCCTCTAACTCCTGAAGAGAGGTCAGAAGGGCAGATGATTTTTCTGCACATCTTGGGAGGTCTGTGATTAACAGTCTGAGTGGGGGAGGATTGGAAAATTCCAGTTTGTATCCTCTCCTGATGATCCCCCAACACAAATTGGTTGGATGTGATCATCTCCCACTGTGGGAGGAAGGCCCTCAGCCTTCCTCCCACCCTGAACCCGTTACTGGGTCTTTTTGGGCTGTTCAGGAGGGCGAAAAATAGCCCCCCCACGCCCTTTTCCTTTTGGTCCCCATACCCTCTTCTGTTTGGTTTTTGGGGCCTCCTTTTTCCCCTGAGGAGGAAACTTCCTTTTGGTCTGTTCCCCAAACCTCTTTTTAAGGGGAAAGGCCTTTTTCTTATCAGCCGTTCGATCCAAAACGGCCTCCAAGCCTGGTCCAAATAGCAGGTCCCCTGTGAGGGGAATCCCACAGAGTTTTACTTTGGACGCGCTATCTCCCTGCCAAGTCTTAAGCCACAAGGCCCTCCTTGCAGAATTAGTCAGGGCAGTAGACCTTGCTGACATGCGTATTGACTCCGCAGACGCGTCTGCAAGGTATGCAACTCCTTTGAGTAGCATGGGGAAAGAGGCAAGAATTGTCTCCTTCGCCGTACCTGCTTCAATGTGAGCTTTGATCTGTGTAAGCCAATATTCCATGTTGCGGGCCACCACTGTGGCCGCCATGGCAGGTTTGAGATTTCCTTGGGATGAATCCCATGACTTTTTTAGAAGGGAGTCCATCCTTCTATCCATGGGGGTCAGAAAGGACTCCCATGTCCTCAAAGGTCAGGTCCGTGTGCCTTGAGACCTGGGAAAAGGCAGCGTCTAATCTAGGAGATTTATTCCAGACTAGACACTCGTCTTCAGCAAAGGGAAATCTTCTCTTCAATGTCTTTGAGAAGAAAGGTTTCCTTTCTGGATCCTGCCATTCTCTCTTAATGGCATCGACCAGGACCTCGTGGACCGGGAACACTCTATTTTTCTGTTCCCCTAAGCCCCTGTACATCTGGTCGTGTAGGGATAGTGTCTTTCTTTCTTCCTGAATACCTAAGGTGGTATGGATAGCTCCTAAGAGCTCCTCCACCTCTTCAAGAGAAAGTTTATACCGTGAGGAGCTTGTGGACTCCCCATCCAACTCCTCTAGTACTGATTCACTTTCAGAATCTGAAGCTGCATTGCCTGCTTCATCTTCAATTTCCTCTCTGGAATCTTGTGGTTGCTCACCACTACTAGGGAGCATTACCGCAAGGGTGGGGGCAACACTCTGCTGCGCTGGTGGAGGAATACTCTGGGGCTGAGGCAACTGGAAAGAGGAAAAAAGTGCCTTAAAAAGGACTGGAAGGTGCTGGAAAGCTCCTTTACTGATTCTGCCAGGTCCGCCCCCTGCTCTGCTGCCTGCTCCCTAACTAGTCCATCAATGCACTCCCTACAGAGTGCCTTGGCCCAGGAATCCCCCATGGTGGTTCTACATGAAGGACACTTCTTCCTAGACCCATGGGGTGATTTACTCGTGGCTTTCTGAGAGAGAGAGAGAGAGAGAGAGAGAGAGAGAGAGAGAGAGAGAGAGAGAGAGAGAGAGAGAGAGAGAGAGAGAGAGAGAGAGAGAGAGAGAGAGAGAGAGAGAGAGAGAGAGAGAGAGACTAAAATCCACCAGCCTAAACAGAGGACCACCAGGGGTGCACCCCCCAGGACCAACCACCACCAGGGTCCCAGACACACCCCTTTACCCCCCCGACCACCAGGGAGGGCTAAACACCCGTGGAGCCAACGGGGACCGGTAAGGGAACACCACCCCAGGGTTCCACTTACCTTAGAGTGGCTGGTGCTGTTGTCTCCCGGAGCTGTTCGTGGAGCCTCTGCTTCCGACATCTCCGCCGAGGAACGTGGTCACAACCGCCTCCAATAGCTGTCTCTACAGCGCAGGAATAAAGGGCTGCACCAGCCAGCGCTAGGTCCGCTCTCATATGCCGCGTCCGGAACTGGAAGAAGCGGATATTGCGGAAGTGCACACCCCCTCCGGAACTGACGTCACCCGCCATCCAGAACAGCCCATAAGCTCCATGCTGACTGCCGCAAGGCAGGGGGGACTCGTTGCAACTCCCACAGCGCCACCCTAGGCGAGATGAGGAGCGGACCTCCCCAGGCTTCTTCCTTCACTAAGGGAAGCCTGGGGCGCGCGGATTTGAAACCGGCGTTGCTGGCGCTCCAGCCGACCGGGTCCTAAGAAGGTAGGAGAGAGAGTGGGACAGCTAGCCAGAGGACTGTCTCCCTCCCTCCCAGGTAATTTCAGCCTCGCCAGCCTCCCCAGGCTTCTCAGCTCAGCTAGGTTCCCTAGCGGTGTCTCCCCACCGGAGGAAACACCATAACTGTGGGCCCGGTGGGAGGATGAGGCTTAAATATTTGAATGAAGGCGGTGTTTCCTGAGAGGGGAGGAGCCGGGATCTCTCTAAGGTGGCTGTCCTGAAAGATGAAGAGGGAAAATAAAAATAAAAATGCCATAAATCTATCCCCTATTATGTAGACACTAACTTTTGCGCAAACCAATCAATATACACTTATTGGGATTTTTTTTACCAAAAATATGTAGAAGAATACATATTGCCCTAAACGGATGAATATTTTTTTTGGATATGTATTATAGCAGAAAGTAAAAAATTGTGTTTTATTTTTCAAAATTGGCAGTATTTATTTGTTTATATTCAAAAAAAATTAAACGCAGAGGGGGAAAAAAAGGTCATCAATTTTGTTTGGGTACAACGTCGCACAATTGTTAGTTCAAATAACGCAGTGCCACATCGCAAAAAATGGCCTGGTCCTTAAGGGGGTAAATCCTTCCGGTGCTTAAGTGGTTAAAGGAAAAAAAACATCTTGTCTGCCCGAGAACAGGAAGCAATGTCAGACGTCGCTCCGGTCCTCCAAGGGCAAAGAGCCGAGTGGGGCCCATCTTGCCCTCATTCGGCTTCCTGCCTAGCCATTGGCCGCACCAGATCGGTTCTGGGCTTCCCGATGACTCCATTAGGCTCGGAATGCGGCAGCATCTCTCTCGCCGCCTATATAAAAGTCGACCGCCTGAAGGCAAAAAAAAAAAAAGGGATACTTAACTGTAAAGTAATGACGTACATTTAAAGTTAGGTGGTTGGCAAGTGGTTAAACCCACAGTGATGGCGAGGGGAGGAAGTATACATCTATTGAGGTAAGATTTTCAGTTACAGAGCACAAGTTCCAGGAGCAGCAGCTAATGCATCATTTACGGAAATCCAGATGCAAAGAGGTTTTGATTCAAGTAAATCTGCTGAGATATGTAAACAGACGTTGTGGTTTTGTGACCAGAGTGCGGAGGGGGGAATGCCCTGTCATTTCCTCGTGTCTAACACCTTATGATTTACACTAAAACAGCGTCAAGAAGTGTTTTTCCTATGGTATAAATGTAAAATCCTATATTAATTTCCGCAATGTATTTCAATTAATTCTAGCCCACTCCTATTAATCTGAACAATCTTGAAGTTTGTCAACTAACTTTGTGAAGATCCCCACACATTTCCTTCCTTGAAATTTGTGACACGTAGTCACTATGCCCTGTGGGTGGGTACTGCGGTGTCACATTTCACAGAGTACAGGAACCACTGTTTGCAAGCAAGGTACCATGGGATATATAGTCCTTAGAAAGCAAGGAAAAGCTGCAAAGCATGCAGGGAATCCAGGAAGTTGTGGAAAGAGATGGCCAGCAGACAGGCAGCACTCAACATTAAGGATATTATTCAAGTAAGCTTATATTGGATTGTTAAAAATATCTATTGTTTGAATTGTTATTACAATGCTGTCATTATAGAACAAAAGGATTCCATAGAAATACTTTAACCACTTCAGCCCCGGAAGATTTACCCCCCCCCTCATGACCAGGTCATTTTTTGCGATGTGGCACTGCGTTACTTTAACTGTAACCAAATAAAATTGATGTCCATTTTTTTTTCACAAATAGAGCTTTCTTTTGGTGGTACTTGATCACCTCCGTGGTTTTTATTTTTTTGCGCTATAAACAAAGAAATTAGCGTCAATTTAAAAAAACTATATATATATATATATATATATTTGTTACTTTCTGCAATAAAACATACCCAATAAAAATATGTATAAAAAAAAATATATATATATAATTTCTTCATCAATTTAGACCGATATGTATTCTGCTACATGTTTTTGGTAAAATAAAAAATACCAATTAGCGTATATTGCTTGGTTTGTGCTAGAGCTGCAAGATTAATCATTAACCACTTAAGCCCCGGACCATTTGGCAGCTAAAAGGACCAGAGGTGAATTCAGAATTTTGCACTGCGCTGCTTTAACTGTAAATTGTGCGGACATGCAATGTTGTACCCAAACGAAATTTGCGTCCTTTTCTTCCCACAAATAGGGCTTTCTTTTAATGGTATTTGATTGCCTCTGCGATTTTTATTTTTTGCGATATAAACGGAAAAAGACCGAAAATTTTGAGAAAAAAAAAAAAATGATATTTTCTACTTTTTGTTATAAGAAAAATCAAATAAACTCAATTTTAGTCATACATTTAGGCCAAAATGTATTCAGCCACATGTCTTTAGTAAAAAAAAATGTCAAGAAGCGTATATTTATTGGTTTGCGCAAAAGTTATAGCGTTTACAAACTAGGGTACATTTTCTGGAATTTACACAGCTTTAAATTTATGACTGCCTATCTCATTTCTTGAGGTGCTAAAATGGCAGGGCAGTACAAAACCCCCCCAAATGACCCCATTTTAGAAAGTAGACACCCCAAGGAAATTGCTGAGAGGCATGTTGAGCCCATTGAATATTTTTTTTTTTTGTCCCAAGTGATTGAATAACCACTTGTCCCCCGCCCACTGTCAATTGACGGCGGGCGGAGGATACTCTCGTTCTGGGAGGACGTCATATGACGTCCTCCCTTTAAAACGAGCTAAGAGGCGCGCGCTCGCCACCAGCGGCGCGCGCGCGCCGCGTTCACAAGGCCCCGATGCGCGTGCCCGGCAGCCGCGATTGCCGCCGGGCACCCGCGATTGCCCGGGAAACGAGCAGGAAAGTGGATCTCTGTGTGTAAACACAGAGATCCACGTCCTGTGAGGGAGAGGGGACCGATGGTGTGTCCCTTGTACATAGGGACAACCATCGGTCACCTCCCCCAGTCAGTCCCCTCCCCCCACAGTAAGAACATATTGAGGGAACATATTTAACCCCTTCCCGCCCCCTAGTGGTTAACCCCTTCCCTGCCAATCACATTTATACAGTAATCAATGCATTTTTATAGCAGGGATCGCTGTATAAACGTGAATGGTCCCAAAAATGTGTCAAAAGTGTCCGATGTGTCCGCCGCAATATCGCAGTCACAATAAAAAAATCGCAGATCGCCACCATTACTAATAAAAATGCTATAAATCTATCCCCTATTTTGTACACGCTATAACTTTTGCGCAAACCAATCAATACGCGCTTATTGCGATTTTTTTTTTCACCAAAAATATGTAGAAGAATACGTATCGGCCTAAACTGAGGAAAATTTTATTTAAAAAAAAAATGGGTATTTATTATAGCAAAAAGTAAAAAATAGTGTTTTTTTTCCAAACTGGACGCTCTTCTTTTGTTTATAGCGCAAAAAATAAAAACCGCAGAGGTGATCAAATACCACCAAAAGAAAGCTCTATTTGTGGGGGAAAAAAAAAGGATACAAATTTCGTTTGGGAGCCACGTCGCACGACCACGCAATTGTCATTCAAAGTGTGACAGCGCTGAAAGCTGAAAAATGGCTTGGGCAGGAAGGGGGTTTTCGTGCACAGTAGAGAAGTGGATAATGACCAAAAAAAAAAAATTACAAAAAGTTGTCACTAAATGATATATTGCTCACACATGCCATGGTTATATGTGGAATTGCACCCCAAAATACATTCTGCTGCTTCTCCTGAGTACGGGGATACCACATGTGTGGGACTTTTTAGGAGCCTAGCCACGTACGGGATCCCGGAAACCAAGCACCGCCTTCAGGATTTCTAAGGGCGCAAATTTTTGATTTCACTCCTCACTACCTATCACAGTTTTGAAGGCCATAAAATGCCAAAATAGCACAAAACCCCCCCAAATGACCCCATTTTGGAAAGTAGACACCCCAAGCTGTTTGCTGAGAGGCATGGTGAGTATTTTACAGCTCTCATTTGTTTTTGAAAATGAAGAAAGAACATTTTTTTTTTTTTCAATTTTCAAAACTTTGTGACAAAAAGCGAGATCTGCAAAATACTCACAATACCTCTCAGCAAATAGCTTGGGGTGTCTACTTTCCAAAATGGGGTCATTCGGGGGGGGTTTTGTGCCATCTGGGCATTCCATGGCCTCCGAAACTGTGATAGGCAGTGAGAAGTGAAATCAAAAATTGACACCCTTAGAAAGCCTGAAGGCGGTGATTGGTTTTTGGGGTCCCGTACGCGGCTAGGCTCCCAAAAAGTCTCACACATGTGGTATTCCCGTACTCAGGAGAAGCAACAGAATGTATTTTGGGGTGTAATTCCACATATGCCCATGGCATGTTTGAGCAATATATCATTTAGTGACAACTTTGTGCAAAAAAAAAAAAAAAAAAAAATTGTATTTTTTCCGCAACTTGTGTCAACATATAAAATATTCCATGGACTCAACATGCCTCTCAGTATATAGCTTGGGGTGTCTACTTTCCAAAATGGGGTCGTTTGGGGGGGTTTTGAACTGTTCTGGCATTTTATACACAACATTAGGAAGCTTACATCCACTCTTCTAACCACTTGAAGACAAAGCCCTTTTTGACACTTTTTGTTTACATGAAAACATATTTTTTTTTTGCAAGAAAATTATGTTGAACCCCCAAACATTATATATATTTTTAAAGCAAAGGCCCTACAGAATAAAATGGTGGGTGTTGCATTTTTTTTTCTACACAGTATTTGCGCAGCGATTTTTCAAACGCATTTTTTGGGGAAAAAATACACTTTTTTTCCCATTTTAAACGCACTAAAACACACTATATTGCCCAAATGTTTGATGAAATAAAAAAGATGATCTTAGGCCGATTACATAGATACCAAACACGACATGCTTTAAAATTTCGCACAAACGCGCATTGGCGACAAACTACATACATTTTTAAAAGCCTTTACAGGTTACCCCGTTAAATTTACAGAGGAGATCTACTGCTAAAATTACTGCCCTCGATCTGACCTTCGCGGTGATACCTCACATGCATGGTGCAATTGCTGTTTACATATGATGCCAGACCGACGCTTGCGTTCGCCATTGGGCAAGAGCAGGGCAGGACAGGGGTGCTTTTTTTTTTTTTTTATTATTCATTTTGCTTTTTTATTTTATTTTTAAACTGTTGTTTCCATATTTATTTATTTTTTATCATTTTTATTGTTATCTCAGGGAATGTAAATATCCCCCATGATAGCAATAGGTAATGACAGGTACTCTTTTTTGAAAAAACTGGGGTCTATTGGACCCTAGATCTTTCCTCTGCCCTCAAAGCATCTGACCACACCAAGATCGGTGTGATAAAATGCTTTCCCAATTTCCCAATGACGCTTTTTATATCCGGGGGGGGGCATTCCCTCCCACTGCTTGTAAAAGCAGTCCAGAGGCTAATTAGCCACTAGGATTGCTTTTACATTAAAGCGGGCCGCTGACTGAAAAGAATGATACCAAGATGATACCTAAACCCGCAGGCATCATTCTGGTATAAACATTCAAAGTCCAGCAACATACCAGTACGTTGCTGTTCCTTGTTGGACATGTATTGTAATCTTTTTTTTCATGCAGCCTGTTGGCTGAACGAAAAAAAAAAGATTGATCGGTGGGTATGCCCACCATTAGAATACCGCCCTTCATCCACCCACTTCTAATGATGGGCATACATGCACCATTTATATATGCCGAAGCATGGGGGCATCTTCCCGCAAAAGTTATGCCGCGTACACATGGTCAGACTTTTCCACGGGCAAGCCTCCGTCGGAATTTCGACCGTATGTACGCGGCATTAGGAGCAAAATCGCTCCTCCCCCCCTGCTGCCCCAATGCTTCGGCATATATGCTTTTTTTTTTTTTTTTTTTTTTTAACTGTGGTGGTGAAATCACCTCCTACAGCACTGGAGTCGCAGGGATCAGGCCTGTCTCTGCGAACGCTGCAGTTATGTGTGTTGTGTTTTGCAAGTGACAGTGATCGATCGATACTGCACTTGGGTGGCCTGGGCTGGACGGAGGGGCAAAACGCAGGTGCTAGCAGGTATTTGGGCTGATCCCGCTAACACTGCGTTTTTGGGAACCCTAAACTGCTGGGGACGCTAGTATACATCTGATCAGATATTGATCTGTTCAGATACTATACCACTAAGGGAGGTGTATGCTTAACGCGTGGGTGTTAGCGCTACTGGCACTAACCTGACGCTGCCTGGGTTGTGACGCAGACCCTCTCTGACGCTAAAACCTAATTGATATCACCCGCCGGGCGATCAGGGGGTTAAACCTTTATTGGGTTATATACGGCGGGTGCCCTGACACTATAAAAAGCAAACTAACTAACCAGCGTCACCCGTAACACTTATATGATGATTACTGGTGAAAGGGTTAACTAGGGGCAATTAGGGGGTTAAAACCTTTATTAGATAATATATGGGGGTACCTGACGCTATAAAAACCTGCGGCGAACCAAAAATTACTGGCTACCGATCTGCATCACCGACGCTAAGACAGCGATCAGAAAAATTATCGCTTAGTGACAGTGGTGATAGGGGGTGAAAGGGTTACCTGGGGGGCGATCAAGGGGGTTAAACCTTTATTGGGTAATATATGGGGGTACCCGGCGCTATAAAAACCTAAAAAAAATTACTGGCTACCGATCAGCATCGCCGACGCTAAGACATCGATCAGAAAAATGATCGCATAGTGACGGCGGTGCTAGGGGGTGAAAGGGTTATCTGGGGGGTGATCAGGGGGTTAAACCTTTATTAGGGGGGGAGGTTAGGGGGCTACACTGGACCTAAAACTAAATGTAGTGACACTTTTACAGTCACAAATGTCACTGATTGCAGTGATCACTAAATAAATGGTCACTGCAATCAGTGACACTGTGACTGGGGGCTGGGGGGTGATCTGGGGGTGTCTGGGGGGGGGGCGATTTATGTGCCTATGTGTCCTGGTGTCAGTGTAGTGTTGTGTGCACTGACCTGCATCTTCTCCTGTACGGCGCTCGGTATATGTGAGCGCCGCAGGAGAGATGACATCACTTCCTTCCGGGAGCGATCGAGAGGGGGTGGCCGGAATCGAACGGCCGTCCCCTCATGCCGGATCGCTCCCGAAGGTAAAACGACCACCCACTGTAAAGAAGGGGGGTCCGATCGGACCCACCAACTATACAAAGGCAATCACGTATATGTACGTGATTCTGCCTGTCGGTGCCATTCTGCCGACGCATATTTACAGTGGGCGGTCGTTAAGTGGTTAAAGAATCAGATCCCGATTTCCCCCCCTCACAAAGTTTATGACAAAATCGCTTAGATAGAGATAAGGAGAGACAAAGTAAGACAGTCCTTTTAGATCAAAGGGATGAACTTTGGTCTGTAAATGAGGACAGTTTAACCACTTAAAGACTAAACCTTTTTCTGACACTTGTTTACAAGTTAAAAATATGTATTTTTTTCCTAGAAAATTACTTAGCACACACATATACTTTTTTTTTTTTTTTAACAGAGACCCTAGAGAATAAAAATGGTAGTTTTTGCAATATTTTATGTCACACTGTATTTGTTCAGCAGTCTTTCAGACGCAGTTGTTTTGGAAAAAAACACACTAATGAATTAATAAAAAACTAAAGTTAGCCCAATTTTTTTTGTATAATGTGAAAGATGTTACGCCAAGAGAATCGTGATCTTTATTCTAAGCAAAAAAAAAATAGGATTTTTGTACTCACCGTAAAATCCGTTTCTCTGACGTCCATGGACTGACACAGTTCTTATACGGAAACACGTGGGTATATGTCCCTGCTCGCAGGAGAAGATCTAGGCAGAATGTTAGAAACATACATTCTAGAACAAACCAGAGCTGAACAGCCCCGCCCAGGGGGCGGTCCCTCTGGACATAACCCTCCTACCTGCAGCCAGCAGCCTCATCAGTTCGTAACAAAGCAGTACAAACCTTAAAAAGAAGGGTGGGTGCTGTGTCAGTCCATGGACAATCAGAGAAACGGATTTTACGGAGAGAACAAAAATCCTATTTTCTCTTCTCGTCCATGGACTGACACCGCTCTAATACTGCTTTGGGACGTCCCACGTGTTTAAGTATCAGAAAAGGGTGGGAGCAGTAGTAAAGGAAAAACCCAAAACTTCACTCCAAACAAGCAGAGCTCCTGAACGGAGGAGTTGCAACATTAAACAGCGGCCTGCAACACTTTGCGGCCGAAGGAAGCATCCGAAGATGCAGCCACATCAACCTTATAGAATTTAGAAAAAGGTATGAACGGACGACCAGGTCGCCGCCTTGTACACTTGATGGCGGAAAGCCCAGGAAGCACCAATTGCCCTGGTGGCATGCGCGGTAACCGGAAAGGGAGGCGCCCGCCCCTTGATGGCATAGGCCTGTATAACAGTCTGTCTGATCCACCTAGAAATGGTGGCAGATGACACCGCTTGGCCCGGTTTCGGACCAGAGACAGACACAAACAGTGAGTCTGACTTCCGAATAGAAGCAGTAGCCGCCAGGTACGCACCACATCCAAATTGTGAAGCGCAAACGCTCTGGGATGCGATGGGTGAGGGCACAAGGACTGAAGGACAATGTCCTCATTAAGGTGAAAAGCCGAAACCACCTTTGGAAGAAAAGACGGTCGCAACACCGCCTTATCCTTATGGAGGACCAGGTAAGGCGACTTGCATGACAGAGCTGCGAACTCAGACACCCGTCTAACAGAAGTAATGGCCACTAAGAAAGCCACCTTCTGAGACAAAGTTAAGAGAGGAATATCTGATATTTTCAAAGGGAGGTTCCTGGAGAACCGAGAGCACCAAATTCAGATGCCAAGGAGGGAGAGGAGACTTGGCAGGGGGAATCACATGGCGAACCCCCTACACAAAAGTGCTAGCCAAGGAATGACCTGCTAGCGGTCATTGAAAGAAACTGGCCAAGGCCGAAATCTGACCTTTAACTGTGCTCAAAGCCAGCCTTTGGGCCACACCACACTGCAAGAACCGCAGGATCCTGGGGACGGAGTACGTCCGTGGACACCAGTCTAGCTCTTCGCACATAGCGATGTAAGCTTTCCAGGTACGGTGATAGATCTTTCTAGAGGAAGACTGTGACAGTGGGGTCATTTTGGACACAGGGTGAATAAAAGAAACCCCCGATATGGTCTGTGATAGCCATAGTCAAGGCTGTATATACATTGTATATAGATTGGATGTATACTGTGTGTGGGGGTTATGTAATCATTGCTGTGAGGAATTAAGGTGTTTGGCATTCTATTGTTCATTAAGTCTGTCCTTGTGTGTATTGTAAAGTGCCAGACAGACTGGCTGCCAACCCTTTGTGAGAAGATGTGTATTGTGTGGGATCTTTTGAAGCCTAGCAGACGTCAGGATGAGGTGTTGAGTCTTGGGATGTGTGGGTGGAGCTGGGCCCTTGTTCATGTTAAATCATGTGGATTGAATTGTGTATAAAGTTACAATGTTTCTCAATAATAAAGTGATTCCTATTACAGAAGAAGACAGAGTGCGTCTCGTTTTCTTCCAGAGGGATTGGTTCCTATGGGAAAGGGTCGTTTAGCTGTGGATATTGGTAGCGAGTGGATGTGTGTCTAGGAGAGGGAACATCGTAAACGGCGTTTTACTCCTTGATATTGGGGTGCTGTTACATTGGTTGGCAGCAGCGGGATTTTCCCTCCAGTTCCTGGGACACTCCAAGCCACCACAGTGAATGACCAGCTATGCAGCCTGCAGGAAAGTCACGCTGAAAGACTTACTTGAGAGCCGAGATGGACCAGAGAGATGGTGATGCAGGACCCCGGTCAGTTGAAGATTTGTTTCAGCAACGAGTGCGACAGCGGTTGGCATTATATGGTGCTAACCCATCAGAGACCGCCATTCAGGAAGCCATTAGAGGCATCCAGCTGCAGGATGCGTGACAAAAGAGAGAACTAGAGTGGCAACATGAGTGGAGAATGGCAGAAATACGACAATCGGAAATCGCCTACAGACAGCTGCGAGAATCTGCTCAGCAGCAGGGTGGGGCTCCCTTTGCCTGGGACTATCAGGAAATACCAGTTGACAACTATGAAATCCTGGCTGAAGAAGCAGCAGTGGAAAATCTGAAGATGGCCATCCCTAAAGCCGAAGTGGATGATACGGAGTTCCAGGGAGCTAGGGCAGTTGGCTCATCTCCCCAGCCACAGATTACAGAAGGTATGGACTTAAGGGACTGTTCAGAGGATGTTAGGGATTATGCATCGCCTGCCCAAGTACTGGCAGCAGGACAGAGTACTACAGACCCCTGCTCTACACCCATGGCAGTTTTGGAGGCCCGAGTTGAGAAGGTGATGGTTCCTCTTTCTGAGTGGATTTCAGAGATGCAGGGAGGAGAAGCAGCCATTTTCCCTCCCCAACAGGTAGCCAGAGCAGATGGTGTGGAGTCCCCAGCAGAAGTGCTGGCAACAGGGCAGAGTGATAGCAACCTCTGCCCAGCACCGGAAACAACTGTGGAGTTTCAGGGAGCCGGGGCAGTTGGCCCCTCTCTCCAGCAACAAGCTGGGGTGGTAAAGCTTTTACCCCCAGCTGAATCACTGGCAGCAGGGCAGAATGCTACTGGCCGCTGCACACAACTGCCACTTGAGCGGATATCGGTGGATGGGACTGTGGTCTCCACTCACAGCAACCCAGCAGAAGAGCTGGCAACAGAGCCGAGTGCCACGGGCCTCTGCTCTCAACTAACAGAAGAGGGAGTTCCTGTGGTAGTAAATGGGACTTCAGTCCTCACTGACACAACCCCAGAAAATGGTGTGACACTGAGACAGGAGGATGTCAGCCTTGCTTTGCAAGCACTGGGGGACTTCCACCTACCACAAGTGGATGGGACTTCAGTCTCCACTTGTATACCCCAGGGATGCTGGGCAGTCGACCCAGATCCCCAACAGCATGACGGACTGAGCCCAGTCACCCTGTCTTCTCCCCAGCGGCGGGTATGTTCTCTGAGAGAGGCAGAGGTTGGCTGGGTAAGTAATGCTCTGCTTGGAGCAATTCATTTGTGGTACTGGGTGGATACCAGCATTGGAAGAATGGACCCATGGACTAACTTCAGAGTAGACCCGTCTGGGGTCCCCTCCTCTCTTAGTCCCCTGCCGAAAGGGGAGATGTGTGACAGTGGGGTCACTTTGGACACAGGGTGAATAAAAGAAACCCCCGATATGGTCTGTGATAGCCATATTCAAGGCTGTATATACATTGTATATAGATTGGATGTATACTGTGTGTGGGGGTTATGTAATCATTGCTGTGAGGAATTAAGGTGTTTGGCATTCTATTGTTCATCAAGTCTGTCCTTGTGTGTATTGTAAAGTGCCAGACAGACTGGCTGCCAACCCTTTGTGAGAAGATGTGTATTGTGTGGGATCTTTTGAAGCCTAGCAGACGTCAGGATGAGGTGTTGAGTCTTGGGATGTGTGGGTGGAGCTGGGCCCTTGTTCATGTTAAATCATGTGGATTGAATTGTGTATAAAGTTACAATGTTTCTCAATAATAAAGTGATTCCTATTACAGAAGAAGACAGAGTGCGTCTCGTTTTCTTCCAGAGGGATTGGTTCCTATGGGAAAGGGTCGTTTAGCTGTGGATATTGGTAGCGAGTGGATGTGTGTCTAGGAGAGGGAACATCGTAAACGGCGTTTTACTCCTTGATATTGGGGTGCTGCTGTTACAAAGACTTCCGTGCCCTCAGCATGGTTGAAATGACCAAATCCGAAAGGCCTCGGTCCTTCAGCACCTGGCTCTCAATAGTCATGCCGTTAAAACCAGAGAGACTGTAAAGCAGGATGAAAGATAGGACCTTGAGACAGAAGGTCCTCCCTCATGGGCAGTCGCCAAGGGACGTCCGCGATGAGACGTACCAGATCGGCGTAACAGCAGACGAGGAATCAACTGCAGCGGAGGGTAAACACACATCAACAGATACTGACCCCACTGGGCCACCAACACGTCCGAGGCGTCCGCCCAGGAGTCCCTTGACCTGGCCATAAACCTCGACACCTTGCGATTAAGTCGAGACGCCATCAGGTCCACGTCCGGCGTGTCCCACCGCCGACAAAGGAGTTGAAACACCTCTGGATGCAAGGACCACTCTCCCTGGTCCAGGGACTGGCGACTCAGATGGTCCACCTGCCAGTTTTGTACGCCCGGGATGTAGACGGCCGACAGAGCTGGCACGCTTCTTTCCGCCCACCTTAGGATGTGGGCGACCTCGGATGCCGCAGCCGAGCTCTGAGTGCCCCCCCTGATGGTTGACATACGCCATGGCCGTGGCGTTGTCCAACTGGATTCTGACCGAGCGGCCCTGTAGCCTCTTCGACCACGCGGAGAGAGACAGTCTGATCGCTCGCAATTCCAGAACGTTGATCGGTAGAATGGATTCGTCCAGAGCCCTTGAGCTGACAGGACTTCCCAAACTCCTCCCCAGCCCGTCAGGCTGGCGTCCGTCGTGACCACCGTCCACTGGATGGGGAGGAACGACTTCCCAGACCGAAGAGCCGGGGATCTCAGCTACCACGTCAGGGACGCCCTGACAGAGTGACTCACCTGGATCTGAAGATCCAATGACAACAGGGACTTGTCCCAAATGGACAGAATCGCCTTCTGTAATACCCGAGTGCGTTATTGGGCTAACGGAACTGCATCAAAAGGAGGCCACCATGAGTCCCAGGACTCCCATGCAAAAACAGATTGACGACCATTTTCGGGACGTCAGGACCCGTACTGCCGACTGAAGTGTCTAACTTCTCCGAGGGTAGAAACACCTTCGCTACCGAAGTGTCCAGGATCAGACCCAGATACTCTAAATGCCGAGTCAGGACTAGGACCGACTTCTGCATGTTCAGGAACCACCCGAAGTCCCGGAGGGTTTGACTGACTATTGTCACATTTTACTCGGAGTCATTTTCTGCTCTGATGCCGCGTACACACGACCGTTTTTAATGTCATTGAAAAAAAAATAGGATTTTTGTACTCACCGTAAAATCCGTTTCTCTGACGTCCATGGACCGACGCAGCTCTCATACTGATTACATGTGGGGTATATGTCCCTGCTCGCAGGAGAAGACCTAGGCAGAATGTTAGAGGTTAAAACATTCTAGAACAAGCCAGAGCTGAACAGCCCCGCCCAGGGGGGCGGTCCCACCAGACATTACCCTTCCACCTGCAGCTAATCAGCCTCAGTTCGTAACAAAGCAGTACAAACTTAAAAGGAAGGGTGGGTGCTGCGTCGGTCCATGGACGTCAGAGAAACGGATTTTACGGTGAGTACAAAAATCCTATTTTCTCTTATCGTCCATGGACCGACGCAGCTCTCATACTGATTACATGTGGGACGTCCCAAAGCAGTACAAGAAAAGGGTGGGAGCAAAAAAAGTAAGGAACAACCAAAACTTCACTCCAAACCAGCAGAGCCCCTCAACGGAGGAGTTGCAACATTAGACAGCGGCCTGCAACACTTTGCGGCCGAAGGAAGCATCCGAAGATGCAGCCACATCAACCTTGTAGAACTTTGAAAAGGTATGAACGGACGACCAGGTCGTCGCCTCGCACACTTGTGCAACCAACGCTTGATGTCGGAAGGCCCGGGAAGCACCAATTGCCTTGGTGGAATGCGCCGCAACCGGAAAGGGAGGCGCCCGCCACTTAAGGGCATAGGACTGTATGACGGTCTGCCTGATCCACCTAAAGACGGTGGCAGACGACACCGCTCGGCCCTGTTTTGGACCAGACACAGATTTCCGAATGGAAACAGTAGCAGACAGGTACACTCGTAAGGCTTGTACCCATCTTAATGCAGGAAAGCGATGGGTGAGGACACAAGGACACAAGGACGGAAGAACAATGTCCTTCTTAAGGTGAAAGGCCAAGACCATCCTTAGAAAAGAAGGATGGTCGTGGGCGCAACACCAACATATCCTTATGGAGGACCAAGTAAGGCGACTTGCCAGACAAGGCTGCCAACTCAGACACCCGTCTAACCGAAGCAATGGCCAATAAGGCCAACTTCCGGGACAAGGTCAAGAGAGGAATCTCTCTGATATTCTCAAAGGGATGTTCTTGGAGAACCGAGATGCATCAAAATCAGATCCCAAGTAGGGAGAGGAGGCTTGACAGGGGGGACCACATGGCGAACCCCCTGCCCAAAAGGTGCTAATCAAGGAATGGCCCGGCAGCGGTCGTTGAAAAAAAGACAGTCCGGGCCGAAATCCGACCCTCAAAAAAAAAAAAAAAAAAAAAAAAAAAAAAAAAGGTATGCAAGGCCAGCTTTTGGGTCACACCACGCTGTAAGAACAGCAAAATCCTGGGAACGGAAAACATCCGAGGATGCCACTCAAGTTCCTCGCACATAGCGATGTAAGCCTTCCAGGTACGGTGAGATATCTTTCTGGAGGAAGATTCCCGTGTCAACAACATAGAAGAGATGACCGAATACGAGAGAACTCGGTCCTTTAGCACCTGGCTTTAAACAGCCATGCCATTAAAGCCAAGGACTGTAAAGCAGGATGAAGTATGCTCTGCGAAGCCGGCGAGGCAACAACAGTAGCAGAGGGTAAGCATATATCAGGCGATACTGCCCCCAGGGGCTTCCAACGCGACCACGATCTTGCCACCTTGCGAGTGAGTCGAGAGGCCACAAGGTCCACCTCCGGTGCCCCACCTCCGGTAAAGAAGGTGGAAACACCTCCGGATGCAAGGACCCTTCGCCTGCAATGCACACAGCCGACAGGACCATCTTGCAGCGAGACGTATGAAAATCCCAAAGAGACTCCGCAATGTATCGGAGAAGGGAGGCCCCAGTGTACAGGGTGCCTCAAATGTTGGCCAATAAAGGCAACTTGACGGAACTTCCCTAGAAACCCGGTCAGAGGACTAGTACCTCAGCCTCCACAGGTGGCGCAAACCCACCCCGGGCACAGAGACCCTAAAGGCTAAAGCAGTTGTAGTGCACCTGCTAGACGACTGATGAATGAAGCAGAGGCTTTTGCCCAGTCATTGAGCTACAAAAAATGCCAGAGACGCAGCCACTAACGGGCGCAACGCCAACCCCAGCCTGGCGAACACAGTCCAAGCCAGCGCTTCTGATCACCACTGAAAGCAGGTGGAAAGTGATACCCCTGAAACCAGGGATCCTTGTGACAATGCTCCATCCAGCAGCTACCCATGGATAGGTGCCGATTGTGCAAACACATAGTTTATACTTTGTATTGCGTCAAACGCACAAATGGAGAGTGTGGGAGGAAACCCACCCAGCCACAAAGAGCATAATACCACCAGATACGGCGTATGTAGTTTAGTATTTGTGGATAAACCTATTAAAACGCGTATATACTGTGCCAGCGACGAAGGCGTGCACATCATCGGGGCCTGGACGTAAACCAGCCACACAGATTGCGTACACAACCATGTAGGTATGTTAGCCTGCGAATAAACAAATTGCACATGTTTATACTGTGCATAGCGCTGAGAATGCGCACACCATTGGAACGCAGGGGAGAAACCTGAGCACCCGGATGAAACCCATGCAGACTGCATACGCATACCGTGTATGGTATTATAGTATGTGTGCTAAACATTTTGCACAAGCCCATGTGTGCATAGCACCGAAGGCGCGCACACTGTTGGCGCGTGGGAGGAACCGAAGTACCCCACGCATACTCAGAGAATGCAATACCTACAACTACTGTGAATGTATTTAGTGTAGTGTATAGACATAATGTGTATGTTTACATCGTGTATTGCACCAAAGGCATGCATGTCATGTAGCGTGGGCGGAAACCCACGCAGACTGCAAAGACATACTGGGTAGGTCCAATCGCACAAATTTAGACTGTGCATAGCGCCGAAGCGCCCACTCGGAAGAACTCCACGCAGACAGCACACAGATACCGTGTAGGAATGATAGCATGTGAATCAACATAATATTGCACATGTTTATGCTGTGCATTTCCATTGGAGCGTGGGGGGAAACCGGAGTACCCGGAGGAACCCCACGCAAACAGTACACCCATACTGTAAACATGTATAATATGTGCAATAAACATATTGAACATGTCTATACTGTGCAGAGAGCCGAAGCGCACATACCATGAGAGTGCGGGAGGACACCGGAGCCCCCGCCAGCCCAGAGAGTATGATACATACATATACTGTGAATGTATCTGGAGTCGTGCATAAACATATTTTGTACGTTTATATCATGTATGGCACTGAAACACAGCATTGGAACGTGGGGACAGCCACGCAGACACAGAGACCAATAACACATACATACACTGTGAATGTATGCAGTGTAGAGGTATAGGATGAGTTTAAATTATGGCGCAGAGGCACATAATCTTCTCTGTATCATTCCAACCTGTTTGACAGTGCTGCTGAAGCAGCATACAGGTAACAGTTAACATCTGATCCTCAGACCGTGTGTCTGTCAGAGCTCAAACCATTCCCCAGGAAATGGCGGGAAATGTTACCTCAGGTATCACACACAAGGCTCACAGGGATTAGAGACATAAATGAATAAAGTCCTCCCTCATCCATGCTGCTCTTGAGGCAGCGTGTGAGGAAAACTGAGGAAACTGTGTAAAAGAAAAGCTTGTCACAGCAATTTCAGCCTGAGTGTGATTCTCGCATCATCAATGAGATCTCTTACAAGCGCCCTGTCATTCACTGACACAGAACTGGAGTCTTCCTCACAAGGGAATGTCCTGTTCATAAACATTAAATATTCAGAGGTAGGGTCCTGAGCCCAATAGCTAGGACCATATCTGACTCAGAGCACTCCTTCACTAAAGATTTTTGTGGGGGGAGGGGGCTTATAGCTCCTTTTGCTCGCACACCGCTTCCATTCTGACAGGAATGATTCCAGGACTGCTGACAACTGGTCCGTAAGGACCGCAGGTGCAGGAAACATATGAACATTTTTAACTGTGCAGCACTGCCAGTTGCCCCAGGCAATGTGGAGAGCAGGTGTATCAGACTCCATAAACGCCACCCTCTGAGACCTTATACACTATACAGTGAATATACAGTCCACCCACTGGCTACGCTGAGGAGGGGACACCCGGGAGGACCCACCAACCCTTAAGGACAGCTCAGTCTATGAGGAGATTGTGAGGGGAAATAAATGCGCGGCGGCCACAAGAAAATGGCCGCCGTCCGCAGCTATAACTGTGCCACTAAACGCCAAGATGGCCGCCGAGCGCAAAATTCAAAGCTCTAATGCGCGCCAATGGCGCACGCAATAACCACCTCCCACAAGGTCCACTTCCTCACACACCAGAGAAAACTGCAGACATGAGCGCCCAACCAGGCCAGACTGACCCCCAAGCACCCCACAGCACCAGTACAGGGTGCAGAGAGCAGCATAACAGGGGGGGGGGGACAGGGAGAAACCCCCACACACAGAAACACAGCCAGCATGTACTCACCTGCAGTAGGAGAGACTACTTACCCGTCCCTTTCAGGGACCCACTGGCTTGTTTCAGACAGACCTATCACAGAGTCGTACTGCGTAGCTGTCAGCCCGGTCCACCGCGAGAGATACAGTCAGTCAAGTACTGTTCAATCTTGAGAGGACCGCGGGAGCATGAAAGCAACCCGGCCACCCCTGGAGCCATGGGGTATGTCGTGAACTGAGTCTCACGCACGCAAGGCGAGGATCAGCACGCTCGATGGTCGGACAGGGAAGACTACGAGGATACTAGTGTACCCAACCTGTTGCCCAGCCGACAGTTGATTGAAGGTCTCAAAAATAAAATAATAAAATTCCCAAAGGAATAAAAATCAAAAGTAAAATCTTCCAGGAGACTGGCTCCTGAGAGCCACGTCTTCTTCTGCTAGGCAGAAAAAAACTGAGGCTGATTAGCTGCAGGTGGAAGGGTAATGTCTGGAGGGACCGCCCCCCTGGACGGGGCTGTTCAGCTCTGGCTTGTTCTAGAATGTTTTAACCTCTAACATTCTGCCTAGGTCTTCTCCTGCGAGCAGGGACATATACCCCACATGTAATCAGTATGAGAGCTGCGTCGGTCCATGGACGATAAGAGAAACGACGTTTTTCCGCAACGCGATTCTTCTCAAGCCTGCCTTGCCTACACATGATCATGAAAAAAAATGCTTGAGCAAAGCACAGTGACGTACGAAAATGTATGACGGCACTATAAAAGGGGAAGTTCCATTTGGAAGGCGCCACCCTTTGGGCTGCTTTTGCTGATCCTTTTGTTAGTAAAGTTCGGTGAGAGATGATTCGCGCTTTTCAGCCTCGTGCTCTTCAGTCCGTTACAGCGTGACAAATGTGCCATCTCCATTACGAACGCTAGTTTTACCAGAACGAGCGCTCCCGTCTCATCACTTGCTTCTGAGCATGCGCGTTTTTTTTCACGTCAGTAAAGCCTACACACGGCCGTTTTTCATGACGAGAAAAACGACGACGTGAAAAACGACGAGAAAAATTAGAGCATGTTCCAAATTTTTAATGCCCATTTTTCACGTTGTGAAAAATGCTCTGGAGCCCACACACGATCGTTTTTAATGAGCAAATTAAAAAATGGCATTTTTCTCGTCATGAAAAACAGTCGTGTGTACGCGGCATTAGAAGGAGATCGTCCAGATAGCCCACGATAACAATGCCTCGCTCTCTCAGCAAAGCTAGAACCGGGGCAAGCACTTTGGTGAAAACCCGTGGTGCCGATGCTAGGCCGAAGGGAAGTGCCACAAACTGATAGTGGACCTCGCCAATGGCAAAGCGCAAAAACTTCTAGTGACTTGCGCAGATCAGGACGTGCAAGTAGGCGTGCTTGATGTCCAAGGACGCCAGAAAATCCCCTTGGTGGAGTGTCGCGATCACTGTGCAAATGGATTCCATACAGAATTTTTGTACCTTCACATTCAAGGCCTTAAGGTCCAGAATTGTCCAGACCCCGTCCTTCTTTGGAACAACCACCAGGTTCGAGTAAACCCCCTGAAACCTCTCCTGTGTCGGAACCGGCACAATTACTCCGTACCCGAGCAAATCCTGTACAACAGCCCCCAAGAGGGCTGCCCGGCAGGCAGGGAGGAGAGGCAGGCTTGAGGGAAAGAATTTGGGGGGGGGGGGGTCCACGAGCGGAACTCTATCCTGTATCCCGAGGTGACCACCTCGCACACCCACCGGTCGGAGATCCGGGAGGTCCACCGAACCGTGAACCTGCGAAGACGTCCCCCCACCCCAGAGTCGGGCAGGGGCAAGATTTCATGCGGTGGCGGGCTTGGGAGCCAGCTTGGTTGGCTTACGCACCCAGGGACGCTTCTGTCCCCCAGCCGCACTTTTTTCAGTCTGGGAGGGCTTAACCGTGGATTCTGACTGACGAAAAAACGTATTCGCCGGAAAGAAGGTCACCCCGTTCGGATCGGCACACACCGCGATCTCGGCCTTAGGAAAGGCCGCGGCTTCAGCCTAGCTCCGGAGCCGCGGCCATCTTGGTACACCCGGGGGCGGCGGCCGCCTTGTGACGTCATCACCCCTCGCTGCTCCTGGATTTGAACTGGCCGGCGGGAGAGACTAAAGTAAGTGGGGGAGATGCCCATTACTGGGGGAGATTGTGGATATTACATACGGGGGGAGATTGTGGATATTACATACGGGGGGGGGGGGAGATTGTGGATATTACATACAGGGGGGAAGATTGTGGATATTACATACAGGGGGGAAGATTGTGGATATTACATACAGGGGGGAAGATTGTGGATATTACATACAGGGGGGAAGATTGTGGATATTACATACAGGGGGGAAGATTGTGGATATTACATACAGGGGGGAAGATTGTGGATATTACATACAGGGGGAAGATTGTGGATATTACATACAGGGGGGAAGATTGTGGATATTACATACAGGGGGAAGATTGTGGATATTACATACAGGGGGAAGATTGTGGATATTACATACAGGGGGAAGATTGTGGATATTACATACAGGGGGAAGATTGTGGATATTACATACAGGGGGAAGATTGTGGATATTACATACAGGGGGAAGATTGTGGATATTACATACAGGGGGAAGATTGTGGATATTACATACAGGGGGAAGATTGTGGATATTACATACAGGGGAAGATTGTGGATATTACATACAGGGGAAGATTGTGGATATTACTGGGGGGGGGGGGGGGGGGGAATGACGTGGATATTAGTATTTTTTTTTTTTTTTTTGCCGATCCGAAAATGATCCGATCTGTGGCTCTGATCCGAGGATCGATCCGATCCGTGAGTTTTTTGATCCGTTGCACCCCTACCAACAAGGCAAACCTAGTTCTACTCACCACTCTTGACCTCCTGTCAGTGGGGTCCTTGAATGCGGGAGTCCCCTCTATTGGGAGCGTGGTAGCCTTATTCAAACGGGCGACCGGGGGGGGGGTCGACCACTGGGGGGAGGGCCCATTTTTTAACCAGGGCCTCCTCGAAGGGGTATCTTATGGATAGACGCCGCGGGACCGTCAAAGTCTTCTGCGGCTTATCCCAGACTTGGTCAATGAATTTATCAAAAAAAGGCACATATGGAAAGACCTTTTTTGAAGAAATGGCTTTAAAGGAACCAAAGGAAACAGCCTCCACCTGAGGTTCCTCAGCCGCACCATTCAGCTTGAGAGTATCCCTCACAGCATCAATGAGTTCACTTACAAGCGCCCTGTCAGTTACTGGCTCAGAACTGGGGTCTTCCTCACAAGGAATGTCCTGTTCAAAAACATTAAAATCATCAGAGCTAGGCCCATATCTGAGTCAGAGCACTCCCCTACTGGAGAATGTGTGGGGAGAGGGCGCTTTATAGCTCCCTTGCGCTCACACACTGCTTCCATCCTGACAAGGAATGATTCCAGGACTGCCGACAACTGGTCCATAGGGACCGCAGGTGCAGGAGCACTGCCTGTTGCCTCTGACAAGTGTGGGGAAGCAGGTGAACCAGACTCCATACTCGCCACCCTCTGAGACCTTAAACACTATAAAGTGAATAATATAGTCTACCCACTGGCTGTGCTGAGGCTGAGGAGGGGATACCCAGAGGACTCACCAACCCTTGTAAGGACCACTCAGCTCTGCTGTACGTCACCGCGCTGCCAGCGCGAGTGAAGTCTGAGAAGAGTGTAAGGAGATTCGCGCCGCAGCAGCGGCAATAGAGACCGAAAGTGAAAGCGCCGCGGCTTCAGGAAAATGGCCACCGGCCGCGTGTAAGCAGCGCCATTGATCCGCGGCAAGATGGCCGCCGAGCGCAGCGTAAACAATAATAGCTAGTGGTGCAACGGATCGGTGGTGATCCGTGATCCGAACGGGTCACCCTGTTCGGATCGGATCACCACGCGATCCGCGGAGCGCACCGGAGCCTCGGCCATAGGAAAGGCCGCGGCTTCGGCCTAGCTCTGGAGCAGCGGCCATCTTAGTACACCCGGCGGCGCCGCTGTAATGACGTTTCGTCGCCGCCATCTTGCTCCACTCACACTCCTGCACAGTAATCATAGTAAGAAGGGGCCAAGCGGACATCTTGTTACACCCAACGTAGTTTTACATTTTACAGTTATTTTCAACACAAAATGGAGTTTATATGCTTAAATACATTGTTTGTAAATCCAACAGACTGTTTACATGTTACATTTTAAAAGCAGCAGCAAACCTGCTGACCTTACATGCTTGCTAATGTGACAGAACACCTCTGATTATCACATTTAACTAAATGTTAAATGTGACAATCAGTGGTGTTCTGTCACATTAGCAAGCATGTAAGGTCAGCAGGTTTGCTGCTGCTTTTAAAATGTAACATGTAAACAGTCTGTTGGATTTACAAATAATGTATTTAGGCATATAAACTCCATTTTGTGTTGAAAATAACTGTGAAATTTAAAACTCCGGTGGGGGTAACAAGATTTGTGTTATTTTTTTTTTATTTTTTTTGCCGATCCGAAAATGATCCGATCCGTGACCCCTGATCCGAGGATCGATCTGATCCGTGAGTTTTTTGATCCGTTGCACCCCTAGTAATAGCCATGCCAGCTAATGGCTTTTCCAAACACTCACACCTCACAGCCCCAGATATGAGCTCCCCCCGCCAGGCCAGAGTGACCCCCCAAGTACCCCCACACAGCACAGCGCCAGTACAGGGTGCAGAGAGCAGCATAACAGGGGGGAGACAGGGAGAAACCCCCCAGACAGAGAAACACAGCCAGCATGTACTCACCTGAAGCAGGAGAGACTACTTACCCGTCCCATAGGGACCCACTGGCTTGTTTCAGACAGACCCATCACAGGAGTAGTACTGAGTAGCTGTCGGCCCGGTCCAACACGAAAGATACAGCAGGTACTGTTCAATCTTGTGAGGACCGTGGGAGCATAAAAGCCACCCGGCCACCCCTGGATTCACGGGGCATGTCATGAACTGAGTCTCACGCACACAAGGCGAGGATCAGCGCGCTCGATGGTCGGACAGGGAAGACTACGAGGAAACCAGTGTACCCAACCTGTTGCCCAGCCGACAGTTGATTGAAGGTCTCAAAAATAAAATAAAATTCCCAAAGGAATAAAAATAAAATCTTCCAGGAGACTGGCTCCTGAGAGAGCCACGTCTTCTCCTTCTGCTAGGCAGAAAAAAACTGAGGCTGCTGGCTGCAGGTAAAAGGGTTATGTCCGGAGGGAATGCCCCCCTGGGCGGGGCTGTTCAGCTCTGGTTTGTTCTATAAAATGTATGTTTCTAACATTCTGCCTAGATCTTCTCCTGCGAGCAGGGACATATGCCCACATGTTTCAATATTAGAGCTGTGTCAGTCCATGGACGATAAGAGAAAAAGTGTTTATAAATGGATTAACGGATGACCCAACCCAATGATTCATCCATGACACCTTAACGACCAGCATTTCCCTTTTTCTTCAGCTGACAACACAACCATAATACATACAAGACATCAGTGAGTAATTCCTAGAACTTCTTAGTACAACAATAATAATGTCTTGTTTTTATGATGGTATATACATCCGCGCATATATATATATATATATATATATATATATATATATATATATTAGGGCTGTGGAAATTAACTATTAATTCCTCGATTAATTGTTTTGATTGGTACTCACCTCTCCCCCTAGTTCCGGGTCTTCAGGGAGATCCGGTGATGCCACAGACACTGGCGGGGCTTGCCGTGTCCATCTGAAGGGCTCCTTTGCTGTGCCTTCATATCTGCATGTCGGTGGGACCTTACTATCTGCCACACGCAAGGGCGGTTACACTTCCCTCTATCAACCTGGGATTCTACAGCCATCCACTGGGAGTTGTGATAGTTCCCTTCACAGGACATCTACATGCCGACAGACTGATGTTAGCCGCTCCTCAGCTGGATTCAGCAGTGGTATCGTTGTATACATTTTTAAACCAGTATCATACTTAGCTACATGTTTTTATGACTGCTTTTGCTACCGTTTGTTATTACTCGCACCATTTTTACAGTTTATGTAGCTACATCGATTTTATCTCCAGTGCAATATTTATTTTGTTACCTACTTGAAAACTATAAAAGTTTTAATGCTATGCCCATCGAGCGCTGCCTTTGTGTGTTTTTTGTATCCTGCTATCGATTTTCCAGTGGTTGGTAGCTGCACTGGGAATCAGCCTGCAAGGAGATCAGCTAAAAGTAGTGTGATCTATGTGCGTTATAATTAATCGAAAATTAGTCGATTAAAAAAAAACAAAAAACGATTAATCGAACATGAAAATTTTAATCAGTAACAGCCCATATATATATATATATATATATATATATATATATATATATATATATATATATATATAAATAATTATTATTTTTTTTTTTTTATTAGAGCTGGGCAATTTTCTAAAAAAAATTTAAAAAAAACTCGATTCAAATCTTTTTTTTTTTTTTATGGGCACCGAAGCCGCAGCCTAGCCTAAAATCTCCTGGCCGCAGCTCCTCAGTACCCGCGCTGATCCTGGTGGAAAAAAAAAAAATCGACTTGCTGAAAATTTTAATCGATTTGACCTCTCAACTCAATTCAAGATTTAAATAGATTTTTTTTCCCCAGCCATATATATATATATATATATATATATACTAGGGAGGGTTAAAAAAAGGCAACACAATTCTGTAACTTTTCTTGAAATATATACCGTATATGTTTTTGCAACCTCATTACTATTAATTCCTCTGATAGCACTTTGTACCCTCTTCCTGTCTACATGCACTCCAGTAATGGATGCACAGCATTTCTCCAGGCAGCTTTATTGATGGTGACATCAGCAGACCCTGCTGATGTCACCTTGTCTCTTTGGCAGCCTGTCTCAACCTTTTCAACACAGAGGAACCCTTGAAATAACTTTCTGGTCTCAGGGAACCCCTGCTAAATATTACTACATCTACATTAGTGTGATGGTCGGTGGGAAAAATTCTCCTTACACTTGTGGTCATTTGGAAGAATGTCCACCTTACAGATAGCGAAAAAGATCATTGGTGTCAGTGGGAACTTATCTGAGAGGCAGAAATTGCTCAAGGAACCCATCGATGAACCCTAGGGTTCTGTGGAACCCCGATTGAGAAACCCTGCTCTAGACCAATGCTTCTCAAACGTCTTTCAATCAAGGCACCTTTTAAAACTCTGCACAAATCTCTTTTGCGCAAACCAATCAATATACGCTTATTGCGATTTTTTTTTTTTTACCAAAAATAAGTAGAATACATATCGGCCTAAACTGAAGAAAATAATGGTTTTAAAAAATAAACAAAAAATTGGGGATATTTATTATAGCAAAAAAAGTTAAAGATATTGTGTTTTTTTCAAAATTGTCGCTCTTTTTTTGTTTATAGCGCAAAAAACTAAAAACCGCAGATGTGAGCAAATACCACCAAAAGAAAGCTCTATTTGTGGGGGAAAAAAAAAACGTACATTTTGTTTGGGTACAACGTCGCACAACCTGCAGTTAAATTGACAGTGCCGAATCGCAAAAAAATGGCCTGATCATTGAGCAGCCAAATCTTCCGGGGCTGAAGTGGTTAAAGGAGGTATTAAAACGCAAAAGCAAACTTATTATATTGCAGCTTACCAATTCTTAGATGCCATGGCTGCATTAGGCCCCTTTCACACTGAGGCGTTTTTCAGGCATTTTAGCGCTAATAATAGCGCTGTAAAAACGCCTGAAATAATCCTGCCCCAGCATTCTCAACGTGAAAGCCCTGAGGGCTTTCACACTGAGGCATTGTGCTGGTTGTGCGTTGGAAAACAGCTTTTTTGGAGCATCTTTGGGGCACATAAAATAGCGCTGTAAAAACGCCTATCCCCATTGAAATGAATGAGTACCGCGGTAAAACCGCATAGGTGTTAGCAAGTTGCGATTGATGCTGTCTGGTACCTCCGGTCATCTGGTCCAGGTTGAAGGCCCATAGAGACATTGCGCGTAACTGCTGGAGGGTTTTTAAAGGGGAGTTCCAGCCTTTTTTATGTTCATTAAAAGTCAGCAGCTACAAAAAGTGTAGCTGCTGGCTTTTAATAAACAGACACTTACCTGCTCCACTGTCCATCCACGCGGCCACCCGAAGCTTCGCTCCTCTCCCCCCCCCTCTCCGGCCGCGCCTCCATTCTAACTGGGCACCCGGCCGTGACAGCTTTAGGCTTCACGGCCGGGCACTCACTGCGCATGCGCGATCGGCGCTCCCTGAGTGGACAGACGATCACCTGGGACCTGTCACGTGTCCCAGGTGATCGCCTACAGGGAGGGGCCGCCAAAAGGCGATATGACGAGTCGCCTAATCGTTCCCTGGGCGGAAGGAGGAAGTCCCACTCCCCCCCCAAAAAAAAATTACATGCCAAATGTGGCATGTAAGGGGGCGAGGAGTGGATTAAGCGGAAGTTCCACTTTTGGGTGGAACTCTGCTTTAAAGTTGTATTTTAAAGCTTGTTTGCGAGTATGAATTTTATCATTATAATTTATGAATAAACCTTGCCATTGGTAATGCACTAGGTCAGTGCGTCCTCCTTTTCTTTTTATTTGTTCCTGCCTAGCAACATGACAGAGATCTACTGCTCCCTGTCATCGGGAGCAGTGATTTCTGTCCTGTTCTAGGTAGCCCCCCCCACAGTTAGAATCACTCCCTAGGACCCCTTCATCGCCCCCTAGTGTTTAACCCCCTTCCCTGCCAGTGTCATTTACACAGTAATCCGTGCATTTTTATAGCAGTGATCGCTGTATAAATGACAATGGTCCCAAAATAGCGCCAAAAGGTGTCCGATTTGTCTGCCATAATGCCGCAGTCACAATAAAAATAAAAAAAATAGCTGACCGCCGCCATTACTAGTAAAAAAAAAAAAATGCCATAAATCTATCCCCTATTTTGTAGACTCTAACTCTTGCGCAAACCAATCAATACACGCTTATTGCAATTTTTATTACCAAAAAAAAGGACGACTTAATCGGCCTAAACTGAGGAGAGAGAGAGAGAGAGAGAGAGAGAGAGAGAGAGAGAGAGAGAGAGAGAGAGAGAGAGAGAGAGAGAGAGAGAGATTTAGGTGGTATTTGATCATCTCTGCAGTTTTTTTTTTGCACTATAAACAAAAAAAGCAATATTTTTTACCATATCCCCCCAAAAAATAATATATATATATTTTTTTTTTGGGATATTTATTATAGCAAAAAATATTGCTTTTTTTTCAAAATTGTCGCTTTTTTTTGTTTATAGTGCAAAAAATAAAAACCGCAGAGATGATCAAATACCACCAAAATACAGCTCGATTTGTGGGGGGAAAAAAGGACATCAATTTTGTTTGGGTACAGCGTCGCACGACCGCGCAATTGTCAGTTAAAGCGACGCAGTGCCGTATCGCAAAAAGTGCTCTGGTCAGAAATGGGGTAAATTCTTCCGGGGCTGAAGTGGTTACCCTATAGCGGGAAGTGTCTGAACAAGGACCTTTAATGGTAGGATCTCCGTATATTGGGAGGTCTGTACCTCTGGACACACCCAGGACTGGGATGTAAACAATGCAGGATCCTGTACACCGCACCCCGGACACGCAGTTGCGAAGCCCTACAGGCTTCCATGCAACAACAAAAAAAAAAAAAACACACAGTAAATGTTGAATTTTTTTGTTTTCTCTATAAAACATCGGTGAACGTATTCCATTTTTGCCTGCGACATTTTTCAGCTAATCCCCCACTATTGGACTAGTTCGTTTTTCTTTTTTTTCTCTTCTTAGCGACCTATACTTGTCACCTGGGAGTATTGTAGGAGGATGACCCCCCATACACGGCTATCAGTGGGCTCACATCAGGAAAGGTGGAGCTGCTGACAGAAGTAAACAAACAGCTTTCCCTCGTACTGCCAGGGAGGATGAAACAAGACCGCTGATTTGTTGTCACGGGCAACGGCTGCCTCTGTGAGAATGAAACAAGACATATGATTGGTTGCTACGGGAAACGGCTGCGCATTACCGGCTTCCCTATACACCATACTGCCTTTGTTAGGACAGGTGACAGGTCCCTTGTCAGCTCCCTCCCCCCGCTCACCTCCTCGTTTTATCGCCTCAGCCGCCCAGTGACCAGCTCCTGACAGACCGAGAGCTCTCCGACCAACGTCCGCCGATATTTAACAACGACCAGCCCGGGCTCAAAGCGCTCTCCTCCGCCAACCGCTGATGTCACGCCCCCACGTGGTACGAGTGTGTGTTTTTTTAAAAATGCAACTGTGTATCCTCGTTCTACGGGGAACGCCCATAGGCCCTGTTCTGTTAGACACGCCTACCTGCGGGTTAATGGCCAATGGCTGGGCCCCGAGCCAGAGGGGCTCGCCGTTGCTAGGAGGCAACCCGCATTACGGGCAAAGCTATGGGCGGCAAGGCTCGGCGCCTATTGGTTTGGCGAGAGCCAATCGCGGGCAAGAGTGGGATGTGGGCGGCGCTGGTGGTGTTTTTTAAACGCGGAGGGTTTTACGTTAGAGCCAGAGTGTCTGAGGTGAAGAGTTCAGGGGAGTGTGGCGGGGCGCCGCTCACCTCTGTGTAACCTCAGCCCTAGCTATGTGTGTGTGTGTGTTCAATATACTGAGCCCCAAACTTCCAATACACCGTACACACATACCTCGCCCAATGTCCTTATACACCGTACAGACATAGTTGTGCGCAGCTTATGGCATTAGGGTTTGCACCCCAAATGTATTAACACATGAACGGTGTCAGTAGAGCAGAGGTTGGTGTCAGTAGGGCCAGTGGCGTCACTAGGGTTGGTGTCACCCGGTGCGAAAAAAAATGGTGTCACCCCCCAACAACTATAGTCCCCCCTCAGTACAGACCCCCCTCCACTAACTACAGACCCCACTCCCACAGTATAGATCCCTTCCCTCAGTACAAACCCGCTCCACTAAATACAGACTCTCCGCCATCAATATAGACCCGCCTCCCTCAGTATGAACCCCCACCTCAGTGCAGACCGCTCCATCAGTACAGACACCCCCACCTCAGTGCAGACCCCCTCAGTTACAGACACCCCCCCTCAGTTACAGACACCCCTCGTACAGACACCCCCCTCAGTAACAGACACCCCCTCGTACAGACTCCCCCTCGTACAGACCACCCCTCAGTTACAGACACCCCCTCAGTTACAGACCCCCCTCAGTACAGACACCCCCCTCAGTACAGACACCCCCTCGTACAGACTCCCCCTCGTACAGACACACCCTCAGTTAAAGACCCCCCCTCAGTTAAAGACCCCCCCTCAGTTAAAGACCCCCCCTCAGTTACAGACACCCCCCTCAGTTACAGACACCCCCCTCAGTACATACACCCCCCTCAGTACAGACACCCCCTCAGTACAGACACCCCCACCTCAGTACAGACCGCTCCATCAGTACAGACACCCCCACCTCAGTGCAGACCTCCTCAGTTACAGACACCCTGCTCAGTTACAGACACCCCTCGTACAGACACCCCCTCAGTTACAGACACCCCCTTGGTACCAGACCCCCCTCAGTACAGACACCCCCTCAGTTACAGACACCCCCTTGGTACCAGACCCCCCTCAGTACAGACACCCCCTCAGTTACAGCCCCCCTGGTGCAAACTCCCCCTAGTGCAGACCCCAGCAGTACAGACACCCCCTCCTCCCATCAGTAAAGATGCCCCCCTTACCTTACAGACCTCAGAACAGAGCGGCAGATACACACAGCGGTGTGTCTCTCGAGCGCGGGCTCCTCCTCCTCCTCTGTGGATGTAAACAGAGAGGAGGCAGAGGGGGCGGCGGCTTCCTTCCGCTCCGCTGAGGGACACAGCCACAGCGTGAGCCTAAGGCACAGGGCAGCGGGCAATGTCAGTGTGGTGCCGCTGCGCTACCCACGGGTGTCACCCCTCTGGTGGGTGTCACCCGGGTGCGGCCCGCCCCCCCCGCACCTGGCTAGCAACGCTAGTGCGTGTCGTCACATCATCACAGTGCAGTGTGATGATGTGACAGGCTGAGTCGCTCGCTGGCTCTGTAGGGTAGGGAGGAGGATTGGAATTTAGGAATAGGAAGAATAAGGAGCCGGAGGACACACACCAGGCGCGGCCGCGGTGCTGGAGGTGTTGTTCCAGGCTTCCAGCCCAGCGGGGTGAAATTAATCAATGAATGGGTCAGCTGTAAAAAAAAAAAAAAAAAAAATGAAAAAAAAAAAAAAAAGGGAGGGTGTCACCCCTCTAGCGGGTGTCACCCGGGGGCGGACCGCACCCCCCGCACCCCCCTAGCAACGCCTCTGAGTAGGGCCGTGGACAGTGTCAGTAGCTTTTAATTTGTATTATTTTAATCTTTTTATTTTTTACAGTTTTTCTTCGGGGGCATTTGGGCAATATGCACCTTAAGCGGTGATTAGGGTGTGCCCAGGCACCACCCCTGCACACGCCTATGTGTACAGACAAATATTTACCTCACCCCAATGTCCCTATACACCATACACACACAGACATTTCCCTCACCCCAATGTCACTATACACCATACACACAGACATTTCCCTCACCCCAATGTCCCTATACACCGTACACACAGACATTCACCTCACCCCAACATTCCTATACACCGTACACACAGACATTTCCCTCACCCCAATGTCCCTATACACCATACACACAGACATTTCCCTCACCCCAATGTCCCTATACACTGTACACACAGATATTTCCCTCACCCAACGTTCCTATACACCGTACACACAGACATTCACCTCACCCCAACATTCCTATACACCGTACACACAGACATTTCCCTCACCCCAACGTTCCTATACACCGTACACACAGACATTCACCTCACCCCAACATTCCTATACACCGTACACACAGACATTTCCCTCACCCCAATGTCCCTATACACCGTACACACAGATATTTCCCTCACCCAACGTTCCTATACACCGTACACACAGACATTCACCTCACCCCAACATTCCTATACACCGTACACACAGACATTTCCCTCACCCCAATGTCCCTATACACCGTACACACAGATATTTACCTCACCCAACGTTCATATACACTTTACACACAGACATCCCAAATCTCCCGCAAGTCACACTTTTAACCCCCGCTAACAGCTGAATAAGGGTTAAAACCACCCGCACCGCTGCCCATTCATTTCAAAATGCAGGAGCAGTGTATACACCTTCACCGCTCCAAAGATGCTGCCTGCTTGCAAACGTTTTTTTACCGTCCTGCCAGCGCATCACCTCAATGTGAAAGCCCTCGGGCTTTCACATTGAGACTGCAGGGGAGACGTTTTTCAGGCGCTATTTTTAGCCCAAAAGCGCCTGAAAAACGTGTGAAAGGGGTTTTTACACTCTCCCTTCTCTCTGAAGCAGACAGTACTCATTCAAAAAACATTTACTAGTAAAAAAGACAAAGAGACACAGATTGCCTATGTATGTCAAAAACTGCAAACTTTAATTGGCACTGATCAGGCTGCATTTAATTGGGAGGGCGCACTGGGGCGGCGCTGGCGCGTCACTTCCCTGAAATGAGTTTGCCACCTCCCTGAAATTAGTTTTTGCAGGGTGGGATGTCTGCAGATATTTACCCTTAGACCCCTTTCACACTGGGGCAGGGGCGGTGTCGGCGGTACAGCGCCGCTATTTTTAGCTGGCGCTTTACCATCAATTTATCGGCGCTATTTGGCCAATAGCGGATCGCTTTTACCTTCGCTAGCGGCCGAGAAGGGGCTAAAACCGCCTGAAAAGCGCTGTTGCAGCAGCACTTTGCTGGCGGTATAGCCGCCGTGCCCATTCATTTCAATGGGCAGGAGCGGTGGAGGAGCGGTATACACACCACTCCAAAGATGCTGCTAGGAGAACTTTTTTTAGCATCCTGCCAGTGCATCGCCTCAGTGTAAAAGCCCTCGGGTGAGGAGCGGCTCTTTCTATGACATTATATATTTTATTGCAAATTTAAACTTGAAGTTTCCATGTTCCAGCACTTAGACCCCTTTCACACTGGGGCGCATTGCTGAAAATAGCGCCTGCAAAGCGCCCCAGTGTGAAAGGGGTCTAAGTGCTGGAACATGGAAACTTCAAGTTAAATTTGCAATAAAATGTATAATGTCATATTATGGCAAGTTCTCCTGCCATATACCCAGCACTCAGCTCTTTACAGAGGAATCTGCTAGGGCTGCCATTGTAACATCAAATATTATAAAGATGTAGCACACAGACCCTTTTTTCCTGCCTACCTTCACTTGATTAAACACTAAAAGTGTGAAACTAGTCAGCTTTATACCAGAATTTTGTAACTTGCTGTGCTGTATTTGGATTTTTGAAGATTTTACATAATAAAGGCTTTTTATTGGAGTGCTGCTGTCCAGAAGACTTGATCTTTTGTTTCACTTGCAGGGGTAAAGGAACACCATGCCACATGCCCGTATCCTCCTGGTATAAGAGGTTGAGCGGTGTTCTTACAATTTTGGGTCCTGCAGCGAGTTACCTCCCTCCATTGGTTCTCGTCCCTAGAATGTAGGGAAAAGTCTATTCTTTCCCGAAAGAAGGCCAATGTCCAGACAGCAGACAAGTTTATTTTCTTTATTTTCCTTGCTTGAAACAATATGGGAAAAAGGTTGAAGACAGCAATAGGATTAGGTAGGGATATGGGTTCAGGCACGTGGCACCCAGTCACCCTATTCTCCACTCAAGCCTGAGTGGGTATTGCTCACCCGGATAGATCCCTCTCACAGTTCTAGCAGCCGGAGTGAAGCACGAACATGACACTTCAGATTTAGTCCCCTTCAAAGACAAGTTCAGGAGATCCTCTGCCACAGAATCCTTTAGTTCCTGAATTTAGAACTTCCTAACGCCTGTAGATTATTAGGGACCATAGGTGCCAATGGGGCACACTACAGGAGCTATCTTGCAACTCACGAATCCTTCCCTCTGATAGGCAACCAGGCCTTTCCGAGACCGTGACTTCCTTCACCGATCCATCGGACAGGTCCTCCCCCAGTTTCCTCTGTTTCAGAGTGGGCCACCCTCACCTGGGCTCCCTGGGACTCCAGTGGTTGGTTGTAGACCCAGCTGAAGTTACTGGGTCTACCTGGAACTCTGTAGCCTCGGGCTAAAAGGTGCCCGAGACTCCTCGACCAGTTCACGCACCCCCCGGCCAGCAGGGCCAAAGGGCACGACTTCGCCACCAGGGGTCCTCCTTGGAATAACCCCAGCACACTACCCCAGATCATGGCGTCTGCCCTTTATGTACCCTCTCCCGGCATGCGCAGCATGCAAAAACCCACCCACCACACGGTAGCCGAGAGAGGACACCCAATCACACCACAACGCCACCTGTGGTTCTCCTCAAGACCTGGGCAACAGCGCCACCCACATGTCAAGGGGAACTATACTCCAGGCAGCAGAGCAGAGTCCAAACTAACAGAATTGGAGAACCTGAGCCAAACTATTGCTCAGGCTGCCCTTAAATTTAGAGCATAGCGACCCCAATTTTGGGGGTCCGCTACAAAGACTTTTGGCATAATCTACTGAAAACTTCTATTTGCAATATACATTAGCAAAAAGTGGCATACCTTGGGGAGTAGGACATGAAGAACAGTCAGCCTCGGGTAGAGAAAACTGGGGAAGCTCTAAAATCACATTCCAATTCACCTGCATATACAAGCAGCACCCAGTGGCAGGAAGGGAGAAGTGCTTGTCTAGAGGGAAGCCAGGGGTGCTGTCCATTTTATAACACTGGGAAGGGAAGCGGGAGCGTGTCAACAGCTCAGTAACATTCCGCCACTTCGGCTGCTGTCTTTCTGAGTGACAGGCTCAGCCGGGAGATTACCCGGCGCTCGCAGGTGTCCGTGAGTTGAAGCCAAATACGGGAGTCTCAAGCGACTCGCGGGAGACTTGAGATGTCTGTATACACCGTAGACACAGACATTTACCTCACCCATCGTTCCTATACGCCGTACACACAGACATTTACCTCACCCAAAATTCCTATACACACAGACATTTACCTCACACCAACGTTCCTATACACCGTACACCCAGACATTTACCTCACACTATTCACAACACTTCTAATAAGACGCTGGAAATTATACACCAGTGTTCTAGTTGTATAAACGGACTGTTGGGGATGATTTCTGTGAGTCCTATGCCCTAAGGGTGACGTTAGGCAGGCAATTGTGCCGCTACCGACAAATTACAGATGGCAGAATCACTAAAGTTGACCGTATACTATGTGATTTTTGGCCGGTTCATAAGGGGTGCAGGTGTGCCGGACTAATGGCTTTCTCTGGGGTCTGTCATTTTTTTTACAAGCACGTGATTAGAGCCTGAGTCTCTAATTGGCTTGTAAAAAATTAAGCCTCCCACTTATGATATTAGCGAATCAATTTTCGCCATCGGTTTCCGGCTTCTCGTCCGGGCCATTAAGGACAGGAGGCCGATCTAAAGAAGACTGGGTTAACGTGGAAGTCGTGGTGCCGGGTATCAGGGGAGCTGTGACTGATGGAGGTCTCTGTTTGTGGGGTGTGTGCAGACCTGGTGACACGTACCTTGGGAATAAGCCTGACGCGCAGAGGGAGACCTCTCGTACCGCCCTGGTTCGGGGATCACTGGGGTTGAGACAGTGACCGTAGGAGCACAGTGAGGTATGAGTGCCTGCAGAGTTCTCTAAGATTGGAGATGATTACCAATGAGAAAGGCTGGAGCGCTGTAGGTTCAGGTCAGCTGGATGCAGGTCAGCGGATGCAGGTCAACGGATGCTGGTTACTGGTTAGCTGGATGCAGGTCACTGGATGCAGGTGCCCGGATGCAGGTCAGCGGATGCAGGTGTGCCTGAGAGCAACAGGCGCACGCAAGTGCAGACGACAGGCAGAAGAGAAGTCAGACAAGCCAGGTTATACACGGAGGATCAGTTCAGGCAAAAGCAGCAGGCAGGGAATGGTCAGAGTTCAGGCTGGATTCGGCAACAGAGGATCTGGCAGACAGGTATACAGAGCAGGAAGCCAAAGGTCAGGGCTGGAGATGGCAGCGGAGTCAGAGAGCCAGGTCAGTATGATATCAGGTGCAGGTTCAGGATCAGGTCTCAGGATAAGTTGCAGATCAGACAGCAAAGACACAGTGCTGCTGAGGGGTTTAAATAAGGCAGCCTGTTGCCAAATCACTGAAATCAGTCTGCACTATTGACCGTTAGGTGGCAGATGCCTGACATTGCCCCCCCCCCCTTATGGGCAACCTCCGGGTGCCCAAAAGAGCTTTTTTTTGAGGGTGGCTGTGGAAGAAGGCCTGGATCAGCTCTTGGGCATGCACATTCTGCTTGGGTTCCCAGGAGTTCTCCTCTAGTCCATACCCCCTCCACTTGACCAAGTATTGTAGTCGATTACCTCTTCTCCTGCAGTCTACGATAGAATCCACCTCATATTCCTCATCTCCGTCAACCATCACGGGTTCAGGTGGCCCCGATCCTCTGTCTGGGAAGGGCTCAGGTACTGTGGGTTTCAGCAGGGACACGTGGAACACTGGATGGATCTTAAGCGAATCAGGTAAAATAAGTTCATAAGATACTTAATTTAGTTTTTTCTTGACTGGAAAAGGGCCAATAAACTTTGGTTCCAATTTCTTTGAGGGACAAGCCATTCTATGATTGGTAGTAGACAACCACACTTGGTCTCCTGGTTGGAGGCACAATTCGCCTCTTCTCTTTCGGTCATATATTCTCTTATTAGTTGCCTTTGCCTTGACCATAGTCTCCTGTAACAATTTGTTGTTGCGACCCAGGAAGTCAACAGTATTCTGTACCGCTGGAACTGGAGATTCAGGGATAACTTAGGTAAGAAGACAGCATGGAACCCATAATTTGCAAAAAATGGAGACTGACCCATAACTGAGTGACTGGCATTATTGAAGGCCAATTCTGCCAACGGTAATAGTGCTACCCAATCGTCTTGAACAAATGTGGTAAAGCATCGTATATATTGCTCAAGAGTCTTGTTCGTCCTCTCGGTTTGTCCATTTGTCTGAGGATGGTAGGCAGAGGACAAGAGGACATAGATAATTCAATTTTCAGGGCTTGGCATAGTGCCTGACATAGTGCCTTCCAAAAGCGAGAGGTGAATTGGACCTCGGTCAGACACAATGTTGGTTGGAACTCCGTGTAGCCTTACAATCTCCCGGATAAACGCGGTTTCCATGGCAGAAGGCGTCTTTTTCAGGGGTATGAAGTGGGCCATCTTGGAGAGACGGTTGACCACTACAAGGATGGCTGTATGTCCTTCGGATGGGGGTAACTCGACTATAAAGTCAATGGCTATCATACTCCAGGGACGGTCAGGGACTGGTAATGGTCTTGGAAGACTCCAGGACTTGGTCCTAGCAGATTTGCTTTGGATACAAACATCATATGACTGCACATATTCTTTGCAATCCTTCTCAAGCTTGGGCCACCAGAACATGCGCTGAATCAGGTCAAGGGTCTTGTGGATGCCGAAATTGCCAGCCAAGGGATGATCGTGACACAGGCTCAGAACTTTGGTCTGGAAACTTGCCGGTACAAAAATGTTACTGTCTTTCCAAAGTAACCCATCCCTGGGTATCAAAGACACGCCTGGTGGACTGGCCATTCCTGCTGAAACTTGCTTTAAGCTGGACATCAGATCTGTCTGTCTGGATCAGCAAAAAGTTGCCTTCAGATAGAATAGTATCCGGAACTGAGGCATCTTTTGGATCATCGAACATACGTGAGAGAGCGTTTGGCTTGGTGTTTCTTGATCCTGGCCGATAGGTGATGTGAAATGAAAATCTGGAAAAGAATAGCGCCCACCGTGCTTAACGCGGCTTCAGGCGCTTGGCAGTTCTCAAATACTCCAGATTTTTGTGATCCATATAAATAAGTATGGGATGTGCTGCGCCCTCCAAGAGAAACTCTTCTAGTGCGGCCGTAATGGCCAAAAGTTCACGATCCCCCACATAGTAATTTATTTTGCCTGCGGAAAGTTTACAGGAGAAAAAGGCTATGGGATGCATGAGATCTTTGAGGCCTTGACGCTGGGAGATAACCGCCCCTATGGCTTTTTCGAAGCATCTACCTCAGGTAGGTGAGGTAGTGCGGGATCTGGGTGGCTCAGGATGGGAGCAGAGGTAAAAAGTTCCTTCAGTGTAGAAAAGGCAGCCTGGGCCTCGGAGTTCCAGTGGAAACGGATGTTCTGCTTTGTGAGCTGAGTAATTGGGGAAATGATTGCATAGAATCCTTTTATAAATCTCCTGTAAAAATTGGCAAAGCCAAAAAAACGCTGCACCCTTTTCTTGTCTGAGGGTGCAGGCCAATCTAGCACAGCTGTGACCTTTTGTGGATCCATCTTGAACCCCTCCGTGGAAATCACCAGGCCCAAGAACTGAATACTCTGCCGCTCAAATTCACACTTTTCTGGCTTAGCATATAACCCGTGCTGACAGAGGCGGCAGAGTACCATCTTAACGTGTTTCCGGTGTTGATCCAAGGATGTAAAAAAGATCAGGATATCGTCAAGGTAAACGATTACAAAGATATCTAGCCAGTCTCTGAAGATATCGTTTACAAAGTGTTGAAAGGTGGCAGGGGCATTGCACAGGCCGAAGGGCATCACTAAATACTCATAGTGGCCGAACCTGGTACGGAAGGCCGTTTTCCATTCGTCCCCTGCATGGATACAAACTAAATTATAAGCTCCTCGGAGATCAAGTTTAGTAAATAGTAGTTCTCAGTCTCTGGAACAGCTCGGGCACCAGGGGTAAAGTATACTGGTTCTTAACCGTCACTTTATTTATGTAGCACTACCCCCGTAGGAGCTGCTGATTTAGATGTTGGGCCTACGTTCTGCCTATCAACCCCTTGGAATTGGCTCAAACCCTTCCTTGGCACAACTGGTATATACAGATATTGTGGAACCCACTGGTTGCTGGGTAACACAATAAAACGCCCACACAGTAAAATTGTAATATAAATTGTTACCTTGAAATGGCCACTTGTCCCACAGGGTAACAGAAGAACTGCACACAGGTTTGCATTTAACCAAGGTTGAACTTTACTTGGTAGGATATAAAAGTAAAACACGCTTATACATACAGTTGACTCTGCAGGGCCCTGCGAGAGTCAATAATAAAAGAAATAGCTAATATTATAGACAATATATTTTAACTTTCAGTGTTAATGTCTACTTATGTGGCTGAACTGTATGCTCGTGAGCTCCCCCTAGTGGGCAATACCACCCTGTGTCCCGTTACTGTCAGTTCTAGTCAGGCCTGACTAATTTTAATGTACAAGTTCCTCAGTGGTAGGAGTCTTCGCTAGCAAACGTTGGTGCACATACAAATTGTAATCCAAAGGGTGTTGAAGGGAAAACTGGACTCCCGCGATGCTTTTGGGAGTGTAACCCTTAGACGGTGCAAACGCCAAATTTAAACTGCGCACTATCACACAATGCACTAAGTTCTGGTGCATATCGCACTATTCTAGTGATGATGAGCCTTAACAGTCACAGGCCTAGCAAGTAGTTAATGATATCCTGGGCAGGTGCCCGCTCACCCGCATAGGCTTAGTTCGCCTGGCAGGTTCCGTTGCTGATGCTCCGGTACACAATCTCTCTGCTGTCCCAGTCCTCAGTCCCTCACTCAGCCACACGAGACGTCGGTAGGTGGAGATGCCTGGACACCTTGGAATGTCAGCTGGGCTTCCCAAAGGAGGATTCCTCTCTCTTTAGTAGGCAGGCCTCTCAGAAAACAGTAGGCCCAGATTATGCGGCCTACACACACACACACAGCAGGCCTCTCAGACGCTCCACTTGCTAGCAGGGCGATGTCCAGAGAGACCTTCCGTAGCTCCACCCCTCTTTTAAGTAAGCAGTCCCAGAAGGCCAAGCAACGAGGCAATGCACGTTGGGAGTAGAGCTGCACTGTGGGTACTATAGTCTTTTTACTAACCATGGCAAACTGAGTCTCTTTCTCCCTGTACTATGAGTTCCAGCATGCCTTGCTTTGATATCATTGAAAACAATAAGTAGATGCAATATAGAGATTGACCACCGGAGGGAGCCAAGTTCCTAGTTTTTCAACTGTAGTCTGTTTCTACATAGGAAAAACAGGAACCTTACTACATTTAGTTCCTGGTAATCCACACAAGGACGTAAGGAGTGGTCTTTCTTCTCCACAAAAAAAGATTCTGGCCCCTGCTGGAGAAGTGGATGGCCGGATGAATCCCCTCTTAAGGTTCTCGTCTACATATTCCTTTAAAATTGAAAAAGGCGCTTGGACAGCCGCACTCCAAAAAATGGTTGTTTATTAACCACTTGAGATCCGCGCTATAGCCGAAAGACGGCTGCAGCGCGGCTCTCAAGTGCCGAGTGGACGTCCCCAGGACGTCCTTCTCTGTTTACATCCCACTGCGCGCCCTCGGCGGCGCGCGGCGGGAACAGCTGTGCGCTCCGCATCACGTGATGCCGATGCGTGTGCCTGGCGGCCGCGATGTCCGCCAGGTACATGCGATCGGCTGTGACAGAGGCAGGACGTGGATCTCTGTGTTACACACAGAGATCCACGTCCTGTCAGGGAGAGAGGAGACGAATGCTGTGTCCCTTGTACATAGGGACACAGATCGGTCTCCTCCCCCAGTCAGTACCCTCCCCCCCACAGTAAGAAACACTAATAGGGAACATATTTAACCCTTTGATCGCCCCCTAGTGTTAACCCCTTCCCTGCCAGTCACATTTATACAGTAATCAATGCATTTTTATAGTACTGTTCGCTGTATATAAATGTGAATGGTCCCAAAATAGTGTCAAAAGTGTCCGAAATGTCCGCCGCAATATTGCAGGCCTGACAAAAATCGCAGATCGCCGCCATTACTAGTAAAAAATAAATATATATAATAAAAATGTCATAATTCTATCCCCTATTTTGTAGGCGCTATAACTTTTGCGCAAACCAATCACTATACGCTTATTGCAAATTTTTTTACCAAAAATAAGTATCGGCCTAAACTGAGAAAAAAAATGTTTTTTTAAAAATTGGGATATTATTATAACAAAAAGTAAAAGAATATTGTGTTTTTTTTCAAAATTCTCTGTCTTTTTTTGTTTATAGCGCAAAAAATTAAAACCGCAGAGGTGATCAAATACCACCAAAAGAAAGCTCTATTTGTGGGAAAAAAATGATAAAAATATCATTTGGGTACAGCATTGTATGACCGCGCAATTGTCATTCAAAGTGCGTCAGCGCTGAAAGCTGAAAATTGGTCCGGGTACGAAGGGGGTTTAAGTGCCCAGTAAGAAATAGATAAAAAAATTGTGTTTTCACATAAGATATAACAATAGCAAAACATGTAGACATTATATCAGTTGCAGGGTACCTGATGTTTGTTTATACAAGTAGAATACTGGGTACCTCTTTCTCTGCAAAAATTTTTCATTTTAAGAACATTTGTTTGATTCTCTAACTGTTAAGGCTCATTTACCCTTGCAGTTGGTGGACGGTAAAAACATACGGGTGAGACACATTTTTACCACTCCCCTTTAACCACTTGTCTACCAAGGAGTACTTATAAACCATATTGTAAAAAAGTAGTTAAAAATATTGTAAAGCCTAAATATTTTTTAACTTAATGCATTCCTTGTATTAAGGTAAAAAATGTTTAGGTGCCAGCATCGCCCCCCCCCCTCCTTTACTTACCTGAGCACTCATTCGATCCAGCGCTGTGCATATCTGCAGGTCTTCTCTTCCCTCACCTCCGGGTCTTGCTGGCTTTCCTGGGGCACCGGAAGCCATTGGCGCAGGGGTGCGGGGCTGAGTCCCGCTGTCTGTGTCAATGGACACGGCAGCGGTGCTCAGGTATGAGCGCGCATGAGTGCCCCATGGGAAGCGGCTTCCCATGGGGGCACTGAACAGGAGAGAGGGGCTAGGAGCGCCGGCGGGGGACCCGAATATTGCACAGGTAAGTATAGGCATGTTTGTTATTTTTTTTTTTTAAATGCATTGGAGGACAGGGGAGGCATTGGGGGCCTAAGAGACCCCCAAAGTCTCCATAAAGAGACGCCTTCACATAGGGGGCTTGTTAGTCCCCTTGTGTTTGCAATAAAGTAGCAAAAAAAAGTGTAAATAAAGAATTATATAAAATAATATAAAAAAATATTTAAATCACCCCTGTGACATCTTACATACCCCATATAAAAAGAACAGTGTGGGCCAAGCACTGGTATGTAAACATCAATTGCCCCACACATGAGGTATCATTGCAAACGTTGGCGTCAGTGCAATAATTCTAGGACTATAACTCACAATTTACTCTAAACTGATGACCTGTAAAAGCTTTTAAAACATTGGCTATGGAGGATTTTGTAGAATCAGTGGCAGGGAAGGGGTTCTGAGGATGTAGTTGCAATGGGAACTGGGATTTTTAGTTCTTAAAGGGGCACTGCACAGCACAAATGGGTGGGGGCTTGGATTTCATTACTCAGGATTCCAGGGCACACCAGGGGACTGGAACTGAGGACTTTCCTTGCTATATTGAGCAGAGATTGGGGAAAGTGCAGCGTGGAAAGGGAGCATTAGAGGACTGTGCTGTGAGGATCATCCCAGAGAATTTGTCAGGTCACCTGAAGCCAGGTGACAGATGCACACTGTTACGGTCAGGAGTGCACCGCTAAGGTAGTGAACCCTATGGCTGACTGCTGCGGATGGAACACTGGGTGATTAAGGAAGGCAGGTCCACTAACAGGGATCCCACAGGGAGCTGGAGCCCAAGATTCTCCAGGGCGTGGAGTCTAAGATCCAGCAGGTGTTCACCAGAGCCTCTAGTGGTGAGGATGGACACGGCTGCAACTGGATCCAGGTCGCGGCCCCCAGCTCACGCTCACAGTAGGCTATAGAGGATAGAGAGGAAGCAGCAGCTCAGGATACAAGGGATAGTGAGGGAATAAGCCAAACGTCGGGCGACTAGCAGACAAGGATAAACAAAGGACAAGCCAAAGGTCAAGGTCACAAGCAGACAGGGATAGTCGAGAACAAGCCAAGATTGGTACAACTGAGACAAACGTAGCACACGGCAAGCAGGAACCCAAACACACAATAGCTTAACAAACAACGATGATCAGCACGGCTGGCTTACAGTGCACACGTTAATATAGTGTTCCCTGATAGGGCCTGGGGTGGAGCCATGCTTGGAGGAGAGATTATTTAAGCAGCCTGGTGAGAGTGGCTGGCCTCTAAGGTGAACACATGGAGAAGGGGTAAGCTGAGAGACAAACATTACTGCATAACCATGACAGGATTGTAAAAGAGACTGATGGAAAAGCCTTTTTCTGTGCTGTGGACCGGAGAATGCAGAGCTGTGACCCTTGTGCCGAGGGACTGAGCCATCACCAGGATACAGTTCATGCTGTGCTGAATACTGGAGTCACTCCAGGCAACCAAGAGCAAATGGACATCTAACCAGAGGGACTACTGCAGTGCCGCTGTGTCACTGGGTGTAAGGAAAGGCTTGCAAATAAAAGAGAAGAAGAGAAGTCTGTGCACAGGCTAATAATGTCCCCTCTCGTGTTCGGAGGAATTGGACACTGGCTAATGCATATGTGCATATTAGCTGCACCCATGCCAGCGCTTGCGTCAACCTGTAACAGATGCTGGTGCCAAACGGGCTATTTAAACTCAGCCAGTGCTCAGGATCAGTGCTGCTTTGTCGTCGGCCTCCTGTATAACCTGCTGTGACTCTGTATCCTGTTTCCAATTGCTGACCTGGCTTGTCTTAGCCTTTCTCTGAACTCCACCTGCACTGACCTTGGCTTGTCCCCTGACCTCCGCTTCTCTCTGCTCCTTTGGCGCCTACTTTACTGATCGGTTCCAGACCTGGCTTGTTTCCAGACCACTCTCCTGCCTGTGCCCTGTACCCAATCTATCCTGTTTGTGTATGACCCGGCCTGCCTGACTCTGCTACTCTGCCTGCTGTCGCCAGTACCAGCTGTCCACTTGTTCGCCTGCTTACTGAAGCCATCTGACGACTTCTCCTGCCCAGCGTGGACACCTGCCCTGCTGCTAGCAAGACTAGGAGACACTCCTGGACACACTGTACTCTTGCACATCCTGTCTACTAGCGTTGCCACATCATCTCTTTAATCCAGGACACATGAATTACACAGGTTCTGAGGCTGATTTAATGCAGATAAGGCACCAAGTGAGTTTAATTACCACCTTAATCAGACACAGAACCTGTGTAATTATTATGTGTCCTGGATTAAAGGGATGATGTGGCAACCCTACTGTCTACAGGAGTCAGAGGTGTAAGATAGGCCTTCCTCATCATATCAAGCTCTGCTACCAAGTACGTGATACTGGGTCTGGTAAAGGGTATTACGACTGTAGTGATGTGATAATTTCTTTGCCAATTTACCAAGTGTATACTCTTGTTATGCAGTGTTTGTTTGCCCTTTTCCAATATGGTTGCTATGCTCTCTCTCACTGAGGATGAGATCATCAAGAAGAGCAGAGGATGGCAAGGGGTTTTGTGGGTAAGTGGGTGGAGAGACATACATGTGAGGATAGAGAACAGTAATGGCTGCTAAGAGAACACAGTAAGTGCTGCTGCAAATTCACCTCACTGAGAAATACATACAGACTGTTAAAGTATTTTCCAAACAGGAACATGAAATCATTATGTTGGATGGTTCACTGAATGTTATTTCTTCAATACATGGACTTTCAAATACAATGCTGTGTGGATTACTGTCTATGTGAAGATATATTTCTCAATTGGGATTTCATTTTCTATTCACAAGTCCCAATTGAGTGGAGGCACTGTGCTCGTTAGAGTTCCTGTCCTGATCACACAGATTATAAAGACTCGGCTCCTAAATACTATACAGGTGGCGCCATCATACCGTAGTAGCCGCAGAGAGAGAAAAGAATAGTGCTATATTTGGAGGCTACTGCTGAGATAAATATCTTGGATCAGGACATTAAGGAACGACCATGTCACTGTTATCAACAAAAGCTGTTAGGCAGTGGGCACTGGAAGAGGGACTTCCACCTAAAAGGACATTTGCTATTTCATGTGTACCTATCACTGTGAGCACCCATAGACTGCAGGAGGTGCTAAAAGCAAATGAAACCTGCAGTCTGCCTCTCTTGTGGATAAAAGAGAGGAAGATGAGAGTTATGAACTGTTTACCCATTATCTCTGTCTCAGTAAGGTGGATTTAAATCCAGTTAAAGGGTGTTGTGTTACACTATGTGATTATTCTTGCTCTGTGTCTTTAAGACCTGTCCCCTTCTTTCTAGCTGAACTCTCTCTCTCTCACCGTAGTTCTTTATATGTCTCCTCCACTTCCTGATTCTCTCTCATTACTCCTGTATTTGTTCAATGCTAAACATCTTACATGTGGCTTACAACTGCAACGTTTTTCTACCTATGAATATCCATCATTAAACGGAACATTCGAAAGGATTCATCGTCTGTCATCCTAACTGTGAGTTTATTCATTGAGTTAAACTGCCTGTATCGATGCAAGGGATGAATATCAAACCAGCTTGAGTAAGGCCTACTTAAACCTGGAGATGAACTTTATCGCTTTGTAGTTGAGACAGAACAGTAGAAAAACGGAGTTTCACAGCCTAATTACAAGATTTCTGCATGTCAGTACTGAAACAGACAAGATTTACTGACCTCATAGCAAGACAGAAGGGACAGAGCAGCACATGGCAGCCTTATAGCCTGAGACAATCTGCACAGTGTCATATTTCAGCACACAGATCCTGCCTGCTTTCACAGTCAGTCTGCTATTATGAGTGACCAAGCTTCTGCATGTGAACTCACATCTCCTTCTTCACAAGTTCCTGAAGAAACTGAGTTACCCAAACGCTCAGTTAAACCCACTTGGAAAGTAATGGAGAATTATGAAGCTTCAAGGACTGAATTGTCAAATAGCTTGGAATTAGTCTGGGAGAAAATCCTTGCTGAAGCCAATACAGTGTCTGTTGAACGTGAACTACTGATACTAGAGGGCGCCATTAAACAACTTTCTGCTTCATATGAGCTTTATCAGCTTACCAGCATCAAATTCACTAATGTCTTACAAAACATGAAGTCAGAAAATGCGATGATGCAATTAAAGCGCGTCAATGCTCTCAATATTGAAAGAGACAGTTTTATCCAGCAAACCAGATTAAAGGCAGAAGCAAAAATAAATCTGTTACAGGACACTGCATCTCACAGATCTGTTTCCACCAGACGTTCTAAAAACTCATCAAGATCCCATAGTTCAAGATACTCAACACTCAGTGAGCGACTTATTAATGCCCGCGCTGAAGTGGAAGCCAGCAAAGTGCAGGTGGCATATGCAGAAAAAAGAGCAGAGTTGGAAGCTCAAAGGGCAGAGTTGGAAGCGCAGTCAGCACGTCAAAGAGCAGAGTCGGAAGCGCAGTCAGCACGTCAAAGAGCAGAGTTGGAAGCTCAGAGAGCAGAGTCGGAAGCTCAGTCAGCACATCAAAGAGCAACAATGGAAACCTTAAATGAACAGTGTAAACATGACGCAGCTATGGCAAAGCTAAGGGTCCTACAGCAAGCTATCAGTGCAGACGAAGGTGCAAGTGAGAAAGACAGCATTAACCTAAACATAGCAGATATGGAAGACCCTCTCAAACGCACTAAAGACTATGTCCTAAGCCACTGCAGTGCACACTCCATTGTCTCCAATGCTCCCGACTACATAGAGACTCCTTCACAGCTTCAAGTTAAAGAGGTTCCAGCACTCAAAATCACTCCACTGCATTTCCTACCTGCCTACCTTGCCTGCCTTCATACGTCACAGAGCATCAGCGCAAGCTTCAAGCAAGTCATCAATCTCCAGTCATCGGTACAGCCTTGAATCAACGTACCATTGGAACAACTGACTTCAAGCAAGCAACTCACCTGGATGCATCTGCTGCACCATATTTCCCTGTGTCCTTTAACAACAATGTCAAAGATAACGCAATCAGCACCATACAGCCAACAGCATCTCACATAAAGGCGGAGACAACTGAGACAGAAGAGTTTGTGAGGTACATGCTTCGCAGAGAGCTCACAAAGACTGGTCTTACAAGTTTTGATGACCAACCTGAGAACTACAGAAGTTGGAAATGTGCCTTCAGAACAGTGGCGGAACTACCGCCATAGCGACACACGCGGTCGCTATGGGGCCCGCAACCGAGAGGGGCCCGTGGGCTGGGGCCGGTTTCAGTTGCTGCAGTGCTCCTCCCTGTCCCCTCTCTCCTGCTCCTGTGCATTACGAAGCTGGCTGGGTCTGTGTGTGTTCGGCGGCGGGCGGCACTGTAACGCGGTCCCGCCCCCCTAGACTGGCTTGTGTGATAGTAGATGGAATGAGTGTTCAGCCTATCACACAAGCCAGTCTAGGGGGGGCGGGACCGCGTTACAGTGCCGCCCGCCGCCGAACACACACAGACTCAGCCAGCTCTATGAGGAGATGCCCGCCGTACAGCCCGCCCTATGTGCCTGCACTGCCTGGATAGGAGGATAGGATTTGGCAGGGTGGCCGCATATAGAGGAATTGAGCTTTCTACTGTCCTCCATGCAGCTGCTGAATGCTTGCAGGAGGGAGAGGAGGAGAATCAAGCATTCCGCGGCTGTATGGAGGACAATAGAAAGCTCAATTCCTCTATATGTAGCCGCCCTGCTTCTCCTCCAATCCAACTTCTTTTGCTGCCCCCCCAGTGCTCTCCCCCCCACCACACTCTCCAGCCCCCCCCAGTTCTCTCCACCCCTGTTCTTGCTGCCCCCCCTGCTCTCAAGCTCTCCCCATCCTTCTCCAGCCACCATCCCAGTGCTCTCCACTCCCCCCAGACTGTGCTCTCCCCCCAGTGCTTCCCACCCCTGTCCCCCCCAGTGCTCTCCACCCCTGTCCCCCCCCAGTGCTCTCCACCCCTGTTCCCCCCCCCAGTGCTCTCCACCCCTGTCCCCCCCCCCAGTGCTCTCCACCCCTGTCCCCCCCCAGTGCTCTCCACCCCTGTTATCCCCCCCAGTGCTCTCCACCCCCCCCAGTGCTCTCCACCCCTGTTATCCCCCCCAGTGCTCTCCACCCCCCCCAGTGCTCTCCACCCCTGTTATCCCCCCCCCCAGTGCTCTCCACCCCTGTTCTCCCCCCCCCCAGTGCTCTCAAGCTCCACCCTTTGCTCTCCAGCCCCCCTGTGCTCTCCATCCCCGTTCTTTTTGGCTCCCCCTCTATTGCTCTCAAGCTCCCCCCCCAGCACTCTCCGCTCCCCACTCCTGTACTACTCTCCACTCCCCCTTGCATTTTGCCCCCACCCACATGCTCTCCAACCCCCGCCAGTGCTCTCTCCGCTCCCCCCTGCATTTTGCCCCACCCATGTGCTCTCCCACCCCGCCAGTGCTCTCCGCCCACCATAGTGCTCTCCAGCCCCCCGTACTTTCCACCCCTTTTTTTTCTGGCCCCCACTGGTGCTCTCAAGCTCCCCCCATTGCTCTCCACCCCCCAGTGCTCTCCACTCCCCCCTGCTCTTTGTACCCCCCAGTGCTCTCCAGCCCTCGTGCTCTCCACCCCTGTTCTTTCTGCCCCCCCAGTGCTCTCAAGATCCCCCCCAGTGATCTTTACCCCCCACACTCTTAGCCCCTTCAGTGCTCTCCAGCCCCCTCTCTCAGCCTCCCATGCTCTCCATCCCTGTTCTTTTTGGCTCCCCCCCAGTGCTCTCAAGCCCCCCCCAGCGATCTCCGCTCCCCACCCCTGTGATCCCCACTCCCCCTGCTCTTTGCCCCCACCCATGTGCTCTCCAACCCCGCCAGTGCTCTCTGCTCCCCCTTCTCTTCAGCTCCCACCCAGTGCTCTCACTTCCCCAGGACCAGAGGACAGGCTGTCTGGGGGCAGAAAATGAGGACAGCTGAAAGTGCAGGTGGCCAGGGACCACTCCATCTCACAGCAAACAGATCCTCTGGAAGGAGCACTGTCCCCATCCAAAACTAGAACAGACCCTGCCTGCTGATGGCGATCATGGATATCCTGCTGGCATAGAAGGTACTGTACCAAGCATCAACAACACACCTACCCACAGACTGGGACATGGGGCATAGGAGGGGCTGCAATGATGGGCACAGTGAGGCTGAATTTGTGGGTAAAGTGAGACTGCATTCATGGGCACAGTAAAGCTGCATTTGATGGGCACAGTGATGCTGCATTGATGGGCACAGTGATGCTGCAATGATAGGCACAGTGAGGCTGCATTTGATGAGCACAGTGAGGCTGCATTTATGGGCACAGTGAGGCTGCATTTATGGGCACAGTGAGGCTGCATTTATTGGCACAGTGAGGCTGCATTTATTGGCGCAGTGAGGCTGCAATTATTGGCACAGAGAGGCTGCAAGGGCGGGCACAGTGAGGCTGCATTTATGGGCACAGTGAGGCTGCAATGGTGGGCACAGTAAGGCTGCATTGATGGGCACAGTAAGACTGCATTGATGGGCACAGTGAGGCTGCATTGCCCTTTAAACCACGCCCACTATTTAATTTAAGTCCGCCATTTTTTGTGGGGGGGGGGGCCCATACAACATTTTGCTATGGGGCCCTGTGATTTCTAGTTACACCCCCGCTTCAGAACTACAATCAGCAATATTGGCATTACAGCTGATCAAGAATTGAATCTGCTGATCAAATGGCTTGGTCCTCTATCTGCTGCACGTGTTAAGCCATTAAGATCGGTTTTCATGGACAATCCTACTGCAGGCCTCACAGCTGCATGGGAGCGACTAGAGCAAAGTTATGGCAGTCCAGAAGCTATAGAAAATGCTTTGTTCATGCGTCTGGAAACTTTCCCAAAGATATCCGGTAAGGACAACAAGGAGTTCCAGAGACTGAGTGACCTTCTCCTTGAGCTTCAGCTAGCCAAGACAGACCCAAAACTACCTGGACTCAGTTACCTTGACACTCCAAGAGGGGTAAACCCAATTGTCTCCAAGCTCCCGTATGGTTTGCAAGAGAAATGGACTGCACTAGGGTCATCATACAAAAGAGAGAACAAGGTTTCCTTCCCTCCATTCTCTTTCTTCTGTGAATTCATCAGGAAAATTGCAGAGACCAAGAACGATCCAAGTTTTTCCTACGGTGAGTACAGTCTCTTCTCACCCTTTCCTAAGAGTACCAGTCTTCAGGGCAACTATAGAAACCATAGAGGCCCAGTGTCCGTGAAAAAGACTGACATCCTTCCCACTCCTACCACAGTTCTGGCCACGAACAAACAGAGTAGGAAGATTGAAAACCCTAACATAGAGTGTCCCATACACAAGAAGCCACACCCCCTCAATAAATGTATCGGCTTTAGGAAAAAGCCTCTGGAAGAGCGCAAGGAGCTTTTAAAGACATTTAGGGTATGTTTCAGGTGCTGTGCTTCTACAGAACATTTTGCAAGGGACTGTAATATGTCCATCAAGTGCATAGAGTGTGGTTCTGAAGAACATGTGCAAGCCCTCCATCCTCTTGAGCCCAGCTCTGCACAACCTGCCAACACTCCTCCCAGGTTAACGCATGGCGGGGAGAATACAGACCAAATGCCTAATTCTACCACAATTTCTTCATCCTGCACTGAAGTTTGTGGAGAAGACCGCTGTGGTAAGTCCTGTGCTAAGATATGCTTGGTGAACATATACCACAAGGATCAACCAGAAAAGTCTCTAAAGGCATATGCTATCTTAGACGATCAGAGCAATCGATCATTTGCAAAATCGGAATTGTTCAATCTATTTGAAATAAAAGGCGAAGCTCATCCTTACACCTTGGGTACCTGTAGTGGAACTATAGAGGTTTCTGGAAGAAGGGCTCATGGACTCATGGTATCTTCTCTCAAAGGTAACTTGCAATTACCCTTACCTACACTTGTTGAGTGCAATCAGATACCTGCTAACAGGGAAGAAATCCCTACTCCAGCTGCTGCTTTCCATCACCCTCGCCTCAAGGTAATAGCAAATGAGATACCGCCGCTTGACAAAGATGCTCAGATCCTTCTTCTGTTAGGAAGAGACATTCTAAGAGTTCACAAGGTACACAGACAAGTCAGTGGACCCCCAGATGCCCCATTTGCCCAGCGCACGGATCTAGGGTGGGTCATCATAGGCAATGTCTGCATAGGCAAAATGAAAAGACCTACCAACATTTCGTCATTCAAGACAAATTTTCTGCCAAATGGCCGAAACACTTACTTTGAGCCATGCCCACATCACTACTGGGTGAAAGAGAAGATAGCCAGCCACGAATGGCAACATGGTATCTCAGGTGACACAAGCCCTTTCTCCTGCCATGATGGCGACTTCGGCTCTACAGTGTTTAATGCAACCAGTGAAGATGACATACTGGCTCCTTTAATGGAAGACAAAGAATTCATCAAGGTAATGGACAATGAGTTCTTTCAAGATGACTCCAATAACTGGGTAGCACCCCTACCCTTTCGTCTCCCAAGAGAGAGATTGCCCAACAACTTACAGCAGGCCATCAGTAGATTCTCCTCCTTAAAGCGAAACTTAAGCAGGGAACCAGAGATGCAAAAGCACTTTGTGGACTTTATGCAAAATGTATTTGACAGAGATCATGCAGAGCCTGCTCCCCCACTAAAGGAGGGAGCAGAATGCTGGTACCTTCCATCCTTTGGCGTGTATCACCCACGCAAACCAGACCAAATCAGAGTTGTCTTTGATTCCAGTGCTCAGCACAAAGGTGTTTCTCTTAACAACATGCTCCTTACTGGACCCAACTTGAACAACAGTCTAATAGGAGTCTTGATTCGTTTCAGACAAGAGCCTGTAGCAATAATGGCCGACATTCAACAGATGTTTCACTGCTTCATCGTCAGAGAAGACAACAGAAACTACCTCAGGTTTCTATGGCACAAGGACAATGACCTCAACAAGGAAGTTATAGATTATCGCATGAAGGTACATGTCTTCGGTAACAGTCCTTCCCCAGCAGTGGCAACTTATGGGCTAAGGAGAACAGCTCAGACTGGAGAAGTTGAATATGGATCTGATGCCCGTCAATTTGTTGAAAGAAACTTCTACGTTGACGACGCACTTAAGTCCTTTCCAACTGCTAAAGAAGCAATTGATCTTCTCACCAGAACAAAGGAGATGCTGTCTGTAGCAAACCTTAGACTACACAAGATTATATCCAACAGCCAGGAACTTATGAATGCCTTTCACTCTGAGGACTATGCCACTAGTCTAAAAAACCTTGACCTAGGTACAGATGTACCTCCTGTACAGCGAAGTCTGGGTTTGTTGTGGAACATCAAGCAAGACAAATTCACCTTCCAAGTGTCAATTTGTGACAAACCCTTCACTAAGAGAGGAGTCCTGTCCGTGGTGAATAGCATCTATGACCCACTGGGTTTCCTTGCTCCAGTTACCATTCGAGGTAAGATTTTACTAAGACAGTTGTCTACTGAAAACATAGACTGGGATACTCCCTTGCCTAGTGAGAATCAACACAAGTGGGAAAGGTGGAGATATTCTTTGAAGTCACTAGAAAAACTTCAGATTCCCCGTTGCTATGTTCCGGGTTCCATTTCAACTGCTAACCGGAGAGAGATTCATATTTTCTCTGATGCATCAGTTGAAGCTATTGCTGCAGTAGCCTATTTGAAGACCTCTGAACTGAATGGAGAATCACACTGTAGTTTTGTCCTAGGCAAGGCAAAACTCACTCCCAAGCCTGCACATACCATACCAAGACTTGAACTTTGTGCAGCCGTGCTAGCAGTAGAAATTGCAGAGGTCATACGAAGTGAAATGGACACTAGAATTGATTCTTTCACCTTCTATACAGACAGTAAGGTAGTACTTGGTTACATAAACAACCAAAAACAATTTTATGTGTACGTCAGCAACAGGGTTGAACGTATCAAGAGATTCTCTCTACCAAGTCAATGGCATCACGGTCCCACTGAACTCAACCCAGCTGACTGTGGGACCAGAGCCGTGTCACCTGCCGCTCTTCAGGACAGCTTATGGCTGTCACCTCCAAGGTTTCTGTGTGAGGACTCCCACTCACCCACTATCGACACCACCTATGGACTAGTAAGCCCTGAAGATGATAAGGAAATAAGAACTGTGAACACCTCACTCTACACTTCTGTAAGTACAAAACAGAAGCTGCGGTCACACCATTACAGGCATCAATGGAAGCAGGTGCAGCACCTAGCCAATGTGTTCTGGCATCGCTGGAGGAAGGAGTATCTTCACCACCTTCAAGGTCGTAACAAATGGCAAGCATCTAAGCCGAATCTTAAGGTTGGAGACCTTATCCTTCTAAAAGACAAGGAAGTTTGTCGGAATGAGTGGCATATGGGTCTTATTACTAAAGTTATGCCCAGCGACGATAACAAAGTCAGGAAGGTAGAAGTCAAGGTAACCAAGGGAGGATCGACACGAACCTTTAGTCGACCAATTACAGAGTTAGTACTCCTTTTGCCAGGTGAGTGACTTGTGCAAGGACTAGCCATGCTGTTGGCACGGCGGGGAGTACATTGCTGCCATCTACAGGTTCTACTCAGAACTTTGGAATTATTTGAAGACATCATACTGTGACTTTATGTTCTTCATCCTGTTGAACTTACGTTTATTATTTGCTTGTTGCATGCTTTTCATTACAGGTTCCAGGACATTCGTCAGTATTGGACTTTTTGAAAATATATATTTGAGTTTGAGGTTATGAAATCTAAAGATTTCAGACGGGGAGTGTTGTGTTACACTATTTGATTATTCTTGCTCTGTGTCTTTAAGATCTGTCCCCTTCTTTCTAGCTGAACTCTCTCTCTCACCGTAGTTCTTTATATGTCTCCTCCACTTCCTGATTCTCTCTCATTACTCCTGTATTTCTTCAATGCGAAACATCTTACATGTGGCTTACAACTGCAACGTTTTTCTACCTATGAATATCCATCATAAAACGGAACATTCGAAAGGATTCATCGTCTGTCGTCCTAACTGTGAGTTTATTCATTGAGTTAAACTGCCTGTATCGATGCAAGGGATGAATATCAAACCAGCTTGAGTAAGGCCTACTTAAACCTGGAGATGAACTTTATCGCTTTATAGTTGAGACAGAACAAAGGTTCCTTTTGCATATATCCAAAGGGGGCTGAAGTATTTGGTTGTGGTGCAGTATTTCCAGTAATCTCAACTCCAGTAAGGCGGAAGTTACCAGCCCTGCCGTTAAAGTGTGAACCATTGAATTAAAGTGCTTCATCAGGAGAAACTCTAATGTTGACTGCTACAGCCGCTAAGCAGGAAACAAATACTGGAGCACCTGCTGCTAAAAGTCACTGAAGTCATTGCACAGAATTTACATGTCGATTCTTATCGCAAATTAAAGGCTTTTTCAGGGGTGCTCCTTGTCCCCGCTGGTGAAGAAAGCTTTGAGGTGTGGAAAGATTTTGCACAACAAGTGATAGAGGAATGGACCTGCTCAGAGGAAAAGAAAAAACAGCGCATCATGGAAAGTTTAGGACCACCAGCATCCATTATCATTAGAGCTTACAAGGACACTCATGTGAGTACCAGTGCTCAAGAATATATTGATGTTTTGACAGATGCTTATGGACTGCACCGTGACCCTGATCAGATGCTTGCTGATTTTAAACAGACAAAGCATAAAGAGGACTAAGATGTTTCTGTGTTTGTGAGGAGGCTTGAAGTGCTTCTAGAGAGATTGCTCACTGAAAAGGTAATCTCTCCTACGGATGTTGACAAATTAAGGACTGCTCAAATAATAAAGGGGCTACTGCCACATCACCCAATGTCACCAGTCCTAAGAGTTGTTTTGAGAGAGAGAAACTTTACTTTCACTGAAACTATGACTGAAGTAAAGAAACAGGAATCTGATATCCGTTTTAGTACCCCTTCTAAGAGAAAAATTAAACAGAGTTCTTTGGTTGAGCACAAAAATGAGACTAAAAACAATGAAGTAGATAGACACCCACAGCCTAGAGCTCAATCTGCTGATAAAACCTCCAGTGATAAGCCTCTCTTCCACATTAAATGTTTCCGCTGTGGACAAGCAGGCCACACAGTTCATCAGTGTCCACTGCTGGCTGATAGTTCTGAAATTCACGGTAAAGCTGGACATGTGTACAAAAGAAAAACAGGGAAAATCTAGAAAACAAATATTTACCAATGTTTACCGAACTACCTGGGATAGGCCGCAGATGTACTTTCAATTTGTTTGTTAATGATATACCCACTACTGCTCTGTTTGATACTGGTTCTCAGCTGACTATCATATACAGGCCCTTCTATCCACCTCCCTTTGCAACCTATGGACACTATGCCTGTTTATGGTGTGGGAGAAAATCCTGTATTTATGCATTCCTGGTGTGATAGCTGATGAGGATCCCCCACTTAAAGTCATTGCTTATGTAAGCCCTCCACCTGGGGGTAACGAGTATGCTCCTATGATTGTGGGTTCCAATGTGGAAGCCGTTGAGGCTGCCTTTATACGGTTTCTTCAGCCCCAACAGGGAACTCCTCTACCTTCACTCCCTGTTGCTCCAGAGCTTCAAAATATCTGCCAAGCCTTTGCTCCTGATATTCCTGGAGGGTGTGTGGGAAATCCATGGCATCCCATAGAGCTTCCAGCCGGGGGAGTGAGAGTGATGTGGGTTTATGTGGAAATTTCACCAAGTGCAACGGTAGCTTTTTCCTGCTGGAGACTGATACAAAAGAGGCTGCAAAGAATGGCTGGGAGATAGTCTTTCCTTTCTGGTACTATCGTTTAAAATGTCCAAGAATGGATGTTACTGTTCGGAACATTACCACATACCCAGTTATGATACCAGCCTGGAAAGAGGTAGCCTATTGTTACCCAGTGGAAACCATTAGCTCCTACCCTGTCAAGGTCGAGGAGAAAGAAACTAAATTAGACTTTTACCTGAAGGATGCTGATAGTCCTGCAGAGCACAAACAAGCGCTAGGAGAGCACCTAATGGAATACGATGATGTTTTCTCAACTGATGACATGGATGTTGGGTGTGCTAAAAGTATTCAGCACAGTATTCGCCTAACAGATAGCACCCCATTTAGAGAAAGACCCAGGCGCACACCTCTTAAAGATCTGGATGATGTTCGAGAGTGCACAAAATGAAAGATCAAAACATCATTGTTGAGTCTAAAAGCCCGTATGCATCCCCAATAGTGGTGGTCTGAAAGAAAAATGGTGGAGTACGAATATGTGTTGATTATAGGACTCTAAATCGGCGAACGGTCCCAGATCAATACACGCTACCTCGCATTGAGGAAACTCTTGATGCCGTGCAAGGCAGCAAATGGTTCACAGTAATGGACTTAAGATCCGGTTATTACCAAAGTACCAATGAGTGAGGAAGATCAAGAAAAGACAGCTTTTATCTACCCCCTGGGGTTTCTCCAGTTTGCTTGCATGCCTCAGGGCATTAGTGGTGCACCTGCAACCTTCCAGCGTCTAATGGATCGGACACTGGGAGACCTTTGTCCCATTCAATTTATTGTCTACCTCAGCCTTTCTCAACCAGTGTGCCGTGGCACACTGGTGTGCCGTCAGAGGTTCTCAGGTGTGCCGCAAGATCAGGGGAGGGAAGGGCTGTCATATGAGCCCGATCTCCCAATCCCCTGCCGAACTATACATTGGCACTGTGAGAAGCTCCATCAGCCTCAAAAGTGAAAATAAAGTGCAGGGGAGTGTGCTGTGCTCTCTGCTTCCCCCTAGAGTGCAGTACCCGGCTGAATGAGGAAACTGGAAAGGTACTTTTGTTAGAAGCTAGATTTGTTTTAAAAGGGCTTTATACAGGTCCTTCTCAAAAAATTAGCATATTGTGATAAAGTTCATTATTTTCTGTAATGTACTGATAAACATTAGACTTTCATATATTTTAGATTCATTACACACAACTGAAGTAGTTCAAGCCTTTTCTTGTTTTAATATTGATGATTTTGGCATACAGCTCATGAAAACCCAAAAATCCTATCTCAAAAAATTAGCATATTTCATCCGACCAATAAAAGAAAAGTGTTTTTAATACAAAAAAAGTCAACCTTCAAATAATTATGTTCAGTTATGCACTCAATACTTGGTCGGGAATCCTTTTGCAGAAATGACTGCTTCAATGCGGCGTGGCATGGAGACAACCAGCCTGTGGCACTGCTGAGGTGTTATGGAGGCCCAGGATGCTTCGATAGCGGCCTTAAGCTCATCCAGAGTGTTGGGTCTTGCGTCTCTCAACTTTCTCTTCCCAATATCCCACAGATTCTCTATGGGGTTCAGGTCAGGAGAGTTGGCAGGCCAATTGAGCACAGTAATACCATGGTCAGTAAACCATTTACCAGTGGTTTTGGCACTGTGAGCAGGTGCCAGGTCGTGCTGAAAAATGAAATCTTCATCTCCATAAAGCTTTTCAGCAGATGGAAGCATGAAGTGCTCCAAAATCTCCTGATAGCTAGCTGCATTGACCCTGCCCTTGATAAAACACAGTGGACCAACACCAGCAGCTGACATGGCACCCCAGACCATCACTGACTGTGGGTACTTGACACTGGACTTCAGGCATTTTGGCATTTCCCTCTCCCCAGTCTTCCTCCAGACTCTGGCACCTTGATTTCCGAATGACATGCAAAATTTGCTTTCATCCGAAAAAAGTACTTTGGACCACTGAGCAACAGTCCAGTGCTGCTTCTCTGTAGCCCAGGTCAGGCGCTTCTGCCGCTGTTTCTGGTTCAAAAGTGGCTTGACCTGGGGAATGCGGCACCTGTAGCCCATTTCCTACACACGCCTGTTCACGGTGGCTCTGGATGTTTCTACTCCAGACTCAGTCCACTGCTTCCGCAGGTCCTCCAAGGTCTGGAATCGGTCCTTCTCCACAATCTTCTTCAGGGTCCGGTCACCTCTTCTCGTTGTGCAGCGTTTTCTGCCACACTTTTTCCTTCCCACAGACTTCCCACTGAGGTGCCTTGATACAGCACTCTGGGAACAGCCTATTCGTTCAGAAATTTCTTTCTGTGTCTTACCCTCTTGCTTGAGGGTGTCAATGATGGCCTTCTGGACAGCAGTCAGGTCGGCAGTCTTACCCATGATTGTGGTTTTGAGTAATGAACCAGGCTGGGAGTTTTTAAAAGCCTCAGGAATCTTTTGCAGGTGTTTAGAGTTAATTAGTTGATTCAGATGATTAGGTTAATAGCTTGTTTAGAGAACCTTTTCATGATATGCTAATTTTTTGAGATAGGAATTTTGGGTTGTCATGAGCTGTATGCCAAAATCATCAATATTAAAACAAGAAAAGGCTTGAACTACTTCAGTTGTGTGTAATGAATCTAAAATATATGAAAGTCTAATGTTTATCAGTACATTACAGAAAATAATGAACTTTATCACAATATGCTAATTTTTTGAGAAGGACCTGTACATGTGTCTGTGTGTGCATGCGAGTGTCTGTCTGTCTGTGTGTGTGTTTGCGCATGTCTCTGTATGTATGTATGTATGTATGCATGCGTGTGTGTGTGTGTGTATGTGTAGCGATCAGTGCCGGCCCAAGACATTGTGCTGCCTGGTACCAAGAATGAAATGCTGCCCCCCCCAAAAAAAATAAAAAATCACGCCCACCAAAATGCGCCCACATCCATTATTTTATATCATGATAACTAAAGTGGACCTGTCGTGGCTCTATACATGTATATAGGAATATACATGGCTCTATACATATATGTAGGTGTATAAAGAGGACCTGTCATGGCTCTATGCATGTATAGAAGTATAAAGAGGACCTGTCATGGCTCTATGCATGTATATAGAAGTATAAAGTGGACCTGTCATGGCTCTATGCATGTATATAGAAGTATAAAGTGGACCTGTCATGGCTCTATGCATGTATATACAAGTATAAAGAGGACCTGTCATGGCTCTATGCATGTATATAGAAGTATAAAGTGGACCTGTCATGGCTCTATGCATGTATATAGAAGTATAAAGAGGACCCGTCATGGCTCTATACATGTATATAAGAGTATAAAAGGACCTTGCGTGGCCGGCAGCCGCAATGTCAGCCAGCCACCCGTGATCGCTCCACAGAGAGCCAGAACGGGGATCTGTCAATGTAAACAGACAGATCCCCATTCTGACAGGGGAGGAGAGACAGATCTGCTGTTCCTAGTGATTAGGAACAGAGATCTCTCTCCTCCTCCAGTAAGTCCCACCCCCCCAGTTAGAAACACCTCCCAGGGAACACATTTGACCCCTTCCCTGACAGTGACATTTACACAGTAATCAGTGCATTTTTTTTTAGCACAGATCGCTGTATAGATGTCACTGGTCCCAAAAATGTGTCAGAAGTGTCCGATCTGTTCACCGCAATGTCGCAGTCTCGCTAAAAATCGCAGATCACTGCCATTACTAGTAAAAAATAAATAATAATAAAAATGCTTGAAGTGCATTATTTCTATTATTACATTGTTATATAAAATAAAAAAGTTCAACTCACCATAATGCTGAATCAGTGGGAGCCCCAAGCGGATTGTCACTTGCTACGTCACCTGTCACCAGATGTGGATTGTCACTTGCCACACATTGCGCATTCACTTGCCACGATGTCACACATTGCGGATTGTCACTTGCCATGACATCACCTGCCACACATTGCGGATTGTCACTTGCCATGACATCACCTGCCACACATTGCGGATTGTCACTTGCGATGACATCACCTGCCACACATTGCGGATTGTCACTTGCCATGACACCACCTGCCACACATTGCGGATTGTCACTTGCCATGACACCACCTGCCACACATTGCGGATTGTCATTTGCCACGTCACCTGCCACACGTTGCAGATTGTCACTTGCCACAACGCCACCTGTCACACGTAGCGGATTGTCACTTGCCACGTCACCTGACACACGTAGCGGATTGTCACTTGCCACGTCACCTGCCACACGTAGCGGATTGTCACTTGCCACATCACCGGCCACACGTAGCGGATTGTCACTTGCCACATCACCTGCCACACGTAGCAGATTGTCACTTGCCACATCACCTGCCACACATTGATTACCTGCTTCTTTGCTGCTTTTGCTTTCTAGTAACCTACAGAATCCTAAAAAAAAAAGTTATCTCAGAGCCTACATGTTAAGCTCTTATCTGGGTTTGAGACTATTGACTTTACATCCCTTTAGAATAAAATTATATAGTATATAGCCAACTTCCACCTCCACCTCCTTAACACAAGAGCTCACCTCGGGCCAGGGAACACTGCCCTTACACCCCCCCGCCCCCGGCGGCAGCTGGGGAGATCCGAAGGACACAGTGTGCAGCGGTAGCTGCGCCGCCTGGGTGGAGTGTAGTAGTAGGTTCTGCTGCAGTGGTGTGAGGAGGAGGAGGAAAACAGAGCTGACAAGCGCACGTGGCGCCGGGGGTGTTCCGGGCCAACCCCCCAAGCACTTAACACAAGAGCTCAGCTCGGGCGGCGGAGGTCAAGGAACACTGTCATCAGCCCCCCCCCCCCAGCTAGGGAGATCCGAAGGTGTTGTGTGGAGGAGGAAAACAGACCTGACAAGCGCTGCGCCGGGGTTGTTCCGGCTGAAAAAGAAAACTGCCAAAAGAGCAGCCTGGGCACTCGCCGTACTTGGGAAGCCGATGACACCCCCGCAATGTGTGGTGATTGGGGCGGAATGGGCTTGTGGCTCTTCCTGTAGCAGCTGAAAGCTGGAGGGAGCAGAACGGGCTGGCGGAAATTAGCCTCACAGTGGAGCGGGATGGCGGGAGGGCGGCAATTTGCCGCCCCCCTGAAAGTGCCGCCCGGTACAATGGTACCATCGGGTCCCATGGTAGGGCCGGCCCTGGTAGCGATACCCCCAGTTAAGAGGGCTGCTTGTATGATTTTTGGGCCCTGTAGTGCACCGCTGTCAACCCCTGGCAATCGGCTCTAACCTCCCTTGGCACAGTTAGTAGGGGATGATAGGATTGTGAAGCCTGTAACTCACAGCGGCACAATCCTATGACAAGAATACACAGTAAGGCTTTAAACTTCCTTTACCTATTTCTTCTGTAAAGTAAAGAGCACAGACACCAATATTGCTTAACCCTTGTATATTTACTTAGATTAGTGGGTAAGCAGTAAAACAGGTGAGTACATGTCATAAGCAGAGCCCTGCAATAAACAGTGTTAACAAGCAAACAAGTATTTACCGTTATGCAACTCTAACAGTCCCCTTTGCAGCTACTTCCCCTCGTGGGCAATATGGCGCCCAGGAATGTCTACGCTACCCAGTCAGGCCTGACTGAACTGAAGTGGAAGTCCTGTAGGGAAATCTTCGCTAGCAACGGTGGTGCACTTGAAGAACAGAATTGTAATCCACCAAGGTAACAAAGGTACTGTGTCTATTTATGAGCAGGTGCTCTCTCACCCAACCGGACCAGTCTGCATCCGTTTCTTCCGCTGCGGTGCCTAAACACACCGATCCATCGACATCTGGGTCTTCGGTCCTCCTGGCAAAGGTGCAGTATCGAGGAGAGACGTCCCTCAGGTTCCTCGGTGCGCGTGGAAGGCTCTTTGGAGAAAACGGCCAGGCTTCTGGCCTAAAGTCACAGGAGCTCAGACAGCAGCTCAGCTTGCTGGGCGGGTGGTGTCCAAAGAGAAAGAACTGGGCTCCGCCTCTCCCTTATAAAGTCCACCCCAGCAGTCCTTGCGCGGGGCAAGGCACCCTGGGTGCCTAAAAGTGTACTGGGTAATGTAGTCTCTGAGGGATTTAAAAGGCAATACCCCGCTACATATGTATGTATGCGTGTCTGTATGTGTGTGTGCGCGCGCATGTGTATGCGCGCGCGCGTGTGTGTGTGTGTGTGTGTGTATGTTACTTTTATTCCTGACCCCCCCCCCCCCCATTCTTGTACCATCAGAACTGCTTTTGTAGGGCTTGTTTGTGATAGCAGCAACGACTGCTGCTCCGCTCAAAAGCAATCCATGCACAGATCGCTTTTCAGAGGCATTTGACAGGCGGTAAAGAGGCAAAATGTTGCCTCCTCACCACCTGTTTTAAGCCCATAAATGCATCATCACTACACCGCAACCGTGCAATGCACACAGTTGTGGGGTAGTTGCAGTGCAGCCCCATTCACCCTCGGTATACCTCCAGCTGCAGCCACAGCATGTGTACACCCCCAGCTGCTGCCTCTGCAGCTAAAGGGGGAGAAGGTCGGGGTGGTAGAAACAGCTCAACCATGTTGTTTTACCGCCCCTCCAAACTCTTTGACTTACGAGTTATTGACTCCTTGGGAGCTGGTGAAGAGTGTATCCCAAACATGTATTGCTGCCCCACTGCTTTAGAGGTACCAGAAAACATCCAGCTGCAAGAGAAAGATATTATCCTTCTACAAAAGAGAGATCCAGTAATCAGACATGTTAGAGAGTCTGTTTTCCGCAAAGATCCTAATTACATGAGAAAAACCCTACCTGAGCAGAGTACCTACTATTAGGGATGAGCCGAACACCCCCCGGTTCAGTTCGCACCAGAACCTTCGAACGGACCGAAAGTTCGCGCGAACGTTAGAACCCTATTAAATACAATGGACACGAACGTTCGAAATCTAAAGTGCTAATTATAACGACTAATATGCATGTTATTGTCCTAAAAAGGGTTTGGGGACCCGGGTTCTGCCCCAGGGGACATGTATCAATGCAAAACGAAGTTTTAAAAACGTCCGTTTTTCGAGAGCAGTCATTTTAATGATGCATAAAGTGGAAAAAAAAAGTGAAATATCCCTTTAAATATCGTACCTGGGGGGTGTCTAAAGTATGCCTGTGAAGTGCCACGTGTTTCCCGTGTTTAGAACTGTCCCTGCACAAAATTACATTTCTAAAGGAAAAAAAGCCATTTAAAACTGCTTGCGGCTTTAATGTCATGTCTGGTCCCGGTAATATGGATGAAAATCTTTGAGGAAAATGGCATGGCTACCCCACCAGCCCAACCCCCCCCCACCCCAGCCCATTACCAGCCCCTTTGGGTCTTGTATGCATATTAAGGGGAACCCCGCACACAAAATAAAAAAGGCCCTATATACTCTGAACAGCAGTATACAGGCGGCGCAAACAAGACAGGGACTGTAGGTTTGTTCTTAAGTAGAATCTGTTTGTAATTTTGAACACGTACATTGTTTAAGTGTAGCTCCAGCCAAAATATCTATTTTTAAGCTTTTTGGAAAACATAGGGAAGGGTTATCACCCCTGTAACATTTGTTTTGCTGTCTGTGCCCCTTGTTCAGAACATTTCACCTCACTTTCCATCCCAATGACAAATGTTTTTGAAAAGTGGGTTTTTTATTGAAACAAGGATTGGTGATAAAGCATCAGTAGAGAGAAGACACCTTTTTCCCATATTAACTCTTACAGGAGAGAATTTCCCTTCCTAGGGGTAGATTTCCTCTCACTTCCTGTTGTCTCCTTCCAATTGCAAGTAGGAGTCGTTTGTAAGTTGGATGTTTGAAAGTAGGGGCCTGCCGTATATACTCTGCTGAAATTTGCCCCTTACATGTTGGTGTTGCCACAACACTGTGAGCCCTCACAGTTATTCTTGGTGGGCGCTGGAATGCCCTGCTGTGAACTATTATATCAGGAATTGTATTTACATGCCATTGTTGAACAGTGGTAGGAAAAATTGGGCCTTTGGTGGTGGTGCTGGTGCCACAACACTGTAAGCCCTCACAGTTACTCTTGGTGGGCGCATGAATGGGCCCTGCTGTAAATTATTAGATCAAGAATTGTAATTGCATGGCCCTGTTGAACAGGGGCTGAAAAATTGGGCCTTTGGTGGTGGTGGTGGTGTTGTCACAACACTATAAGCCCTCACAGTTACTCTTGGTGGGCGCATGAATGGGCCCTGCTGTGAATTATTAGATCAAGAATTGTAATTACATGCCCCTGTTAAACAGGGGCAGAAAAATTGGGCCTTAGGCACTGGTGCCACAACACTGCAACCCCTCACAGATACTGAACTTGGAGCACAGCAATGAGCCCTGTTGCAAAGAATTGCATCAAAAATTGTAATTACATGCCCCTGTTAAACAGGGGCTGAAAAATTGGGCTTTAGCTACTGGTGGCGGCACCCAGAAACAAAAAAGTTCTTCCAAGCTATCATTAAGAATCGGATCATAGAGGAGGAGGAGGATAGTCAGTCAACATAACAGGACAGTCACTCAGCATCAGTCTTGAAGGGATGTGACATTTGAAAATAAAATGATTCTGTTATATCAGCTTCAGGTGCTTGGTAGCTGGTGGTGATCCAAGACTGGTTCATCTTTATGAAGGTCAGTCGATCAACCGAGTCGGTGGACAGGCGCACCCTGTGATCCGTGACAAAGCCTCCAGCAGCACTGAATGTGCGTTCCGAAAGAACGCTGTATGCAGGACAGGCCAGTAGCTCAATTGCATACTGTGCAAGCTCTGGCCAGTGATCCATCCTCAACACCCAGTAAGCCAGAGGATTTTTGGTGGGAAAGGTGTCCAAGTCTGACCTTGCCCCTAGGTATTCCTGCACCATGTATATCAGACGCTGGCGATGGTTGCTGGAACCGATCATACCTTGGGGCTGCGGACTAAAAAATTGTCTGAACGCAACGGTCAGACGACCACCTTCTCCACCGCGCCTTCTGCTACTGACCGAAGCCTCAGCAACTCATTGTCCAGGACCAGGAGTTTGTAACCTCCCAGTCTCTGGGAACGCGTTGCACAGACCTTTCTGCAAGGCCTCCCGGAGATGTCTCATCCTCTGCTCCCTCCGCGACGGCAAGATAAGGTCCGCAACCTTACCCTTGTACCGTGGATCAAGGAGAGTGGCCAGCCAGTAATGGGCCCTCTCCTTGATCCGAAGAATACGAGGATCCTTCCGCAGACTTTGCAGGATCAGGGAGGCCATGCAGCGTAGGTTAGCTGAGGCATTCGGTCTGGAGTCCTCTGGGTCACTAAGGACGACATGATCCGCAGCCACCTCCTCCCAGCCACGTACAAGTCCACGGGTTTGTTGGGACTGTAAATCATCCCTAAAAGACTGCTGCTGTTGATGCTGAGTGCCATGCTCTACCTCCATGCTGACACAATACTCCTCCTCCTCGTCCTCTTCCTGTGTGATGGGTGGGACAGAAGGAACACTGTCTGGGTAAAGGGGGCCTTGAGAGGCAAGGAAGTCCTCCGCTTCCTGCCTCTGTTCTGCCTCGAGTGCCCTGTCCATTATTCCACACAGCGTATGCTCCAACAGGTGGACAAGAGGTACAGTGTCACTGATGCATGTACTGTCACTGCTCACCATCCTCGTGGCCTCCTCAAATGGTGCCAGGACAGTGCATTCATCCCTGATCATGCCCCACTGGCGTGGTGAAAAAAACCCGAGCTCCCCTGACCCTGTCCTGGTGCCGTAGTCGCACAGGTACTCATTGATGGCCCTCTGCTGCGTGTGCAGCCGCTGCAGCATGGCCAACGTTGAGTTCCACCTGGTGGGCATGTCACATATAAGGCGGTTCTTGGGCAGGTTCAACTCCTTTTGCAGCTCAGCCAGCCGAGCACTGGCATTATATGATCTGCGGAAATGCACACAGACTTTCCTGGCCTGCCTCAGGACATTCTGTAAGCCCGGGTACCTGCCCAAGAACCGCTGCACCACCAGGTTAAGGACGTGAGCCACACAGGGCACATGGGTCAGTTGTCCCTGTCGGAGGGCGGAGAGGAGGTTGGTGCCATTGTCGCAAACCACCATTCCTGGCTTAAGCTGGCGTGGCGTCAACCACCTCTCGGCCTGCCCCTGCAGAGCAGACAGAACCTCTGCCCCAGTGTGGCTCCTGTCCCCCAAACACACCAGCGCAAGCACGGCATGGCATCTTTTTGCCTGCGTACTTGCGTAGCCCCTTGAACGCCTACGGAGCACCGCTGGTTCCGAGAACAAAGCACAGGAAGAGGCCATGGAGGAAGAAGAAGAGGAGGGGGTGGAGGAGAGAGGTGTGTCACAACAACCAGTAGTAGCAATTTGGAGGCGTGGCGGCGGAACAACCTCCAACACTACTGCACCTTGTCCTGCATCCTTCCCAGCTGCCAAAAGAGTGACCCAATGGGCCGTGAAAGAAAGGTAACGTCCCTGTCCATGCCTGCTGGACCATGAGTCAGCGGTAATATGCACCTTACCGCTGACCACCCTGTCCAGCGAGGCATGGACATTGCCTTCCACATGCCGGTAGAGAGCTGGAATCGCCTTCCGTGAGAAAAAGTGCCATTTGGGAACCTGCCACTGAGGAACCGCACATTGCACAAACTCACGGAAGGGGGCCGAGTCTACCAACTGAAAAGGCAGCAGTTGAATTGCTAGCAATTTAGCCAAGCTAGCATTCAACCGCTGGGCATGTGGATGGCTGGGAGTGAACTTCTTTCAACGGTCCAGCAGCTGGGGCAGGGAAATTTGCCTGCTAGAATCGGACGTCTGTGTACTGCTAGCAGAGTGCCCGCAAGTACTTGGCTGTGACACACCTAATTCTACACCTTCATTCCTCTCAGTGCAGGTTTCAGAGAGAACTGAAGGTACAGTGGGGTTGGAGATCCCAGCTGATGAGGAGCAAGGAGAGGTCCGCTTTGTTCTTTGGTGTGGGTCTTTAAGATACGCTTGCCAACGAGCATGGCAGGTCAACATATGTCTGGTCAAGCACGTGGTGCCCAAGCGGCTGATGTTTTGGCCACGCTCGATACGCTTCAGACATATGTTGCAAACAGCAGTGGTGCGATCTGATGCACTCGACTCAAAAAAGGCCCACACCAAAGAACTTTTGGAATAACGGGCAGTGGCAGCGCCCTGCACAGGCGGAGCTCTGCGGTGTGATTCAGTCGGTGTGCTGCCCTTACGCTGGCCCCCTGAGGGCATCCTGCCTCGTTGGAAATGTGCCTCCTCCTCATCCTCCTCCTCTCTCCTATCAGGCACCCACGTGGAGTCAGTGACCTCATCATCCCCTCCCTCCTCATCACGGGAGCCAATCTGGCAGTATGCTGCAGCTGCTGGAACATGACTGCCAGATTGGTGTACTTCTTGAGCATCCCCTCTCTCTGCTCTCACGCTACTGCCTTCCTCTAGCTGGGTATCATCATCAGACCCTTCGAAACGCTGGGCATCCTCCTGGAGCATGTACCCAACACTGTGCTTAAACAGTTTGGGGGACTCCTCAGGAGGACATGGTGGGTCTAGGGAAGGAGTGACTGATGATGACATTGATCCGAGGGAAGAGGACGCTTTGGCAGCTGCTTTGCCAGTACCCTGAGCCTGGGTGAGAGAGGATGAGGAGGATGAGGAGGATGAGGAGGGCTTGGTCATCCACTCTACCAAGTCTTCGGCATGATGCGGCTCAACACGTCCAGCTGCTGAAAATAAGGACAATCGTGTCCCATGGCCACGTGCTGATGACGATGCACCGCGTCCACAACCAGCAATGTTGTCTCTAGACACAGAGCCTCCTTGCCCTCTTTTTATTGGCTCCTGACTGTCTGCCGCTCCTTGTTTGCCTTCCAGAAATTCTAATGGCCTGCAGGGAGATGGGAAAACCAGCAATAAGGGCTAGCTTCAGGTGTATATTTTGCAGGAAGCACACTACGCCCGCTGTAAGTGCTGCAGATGCCTGTTAGTGTAACACAAAAGAAAAAAACCACGAGCAATAAGGGCTAGCTTCAGGTGTATAATGTGCAGGAGGCACACTACGCCCGCTGTAAGTGCTGCAGATGCCTGCCTGTGTTACACAACAGGAAAACACAGCAATAATTAGTCCTGCCTGTGGCCAATTATGGCTCTCCTCGCTGCCGGCGCTGTGATTGGCCAAGCATGCGGGGTCACAGTGCATGCTTGGCCAATCACAGCGCCTGGATTGCACTGCGATGGCGTAGTGCATTGTGGGCCATTCGCGTCACTCGAATTTGGCGCGAACGGCCCAAATTATTCGATCTTCGTCGAACAATCGAACAGCCGATGTTCAAGTCGAACGTATGTTCGACTCGAACACCGAGCTCATCCCTACCTACCTATCTTAAAGAATGGGATAAACTCAAAATAATTGATGGTTTTTTATACAGGGTACATTTGTTCCATGATCATCCTGGAAGGAAACAGCTAGTGCTCCCTCAAGTCTACAGAAAATCTGTTTTGAGAAGTTTGCATGACCAACATGGACATCTAGGAGTTGAAAAAAAACCTACGGACTAATCCAAGACCGTTTCTTTTGGCCACGAATGAGGGAATCTGTTGTGGACTATTGCCACCGTTGTGCGAGAGGTCTACAAAGGAAAACTTTGCCTACTCGAGCTGCTCCTATGGAACACTTGAAAAGTTCTGGTCCAATGGATTTAGTGTGCACTGACTTTTTGTGTATTGACAATGACAACAGTGGTGTGGGAAATGTTTTGATTGTGACTGATCACTATACTCAATATGCTCAAGCCTATCCCACCAAAGATCAGAAAGCAGTAACTGTAGCTAAAGTGTTGTGGGAGAAGTTTTTTGTTCATTATGTATTGCCAAACCGACTTCACTCTGACCAGGGGCGGGACTTTGAAAGTTGCCTAATTAAAGAGCTGTTAACATTGCTTAATATTGACAAGAGCCGCACCACACCTTATCATCCAGAGGGTGATGCTCTCCCTGAACGTTTCAATCGCACCTTGTTGAACATGTTGGGTACCCTCCCTAATGGTTCTAAGCAAACCTGGAGCCGACATGGAGCTATGGTACATGCCTACAATTCTACCAGACATGAATCAACTGGTTTCTCTCCTTATTTTCTCATGTTTGGGTGAGAAGCCCGTCTTCTTATTGACATTCAGTTGGGTGTGTCTACTGCTGGAGTGAAAAATAGAAATCACTACCAGAATGTGGAACGACTTAAACAGAGTTTAAAAGAGGCCTATCAAATGGCTGAGGAAAATACTGCAAAAATAAATGCTGCCAATAAAAGGCGGTTTGATGCCAAAGTTCGTTACAAAGACTTACAACCTGGTGATAAAGTGCTTCTCCGCAATTTGGGACCTTCAGCCAAACATAAATTAGCTGATCGCTGGTGAAATGAGTTGTTCGAAGTTATAGAAAAACTGCCTAGAATTCCAGTCTACAGGATTTGAAGACCTGAGGGTTCAGATCAAAGCCTGGCATAGAAATCACTTGCTTCCAGTACCACAAGTTGCTACTGCTGATGAGGAGCCGCAATCCGATATTGTTACAGATTCAAATGATGTGCCTTGCGCAGACGGTGGAGACCAGAGTGATGACACTGACTGGTTTACACCTCCACCAGAGTCTCCTGTACAAGTTCCTTCACCTATTACTGATGGGGGCCTTCCTCAGAGGGGAAGTCTGAACCCAGCTACTCCTGTTTTTGAACCAACAGCCCAAAACTTTGTGCCTATAGTTCCCAGCATGGTTGGAGTTTTCCCTCTAATGCTGTCCAAGAGTTATCTGGACTAATGCCTGAGGGCTTGAGGAGAGGAGATTGTGTTCGACGACCTCTACCAACGTTTACTTATGACACCTTGAGAAGACCCTGCTATGCTGTACAGAACTATGTACAACCTCATGTTCTGATGGACATGAGTGCAGCTCATTCTAGACTGGTTAGCATGATGCCTATTTGTTACTAACCATATTTCATTTGCAGCTAATCTTTGTAATAGATTGCTTCTGGAGAAGTGGTCTGCAGAAGGCAACAACCATGTTAACTTTTGCTATGTTTTGAGTGTATATCCTTGCCGGGTCGGAAGGATTTTCAGCAGAGGGAGAATGTAGTGATGTGATAATTTCTTTGCCCATTTACCAAGTGTATACTCTTGTTATGCAGTGTTTGTTTGTCCTTTTCCAATATGGTTGCTATGCTCTCTCTCTCACTGAGTATGAGGTCATCAAGAAAAGCAGAGAATGGCAAGGGGTTTTGTGGGTAAGTGGGTGGAGAGACAGACATGTGAGGATAGAGAACAGTAATGGCTGCTAAGAGAACACAGTAAATGCTGCTGCAAATTCACCTCACTGAGAAATACATACAGACTGTTAATTATTTCATGTTCCTGTTTGGAAAATACTTTATGTTGAATGGTTCACTGAATGTTATTTCTTCAATACATGGACTTTCAAATAAATACAATGCTGTGTGGATTAGTGTCAATGTGAAGATATATTTCTTAATTGTGATTTCACTTGCTATTCACAAGCCCCAATTGAGTGGGGGCACTGTGCCTGTTAGAGATCCTGTCCTGATCACACAGATTATAAAGACTCGGCTTCTAGATACTATACAGGTGCCACCATCATACCTCAGTAGCTGCAGAGAGAGAAAAGAATAGTGCTACACGACCATAACCTGTTACTAGAAATTGAGCCCTTAGAAACTGAATACATAGCAGTTTTTAGCTCTATTACTGACTGCAGGCCTCATAGACTGTCCTCGCACACACCATTGGGCCCCAACATTAGCCAGCTGAAGAGTCAGGATTAAAGACTGCCCTTTTACAGTTGCTACACAGAGACCTTTGCCCCTTTGCTTTGTTTACCTAGTGGCTTTCCACCAATTTGTGCAACGTCAGAAGTAAACATGTGCAGTTAGTTTAGCTCCGAATTGAAATTCAGACAGATTTTATGTTTTCAGAAGTTCGGATGTATCCGAATTTTCAAATTACAATAGTACTGAATTTAAACGAATCTGAAATAACAAAAAATTAAATAACTGGACGAAATTCTAATTCCAATAGGTTTCAAGTTCGAATTAGAAAAGTTTTCGATTTGTTTTCCAATTTACAAAGAGAATAAAATAGGATATAAAATAAAGAAATAGAATAGAAAAAAAATATATATAATAGAATATAAAAGAATAGAATAAAATAGAATAAAATAGACTATAACCATCTTCTTAAATTCTAATTTCACATAGAATAAAAATAAATTAGATTACATAAGAAAAGAATAGAATAAAAAAAAAATAGAATAGAGTATCATAGAATAGAAAATAATGGAATTAAAAAAAAATACAATAAAATAGAATAAAAATAATATAACCATTTCCCAAAATTCAAATATTTTCTATTCTATTCAAATTTTAATTGATTCTAACAATAGTATAGAAAAAAAAAAACAATAGAATATAACCATCTTTCGAAATTTGAATAGAATAAATTAGAATTTTAATAGAAAAGAGTAGAATAGAAAATAATAGAATACAAAAGAATAGAATAAACAAATAGAAAAATAATAGAAATAAAAGAAACAATATAAAGAATATATCCATTTCCAAAAATTCTAATAGAATATAAGCATCTTCCTATTCTTCTTTTATTCTGTTTTTTTCTATACTAGTCTGTTATTTTCTATTCTATTCAAATTGATTCTATTTTAAATTTGGTAAATGGTTATATTCTTTCTATTCTATTGTTTTTTTTTTAGTTCTATTCTTTTCTATTCTAATATATATTTGTAGCGCCCTGCTCCGGATGACCAGACGCCATGTTAAATTTAGTGGGTGTCTGAGTTGGTAGTTAGCTCAGACTCTGTAAATAATTATGCGAAATCAGCCTCTGTTCCGGCTATCGCTGTGTTGGAAGACTTCCCACTGTTTGCCAGAAGGTGGCGTTACCACCCCAGGCCAATGTGGAAGACTGACAGGCCAGAGTGCATTGGGTACCTTCCCCCGGAAACAGTTCAGTGGGCGTGGTCTACCCGCTGAGCATGCTGGGGAAGGGTACTTAAGGGGCAGACGCCATCTTTTGGGGTCCTTCTTCCCCTCGCGGCCCTCCTGGCGCGAGGAGTGTGTCGTGTGATTTCGGCCTCGGGTCCACGTTGGTCCGAGGCTGCAACTCTACCAAGTAGGCCCAGTTATGCTGACAGGGGCCTACACTTTGAAGGTGATCCTGTGCTGTCCGTCCTGCGGGAGGAAGCTACTCAGTGGAGGAAACCAGGGGAGGACCTGTCCTGGAAAAGACCGAGCGGAAGGCTTGTGTCTTGAGGAGGGCCTGGTAATTCTATTGGAGGATGCACCGTAGTTAAAGTTCACCTTGCAGTCTGCTTGGCTGGAGGTCCGGGCGTTAAGTCCTGTGGCAGAGGATCCCGGATTATCCATTCTTGTGCACAACCAGTCTGTGGCAGAGACTAGTCCTGATCATTGTCCGTGCATCATTCCGGCTGCTAGGCCAGGTGAGAGGGGCCTATCCGGGTGAGCAATACCCACTCAAGGAGGAGTGGTGAATGACTTTATAGTTGAGGAGTTTCCCCCAGTGATCTGTACTGCGTACCTGAATCTACCCCTTCCCTTCACCCTTCTACTATTCTTCATATGTTTTATGCAAAGGGAAAATAAAACCCAACAGCTTAAGGTTTTACATCTTGTGTGGACATTGGAGTTTTTACAGACTTTCTTCCCCTAGACAACGAATACGAAGGTAACGTGCAAGGCCCAAATTTAAACCAGCAGCTCCTACGGGGGTATTCTTTCTATTTTATTCTATTTTTATTCTATTCGTTTCTATTCCGTTCTTTTATTTTCTATTCCATTTTGTTCTGTTTTAATCTATTATATTCTTAAGCATTTATTTTCTGTTATATTCTTTTCTATTGTATTTTTTCTATTCTATTTCTTTATTTTCTATTCTATTTTATTCTCTTTGAAAATTGGAAAACAAAGTCGAAAACGATTCAAATTCGAAAACGTTTTGAATTCGAATTTGAAAACTATTCGAATTCAGAAAATTTTAATCGATTTGAATACAAACAAACTAAACAAATTCCATAAATGAATTAAATGGATTAAACAAATTTAACTAAACAAATTAATGTAAATAGCAAAACGAAACTAATTTTTCTGCACATGTCCAGTCAGAAGCGCCTTACCTGGGCTATGGAGAAAAAGGACTGGACTGTTGCTCAGTGGTCCTCTTTTCGGATGAAAGTCAATTTTGCATTTAATTTGGAAGTCAAGGTTCCATAGTCTGGAGAAAGAGTAGAGAGTCACAGAATCCAGGTTGCATGAGGTCCAGTGTGAAGGTCAGCGCAGCCCTCTACCAGAAAATTCTAGAGCACTTCATGCTTCACTCTGCTGACCAGCTTTATAGAGATGCTGATTTCATTTCCCAGCAGGACTTGGCACCTGACCACACTGCCAGAAGTACCAATACCTGGTTTAATGATCATGGTATCACAGTGCTTGATTGGCCAGAAAACTCGCCTGACCTAAACCCCATCGAGAATCTGTGGGGTATTGTCAGGAGGAAGATGAGAGACACCAGACCTAACAATGCAGACAAGCTGAAGGCCGCTATTAAAGCAACCTGGGCTTCCATAAGCTGATCGCCTCCATGCCACGCCGCATTGATGCAGTAATTCATGCAAAAGGAGCCCCAACCAAGTATTGAGTGCATTATATACTGTACATGGTCATACTTTTCAGTATGCCAACATTTCTGTATTCAAAATCCTTTTTTTATTGGTCTTATGTAATATTCAAATTTTTTGGGATACATAATTTGGGGTTTTCACTGTAAGCCACAATCATCAAAATGAAAAGAAAGAAATGCTTGAAATATATCACTCTGTGTGTAATGCATCTATATAATATACGAGTTTCACTTTTTGAATTGAATTACTGAAATAAAATTAACTTTTTGATATTACAATTTTTTGAGATGCATCTGTATGCAGAGGGTATATCCAGAATCTCAAGTGTTAACATGTGGTCACACCCCTTTAGCACTTTATGAATTATATACAGGTACAAGCTTTTATGATCTGAGCACAGGCATATCTTATTTCTGTTACTTATGTAGCGCCCCTTTACTTTTCAGGGGTGCTATGTACTTAGTTTAAGACCCCTTTCCCACTGATTCGCTTTTGCCACGCTGGAACGCACCTTTCCAGTGGGGAAAAGCACATAAACATTATTTGCCTTTAAATCTTAATAGACTTTTTACATCACTGCGCTGCGTTTGCGCTGCGGTTTAAAACATTCTGCATCTTTAGTGTGCTTTTAATCACTTGCTGACCGCTGCACACCATTTGCATGATTTTAAAAGGGGATCCTTTGAAATCTGGGGCAGCACAGTGGTGAAGTGGTTAGCACTGTCACCTAGCAGCAAAAAGGTCACTGGTTCGAAACCCAGCCTGGAGTTTGCATGTTCTCCCTGTGCCTGCATGGGTTTCCTCCGGGTACTCCAGTTTCCTTCCACACTCTAAAGACATGCTGGTAGGTTAATCGGATCCCATCAAAATTGGCCCTAATATATATTGTGTGAATGCCCTATCGGACTTTTTCCCTTCGGAAATTCCGACAGACTTATGCCACGTACACACGACCGTTTTTAATGTCATTTTCAAAAACAAAGTTTTTCTCGACGTGATTTTTCTTGTTTCCTCTCAAGCCTGTCTTGCATACACACGTTCATTAAAAAAAAAACGCTTGAGCAAAGCGCAGCGACATACAACACGTACGACGGCACTATAAAGGGGAAGTTCCGTTCGAATGGTGCCACCCTTCATGTTAGTAAAGCTTGTTGAGCGACGATTCGTGCTTTTCAGTCCGTTACAGCGTGACGAATGTGCTATCTCCATTACGAACACTAGTTTTACCAGAACGAGCGCTTCCGTCTCATACTTGATTCTGAGCATGCGCGTTTTTTTCCCCCTCGTAAAAGCATACACACTACCGTTTTTCACGTTGTTAAAAAAAGACGTGAAAAACGACGTGAAAAAATAGAGCAGGTTCTACATTTTTTTAGGTCATTTTTCACGTTGTTAAAAACGCTCTGGAGCCTACACACGATCGTTTTTAATGCCCAATTAAAAAAATGGCATTTTTAACGACGTGAAAAACGATCGTGTGTACGCAGCATTAGATAGAGAACTTGTTCTCTTTTTCCGCCGGACAAAAATTTCTATCGGAAAGTCCGTTCGTCTGGATGCAATTCCGACGGACTAAAAACCACGCATGCTCAGAATCAAGCAGAAGAGCCGAACTGCCTATTGAACTTCATTGATCTCGGCTCGTCGTACGTCACTGCGTTTTTGACGGTCGGATTTCAATGTGACCGTGTGTATGCAAGACAGCTTAAGCGGAATTCCGTCGGAAGTCCGTCGGACTTTATTTCGACGGACAGTCCGGTCGTGTGTACAGGGCATTACTTTTCAAAAGATATCTACCTAGCTGAATCTTGAATACCATTTGTGTCAAAAAAAACAAAAATGAATGGTGATGAGGAGTTCAGACTTTACTGTGACTTCACTTGCTGCGTGCCCTTCCTTAAAGATAACCTAAAAAAGTATTAGGACAGCCGAGAAAAATGTTCACTCACCTCATGTGCTGACCTTCCTTGCTGAGTTACACTATATGAGAAGTATTCACATACAAAACACAGGAGATTAAGAATGCAACACATTGCTAAGACAAATATAATTTATTACTTGGAGTTCATATTTTTTAGAACACACTTTTCTTACATTTAGTGTATTTAAGATGTATTTAAAATAAATTGCCAGTCAAATACTAACTATACCTAAACATGCTCCCACCCCCATTCTAAGCTTATTCTAACTACCCTGTAGAGCAGTGGTTCTCAACCTTTCTAGTGCCGGGACCCCTTGAAAAAGTTTCCCAAGTTGTGGGGACCCCTAACAGTAAAGTTATTTTCGTAGCGTAGGTTGTCAGCACCCAAGGCAAGACAAGTAAATTGCGCCCCTAACCTATGGACATTTAGCGCTCTCCGAGTCCCTTCCACTCGTACAGTATTAAAACCCCTTATAATACATTTTAGGACGTACCACTCTTTCTCTTTGTTCTCCTTTCTTTCCCTTTCATCCCTCTCTATCCTTCTTTATTGTCCCCCCCATCATCCCTCTCTCTAGCTTGTTCTCTCTCTTATTCTTTCTCTTCTTTTCTTTGTTCCTCCCCCTCTTTTCCTCTCCCTTCCATGTATTCTCTATTTTTATTCCTTCTCTTACTCCTTGATGGGGGGTGGGAGGATGGGATGAGTGCCAATACTAGTTGGAGTTCTGATCAGCCAACTTAGGTGCTCTTGATCAAAGTCATCTGCTGATCTGAGAACTGTAGTGGGGAATTTTAATGGCAACTATAATCACAAGTAGTGTTACTCGCTGTGGCTCCGGCTTTGTGGTGTCTCGTTGCAGTGACACCTACGCCAAAATCAGCAGATAGGGTCTCCTCCAGCCCCTCCCACTTCACATTCCTCATCAGTCAGCTGACCTCTAGTCTCTGCCCCCCCCCATCCATGCCATGAACTGAGTGGGCGGCTGCGAAGAGGCTGAGTGGGCGGCCGTGGGCTCTAGGAACAGCCCAGCTGGGCAGCCACAGGCTCCAGGGATAGCCCTGCTGGGTGGCCACAAGAAGGCTGGGAGAGCGGTGCGGGCTTCAGGAACACCCCAGGATTTGGTGACCCCTGGCAAATCGCCATTCGACCCCCAGGTTGAAAACCACTGCTGTAGAGGAAAGGGTCTACATTTACCTATTCTGAGGGCGCTCCAGTCCGGTCACATAATAACTCTAGTGGCCAGCTTCAGTAAAGAGGAGAGATCACCGACAACGGCTGCAGTCACCCATAGGCCTACTATGGGGAATGCGTTGTCAGCTGTCCCTCCTCTACACAGAAGCCGCTGCTGGGAGCCAATTATGTGACTGGACCAGAGGGGCTTCAGAATAGGTAAGTACTGTATAGACATTTTTCCTCTACAGGGTAGTTAGAATATCTTTAGAATGGGGGTGGGAGCGTGTTTAAGTATAGTTAGTATTTGACTGGTCTTCCACTTTAACCTTTGGTGGCAGCCGCCATGTCTTAAAAGACTAACAATCATTAAAAAAAAAAGTAGACACCCTGCAATAGATGAAGTATTTTATTATATTACTATTATTATGCGTCTTCTACCTTTCCTCATTTCCAGTGCTGCAGCCTACATCAGTCTCTTCGGCATTCATTAATTTCAGATGCCATGTTCCCCGCAGTGTGCTGTAGTTCAATCCTCATGGCTGTGCTCTGCAATGATGTAGGGGATAGAGGAAGGAACCACAGCGCAAGACGGGGGACAGACATCTGACACTATTGAAGTGTCAAATCCTGAAGACACTGATGGAGGTTTCAAGGCTGGAAAGGAGAAAAAGTAGGAGACATAAGCTATTAGAGAGGGGGGGGGGGGGAGTATAAGGTCACTTATATTTCAGGGCAACATCCTGTTAGCATTTTATTATTTTTCACTATCCTAACAGCTATATGTTAACTGAGGAGTCAACTCACCACAACATAGGCAATACAAAAATATATGAGTTGGCCTCTGGTCAGTATGTATATAGGTTTTGTGCTACACTAGGCCTGACTAAACTCATGCAACCTCTAATTTAAATGTGATCCACCCCTTCCTGTCAAAGTCACACCCCTTCCTGTTTAAGACCTGCCCATAAATTTTCCAGTGGGGACACTAGTTCTGAGGGCCTTGGGAGGGATTCCCTTAATCTTCAGAGATTTACTCTCCCTTCCTGTTTGGCTATGGGGCAGGAAATTAACAGATGGCAAAAAAAAAAAATTAACAGGGGCTATAACCATCCCTTACTCTATCCAAAATGGAAAAACAAAAAAGTGTTGCCTATAGTTTTACTTTAAGCACACGTTTCTGCTAAATTTATGGAGGACTAAAAGGATATAACAATGCCAGTGGTGCAGCAGAAAACATGTAGCACAGTGATTAAGGTATGTGGTCCAGGCAGTGAGCAAAGGAAGGATTTGGGGCAGGAACAAATAAATCCATCTGTTTATTTTTCTCATCAGCAATCAACAGAAATAAAATTAAGATTCCTTAATATGTACAACTGACACAAGCAAAGGATTGCATGAGAGTCCTACTACCTACCTGCCAGGTATAGGTGATCATGTCAGTGTCCCTTGTGTCTGTGCCAAGCCTATCATACCGGCAGCAGTGTGGCCGCCTTATGGGGGCGCTAAACCGATTTGTCTTGCAACCCAGTCCACCTTAATAAGACTGGCGCTACACTGAAGGTGTAGCGCAGGGATATGCAATTAGCAGACCTCCAGCTGTTGCAAAACTACAAATCCCATCATGCCTCCACCTCTGGGTGTCATGCTTGTGGCCGTCAGTCTTGCTATGCCTCATGGGACTTGTAGTTCTGCAACATCTGGGAGGTCCGCTAATTGCATATCCCTGGTATAGCGCAAGGCGGCTGGGACTTTTTTCATTCTGCTCCCCTGCAAAGTGCTGCCCTAGGCCTGGGCCTTGTTGGCCTAGGCCAGAATACAGCATTGCCTTTGGTGCATGCTTTTTTCGGGGTTCCATTCAATGCAATGTGTGTTAAAAAGTTTAGCATGTAAATACTAGTGTGAAGAACATCAGCTTCTGGCAATATCTGCAGTGCATCTGACAAGCTTTAAATGCTTTCATTAATAGAAGTATTAGCTATAGCTTAAAGCCCAAATCCAGAGAAAGAAAAATTGCTCCCTTGTAGTGGGGCTGCCCCCATACTGGAAGGGTCATATAATTGTTTGGGTATTGGGGGCCACAGAAAGCACCCAATCCTCTGATCCCTCTCCTCTACTCCCCTACCCTCTGGCAGTTAACTGTTGCTCAGCATGCTTATGTCCAGTGCAAGGCTATGGGCTCTCCATTGGTCTTGATGACATCAGATGACCTGTGACTGCTGGAGCATAGAGGAGGAGGGTCTTACAGTCTGTAGGGAGCTGAGGATTAGGCAAGTGCTTTTTGCAGCCCCCTTGACCTAAATGAGCATTTAACCCATTGCAATGCATGGGGAGCCCCCACTGCAAAGGTGGATTTTCCCTTTCACTGGAGTTCAGCTTGAAGCGAAGTCAGAACTGATACATGAAATTTGTGACATTCTTCTAAAGATGACTTCCTGACTGTCCCTGACTTTAATACTTTCAAACGCGCTAATCTGGAAAAAGCATGCAGATCAGAAAAGTCAACAAGAATGTTCCATCTGGCAGTAGCTCAGAAAGTACTGAAGCAATTGGACCAGCATGACAGCCAGGGCGGTACATTTTAAAGAGGGGGAGATCATTAGTGAAAGCCTGATATAAAAATCTCCTGCAATCAGTACTTATAAGTGAATGCCTAAAATAAAAAAAATAAAAAAAATCAGCTCATGATCTTTTAAAAAGAAGATCTGTCTTTTCAGAGCCTCCGCATTCCGGAAGCTCACCATAAAACAGTCATGGCAAGACCTCCACCAAAGTCATTCAATAAATGGTGCATAGATAAGAATACACAAAATGACAGACCCAAAACACAACTTACAAACTTGTAGATGAACACAGATACTGCAAAATGGAAAACCAAAAACATTATTTCCCCTCAGACCAAAAGCATCATGAAAAAACAGAAAAAGTACAATATTGCAGCTTTCACAATATTTTAGAAAATTACTACAGTATATGATTAAATAGGTGTATAAGTATCAGGAAATTGTTTGATCTACAAAATAGGTCATAAAAAGAATACATGGGGAAACATTATTTTAAAAGTACTTAAAGCGGTAGTAAACCCGAATTTGACACTTTTACCTACAGGTAAGCCTATAATACGGCTTACCTGAAGGTAAAATTAATATCTCCTAAACCTCTACGTGTAGCGCCCTACTCCTGTTGGGTAGACGCTAGGTGTTAAATTGAGTTAGCTGAGCTGTAGTTCTGCTCAGAAGGATTATGCTAAATTGTTGGCTCTGTTTCAGTCTAGCTGGGTTGCACGTTTTCACCTGACGGTAGGTGTCACTGTCACCACAGGTCACGGTTGGAATTGCAGCCGGCTAGGTGTATTGGGTATTCCTTTCCCAGAAGTGGCTCAGAGGGCGTCAAGAGACAAAGACCGCTCTATCGGGGTTCGTTGCCGGATCCTGACCTGAGGGCCCTCCTGGCCTCAGGGATGTGCAAGCCATTTTTGGCCTCGGGGCCTGCTGGCCCGAGGCTCTGCAACTGAGAAGTAGGCCCAGGAGTTGCTGGGGCCTACTGGTCCAGGGATGGTCCTATGCGGTCTTGCCTGCGGGAAGAAGCGGAACAATTGGGGACTCAATTGAAGGACGCATCCTGGCCAGTTCGCTTCACGGTGCTGCCGGACGGCTGAAAGATTCTGGCATTGTGAGCTATGTACTTTTGAAGGAACTTTTTGCAAAGTGTCAGTGTGGTTACACGATCTTGTGGCGGAAGATTGTGGAACGACTTGACGGCACTCATCGAGTCTGTGGCAGACTTTGAACGAGCTTCGCACCGGTTGCTAGGCCAGTGAGAGTAGGCCTATCCGGTGGTTGCTGAATCCAGTGTGGAACTGATTTGTCCTCTGGATATAGGATTGTGCCCGTGATCCGCAAAGCAAAGTACCTGAACCTCCCCTCTCCCTCTATCCCTCTGTTGGAATTGGTAAAATAAAGCCTTGAAGAAAAAACTTAGCCAAGTGTTGGTGTGAACATTTATGAAAGCTCTTCAAGAGGGATCCCTGACACGAGTGCGGTGAACAGAAAAGGTAACGGTAGGCCCAAAACTTTAAACCAGCAGCTCCTACGGGGGTAGTGCTACATACGGTTTAGGAGATATTCCCTTTGCATGCAGCCGCTGACGTCAGCGGCGCATGCGCTCTGAATGCCCGGCTGAAGGTCCAGCAGACCCTGCCGGACCTTGCCGGGAAGAAAACTCCCGCGCGCATTCGCGGGAGTGAGGTAATCGCGGCTCCGGACACTCACAGCGCCGGAGACGCGAACCCGGAAAACACGCCCGAAGGCAAGATGTCAGCTCCCTCAGCGTGGACCCAATACGGAAGCTTCGTTCTGAGGTAAGTATTTCATAATGAGCTAGTATACGCTGCATACTAGCTCATTATACCTTTGTCTTGCAGGGGGTTTTTTTGTTTTCTTTTTTTGTGTGCGGGTTTACTTCCGCTTTAATATTTAAAACCTGCTCTTTTTTTTTTTTATAATATAAAAGAGAACAGCCAAGTAAAAAAACACATGATGATACCACATCTTATAATCCATATGATAACCCGAAGCACATTGCTTTTTACTAAAGGGCAAACATTTACTTAGGCCCATATAGACGGCTCAAATTTTGGCCATTTCTTGCCAAAATCTGAGCCATCTTTGGGGGCCCTGAAAGCACCACTTGGATCAAAAAAGTCAATATGGTAATTTTCTGTCAAGACCTGAACCATCTATGGGGGCCCTGCAAGCACCACCTGGCTCGTAAAGTCGCTTTGGCCATTTCTTGCCAAAATCTGAGCCATCTATGGGGGCTCTGCAAGAACCACCCGACTCGTTAAAGTCAATTTGAAAATTGACTAAGCCAGGTGGAAAATTATCAGCCGATCAGCAACTGTATCCCAACAGATGCAGTGACTGTTCGGCAGTGTTGGAGTTGCCACCAGTGGACATTCCTCCACCCACGCTGTTAGTGTGGATGTGGGAATCGATTGATTTTGCTCTTGTTTAACCCACAGGCTGAACAAAAGATTATTGAGCAGCGTATGGTGGCCTTTATAACTTAGAATGGTTGATGTATGAGTTGTATGTCAAATACAGGGTCCCCTTATTAGGTTAGATTTTTTCCCCCCATAAAAATAGCTGCCTAATAGTACTTGAAAAATACCAGTTTAAAAAAAAAAAAAAAACGTACTATAGCTGGCCATACACTGATCAAAACAAAATGTGTCTGGTTGAGCAAGGACTGGCTAAATTCCGATCAGTGTGTGGCTGTCCCCACTTGACAGACATGTTGGAAAATTTTCCCTGATCAGAATCTGCAGCCAATCCGCTGCAGCCGCCCATCCACTGTCAGAATACAATGTCCAGGGGGGGGGGATTCCCGATCCATCTAACTCTTTGTAGAGGAATCTTTTTTTTTTTTTTTCCCCCCCATTCAGCCCACTGGCTAAATACAAAAAAAAAAAAAACAAACACACATGAATGATCAGCTTTAGATTATGTTCTTACCTTTTTCCCTCTTCCACCCATAATGCCTAGGCAAGGATGACGTCACACTCCTACCAGCAAGGTCTCAGGGAATGCAAAGCAGCACAAATCTTGCTAATAGATGCTCTTGCACTGGAGTTATGGGAAACTCATCATTCCCCAGGATGTTCATTGGAAGGGTTGTGATGTCATGCCCAACTCCAAAGGCAAAGCAAGTACTGGTATATAGTCAAACTTTTTGTCTTTACTGGCACACTTTCCAAGTACTATTAGGCAGAGAATTTTTACATGGGGAGGGGACCTGAATCTAAAAAGCGGACCCTGCATTTCAGCTTTAGTAATCACAGTGCAGGTACGAGCAGTCTGTGGCCGGCTAATATTACAGAGAACACACAGCAACTATTCTAAGTTTTATACAATCCCTTTGCATTCAGGCTTTTCTTAAATGAAGCCGTTTAGACAAAAATTTGAGCAACCAAAGCTGCAGAGGGCTCACAAATGCATCTGCCGGAGCCAAAGAACCCTTGCCCTGTATTTTTTGTAGCCTTAGCTAAAAGACTAAGAACACTTACCCAGGGATTTAACAAGAGTGACAGACAATCATGAGAGATTATTGGTGAAAATGTATATCTGAAAGTCATTAAATGAAAAATATTTGTGTTTGACTACAGAAAACGTAAATTTCCTTTTTCAGTGGACGGTGTCCCGTTATGAAAGGGTACCCTGCATGGACATGACCTGCAGAGGGCAGCAGTCATCTACAGTCTGAGGGGTAGTTGGGATGAGGACGGACACCTGCTTATGTACAATGACATGACAGACGTAAAGGAATCATTTCATCATAGCACAGGAAATGCAAGATCATGTGAAATATCAGATAAGTACTGCATCATAGAACAGGGTTAGGAAGTTTACAGCTGCAGGCGTACAGCCCAAAAAGTCAGTGGTAGAAATAAAATATTTATAAAAGTAGTTTCCTTAACAATGGCAGAATAACATTATTGCCATTTTTTCTTCATCACAAATATATATTTTTAGTTTAAGTAGAAATGTCCTTTGATGTTAACAGCTTTTGGAGTTCTTCCTCGAAAACGATTCCCGAGTGCATCAGTTTGTGCGTAGCTGGTAATCTGTAAGAAAATAAACAAAAACCATTAAATCTAAATCATATATGTTTCAAATGAATGGGAAAAATTGCGTTGGCTCACGCCATCAAATTGTTAGGCTATTCAAACTGAATATCAAGATATGGTGCACTCCGCCACTTCAATACCAGGCACTTTCACCCCTTCCTGCCCAGGACAGTTTTTAGCTGTCGCACTTTGAATGACAATTGCGCAGTCATGCAACACTGTACCCAAACCAAACTTTTATCATTTTCTTCCCACAAATAGAGCTTTCTTTTTGGTGGTATTTGATCACCACTGCAGTTTTTATTTTTTTTAATAAACAAAAATAGTAGCGCTTCTGTGTATCACACCACAAATCTAAATACTATAGAATTTTTTTATATATATATATATATATATATATATATATATATATATATATATATATATATATATATATATATATATATATATATATATATATATGTGTGTGTGTGTGTGTGTGTGTGTGTGTGTGTGTGTGTGTGTGTGTGTGTGTGTGTGTGTGTGTGTGTATATATATATATATGTATGTGTGTATATATGTATATCTCGTGAAGAAATACATACATGTGAAAAACTGCAAAACATATACTGTATTTATTGGCGTATAACACTCACTTTTTTACCCTGAAAATAGAGGGTAAACTGTGCCTGCGTGTTATACGCAGAGGGCTGTGGAAAGTTTTTTTCCTGAAACTTTTCTCTTAAAGTTAGGGTGCGTGTTATACGCCTGTGCGTGTTATACGCCGATAAATACGGTACTCATTAATTTATTGTATGTGCACATACAATAAATTAATAAGTGTCCGTAGCGGTCAAATATTGTTTTCAAACCAGTTGTGAAAAAACAAGATTGGAAGAAGTCCTATGCGACGAAACTAGTCTGGGAGAAGCTACACGGCGCTCTTTTATAGTGTGTGGCGTTCGGTTTTTTCGACCGCTCATCGAATCTACAGTCCGGTGTTTGGACGGAAGTTCACAGTGTTTTCGATTGGAGTGGAGAGACGGGCATATATGAAGGAGGGTGAGACACAAATGATTGATTGGTCCGCCGAGACCGCAATACATCGCGGCTACCTGTCGTATACCTGTCTGGCGTTTTGGGCGTTTTGAAGTGATTTTGCTGAAGTGCCTAACTTTGATTTGCTAGATGTGAGTGAAACTATTGAAGGTTACCTGTGCTGTGTTCAATAAAAGTTTTTATATACTTCACTATTGGAGACCTTTTTGCTTTTTCATGTGGGAAAACTTGACTGACCTAGCAACATCGTTTGGATCTATCTTTTATACCCTGAGGGGTGTTTAAGCTGTGAAGCCGAGCATGAGAGTGCGAGGCAAATCCTAGTGGTGAGTGCAAGTCCTTAGGGAGTGGAGTCACTAATCACGCTGGTGTGGTGAAGGTTTATTCAAGAGAACACAGGAAGATTTTTATGCAAATTTTAGTTGAAGTCACTATTATTGGAACACTTATCTCACTGATGGACTTTCTTTAAAAAAATTTTTCACAACTGGTTTGAAAACAATATTTGAACGCTACGGACACTTATTAATTTATTGTATGTGCACATATATATTTTTAGAGTATATGTTTTGCAGTTTTTTCACATATATGTATTTCTTTACGGGACACATAGAAAATATATATATATATATATATATATATATATATATATATATATTTTCTATAGTATTTAGATTTGTGGTGTGATACACAGAAGCGCTACTATTTTTGTTTATTCAAAATACTTTTATTATTATGTTTTTTGTAAAGTAGCAGCTAGTAAGGTTTTTTTGGTTTGCATTCAGCAGACCTGCTCCCAAAGCGCAGTGGAGTGTATAAGGGAAGAAGAGGGCAGTTGATTTCTTTTTATACACTATTTTAGTCAGTTTTTATTTTTTGCTAAACTAAAAAAAGACTGACAGTTTTAAAAAAAAAAATTTTTCGTCGTTTGTTATAAAATTTAGCTTTCTCCTTCACTGACGGGCACTGATGAGGCGGCACTGATGGACACTGATGAGGAGGCACTGATATGTAAAATTGATGGACACTGATAGGAGGCACTGATATGCAGCACTGATGGGCACCAAAAGGTGGCACTGATATGCGGCACTGATGGGCACTGACAGGCGGCACTGATGGGCAGCACTGATTGGAGAGTGTGTTATTGCTGAGCACTGATTGGCACTGTGATGGGCACTGATTGGCACTATGGTGGGCACTGAGAGGGGGTTATGATGGGGCACAGACTGGGCACAGAGTGGCAGCTGATGGATACAATTGATGGGGGCTGTGCTGATAATCAAAGTGCCGAATATCAGCACAGACCCCCCCCCCCCCCTGAAAGGGAGAGCTCTCCCTGTCAGCACGAACCAACACGAACCAAGGAATGCCATTTACCGCCACTTCCTGTTTCACGCTGTAATCAGCTGTGATTGGTCACACCTGATCACGTAGTAAGAAGCCTCTGACATAGGCTTCTTACCACGATCAGAGATGCAGTGTGTCCGACTCACACGCCCCACGGGTGCGCCGGCATGTTATCCTGCTGGACGTCATATGACGCCCAGTCAGGATAACAGAACCACTTCCCGGCCGTCATCCTGTATACGGCGGGAGGGAAGTGGTTAAACTTTTTTTTTCTAAATGCTGCATTGACATAAAACGGATGGAGCCGTGATCAAATTACAGGCAGTAACGTGTCACCAGCACATCAGCCTCATTTTCAATTTTTTTTATTCATCACAAAAGTAAAGTGATGTTTAGGAGCTCTATACCAGCTCTTTTTTTAGGCAGCAAATACTGGACTGAATGGATGAGGTGGAGAGGAGGGGTGGTGACATCATGATCTCCATTTCATCCAGAGAACACCTTATGTTAAGTGAAAAAATACAAGGTGTTCCGTAAATGGTGGCAGTGCAGAGCGAGCAATTCCCTGGGGTCAATGTGCAGGAGAGGAAGCCTCTTGGAATGGGACCTGGACAATCGTTGGCTATCATTGTAGTAGCACTGACCACTACAGTGATTGCCAGCTTCCCCAGTGAACCCTCAGATATGAGATACACTCTATTACCAAAAGTATTGGGACACCTGCCTTTACACACACATGAACTTAAATGACATCCCAGTCTTCATCCGTAGGATTCAATATTGCGTTGGCCCACCCTTTGCAGCTATAACAGCTTCAACTCTTCTGGGAAGGCTGTCCACAAGGTTTAGGAGTGTGCCTCTGCGAATGTTTGACCATTCTTCCAGAAGCACATTTGTGAGGTCAGGCGCTGCTGTTGGACGAGAAGGCCTGGCTCGCAGTCTCCGTTCTAATTCATCCCAAAGGTGTTCTGTTGAGGTCAGGACTCTGTGCAGGCCAGTCAAGTTCCTCCACCCCAAACTCGCTCAACCATGTCTTTATGGACCTTGCCAATATTTATTTATTTTTACCAACGGGGATCGGGTGTGTCAGGCCGGCTGCCCCGCCTCTCCTGGCCCTGGGACAGCGCTGCCAGCATACTTAAAGGTTAAGAAAACATTACTGCCAGTCCTTTCTCATACACTGCTCCTCCTGTGTCCCCCTCAATGTAAATGGAAGCCTCTAAATACCTAAATTAATGCCGCTCTTTCTGGCCGCTCTCCTCCTCCCGCTCTGCCTTCTCCTCGAGTGTAGCTTTTGATTGAAGGAGAGCGGTCATGTGACCGTCAACGAAACAGCATAGGAGAGCAGTCACATGACCGGTTCCATGAAAGAGCGGCGTTAATTGAGGTATTTAGAAGATTTGATTTATGACAGTGACACAGGAGAAGCAGTGTATGAGAAGAGGCTGACAGTGATGTTTTCTCAACTTTAGAGTATGCTAGCAATGCTGACCCAGGAGACTGGGGGTCTCCTGGGAGTGCAGGGGGGCTTTATAATGAAAGGGGGCCCCGGGTACCGTGCAGGGAAAGGGGGCCCCGGGTACCGTGCAGGGAAAGGGGGCCCCGGGTACCGTGCAGGGAAAGGGGGCCCCGGGTACCGTGCAGGGAAAGGGGGCCCCGGGTACCGTGCAGGGAAAGGGGGCCCCGGGTACCGTGCAGGGAAAGGGGGCCCCGGGTACCGTGCAGGGAAAGGGGGCCCCGGGTACCGTGCAGGGAAAGGGGGCCCCGGGTACCGTGCAGGGAAAGGGGGCCCCGGGTACCGCGCAGGGAAAGGGGGCCCCGGGTACCGCGCAAGGGGCCCCGGGTACCGCGCAAGGGGCCCCGGGTACCGCGCAAGGGGCCCCGTGTACCGCGCAAGGGGCCCCGGGTACCGCGCAAGGGGCCCCGGGTACCGCGCAAGGGGCTGTGGAACATTTTTATCCTGAAACTACCGTCTTAAAGTTAGGGTGCATTCTATATCCTGTGCGTGTTATATGCCGATAAATGCGATAATTTATTGGTCGCAGGGAACCCCTACCAACAATTTGTATATCTACAGCACATGGTACAATAGTGTGATGGCAAGTAGGAAGAATGCTCCTGGTTGAGTTCCTGCACCGATTCTCTGAGAAAAAAAAGCCCTGGATAAATGTACTGTATATAGTCTTACAGATACAACCAGCACTTTAAGGGCAACCATAATGCTGATGTGGTCCACGAAACAGTTTGAAACCCCTTCTCTAGAGGAGCCCTATGATTCAATGGAACTTGGGTTGAGATTAGCGGTTCTACACAATTCACCCACCACAAAGTTGATTGGTGATTCCACTACATTTTTAGCCCTACTATTATGGCAGATGCAATGCCTTTAGGGACATATATTCTCTCACAAGAGATTTCACTCCTCCTGATGGCTGATGAAACAAGGAGAACTTACAGTTGTGTGACTTTTTTCAAGTAAAGTGGAACTAAATTGCATCAGCACCACAAACTGAAAACGCTATACAAGATTTGTTTTTTTAATATTCAAAGCAAACTAACCCATCCATGTCTCCAAGCTTTATCTTGTTGAGAAATCACTTTGAACCCCCACCCCCAAGTGCCGATGATTCAGCATTTACTTCCTGAAGTCCATCTGCCCATAGCTCAGACGTGCAGGCAGAAGGGCAACTCCTGGGATGTATGACAGTACCCTGCCAGCCCCTCCCAGCAGCCACGATCTGCCTGCAATGCATACAGAAGCACAAAGGCCCAGGGATGACTGGGTCTAAAATAGGGTATGTAATGAAAACAAACAGAGGTTTTATTTAAAAATGTCCTCAACATGTTGAGGGGAGAAAGAAAGAACCAGGGAAGGCAGGCAAAGTATAGGCAGCTTACCATATATACTCGAGTATAAGCCGACCCGAATATAAGCAGAGGCACCTAATTTTACCACAAAAAAACTGGGAAAACTTATCGACTCGAGTATAAGCCTAGAGTGTCCATCTGCATGCCTCACCTTGCCTCACTGTGTCCATGTGCATGCCTCACTGTGCCCATGCCTCGCTGTGTCCTATCTCCCTACCTGATCTCCGGCACTGTGTGATTAGACTAACTTTTAACATGGGAGTCTATGGAAGGGGTGCCCGGATTTTGAAAAATAAATAAATAAAATCGGTGCTCCCTGGCCAACAAGCTTTGCACACTTGTAGATGAAGAGTGGGGCTACATGTGTGCCAAGTTTGGGGTCCAGGGGACCTAGGGCTGGCCGGTTCCCGGGTCCCCAAAATCACCAAAGAAATTACCGTTTAACATTGGAGTCTATAGAAGGGGTGCCCGGATTTGAAAAATTGGTGCTCCCCGGCCGTGAGTGCTCTGGACACCAAACTTTGCACACCTGTAGAGAAAGAGTGGAACTACATGCGTGCCAAGTTTGGGGTCCTGGGTCCCTACGGCCGGCCGGGATCAGGCACACAAATTTGAAGTCGAACACAGACTCGAGTATAAGCCGAGGGGGGCATTTTCAGCACAAAAAAATGTGCTGAAAAACTCGGCTTATACTCGAGTATATACGGTATATCTCAACTTAAATGAGTACTTCTAGTTCATGTTAAAATTAATACGCAGTACTCACCTCCACTTTGTGTGATATATCTGACCCATGGAAGCGCCTGATACCCACTCTTCTCAATAATTTTCATATACCGAACCTTTAAAAAAAAAAAAAAAAAAAAAAAAAAAGAAGACAAAAATATGTCAATAACGTCACGGTCTTAATTTTACGATAATTTTCCACACGGCTCAAATAATTTTTTGAATTGACTAGTCGTGCCTACTTGCAGGGCCACACATGGTTCAAATTTTGAGCCATCTATTTACGGGTTTAAATAGTAAGTAAACTCTGATGTTTTTTTTTGTTTGTTTCTTCCCTACAAAGTAAATGTAGCAAGGTCCCAGGACTCTTTTTGTCTAATGAGGACCCCAGGGCCAGGGTTAGCTGACATCCTTCTGTATGTGGTGGGTTGTGGGACATGGTGGGTGCAGAGCAGTTGAAGTTATTGGGCGCCAGACACTTCTTGAATGCAAAAGAACATTTCTCTTAACAATCTTTTTGGGGGAGAGAGGGTTAGGTCCAGGACACCCTGAGGTAGATGCAAGATTAAATTGCAGACTCTGAGACTTTAATAGGAGCACAGCCATGCAGGGAAAGGCATCCAGCAAGACACCAACATCTGCATGTGCAGGAATGCAACAGTCTTTAACGGTTCGGCAACAGTCTTTAACGGTTCCTAACACAAACGTAACAGTTCTTCTCTTTAACTACAATCACTCCTTGTAGTCTTCAGCACACTGATCTCAGTGTCTCTCACTAGACCCACTGATTCACTGCCACTGAATCCCTTGAGCTCCTCCAATCTTCACGGTGGTATCTTCAAGTGTCACCCCCCGCTTCTCTGCTGGGTCCCTAGCTTGGCATTCAAGATACCGCTCAAGCTTCACCTCCGCTGGCCTGCTCGGTCCCTGGATTGACACACAAGGCTGCTGTGCAAGCGTCACCTCTGCTGGCTGGGTCCCTGGCTTGATTACCACTGAAGTCTCCAGATTTTTTACCGCCCCGATTGGTGACAACGCTGCTCCGGTATTTGCTTCAGTTACTCACTGTGGTCCCTGGTAATTAGACGGATGGTCCCTTACTGGCGACAGCTTCCCCTCTACCTCCGACCACGGAAAGGTTCTCCGAACGGCAGAACCGTCACTTCTGGTTGGACTGCAAGCCGCAGTCCCAATCCTGCGCTGCTCTCTTGCTTTTGGATAGGCCCTCAGAAAGCCTAGCAGCTAGATGTGCCCGGGATAGGCCCAATCTCCGGCCTAGCAGCCCCGGCAGCATGGGTGTCCGCTGAAATTTTTTCAGGGGGGTGGGGGGGCGCTTCGGCAGCGGCGATACACAGTCGCATTCTACCCTTTCTTCGACCGCTAGGGGGGGGTTAAACGTGACCCCCCCACGTTAAAATGTAAAAACACCCCACTGTGCCCCCTGCATCTTTCAATATCTCTTTGCCACTACTACCCCCTCTGCACAACTGCACCTCTGCTCCTGTTTACATTACACAGCACCGCACAGCTCTGGCCCCCTTTACATTACACAGCACCCTGCACCTCTGGACCCCTTCACACAACACTCTGCACCTCTGGACCCCTTCACACAGCACCCTGCACCCCTTCACACAGCACCCTGCACCTCTTGATCCCTTTACACAGCACCCTGCACCTCTGGACTCCTTTACACAGCATCCTGCACCCCCTGCATGTTACATAGACTGTGACAGCCCCCTTCCTACCTTAATCATGCAGCCAGAGGGAGAGACACAGCAGCGCAGGACCTGCTGAAGTTATTTTTCATATTACCTAGAGACTGAGAACATGATACAAGAGATGGTCAGAGGCTACAGATATGATACAAGAGATAATCAGAGGCTGCAGGCATGATACAGTAGATGTCAGAGGCTGCAGACATGATACAGGAGGTGTCAGAGGCTGCGGGCATGGTACAGGAGATGGTTAGAGACTGAGGACATCATACTAAAGATGACCAGAGACTGCAGACATAATACAAGAGCTCAATGCAGCCTCATCTGTGCCCATCAAATGCAGCCTCACAGTGCCCAACAATGCAGCCTCACAGTGCCCAACAATGCAGCCTCACAGTGCCCAACATTGCAGCCTCGCCGTGCCCATCAATGCAGCCTCCCCGTGCCCACCAATGCAGCCTCCCCGTGGCCACCAATGCAGCCTCCCCGTGGCCACCAATGCAGCCTCCCCGTGGCCACCAATGCAGCCTCCCCGTGGCCACCAATGCAGCCTCCCCGTGGCCACCAATGCAGCCTCCCCGTGGCCACCAATGCAGCCTCCCCGTGGCCACCAATGCAGCCTCCCCGTGGCCACCAATGCAGCCTCCCCGTGGCCACCAATGCAGCCTCCCCGTGCCCACCAATGCAGCCTCCCCGTGCCCACCAATGCAGCCTCCCCGTGCCCACCAATGCAGCCTCCCTGTGCCCACCAATGCAGCTTCACTTCATTGCAGCCTCGCTGTGCCCACCAATGCAGCCTTGCTGTGCCCACCAATGCAGCTTTGCTGTGCCCATTAATGCAGCTTTGCTGTGCCCATTGATGCAGCTTCACTGTGCCCATTAATGCAGCCTCACTGTGCCCATGAATGCAGCCTCACTGTGCCCATGAATGCAGCCTCACTGTGCCCATGAATGCAGCCTCACTGTGCCCATGAATGCAGCCTCAGTGTGCCCACCAATTGCAGCATTTGTGTGCCCACCAATTGCAGCCTCAATGCCAACCAATTGCAGCCTCTGTGCCCACTCATTTCAGCCTCACCATTTCCTGGATAGGAGCTCCCCTCCTGCTGTCCTCCGGCGCTCGTATCGTATGTTACGAAGCTGGGTCTGTGTGCAAGGTCCCGCCCCCCTAGGCTCGTGTGATAGGCGTAACACTAGAAGACTATCATACGAGCCGAACTAGGGGGGCGGGACCTTACACACAGACCCAGCTCAGTGACATACGATACGAGCGCTGGAGGACAGAGGGAGGGGAGCTCTGCAGTGACAGTCGCCGCTTAAAGCGGCCCCAGGGCAGGCTCCCCTGTCACCACGCCTCTGCACTGAGCCGCCCGCGCCGCCCGCGCCCCCCGCCTTAACTCGCGGGGGGTGCCAGCCTGACACCCCTGCAGTGTGTGCATACCTCCAAACTTTTGAACTTCAGAATGAGGGACACTTGGGAGGAAGCGACCGACGGCGCGCTACATGCACTGCGACAAAAAGAAAGAGTCTCACTGACGCATACAAACCCCAGCACAGTCATTGAAAAAAATAAAAATAAAAAGCTTCCATTACAAGCAGGGGAGGGCTGGCAGCCTTAGGCCTGGGGGGCAAGTCCAGTCAAGTGGCCCATAGAACCAGTGGTGACAAAGTGATTGATCGGGGAAAACAGTCTAAGATTTTCCATGATCACAAACAAGTCCCTGTATGAGTCCCTTAGAGCTGAGGACCCCCCCCCCCCCTGTAACTAGTGAAGGACTAAGTCCAAGCATTAACCCCTGAGATCCAAGAATGTTACCCCCTAACTAGTGATGGACTACAAGTCCCAGCATGAACCCCTGATATCTAAGGATGTGGCCCCTTAGATCTCACGTGTTTATGCTGTGACCTGTAGTCCTTCACTAGTTGGGGGGGGGGGACACATCCTCAGCTCTGAGTGGTTCATGCTGTGACCTGTAGTCCCTCACTAGTTGAAGGGCCAGGGGGACACAGCTGTGAGGGGTTTAAGCTGGGACAGTGGGACCTGTAGTCCTTCATTAGTTGAGGAGTGGGCGCAGGGGTGTGTCACACATCCTGAGCTCTGAGGGGTTCATGCTGGGACCTGTAGTCCTTCACTTTTGGGGTGTCACATCCCAAAAAGTAAAGGACTAAGAGTCCCAGCATGAACCCTGGCTGAGATTTAAGGATGTGATTTCCTCTGAGGCCAGCTCATGCTGCCATGACACACATGTCCACATTACACATATGTTCTAATTCATTCACTGCTTCTGACCTCACCTCAGGCAGCTTGACTGAGAGGTGCTTCTGGCACAGTCAGTCAGTGACAGTTCCATTCCCTTAGGCAGGCTCCGAGGCGCATGCCCCTGCACACGGGATAACGGAGGGAGGAGGTGGGTGGAGCAAAACAGTAAAAGGCGTGGATGAGGCAGAAGATCCTCCTCCTCTCTGAATGCGGTGGCCTCAGCCTTGCTTTCCTCTTCGGGACTGTGACATCACTGGTTGCTAGATGCCAGGCGATCCTAGCAACTAGTGCAGACGATTGAGGCCAGCAGTCCAACAAACGTGTCTCTGCCAGCCGGGTCACTCTGTAAGTAAAGCTATGCCACACAGAGAGAGACACTGCTCCACATTTCCCTGAACAGCGAGAGAGAGACCCCTCTCCACATTTTCCTGAACAGCGAGAGAGAGACCCCTCTCCACATTTTCCTGCACAGAGAGAGAGAGACCGACCGCTCCACATTTCCCTGCTCAGAGAGAGAGAGAGAGAGAGACCATTCCACATTTCCCTGCACAGAGAGAGAGAGACCGCTCCACATTTCCCTGCACAGAGAGAGAGAGACCGCTCCACATTTCCCTGCACAGAGAGAGAGAGAGAGAGACCGCTCCACATTTCCCTGCACAGAGAGAGAGACCGCTCCACATTTCCCTGCTCAGAGAGAGAGAGAGAGAGAGAGAGAGAGACACCGCTCCACATTTCCCTGCACAGAGAGAGAGAGCGAGAGAGAGAGCGAGAGAGAGAGACCATTCCACATTTCCCTGCACAGAGAGAGAGACCGCTCCACATTTCCCTGCACAGAGAGAGAGAGAGAGAGAGAGAGACCGCTCCACATTTCCCTGCACAGAGAGAGAGAGAGAGAGAGACCGCTCCACATTTCCCTGCACAGAGAGAGAGAGAGAGACCGCTCCACATTTCCCTGCTCAGAGAGAGAGAGAGACACCGCTCCACATTTCCCTGCACAGAGAGAGCGAGAGAGAGAGAGAGAGAGACCATTCCACATTTCCCTGCACAGAGAGAGAGACCGCTCCACATTTCCCTGCACAGAGAGAGAGAGAGAGACCGCTCCACATTTCCCTGCACAGAGAGAGAGAGAGACACCGCTCCACATTTCCCTGCACAGAGAGAGCGAGAGAGAGAGAGAGACCGCTCCACATTTCCCTGCACAGAGAGAGAGACCGCTCCACATTTCCCTGCACAGAGAGAGAGAGAGAGAGAGACCGCTCCACATTTCCCTGCACAGAGAGAGAGAGACCGCTCCACATTTCCCTGCACAGAGAGAGAGAGACCGCTCCACATTTCCCTGCACAGAGAGAGAGAGACCGCTCCACATTTCCCTGCACAGAGAGAGAGAGAGAGACCGCTCCACATTTCCCTGCACAGAGAGAGAGAGACCGCTCCACATTTCCCTGCTCAGAGAGAGAGAGAGAGACACCGCTCCACATTTCCCTGCACAGAGGGAGCGAGAGAGAGAGAGAGACCGCTCCACATTTCCCTGCACAGAGAGAGAGAGACCGCTCCACATTTCCCTGCACAGAGAGAGAGACCGCTCCACATTTCCCTGCACAGAGAGAGAGACCGCTCCACATTTCCCTGCACAGAGAGAGAGAGAGAGAGAGAGAGAGACCGCTCCACATTTCCCTGCACAGAGAGAGAGAGAGAGACCGCTCCACATTTCCCTGCACAGAGAGAGAGAGAGAGAGAGAGAGAGACCGCTCCACATTTCCCTGTACAGAGAGAGAGACCGCTCCACATTTCCCTGCACAGAGAGAAAGAGAGAGACCGCTCCACATTTCCCTGCACAGAGAGAGAGAGAGAGAGAGAGAGAGAGAGAGAGAGAGAGAGAGAGAGACCGCTCCACATTTCCCTGCACAGAGAGAAAGAGAGAGACCGCTCCACATTTCCCTGCACAGAGAGAAAGAGAGAGACCGCTCCACATTTCCCTGCACAGAGAGACCACACCTCAAGAAAAATCATTTGATTCTCGTATCAACATAGTAAAGCCTTGTACACACCACTATTTTTTATTTAATTTTTTTTGCTCAACCTAGCGAGTTGAATAAAAAAAAACTGACAGGTCCGGTTAGAGCCGCGCTAAGTACTAGCAAAAGTGACCTGAGCATGGATCACTTTTTAGCAGAGTGACAGTGTCTGCTGCAAGTGTGTACAAGCCTTTGCAGGGCTTGTGTGCAGTTTTGCTTAGCCGCAGTCCCATAGGCTTCTTTTAGGTTGTGCGTTTTTGCTGCATTCTTTTTAAAGGGCACCAAAGATGCAGCATGCAGACGTTTTTGTGCACTTTCAGAAAATGCATCAACAATTTGCAAACTAATAGAAGTCTATGAGACTGACGGGGGTAACATGCAGAAAGACTGAAATCACCAACACTGCAGCCAGACTGTGACACACCAGTGGGATCCCACTTCATAGTACATAGGACCAGGTAATGCACAAGCTGCTGATGGAAACCTCTTTAGCTGCAGAGAGGGGGGGGGGGGGGGGTTAGGGAGAGGCCTGTCACAACTCACTTACTTGGAAGGAAGGACCCACCAGGAGTATCACTGGCTCAGTCATCACATCAGCCTCCATCCAGAGCCTTTCATACAGGACACTGACTGCTCAGTTTAAACGTTCCCGCCCACACATTCTTTTCACAGACGCAGCACACGGGCTGCAAAGAGTGTGGGCGGGCACAGTGAGAGAGGGGGCTGGAGGGAGGCAGAGCAGATCCACCCTCTTACATTCGGCTGTGCTCTGAAATGAAAGGACACAGACTCAGGTGCAGACAACAGCACTGTGACAGGACAGATGTCCGCTCACAGCACAAATGTTTCTGCACACTTCTAGGATGTTATCCAGCCCTGCCAGCCTGCTTTAGCAGTAACATTCACCACTCGGCCAACTACGGAACTGCACATGCCCAGTTCCTAGCTGGCAGCAGATCGGCCCTTTTATCAAGAATCAGTCCGGCCTGGGGGGAAATTGCATGCCTGCCCCCCCTGCCAGCCCGCCCCTGATTACAAGTGATTTTGCATAAACTATGGAAGTGTGTGTTAAAGTGTGGAAGGATTCAGGAATGTTTTATGTATAGAGTGCATGGTTCAGGAGTGCGCAATGTACAGAGTGCAGGGCTCAGGAGAGCACTAGGTACCTTTTTCAGTTTGTGTTACGCTCAGAGTGCAGGGTTCAGGAGAGGGCTAGATACAGAGTGCAGGGTTCTGGAGTGTGTTATGCACAGGGTTCTGGAGTTACATATAGAGTGCAGTGTTTTGCCGTGTGTTATGTACAGAGTGCAGGAGAGTGTTAGGCACAGTGCATGGTTCTGGAGTGCGTTACATACAGAGTGCAAGGGTTCAATCGTACTAGGTACAGAGTGCAGTCATCCATCCAGATCCCACTATTGCCCTTCTCAACTATAACGTCTGCACCCCCCCCTCCCTACACACACACACACACACATATTAACTAACACACACACACACACACACATACCACACACACACCCACACCCATATACACACCACACACACACACCCATATACACACCACACACACACACACCCATATACACACCACACACACACACACACACTTTTGTAAAAGTAGAACCTTTCTGTAGATGTCTTCTATCCAGTGCAGCCACAGCTTCCTTCTCCTTTCAGTGCACTGGGTATTTTCGGCTCCAGGAGCAGGAAGGAGGTAAAGATTTAGGGGGCAGCTCACCCCCCTCCTCCCTCCTCGAACACGTTGCAGTCAGCCTTTCACTTGTCTCGACTTTAAGTGCAGAGCAGAGAGGCTGTTGAAGGAGCCGACCTGTTACTTTCACTTTCAACTGCAGAAGCCAGGCTTCTGTGTTTAAGTGAAAGTGGGAAGCTGCCTGTGAGTGCAGGGCTAATGGAGGCTGAAAAAACCCTGGGGGAGAGGAATAGACAGCTGATCCTGACCCTCTGCAACTATGTCCTGGCCAGCAATGTATGAATGCTGACTCTTTCCTATGCACCGGTTTGACAGAGGGGTGGGTCTGGGTAGCAGTCCCGCCCATACCCGACATCACACTCCCATTTTGACATGTGAAGTGTCTCATTGAGGCTTCACAGCGCACATCCAGCTGACCTGCTAGCCAATACCTGGCTGTACTGGATGTGCACACTGCTGCAGGTCCTACTGAGAAAGAACTTAGCTAGTCAATAGCATTATGCAGGAAAATGTGTGTGGCACACCTCCAGGGGGTGGCGAGCGACCCCCCTTGCCCTATGGAGCGGACGCCCATGCCCGGCAGTACAACACACATCCACCCAGACAGCCGTCCAGGTGACACAGAACACAGATCACATGACTCCACCCAAATATATAGATTCTCCCAGCAGACCAAGGGATTTAGGAAAACCCCTGCCCATTGGCTGAGATACCCCATATACCCATAATCTGACCTTGCAGTGCCCTTCTCATATCTAATGCCACCAAGTACCCGGCCACCTAGCATCAGAAGAGAAAAGTGCAGCAAGTACAGACTTAGCGTGGAATCAATTGATCCCTAACAATAGACCAAGGTAACTATACCTGGCAGGTAAATTAAGGAGCAACCCTGCCTAAACCCCAGGGTGCTACATCAAGGCATAATTTGCTAGTATGCATCGCATACTAGCACATTAAGTGACACTTACCTGCAAACGAAGCTTTTGTCTTCCCCGCTGCAGGCCGTATCCATCTTCGCCTGTCTTCCTTCCGGGGGTTTCAGCCGCATGATGTCACTCTGACAATTGCGCGCGGGAGCCGCGGGTTACAGCACAGGCTTCTGAAGAAATGGCATGGGCAGACCGTTCCTTCTGAGCACATGCACCGATGACATCATCAGCACAGTATAAAGTAAATGTCTCCTAAAAGGCGCACGTTTAGGAGATATTTACAGTACCTATAGGTAAGCCTTATTCTAGGCTTACCTATAGGTACAAAGAATACAGGAAGGTTTACTTTCTCTTTAAGGGTGGAGATTCAGATGCTTACAAATGCCTATTCATGACTAAACCCAAAACATAATATATTGCAGCTTACAAGTTCTTTGATATGTTGCCTTCATTAGTTCTTCTTTCCAGACTTTTTCCCTCTTTATTTTCACCTGGCGATCCAGCTGGTAACACACTTCCCATCTCTGGGAGGCTACACTCACTCTCTGTACTGTATGGAAGGAGCCATGGTTGCCACCCATGCTGGACTATAAACACTTGTTTTTGTTCATCTCCATTACACAGGGCTTTGTGGTTTACAGAAGGAAGATAACATTGTTTGTGCTCTTGGTTAATCACATACATTACCTGATCAACAGGTATTTTCTATACTTTCTGAAAATGTTTTGAACCCGAAAAAAATTAAACAAACAATGCAGCTAACACATCTAAAGACTGGTAAACTGTGATAAAATCATTTCTATTTGTGGGTTTATCCTTAAATATATATACCTGAATTCCAGAAACTGTAAAATAGGGAATTTCAAACTTGACGCCGATTGGAGGTTTTCCTTCCATTTCTTCTCTCTCCACACTGGGTAGTCCAAAGTGTGCCCGCATTAAATACTCTTTACCACCCTACAAATGGAAAACAGAGTTTAACTGTAATCTTGATTAGAATGCAAAAAAAAAAAAAAAAAAAAAAAAAAGGGAGCGTTGGTTCACTTACAGCTGAACTTCACCACCGCATCAATCCCTCCCCCTGCCCCTTCCAAAATCCAGCACGTGCACAGATGCACCACAGGTCTCTGCCAGGTATTTGGGACTTGGCATAGACTGGTGGCACATGCAGAGAATTTATTGTGCATCTGCACAAATGCCACCGATTTCTGGTATATGGGCACCATAGCGGCCCACAGCATTTGTACATGTAGCAGGTATTTGAATTTAGGGGAGGCATCTGTGTAACCCAAATGCACTAATTGTTAGGGAATCTGAGACCCTTTTGTGGTTCTTGGAGGACTTTGGTGGTGTGAGGTTCCCTGCGGCCTGCAGGTGGCGCGGTCGCCCTGGGCCGGAGCTGAACACTCACCGCAAGACTGCATCCTTTTTTGTCCTTTCCTGGCGCTGGTACAGCGGGGCGGGGAACCTGCTGTGACGCAAAAGGGAGAGGAGATAAAAGGGGCGGACGCCCTGACCTTGGGGTTGAGAGTTGGAGGACAAAGCTGCGCCCAGGCACCTTCAGCCTGGGTGCTGGCATTCCGGAGTTCCGGGCCCAGGTGCCCTTGACCTGGCCGGAGCGGGAGATGGAGTCCATCCCAGGCACCTTTAGCCTGGGGTGAGGTACTAATGCGGAGGCCTGGGACTCAGTACCTTCGACTGAGTTTCGCGAGGGTGGAGGAATCCGAGGGGGCCCTAACGCTTTGGGTGCCCGTGTCTGAGATTGAGGAGGCCGGTAAGCAGAACTTCTCCGGAAAGTCTGGCGCAGCATTTGCCGGTGACGGAGAGGCCTCCGGTAACTCTCTTGGACGGATGTCTTCCCTCTGACAGGGGCTGAGATAGCGAAGGCAATTCATGCTCTTGTTCTATATAGTCGGTGGCAATGACTATACATCATAACCATTGGTGAATACCACAGTGGTTAGCTCTACTTAAAGACTTGTGCCTTGATCTACTCCCCACAAATACTGAAGTGTTCTATGGGTCTCAACCTGTCTGTGCTGTATGACTATTTATTGCTGGAAGAGAATAAATATGAGTTGGAACTTTTCAGTGTGTGGAACTCTGGTTACTAGGAGCAAAGGGAGTCAACTCGAAAAAAGGATTTGACTCTGGGACACACACACACAAAACCCGATAGTTCTGGCTTTCACCTCCAGTCCCTCTGGAGGACATGGGCCGTGGTGTATCGCATCCCTTCCCCCCCCAGTACTAAACCCCTAGATAAGACCAACAAGCCGAGAATGAGAAGGGGTGAGAGGGGTGAGGTCGCTACACGTGGGGGCATCGTGTCCGGGATGTGTATTGTGTCTGAATTTGAACTTTGCTGCCCGGAGGAGTTCCGAGTAGGTCGGCCATGTTGGCCAGCGCGCCACGGGGCACACCATAGCTGCGCAGTTCATGGGTGGGAAGAAGAGAAAGCCCGCGAACAAATGCAGAGTGTGGGAGGAGTCTGGTCATGTGGAAGGACACACGTGGGGATTCCGGCGTGAAGGGGTCAGTGTGCATTGGAGCAGCAGCCAGTCAGGATGACCTCAAGTACTCCGTGGATTTCTGTTCCTTCTACAGCGGAGATTACTTTCTTTGCTGCTCCAATCACAGATACAGGAATAAGACTAAGGCCCCGGGGGCGGTTGGCTCTGTATACCTGCAGAGACATAGAGGCCCTCGGTGTGATCTGTCCCGGCTGTTCGGGACTGGTGGTGCAGTTGAAGCCGTTCGGGCGATGTGAGGTCTGCAAAGAGTTCCTCTTCGAGGTGGAGCCATCCACAGAAAGGTCTCGCGCCTTCCACCTCAACTACCTCACGGGTACTGCCACTCCGGAGGGAGAGATCGATGCCTATGCGTTTCCTGCGTGCACTGACCAGGGCGAAGGGACTGCCCCAAAAGAGATTGAGAGAGAGAAAAATCCGAGGATGCTGCCTCGGTCACCACAAGCTCCCTGCTTCCACCGCCGAAGAGGAAAGTTGGCCTGGTGATGGCATCCTGTGGTCGTGGAAGAGCTTCGCCCCTTCGCTTGCCTGGCCTGGATGGATCCGGAGGGAAGAGCCCTGGACATCCCTGTTCTTCAAAAGGCCCAGGTGAGCCAGGGGTTGGGACTGTGTGTGTAATTGGAGGTGTCAGGAGCCCACGGTTGGTGGAACCCATCGAGGGGGGTGATTCCGTGTCTACGGGGAATTACCTGCCCTCAGAGTGTTATGACACCTCCGACCTAGAGTCATTATCTGATGCCGGTGATGATGGGGAGATAGATGAAATCTTCCACAAGAAGGGATGGGACAAGATGAAGTTACCCTCGTCCGTGTCACAAGGGACCCACCTATGTCCATTGGGGATAGTAAACCCCGGGTGGAGGCCCCGGAGCCTAGGGAGGAATCTGGTCCCCTGCCTACACCTTCGCTTCTTGAATCATCAAGTGTTTCACCTGCTCCTGTTGCGGGAGTGCAACGCACATCACTGCGGGCTCCTAGGCCCAAGTCTGCCGAGGTGGTTGGAGTACCTCGACATCCTGAGTCAATCGTTCTGCCTGGAGAAGGAGACCATGCCACAATGCCACCCTTGGCAAGGCTGCAGTGTCTCTTTTGTCAGAAGGTTGCCCGAGAATATGGGTGGGAATACCCATATCTACCCCGAGAATTGTTTTATGAGGTGGAAGTTTTTCGGCAGCGGTGGTACGATGATTTCGTATGGACAAAGCTTAAAAGGTACCTCACGCACCCGATACCTCTCATGTTCCCCTACAGTTACCAGAAAATTCAAGGACTGTAAGGCGGAGAGGATGTTGGGAAGGCACATCCATGCTGACAGGGTGGTTATCTGTCGGAAGGATGGAGGGAACATTGAGTACAACGTGGAGGCTTTTGACAAGCATTTGAAGCCTTTGTTCCTGCCACATCCAAAGTTCTATTTATAGGAGAAAGACTCCTTTATATTTCCTTTTTGTTGCTGAACTTTCCAGAGTATTTGCTGGAACACAGGGACTGTGCCCTATTTTTTTTTTTTTGGGTGTTTTTGCTCTGTGGAGAAATGGGAGCTGTTATGGTTGTTTTGTTCTCCTTCTTTCTCCTTTCACCAAGAAAATAAATCAGTGACTTTGGGGCATAGCTAGTATAGGGTCACAGTAAAGAGAAAAAAAAGAAGAAGAAGAGAGAAAAGTTCATCTGGATTTGCTAAGTGTCTTGACCGGGGCATTGCCACCAGGTGGCGGTGTTGCGCAACGATTGTGTTTTTCTGTACACTATACACCATGATCATTGGAGCGAGTGGGTTTCTCCTTGGATAGACCCATTCCTTCCAAGAAAACATATACATTGTGTAAGGATGTGTGTTTTCTTTTATTTTCCCTCTGCAGGAGACTCGTCTGTCAAGGCCGCTGAGAATGGGGTGGTTCTTAGATAGTGAGGGGGGGAATTTCAATGTGTAGAATCATTTAAAGTTTTTATATACCAAGTTCATGGTTTTATATTCCGGTTTCCCTTTCCCGTTTTAGGTCCTGGCACAATTCATGACTAAATTGTGAGCTTGGATTCTATGTGTAGTTTGGTCTCTGGGTCGAACTTATGTTACCACTCCTTGGGAGACATGGGTTTGCACCAGACACTGGGGAACAGTGTCAAATCACCAGGGGGAGTGTAGTGGGTATTTGAATTTAGGGGAGGCATCTGGGTGGTAGTGTAACCCAGATGCACTGTTAGGGAATCTGAGACCCTGTTGTGGTTCTTGGAGGACTCTGGTGGTGCGAGGTTCCCTGCGGCCTGCAGGTGGCGCTGTCGCCCTGGCCGGAGCTGAACACTTACCGCAAGACTGCATCCTTTTTTGTCCTTTCCTGGCGCTGGTACAGCGGGGCGGGGAACCTGCTGTGACGCAAAGGGAGAGGAGATAAAAGGGGCGGACGCCCTGACCTTGGGGTTGAGAGTCGGAGGACACAGCCGCGCCCAGGCACCTTCAGCCTGGGTGCTGGCGTTCCGGAGTTCCGGGCCCAGGTGCCCTTGACCTGGCCGGAGCGGGAGATGGAGTCCATCCCAGGCACCTTTAGCCTGGGGTGAGGTACTAATGCGGAGGCCTGGGACTCAGTACCTGTAACGGCACCCCAAATATCAAAGGGGGTTAACACCGTTTACGATGGTCCCCTCTCCTGGACACACATCCGCTACCAATCTTCCACAGCCAGGCGACCCTTTCCCATAGGAATTAATCCTTCTGGAAGAACGAGACGCACACTCTGCATCTTCCTAAATCGAATCACTTTTATTGAGAAACATTGTAACTTTTATATACATCTAATACACAGTAGTTTAACATGAACAATGGCCTAGCTCCACCCACACATTACAAGACTCAACACATTACTTTGACGTCTGTTAGGAGACAACAGACTTTACACAATAGACGTAACGATCTTCAATACACATCTTCTCATGACAGGGTTGGCAGACGCTCTGTCTGCAGAGTACAATACACACAGGCATAGTGTTAACTATCTCTATTCACACCAGCCCTTTATGTTTAAATAACTATGCATGACCTTTATTCACCAGACTGTCTGGCACTTTACAATACACACAAGGACAGACTCAATTTCCCCAATCCACATCACCACAAACAATGAACAGGTCCCTTAGAAGCTGGGATTTATCACACTGGCAGGTAACACATCTCTCAATTAACCTGGTAAGTTTCAGAATAAAACAATATTGTGGACTTATATTCCTATTTCAATTTCCAGCCAGCCAAGCCATATTCTTAATATCCATGGTTTCTTGGCTCACCCTGTGTCCAACGTGACCCTCCTGTCACAGTACCTTCGACTGAGTTCCGCGAGGGTGGAGGAATCCGAGGGGGCCCTAACACCTTGGGTGCCCGTGTCTGAGATGGAGGAGGCCGGTGAGCGCAACTTCCCCGGAAAGTCTGGCGCAGCATTTGCCGGTGACGGAGAGGCCTCCGGTAACTCTTGGACGGATGTCTTCCCTCTGTCAGGGGCTGTGATAGCGAAGGCAATTCATGCTCTTGTTCTATATAGTCGGTGGCAGTGACTATACATCATAACCATTGGTGACACGACAGTGGTTAGCTCTACTTAAAGAATTGTGCCTTGACCTACTCCCCACAAATACTGAAGTGTTCTATGGGTCTCAACCTGTCTGTGCTGTATGACTATTTATTGCTGGAAGAGAATAAATATGAATTGGACCTTTTCAGTGTGTGGAACTCTGGTTACTAGGAGCAAAGGGAGTCAACTCGAAAAAAGGATTTGACTCTGGGACACACACACACACAAAACCCGATAGTTCTGGCTTTCACCTCCAGTCCCTCTGGAGGACATGGGCCGTGGTGTATCGCATCCCTCCCCCCCCCCAGTACTAAACCCCTAGATAAGACCAACAAGCTGAGAATGAGAAGGGGTGAGGTCGCTACATACGCATGGGCAGAAAATGCCCTTGCATACGCAGATGCACCACACAGTTGCAAAGAATCTTGCAGCACATGTGCGCACTTTGTAACACATTGCCTCCTGGGACAGCTATGACATGCCATCCTAAGAGGCAGGGGGGCCTGGCCTTGGCCAGAAAGCTAGAAGTTGCAGCACAAAAGAGTACAAATTATAATACATTTTTTGCCCATTTTTGTAATAAGTGAATTTCCAATTTTAGCATGGGTTCTTCAAGTTTAACAATAAAAAAGGTACCCCTAACAACAATTACTCTACCATAGAGAAATAGTATGGTAGTAACAGATGCACGACAAAACATTACTGAGATTTATTGCCCAATTTGTGACTGAGGGGGTGGATGCGACGATGACTTGATACGATAGCCAAGGGCCATAATGTTTTCTTTTATTTCTTTACCAATTCATAAATATAGTGCTAAAAATAAAGTTAATGCTATAACAAAATTTACAAAAGTTACATATTGACCAAATAGCTGGCACCAGAAGAGGACACACTGTTTAGCAGCCTCTTCCAGGACAGACTTTCTTAATCTTTATACCCCCATGGAACCCTTGAAATAGTTTCCAGATCAAGGAAAAATGCCACATACATTTGGGGCCAGTTGGAAGAATGCACCTCCCCCCAACTTATAGTAGTGGTCTGAATGCCACCCTTACAGACAGCTAAAAATATTTCTGGTATGACTTTGCCAAGTGGCTTTGACTTCGGAACTATGCAGGCACCATTAAATGGGAGGTCAGCTAGTGGCCGCTTAAGGAAACCCTAGAAACCTTTGGAGGAGCCTTAGGATTCCATAGAAACTTGGTTGAGAATGGCTGCTCCAACAGATTAAAAAAGTCTTCTGGATAGCAGCACTCCAAAAATAAAAGCCTTTATTTTAAAATTCAGGGATCCAAATACACACTGCACATCACGTCACACTGGTCAAAACTTAGCCAGTTTTTTGACCAGTGTGACATGATGTGCAGTGTGTATTTGGATCCCTGAATTTTTAAATAAAGGCTTTTATTTTTGGAGTGCTGCTATCCAGAAGACTTTTTTGTTCCTGTTTGCTGATATTGGCATTGCCTGCACCCTTAGCTGCTGGGAGGAGATAATTTTGAGGATTTCTACACCTGAGCGGCTCCCTTTTCTCTGCTCCAACAGATTGCTAGGAGTTCTTTGGGTAGTGTAAAATTTCTACCTCTCAGAAACCACTGAAACCAATGACCAGCCCATCCCCATATTCAAGGCGGATAAAGGAATGTATTCCGACAGAGGGGACTGTCAGAATACACTGATCAGCACTGCAGCCAATTGGCTGCATGCACCGATCGAACACAAATTTTACAATAGTCCTATTCAAGAGAGTAGTTGATCACTAGGTCAACTCCTCTCGAATGGGAATAGTTGGATCAAAATTTGACCTTATCTGCTGAGCTGGCTGAATTTCAATTCCTCTATGGCCAGCTTTAGCTATCTGTAAGGGGGAAATTCTTTCCAACGACTACAAATGTAAGAAACATTTTTTCCCAGGTGCCATTATACTGGTGTATTGTGATGTACACATATAATTATCAGTAGGGCTTCCCTGAGACAAGAATCAAGGCTTTACATACCATCTGTTTCCCACAATGCAGTGTGGATCTCTCAGGGGTTCCCTCTATTTGAAGAAGGTCATGTCAGAGCTTTAATCACAGTGAAATGAAGGCCCTCCGGGGCTTGGGTATGCCCAAAGCAAATTAAGGATCCCTTTTAATATACAGAAAAATCTACGACATTTACTCACCGGAAAGGATTTGATTGTCCAGATTACCACATTTTTTTCTGGGACGTATTTTGCACTTCCAACGCTGGTTTTAAATTTTGGAGAATCTGCATCACTTGGAACTGGAACGGAGATCTCCACATTATTTGCTACAGACTGTTTCTTAAATTGACCTTTTGCCTAGTGTAAGAGAAACCAAAAAGTGAAACATCTGAAGGAGATTTCAAGGGAAAGTGTAAAAGTCAAATTCCTAACTAGGAAGAGTCACTATATATCTAGGGCTGTCACCAGGATTTTAATACTTGCGCCCCCTCCAAAGATATTTATAATAATGTAATAATGTTTTTGCTTTTATTTCTTGAAGCTTTTTTTTTTGCCCAAGGGGCTGTTTCCTGAACTATGTCAGTTATGTCATGTTATTTTGACCAGCAAAAGTAGAAATAAAGCGAAGTCAGCTTTCTGTCGGTGTCATCCTATGGTGGGAGGGACTGACTCCATGTTACTTAGTTAGTCAGGTTGAAAAAAGACACAAGTCCATCTAGTTCAACCATATAAATAAATAAAATAAAAAAATATCATACAATCCCATATACCCAATTCTATACCCAAAGTTGATCCAGAGGTCACACAGCTACTCCTGGGTGGTGTCACCCTGTGGTGGGAGGGACCATCTCCATGTCACATAGCTCTTCCTGTCAATGTCACCTAGTGGTGGGAAAAACAGACTTCATGTCACATAGCTTCTCCTGTCTGTGTCATGCTGTGGTCTGAGGGACAGACCCCATGTCACTTAGCTCTTCCTGGGTGGTGTCACCCTGGGGTAGGAGGGACCAGCTACAAGTCACATATCTTCTCCTGTCTGTCACCCTGTGGCAGGAGGGACAGACTCCATGTCCCATCTTTTTTTCTGTCTGTGTCACGCTGTGGTAGGAGGGACAAACTCCATGTCACATAGCTATTTCTGAGGGGTGTCACCCTGTGGTCAGAGGGATAATCTCCATGTCACATAGCTCCTCCTGTGTTTTATCCTGGGGAGGAATGGACAGACTCAATGTCACATAGCTCCTCTTGTCTGTGGCACCACGTGGTGGAAGGAATATCACCTAGCTGTAAAAAAAAAAAGAGAAAAATAACCTTACCTTAACCATGATCTCCAATCGACTGTGAGTAAACTTCTCAATTACTGATTCGATCCATATTAACGGCTTTACCTACAAAATTTTATATAGATTTTATTAAATTGTCAGCTAAGCTTCCCCATTAAATAGTTTATAGATTTCTATGGGACATATGTAACCAGATACAAATAGTACTGGCTGAGTTGGACACTGGCATACAAAGTCATGAAAATGGTAAGAAAACACAATCAAATACATAGAATATAAAGTTATATCACATTCAAGACTGTTTGCATCAATTTTCACAGAAGCACTTATCCTTTAGAATAGATTTTGTTCATTATTTATTGGTGATCCTTTGTTGCATTATATCAGTTGTCATTATTTAATTGATGCGTTTTCCCGTAGAAACGGTCAGCAATAAGCATTTGCAATAAATTTAAATCTCCATTCTTATTGTTATAGTAGTGCAGCCTTACCTGTTCGAAATTAAAGTAGAATTCCAGTCAAATTCTAAACTATACCTTAATATGCTCCCACCCCAATTCTAAACATATTCTAACTACCCTGTAAATGAAAGATGCTTATACTTACCTATTCTGAGGGTGCTCCGGTCCGGTCATATGATCTGCCCAGCGGCTGGCTTCAGTGAAGAGGAGAGATTGCCTACAACAGCTGCTGAGCCTGGGTTGCCTATAGGCTTACTATGGGGCATCCCTTATCGGCCGTCCCTCTTCTGCACTGAAGTCAGCGCTGGGAGCCAATCATATGACCTGACCGGAGCACCCACAGAATAGGTAAGTATAGACATCTTTCGTTTACAAGGTAGTTAGAATTGGCGTAGAATGGGGTTGGAAAAGGTCTAAGTATAGTTAGGTTTACTGGAATTTTTTCTTGCTTAATAGTATTCTCTCCCTGTCAAATCAGAAGTGAATACCACAGCACATACAAGTAAACAAAAGCTCACCCACAGCTATATCTTTTTGATCAAAAAGATTTTATTAAGTTGAATTGAAGAGGAAGCATTTTGGAACATTTCATTGTAATCTAGGGGGTCTACTGTGCTGGGGGAGAGGTTTATGGGAAGACTGGATAAGATTGTGGGGGGGTGAATTAGATTATATTGGGACAGACAGGGGTCAGCCCCTATTGGTGTGTGGAATGGGGAAAGATGGAGGGGGGGGGGGGGAGGCTATGGCAGATGATATAAAGGTTCCATTGTTACAAACAACCATTGGAAATGGTACTATTTGTACTAAAATAAAAAATATGCAACATACGTTTTCAAAATGCGACAACGAATTAAAGTGTTCACCAATGCCAGAAGTCTGCCAAGCAAAATAGGCGAGTTGGAAGCTCTGGTGCATGAGGAGAACTATGATCTAATTGGTATTGCTGAATCTTGGCTTCATTCTTCTCATAACTGAGCCATTAATATTCCTGGCTATGCTCTCTTTCGGAAAGACAGGGTAAAACAGAGGGATGGTGGTGTCTGTCTCTACGTGAGAAGTGATCTCAAACTGAGTGTGAAAGAGAACCTATTTGATGGAGAGTGTGATGAGTCTGAAGCATTATGGGTGGAACTATACATGGGTGTGCGTACTACAAAGGTTATCATTGGAGTTTGTTATAGACCTCCCAGTGTTAATGAGGAGGTGGAGACTCCGCTCCTTGCACAGAAGGAAAGGGCTTCAGGGGCTGGGACAGTGATAATAATGGGGGATTTTAACTACCTGAAAATTGACTGGAGTAATGGCACTGTTGGGACAGTTAAAAAGGGCAAAAATGTATAAACCTATTACAAGACAATTTTATAGTCCAGTTTATTGAAGCCACGACTAGAAATGACGCTCTGCTGGACCTGGTAATCTCAAACCATGCAGAGCTCATTACCAATATTCATATTAAAGAACATCTGGGTAGCAGTGACCATAACACAATTTCATGTAATGTTAGCTGTAAGCAAACACATATGGGAAAGATAAAAACACTCATCTTTAAGAGAGTAAATTTTCCAAGGATGAGGGCTGCTCTCCAAGACTTAGACTGGGAGGGAATATTGTCATTAATGGACTAAGAACAGAATTGGAAATTTTCAAAAAGACTGTATGCAGACTCACTGCAAAGTATATTCCCATGGGCAAAAAGTTTAAAAGGCTAAAAATAAAACCTATGTGGCTCAAGGCTTAAGTTAAAATGACTATAAATAATAAGAAAATAACTTTAAAAAAATATAAAAATGAAGGAACACCATCATCGTTTAAATGCTACAAAATAATATAACAGAATATGTAAAAAGGAAAAATGCAAGTTAGACTTACCGGTAACTTGTTTTCCAATAGGCTTTCAGGACAGCACCCGAGATCATGGCTCCTCCTCCTACAGGAAACACCTCATCAATTAATTCTTTAATTGGAGGCCTCCACGTTGCTTCCATCAGTTGTTTGTAGAGAACCTCCAGCCCCAGCTGCAACACATAAGCGACAGTTATTACATAGTATTACAGCCACAGCATAAAAAAAGGGCGGGATCCTGCTGTCCTGAAAGCCTATTGGAAAACAAGTTACCGGTAAGTCTAACTTGCATTTTTCCAAAACGTCTTTCAGGACAGCACCCGAGAGGATAATCGAGACTTACCCCATTTAGGGTGGGACAACAGCCTGTAAGACTTTCCTTCCGAAAGCCTGGTCCCCAGCCGTCATGAGATCTAATCTATAATGACGGGCAAAGGTCGTCAGACTTGTCCATGTAGCTGCCTTACAGATTTGTTCGGGGGTGGCACCAGCTTTTTCTGCCCAACTCACCGCCGAAGCTCTAGTAGAATGAGCCCTGATACTTACTGGACTCTCCTGGCCTGTAAGGGAATAGGCGTCTGAGATAGCCATTCTCAACCATCTGGCAATGGTTCCTCTAGAAGCTTGTCTTCCTTTTTTTATTTCCGGAAAATAAAATGAATAGTGCGTCTGAACGCCTAAAGTCTTTAGTAGCTTCCAGGTAACTTAAGACTGCTCTTTTAACATCCAGGGTATGGAATTCTTCTTCCTTCTTACCCAACGGATTAGAACAAAACGTAGGAAGTATTATCTCCTGGGTTCTATTTTGAACTGAGGCAACCTTTGGTAAAAAGTTAGGATCCGTCTTCAGCACAATTCTGTCTGAAAAAATAGAAAAAAATGTCTCCCTGATAGATAAAGCTTGCAGCTCACTGATCCTTCGAGCTGTTGTAATAGCTACTAGAAAAATTGTTTTTAAAGTAATTAGCTTCAGGGAGGTTAAATTGAGAGGTTCGAAAGGTTCCCTGGTCAGGGCCTGTAGAACGACTGATAAGTTCCATGACGGACAGTTTTTGATCACTATCGGTCTAGCCCGAGTGAGGGCTTTAAAGAATCTGTTTACTAGGGGTTCTGATGAAATAGATTTCTCAAAATATACCCCCAGTGCGGCAACCTGAACTTTTAGGGTACTGATCACTAGGCCCTTGTCTGCTCCTTCTTGCAGAAATTCCAAGATAGAAGAAATCTGCTTTAATGGTCTGCCGGATGTAGTGCACCAAGAGTTAAAGACTTTCCAGACTTTGTGATATATTGCTCTGGTAACATTCTTTCTGCTAGATAGGAGGGTAGCCACCAACCTATCCGAGAATCCTTTTCTCCTTAAGAGCTGCTCCTCAGAAGCCAGGCTGTGAGTTTTAGCTTTTCTACTTCTTGGTGAAACAGCGGACCTTGTAACAGAAGGTCTTGCCTCAAGGGAAGATGCCAGTATGGTTTGATCTGCATCTGTAGAAGAGCCGAAAACCAAGGCCTCTTGGGCCAGAAGGGAGTGATGAGGATTACTGTCGTATCCTCTTTCTGGATTTTTGTTATGACCTGCGGAATCAGCTGAAAAGGAGGGAAGGCGTAGCTGAGGTGAAAATTCCAACTGTGCGCCAGAGCATCTACCCCAAGAGATGACTCGTTCCTGTTCAGGGAAAAAAAGAGAGATATTTGTGTATTTTCCTGAGTCACAAAGAGATCCACTCTTGGCTGTCCCCATTTCTTCACTATTAGATTGAAGACATCTGGATTCAATTGCCACTCCGCTTCGTACACCTGGTTCCTGCTGAGGAAATCCGCTATCCTGTTTAGGGTCCCTTTTAGATGGACCGCGGACAAGGATTGAGTATGGAGCTCTGCCCAATTTAGAATGCTCTCTGCTAGGCCTTGAAGTATTCTGCTTCTGGTGCCCCCTTGTCGGTTTATGTAAGCCACCGCCGTGGCGTTGTCCGACAGAATTTGTGTATGTCGCCCTTGGACTTCTTCTGCAAAGAACAATAAGGCCATTCCTATCGCCTTTAGTTCCCTCCAGTTTGAAGATCTCAGTGCTTCCCTTGTGGACCAAGATCCCTGAGCCCAACGACCGCTCATGTGAGCCCCCCAACCCCAGGAGCTGGCATCGGTTGTTAGCCTTACCTGGGTTGGAAAGGACCATAACAGGCCTGCTGAGAGTCTTGCCTGGTTCTTCCACCACCAGAGACTCCTCTTTACTTTGGTGGGGATCTTCACCAGTGAATCTAGTGAATTCTGCTGGCGATCCCAGATTTTTAACAGAAACTTTTGCAGTGGCCTGAAATGGAGCTTTGCCCATTGTACTGCCGGTATGGAAGAGGTCAGGGTTCCTAATGCTGACATGACCCTCCTGATGGACAGAAGCTGACTGGTTTGTAAGAGTGACACAACCTTTAACAGCTTTTCCCGTTTTTCTTCTGGGAGAAAAATCTTTTGCTCCACAGAGTTGATACGGAAACCCAGGAATAACACCTCCTGAGAGGGAATCAGATTGGACTTTTGGAGGTTTAGTATCCATCCGATGGATTCTAGGTGAGCACGTGCTCTATCCAAGGTTTCTCTGAAGTCCATCTCTTGTTTGAGCAAACAGTAGCAGGTCGTCTAGATAAGGAATCACTGAAATTCCCTCTAGACGCAAGGGTGCTAGAGCTTCGGCCATTACCTTCGTGAACACCCTTGGAGAAGATGACAGGCCGAATGGAAGAGCTCTGAATTGCAGGTGTACCACCTTCTTCCCTTCTCTCAGTGCTAACCTCAGATATCTCTGAGATCTGGCAGCAATAGGAATGTGGAGGTATGCGTCCTGCAAATCTATTGACGCCATGAAGCATCCTTGACTCAGGAGGCTTCTTACTGAGAAAATGGAATCCATCCGAAATCTTTTGTATTCTACTGACAAATTCAGCATTTTTAGATTTAGGATGAGGCGGGTACTTTCCTGAAGGTTTCTGTACAAGGAAAACGTGAGAATAGAACCCCTGGAAGAACTCCTTTGTTGGAACCGGAACAATGACTCTCTGGGATATCAGTTCCTGAATTAGGGACTTCATGGCGAGTGCCTTGACCGGATCCCTCGGGACGTTTGTCACTAGGAATCTCTTTGGGGGTTCTTCCGTGAATTCCACCACATATCCTTGGGAGAGCATGTTTACAAAATACTGATTTGTAGTGATGTCTCTCCACTGGGGAATGAACTCCTGGAGTCTTCCCCCTACTTGGGGTGGATTGTCACTGCGGCTTTCCGGGGGTCGCAGGAGGATGCAAGAGCACTCCACTCCTACCTTTTGGTTTCTGGGAAGACCACTGCTTCCTTTTGTTTTGCGTTTTCCCTTCCTGTTGTCCTTTTTGGGGACGAAAAAAACGCTTACGGGTCTGTACCTGTTGTTTTTTGACCGGAAACGCCTTCTTTTTGTCAGCCGTACGGTCAAGAATGGACTCCAGCTCAGAACCAAATAGCAAATTCCCTGTAAAGGGAATGCTACACAGTCTATTTTTAGATGCAGCATCTCCTGGCCAAGTTTTAAGCCACAAGGCTCTCCTAGCAGAATTGGTCAAAGCCGCTGACCTGGCTGACATACGAATGGATTCTGCTGAAGCATCCGCAATATATGATACTGCTGCAGAAAGCGTTGTAAATGAATCCAGAATCTCCTGTTTTGGAGAATCTGCCGTAACATGGGCCTTCATCTGGTTAATCCAGTGTTCTAAATTCCTAGCGACACAGGTTGTTGCTATTGCTGGTTTTAGATTGTTCATCACAGACTGCCAAGCCCTTTTAAGAAGCAAATCCATTCTTTTGTCCATGGGCTCCTTTAACATGCCCATGTCCTCAAAGGCAAGGTCAGTTGATTTTGAGACCTGTGAAAAAGCAGAGTCCAGTTTTGGAACCTTGTTCCAGATGGAATCCGGGTTGTCCTCAAATGGAAATCTTCTCTTATGAGACCGGGAAAAAAAATGGCTTTTTCTCGGGTTCCAACCACTCTTTTTTAATCATGTCCGAGATTATTGAATGGACTGGAAAAACACGGCTTTTTGGATCACCCAAACCTGCATACATGCGGTCATGTAGGGAGAGCTCCTTCTTTTCCTCTTCAATCCCCAAAGTCGCATGGATTACTTTTAAAAGTCCTGCGACTTCTTCAAGCGCCATTTTGTACTTAGAAGCGCTCTCTGCTTCATTTTCTTCCTCCTCAGAGTCTGTTCCATCTGGAGCAAGGGAAGCAGATTCTTGGGAAGAGTCTATCGGACCTCCCAATAATATTTGAGAGCCGTCTTGGGGTTCTGAAGAAGGCTGCGGAGCCCTAGGTTCCCTTGAAGGGCCTGGTTCTTCTCTTAGGTTTGACCTAAAAGCTTGAAAGGTGGCACGGAGTTCATCCTTAATTGTAGATACTAGATCACCACAAAAGGATGGAGACTCTTCCCTGACTACATTTGCAGTGCAATCTGCACAAAGCGACTTGGTCCAAGCCTCGCTTAACTTTTCCTTGCAGACAGGGCACCTTCTCTTCACTGGTTGAGCAGAACTTTTGGCCTGCACAAACAGAAAAGAAAAAAACCAGGGACCACGCTAAGAAAAAACTGTTACACAGTACAAATCAATACACCCAGGTGCACATAGGAAAAAACACTTTCACTTCCTTGTGCCCCGCAAGCCATGCACCACCACCACCTTTTACAAAAAGACCCCTAGTATTATGCAGACATGCTAAATCACCAGCCACTGCACCACCAGGGAGATGGGGGGTGGGGGAGATGGAGGGGGAAGAAGGTGAATACCCCCCCCCCCCCACAGGAGAAAACGGCCCAGTGTAAAATAGGACACAGTCCCTTACCTTAGCCTTGCTGGTGCCTTGGCTTGCCCCCTTATCCGCTGCATCGCTGTCCATAGCTGTCTGCGGATGCGTGGTGAAGAAAAAAACGCCGGTTCCAGATTCAAAAACGCCGCCGCGCTGACCTGGAACCGGAACTTTAAGGCACCAGGTGACCCTGCCCTCTCCCTCTGCGCTTTGCGGCCGGAAATGACGCGCGCGCCGACCCGGAAGTGCTGCCTCTTCCCATACAGGACGCGGCCGAGGCTCTCCTCGGCCACCAGAACAATGGCGGCCGCTGTAAAGCTCCACGCCGCTATTCGCAAGCGGTCGGCGAGAACACAGCAAACCACCGCTCTGAAGACAAAAAGGAGGCAGCACTCCCGGGCTGTACAGGCTCTCCCCGAGCACGGAAGAGGGAGAGGGAGCCCACGGGACCATCCATGCTAGGAGGTAAGTGGGAGGATCACTCTCCTAAGAAAAAAAAAGACTGACTGAGAACCTTGTCTCCCAGCTAAGCCCTGAGAGATCGTGGCTCTCACCAGAGGTGTTCCTCCGGCTGGAGGAAACACAAAAAACTGATGGAAGCAACGTGGAGGCCTCCAATTAAATAATTAATTGATGAGGTGTTTCCTGTAGGAGGAGGAGCCATGATCTCGGGTGCTGTCCTGAAAGACGTTTTGGAAATCAAGGATGCAAAAATTCCAAACGAGCGGCAGATTGCAAAAGGACAAACCTCAAAAAAGTCTTCAAATATATTAATAGTAAAAAAGGTCAGGTCTGAGCATGTAGGTCCTCTACAAAATAATCTAGAGTGGGTGACTGGGGACAAAGAGAAGGCACATTTTGTAAATACTTTCTTCAGCTCTGTGTATACAAATGAGCATGGGGGTGCTCATGTCCATAATGAGGATGGTATTGACACAGCCCCAAATGATCCACAATGGCTCAAAAGTGATACGGTCCAGAAATATTTAGACAGGTGGATAAAGCACCTGGCCCAGATGGCACCTACCCACGGATCTTAAAAGAATTTAGCTCTGTCATTTAAAGCCATTGTTTAGAATTTTTAGGGACTTGTGAATGACTGGAATGGTACCACTGGATTGGCGTAGGGCAATCCCATGGGTGCCCATATTTCAAAAGGTATCAAAGTCTTTACCAAGTAACTATAGACCCGTTAGTTTACCTTCTATAGTTGGGAAGATACTGGAGAGTTTAATAAAAGAACACTTAGATGAGTTCTTGCTGGAAAAAAAGTATTTTAAGCAACAGACAGCATGGATTCATGAAAGACAGAAGTTGTCAAACAAACCTGATTACTTTTTATGAAGAGGTAAGTAAAACCTTGGACAGAGGGGTGGCTGTGGACGTGATATACTTGGATTTTTCAAAAGCTTTTCCCCACACATGGCTAATGTGTAAGGTAAAGTCTACAGCAGGGGTAGACAACCTTAAAGAGGTGGAGATCTACCTGAACAATATGAGAAAAGTCAAAGATCACCGGCACAGTGTCACCGCCTCACACCTGATTTAAACCTCTAATTGCCGTACTACCGTGTCACAATCATGTGCATTGCATGGCAATCATAGGTTTAAATCAGGAGGTGAGGAGGAAATATATCGCCTCCTCACCACCTGTCAAACACACTGGAGTCACTTTTCAGAGGAGCATCAGTGTCTGTTGCACTTGTGAATGAGCCCTTAGTTGCATTTGGCAGCAGCACCCTTATGGCTCGTTCACACGTAAATTTGGAGGGGGGGTGGGGGGGCTGTTGAAACTCCTGCACTCAAAAAGTGCACCAAACCCGCAGGATATAATAAAAGTGGTTAAACACAGTGAGCCCGCAGAAAAGCTGCAGGTACACTGCACCCGCAGTGTTGGTAAACCGTCAGCACGTCAGTGTAAAAAAAGCAGCCCTATACCATTATGCCCAATGTATTGCTTCACACTAGCCTGAAGATCTCTTCTTTCTTGCTGCTGGCACCACTCTGAAGAAGGATAGCTGGGATAAGAGATTGAATGCAGTTGGTATCACTCCACCGGGGACAGGAGCCAGCACTACAGAGGCGGCATCAGCTTATGTGGCTCTTGCTCCCTACTACAGCTCCAACTTTACATGTAATCCCTCTGCATTGCACTTTGATGCTCTGGTAAGAAAGCCCAGACCACGATCTACCAGTCCCCTGTCTGCGATTTACAGGTTGCTGACCCCCGGTCTACAGGTTTAGAAAGATCAATTTGTAAAAGGATAGAAAACTGGCTAAAAAAACGAATTCAGAGAGTAGTGGTTAATGATTCTTACTCTGAATGGTCTAAGGTCATCAGTGGTGTACCCCAAGGTTCAGTGTTGGGACCCTTACGTTTTAATATCTTTATAAATTATATTGGGTCTGGGATTAAAAGTACAATTTCTGTCTTTGCAGATGACACCAAGCTATGCAGTGGAATAACGTCCTTACAGGATGTCTCTAATTTACAAAGCTGACCTCAATACACTGTCTAATTGGGCAACTAAGTGGCAAATGAGGTTTAATGTTGATAAATGTAAAGTTATGCACTTGGGGGCTAAGAATATGCATGCATCATACATACTAGGGGGAGTACAACTGGGGAAATCCATTGTGGAGAAGGATCTGGGGGTTTTGGTAAATCATAAGCTCAATAATAGCATGCAATGCCAAGCTGCGGTTTCCAAAGCGAGCAAAGTCCTTTCTTGTATTAAGAGAGGTATAGACTCCAGAGAGCAAGATATCATTTTGCCCCTGTACAAATCATTAGTAAGACCTCATCTGGAATATGCAGTTCAGTTTTGGGCACCAGTTCTCAAAAAGGATATCAGGGAACTGGAGAAAGTGCAGAGAAGGGCAACCAGACAGATAAGAGGCATGGAGGAGCTCAGCTATGAGGAAAGATTAGAGGAACTGAATTTATTCACTCTTGAGAAGAGGAGAAAAAGGGGGGATATGATCAACATGTACAAATACATAAGTGGTCCATATAGTGAACTTAGTGTTGAGTTATTCACTTTAAGGTCATCACAGAGGACAAGGTGGCACGCTTTACATTTAAAAGGAAAAAAAGATTTCATCTCCAAATACGGAAAATGTCTCTTCACAGTAAGAGCTGTGAAAATGTGGAATAGACTCCCTCCAGATGTGGTTCTGGCCATCTCAGTAGATTGCTTTAAGAAAGGCCTGGATTCTTTCCTAAATGTACATAATATAACTGGGTACTAACATTTATAGGTAAAGTTGATCCAGGGAAAATCCGATTTCCTCTCGGGGGATCAGGAAGGAATTTTTTCCCCTGCTGTAGCAAATTGGATTATGCTTTGCTGTTGTTTTTCGTCTTCCTCTGGATCAACTTTGGGTGAATGATTGTTCCGTATATACTCGAGTATAAGCCGACCCGAATATAAGCCGAGGCACCTAATTTTACCACAAAAAAACTGGGAAAACGTATTGACTCGAGTATAAGCCTAGGGTGTGCCTCACTTTGCCTCATTGTGTCCATGCCTCACTGTGCCCATGACTAGACTGATGTTTAACATAGGAGTCTATGGAAGGGGTGCCCGGCTTTGAAAAATCGATGCTCCCTGGCTGTAGGTTCCCCAGACAAAAAGCTCTGCACACATATAGAGGAGAAATGGGGCTACATGTTTGCCAAGTTTCGGGTCCAGGGGTCCTACGACCGGCCAGTACCGGGTCCCCAAAGTCACCAGAGAAATGACCGTTTAACATGGGAGTCTATGGAAGGGGAGCCCGGATTTGAAAAATCGGTGCTCCCCGGCCGTAGGTCCCCTGGACAAGAAACTTTGAACACTTGTAGCGGAAGAGTGGGGCTATATGTGTGCCAAGTTTGGGATCCAGGGGACCTACGGTCGGCCGGTACCGGCTCCCCAAAATCCGGTAGATCAGGCGCAAAAAGGTGACTCGAATATAAGCCGAGGGGGTCATATTCAGCATAAAAAAATGTGCTGAAAAACTCGGCTTATACTAGAGTATATACGGTATATCATTTTTTTGGGTTGAACTAGATGGACTTGTGTCTTTTTCAACCTGAATAACTATATGTAACTATATATGTAACTATTAGGTTGTAATGCATCTAGCAAAAGTAAAGTGATTTTTCTCAGGTTGATCTTTTAAAGCACGCAAGAAAAAAAGAAATCAAGCAAAAAAAAAAAAATAGTCAGACAGATAATTTTTAGCATAATGGTTAAATAAAAGCATTAAAAATGATGGCACTATGAAGGCAATCAAAATTTACAAATCAAATCTAAAATAATAATCAGTGCAGTACCGGCGTGTGATCAGCGGTTCAGTGTATGTTTTGTAAGCTTATATAGTGATATTACATACTACACTAGATAGATACCTGTGTGTTTAGCCGATAAGACATCAACTCAAAGTCTCCATCTGGTGGAATAAATGAGATTGTACGATCGTTCTCAAAGCGTGACAGACGAACGCACTGATGGAACTTCACATCTTCTAGTTCAACAGTTTTGTTCTTATTGCCTATGATGGGAAGCAGACAAGAACAATCACACCTCTGTAAATGCCTGAGAAAGATTAAAACTGGTCTGGTTTTCACTGCTGGCTATCTTACCATTAGGGGGGGGGGGATTTCCCCCAGGGGTGCTCTAAGTACCACTATGGGTTGAGACCCCACTGTGGAAATGAGCACTTGGCTACAACACCTCTGATTTTTTTTTTTAATGAACATTGCCTCGTGCCTTTTGGCCGAGACCGGGGCAATTTTTGTTACCAGGCCACAAGGCCAAGCCATTGTGAACAACATTGGTACTTTTTTTTTCCCTTTTTAACAGTCACTGCACTTTATACAGTATATTTGTCATTTACGTTTATTCACGGATTGTAGGGTGTGGGTCTTTGGGCCTACCCTAAAAAGTCTAGGGGGAGGATGTGTGGCCATCAGGTTGCTTCCTCCCCTGCCTTGCAGGGTCTCTCTACAGGAGAGCCCCCACCCAGTACTCAGTGGTTGGTTTCGGCTGACCACGGGGAGCTGGATCCACTAGGCCAATTGGCTAGGGAGACCCGAGTATGCCTTGCCCCGGTCAGGAGTCTTGCACCTTGGGGGGGGGGGGCAAGGAGGGGTCCTTCCTCTTCATAAGGGACCAAAGACACACCCTAGTGCACTTTCCTTTTTTGGTGCACCTTGGTGCTTTGCACTCCACCCTGTGGAAAAAGAAGAAACTAAAACCATTGGAGGGGGGGGGGGGGTTTACCCTGACTTCCTGTCCTACTAAAAAATCTCACCAGCAGGGACACAGACAGCAACAACAACTAAAAAATCTTTTTGAAACACTACAGCTTTCAAATTCCTCAGTCTCCCTTCCCTCATCTTACACAATTTGAACAACTCTGCGATGATCGGACACCTCTTTGGCATGCCATATCCCTGGATTTATGGTCCACCTAAATCCCTTGTGGCAAATTTCAAACTGCCATATATTGCCAAATGGGAATGGGACTTGGGCATCTCTCTCTCTCCAACACCTTCAGTGTGCTCCAAATATTAAGATTTGAACTCTTCGACAAGATGGTATTGCACACCCAACAGGATACACAAAATGAGACTTGCTGGAGGTGTAGAGAAGCACTGGGAAACATATTCCATATTTTCTAGTCTTGCAGTGAACTCAAAGCCTTCTGGGTAGAAGTTTGTCGCATTACACAGAAACTCATAGATCAAGAGATTCCACGGGACAATGCCTTATTTCTGTTACACCTTCACGAGATCTTGAGTAAAACCTATAGATGCTCCACTGTCCCAATCCTAGAGTGTGCAGCAAGAAGCTGTATTTTCTGGAAAGAAAGCTAAGCTCTTTCAATCATGGTCTGGCTAGTGAAAATTTAGCAATTAAATGAAAAGGAGGCCCTAATTGAGACATAGAAGGGCACACGGGAGACATTCCTTAGGAAATAGTTTTATTGGCATGACTTGATGGTATTCAGGTCTGGTGTCCTTGTGGCGACCGGAGACCTGGGGTAGGAGGACAGTTTTTCCCCTTCCCCTCCATTGTTGTACCTAGGACGCCCCTTTTGAGCTGAGCTTTCCACTCCCCCCCCCCCCCCCCCCGACCTCATTTTGTTTTTTTTGGAGCTTCATTTTTTAATGGTGCCTGCTTTGCATGTAATGCACCCTATGTTAAATGACACATCTCTATTGAAGTCTGTAAGACCATGATGGGCCAGGAGATTGGATATGTATGTAACATTTTTAGGAACGGATCACCTATTGGTCACCAAATAACTGGTCCAGATATCCTGACATGTCAGTGGTATATAGGTTAGATTCTGAGTGATATTTTTTTTCTTGTACGCTTTTTGTACTCTTTTTTTTTTTATCAATTCTTTATTTATGGAAAAAGCAAACTAAAAGGGAAATCTAATCTGTACCCACTCCACTAATACAATTGTTTTTCTCCCATCCGTGTCGATGTTGGAAAGATTCCCCTTCTTTTCTTTCCCAGGGACACATTAAGTGAAGGGAAATTCCCTTGATGGAATTTTTTTCCAGATTGATTTGTACTTTAAAAGCAAACTTGTGCTTTATCTTGCCTTTGAGAGAGCAATACCATAGAAAAGGGTGAGCAGTTTTTCTGACCCCTCTAGCAATCCTGTCAGTGGCATATTGGTGCCAGCAACAGGATCTCTAGTATGTTATGGACCCAAGGCAGGAGTCCTGTCATTGGTTTATGGGAGAAAAAAAAAAAGAAGATCATGATAAGGAAACCCACATATCCACTGCCAGTGAGCCTGGCAACTCAGGACCCAAGGCTGCAAGGCCACTTAGCGATGGTCAAAGTGATCACCTTGCATACCCATGTCGGAAGTGGATAACGGTCTACAGTTCCTCCCTTCTAACAAGCAAAGTTAGTATTAAGCATTATATTATTCACACTGATGGAAATATGTTAAAAAAAAAAAAAATCTCTTCCACCTCCAGTGACTGGTACTTACGTCCTGTTAATTCAAAAAGGACCCGATCATTCAACCCAAGCCTCAACTCAGGCATTCCAGAGAGGAAGACTTTCAGCTTGACACTGCCTACTATCTCACTCAGAAGTACACTGCCATTAGTGTTCACCTGAAATACACAATAATACAGGACACAGAAAATAAGCAATATTTTTTTGTAACTATACGTTGATATACATAAAAGAGGTTCATGTCCAATGGCGCTTTTTGCTGGGAGTGTCGGGAGGGGGGCCCGGTACCATGTACCACCACTTAGAGGGCTCTGGGCTTGCACAGTAGTATCAGAGTGGCAGGTGATGAATCCCTACCTGTGTTCCAGCACCAAGTACTGAATAGAGCCTGAAATGTCAGGTGGACTAATCCCCGTATGACAGAGGAAGTATAGTTCCCGCCCAACTGGGAGAAAGAGCACAGCGGGGGAACATGGGTTCAAGTAATTAAACGACTAACCACCAATGCTCTGGGGGTTGTTATTAAAGCCTGCCAATGGCCACCAATTCCTAGGGGATTTACTACTATTGCCTGCCACTGACCACCAATGCTGGGAGGGGGGTATACCATCACTGTGCGCCATTGACCACCAATGCTGGGGGGGTTTACCATTACCTTGTGCCACCGACCAGAAATGCTGGAGTATGGAGGGGTTAACATTACTGACTGCCATTGACCACCAAATTCTGGGGTGTTTACCATTCATAAAAGTCAGTTCAATGTAAAACTCATTAGCAAAGTTAGTTCAGCTTTATTTCAGCTGGGATTATGTAGCAACACAACAAGCACCTAAAGGATGAAGAAAGCATTAGAATACTGTAAAACTTCTTTATAGTAGGGAGTGAGACTATGCGGGAGATTTTATAAAACCGGAGCACTCAGAATCTACTGCAGCCCTGCATGGTAGTCAGCTTCTAACTTTAGCTTGATCAATTAAGCTTTGACAATAAAACATGGAAGTTGATTGGTTTCTATACAGAGCTGCACCAGATTTTACACATTCCAGTTTTATTAAATCAACCCCTATATTTGCAAGCTCAAATAGGGGAGTCATGTTATCAAAACAGGTAACTAAAGACCGACCTGCTGCATGCAAAGAAATAGAATTCAAACCAAAGCAGGTCAAATGCACCCTCAGAATAGTCATCCACTCTACACCAGTTATTGTAAATAGAAATGTGTTCCAGTGCAGTTCAAATTGACATGCAGTAAATCAGCGTGGAAAGGAGCGAGTGTATATCACAGGCACTTACAAGCAGGTTAACAGACTCTATGACATCTATGAAGACCTCATTTTTCTTGTACTTGAGACCCTCAGACCTCCAAGATACAGCATTTGTGACAGTGGTGGGCACACGAGACTTGGCCGTCTCCAGCTTGTTCCCTTGTTGTGTGATGTACCTGTATCAGGCAGAAAAGGACATAATGAGCTTCTGGGAATCTGAAACACATGTAGGATTTTTACAGATCTCTGGGACCCCAGTAGAAATAATGCTACACTAAAACTCTCAGTTCTAATGGCCAGAGCCATTACAAAGCCAAATTATGGGGTCACACTAGGTGGATGTGTTCTCTAGAACAGTGTTTCTCAACTCCAGTCCTCGAGGCGCCCCAACAGGTCATGTTTTCAGGATTTCCATTATTTTGCACAGGTGATTTGATCAGTTTCACCGCCTTCGTAATTACCACAGCTGTTTTATCTGAGGGAAATCCTGAAAACATGACCTGTTGGTGCGCCTTGAGGACTGGAGTTGAGAAACACTGCTCTAGAAGATGTACCAATGACCCCCCCCCAGGAGCTGCTTTTCTTTCTTTTTTTCATTATATACCAGTGGTCTCCAAACTGCGGACCAGGGGCCAGATGTGGCCCTTTGCTTGCTCTTATCTGACCTTGGGGCACTATTTCATTCATTGACACCAACGAAGGGGCACAATTCCTCTCAATGGCACCAACAAAGGGGCACAGTTCCTTCCAATCACACCAACAATGGAGCTCAATGGCACCAATAATGGGGCACAGTTCTTCCCAATGACACCAATGATGGGGCACAATTCCCCCTAATGATATCAACAGGGCACAATTGCTCTCATGGACACAAACAGTGGGGCACAATTCATACTAATGACACAGACGATGAAGCACAGTTCCTCCCAATGACACCAACAATGTGGCCCAATAAAACCAATGATGGGGCACAATTCCTTCCATTGACACCAAAGATGGGGCATGGTTTACTCCAACTGATGCTGGGACTTTTTCAACTCCCGGTAACCACAGTCCGGCCCCCCTAAAGTCTGACAGACAGTAAACTGGCCCTTTGTTTAGAATGTTTGCGGACCCCTGTTATATACCATCCTAGACTTTCTACTAGTGACTTGTTTTGTAGCTGCACACTCACTGACCCACCAATGGTGACAGACATATACTGTAGGTGGTGTGCAAGGTGTGCAGCGGCAGTAACTCACACAGACAGGTGCAAAAGAGAACTTGTATTGAAATAATGCAAAAACAGTTTACAACAACCCGGAGGGACGCTTGCCCAGATGGGTGCACTCACGATTTCCAATGATGTAAAGATAACAGGTAGAATCTGTTAAGAAAGCAGAATACAGCCTGGCTGTCCAGTGCCTAAATGTAAAGATGTCCAAAGGAGTTGCGACCCTTCACTTTCCTTACCGCTAGTACTGTCCCTAACAGATGGGGTATCTCTCCCTACTCCACAAACTTGCAGAAAGCTCTACAGATAGGCTCTGCCTGACCCAATATGGCTTGCCGGAGTCACATAGGGTGGCAGCATCCAACTGAGTGTTCCCCAGTGACTCAGGAAGTCATAGAGGAACTGTGTTCCTCCTGACTTGACTTCCTCTCCAGCTGTCATGCCGTTGTGGAGTGCCACCTGCAGTGGAGAAAGTAGACTGCAGCTGCCTACATACAAACAGACCTTTGCTTTGTCAGCCTTCTTTTACAAAATGTATTGGCTCAGTTATTCATCAGAGAGAAGGTGGGGTTATATGATGCCCAAAGATAGCAGAATTTTTTTTTCCCTCCATCCAGTAGTACCTTGAAGTATCTTTAACCTCTGCCACAGGCTGATGCAGATTTTGTAGGCCAGATGGCCAGCTACTCTTCTAGATCTTCATCACCTCTCACAGGCTAGTAGTGTACCTTTAAGCCAAGGCCAGAAATTTATAGCTCTGTACCCTTAAAGTGGTTGTAAACCCTTACATACCACTTTTACTTACAGGTAAGCCTATAATAAGGCTTAACCAGTAGGAACTGGAAATATTTCCTAAACCTGCACAGTTTAGGAGAGATTTACCACATGTTTGTGCCGACATAATCAGTGCATGTGCACTGAAGAAAGGGCACGATCGTGCCTTCTCTACAGGGCCCATCCTTTGACCGCCAGCTCCTGCGCGCGTGCGCAGGAGTGACGTCACGCGACTCCAGCCAGTCACAGAGCCGGAGTCCAGGGTCCCGAAGAGAAGAGGGGTGAAGATGGACACGTCCACCAGCAGGGACATTGCAGGCTTCGTTTGCAAGTAAGTGGCACATAATGGGCTAGTATGTGATGCGTACTAGCCCATTATGCTTTTAAGTAACAGGGAACAAAATAGGAAGTAAAAACCATCAGGTGACTAAGAAGAAATCGTCTTCAGCTGCCCTTTTTAAGGCAGTAAGCCCGAGAAGCACCAACTAGAACTCCTAGCATCTATATCCTCCCCAGTCAGGAAGTTTGGGGGGCAAAGGCCCACACACTCACATCCTCTCCTAGCACCATGGGAGGCAAGGGACACCCCACACACACACACACACACACACACACACACACACACACACACACACACAATAAGCCAAACAATTTTATGATCTCACTCCATCTACTGGGCAACACTACCCAGAGTCAGGTAGAAGCAAGCAATGACCTTGGACCTAGGAGAAACCTTAGAACCGTAAACAAGCAGCTTTAGGATGGCTACAGCTTAGCTGTCAAACACAAAATTTGGGCTAGAGACACTCCAGCTTATGGCATGGTCCCTGAAAATATATGATAAAGCTCTGGGAATTTCAGCTACAAGAGTCACACCTTAGTTGTGGCCTTTGAGTGAGGGGGGGGGGGGGACACCAATATCTCACTATTGTCTCCAGAAGCCACAAGAAACTAGAAGGTGTTTGAATAGTTTGTTCCAACCCAAAATTGTAATGCTGTGCAACTTACTCCTGCAGAATTTTGCTGTCGGTGGTCTGTGGGAAGCCAAAGTCCATAAGCTCATCTAGCAGTTCATACACAATGACAAAGTTGTCCCGGATACTCTCCTCTTCCAGCTCCTTGAAGTACTCTGTGAACACCTGAATGTTGCATCAAGTCATAGGCATGAGAAGAGGTACACAAAATACAAGCCCTAGTTCCTTAGGATGACAGTAGCTCTGTCCCTTTCACCCATACAGCCTACTTGACAGGTGCCCCCCCCCCCTTTCCCTGAAAATATCAAAACATTTCCACTAAAAATACACTAAAATTCTTATTAGCGGACACAAACATAACATAACTTTCAAAATTCCTTCTAAATTTAAAAGATAAACTGTATGGAGTTACAGGAATAATGCCATGTGTGTCTCTCCCTGCAGCAGCTGTAAGCCAGGGGGAGAGAGAAGCGGAGAAACTGGCTTTCAGCTGCTTCAGGGAGCCACACAGAGCATTGTTCCTGTAATTGCCCCCCGCCACACCAATCATCCTTCCTGCCCTGCTCACAAATCCGAATCCCCCTGCTGCCTGGGCCCCTCTGTGTGCCCGGACCTTGTATGGGAGGACCAGTGGTACCCCCTTATCAGAGGCCCTGCACCCACACACATCCTAATTAGGATTGTTTAAAAGGAAAAAGCTGCTATGCTGCACTTACTGAACAGTTCCTCTAATTACCAGACTACAGTAGACATTCTGGGCAACCTAGACAGTTCCAGTGTCAGATACTTTAATAAACAAGGTCCATGAGTATTACATGCCACTGTAGGAAATGTCCAAAAACGGAGTAATAAAGTATACTTAAAGCCCAAAATATTTTCTTTAGAGTAGAGAGGCTTTTAAACCTCCTCCATGTTTTTATGTACAAATTTGGGTATTTTCTGTGGGTGCGTGCAATTTTGCAGCCTGACATATTTGGCATTTAGTTTCTTACCACAGTCTCATTTGTTATAATTTACAATTTTGAGGTTCTCTTTACATTTTAAAATGTTCCCTATAAGATCCCAACAAAAAGTTGGTGTAAAATGTAGCCATGCAGTGGGCCCTGCCCCCACATTGCATTAGTTAGATGCTTAGTTTGTCTAGGGCAGTGATGGCGAACCTTGGCACCCCAGATGTTTTGGAACTATATTTCCCATGATGCTCAGGCACTCTGCAGTGTAGTTGAGCATCATGGGAAATGTAGTTCCAAAACATCTGGGGTGCCAAGGTTCGCCATCACTGGTCTAGGGGGTGATGAACCAGCAGTACTACTTACCTTATTCCTAGAGCGCCAGCAGACCTCCTCCCAGGTGCAAGACAAGCCTTGCAAAGGCCATCTTTGCCAGTCGCAAGTTTGTCTTGGGTACAATGTAGGACCCACTATATCCTGGGAGCGTTGGATAGCAGAGAGAACACTGGCTGCTGGGAGCCCGGAATAAGGTAAGTATTTTTACTAATCCACGACACACCTAGACAGGAAGGGGAGGGGGAAGGAAATCACTGCATGGTTACATTTTACAATCACACCATACTGAAGTTCTACAGATAATTCTCAGATGTCCAATTTGGCCACCTCCATCATTGGTGTTTCTCCCACTTTGTGTTTACTTTCCAAGTTTTTCGCATGCGGAAAGCCCCTTTACCTTGTTACAGCCAATCAATTCAAATGTACTGGTGTCATATTTATATATCCAACATTATCATAAAGTGAGATAACTTACCTCTACCATTTTATAAAGGAAGGAGTACACAAGGGAGGCATTTGCATTCTTATTTGTTAAAGCAACCACTGAGAAAGTAAAGAGTTAAGGAGCAAAAGTATATATATATATATATATATATGTTGGCCCAGTCTAAATATTCCTGTTACATTAAGATTATACATCACAACTAACCCCTGATGAAGATTTTTCAATAATCGAAATGCGTTGGAAGTTGCAGCTCATCAGTATTCTGCCAACATAACATCGATGCCTTATATGCACAATTTGTGAGGGTATTACATATGTATGTACAGAAACCAGAGTTTTTTTAATACCTTTTATACTTGTTTGTACAATAAAAATGTGTCTTTTATATTCATTGTTATATTATTTTATTGGCTGCAACAAAGTCCCAATGGAGATGGATTCTTCTTTTGTTACATTAAGATTTACTATACATAGGGGAAACCTTCTTTTCTTTATGGGGTTCAAATACAACTATCCAATTTCTTTCATTTATGTTCAATAGAACAGTCAGAGTCAGCTACAAAAAGAAAAAAAAAGATGTTGGAAGATGCCCAGCACTGATAAATTCTAGATGTAGTTTGTGACAAAGGATATATATGTGATATTTGTCTGAGCATTTAAAAAGAAAGGGGCAGAGAGCTGAAGTTACACTCAGTAGAGTTCAGTGAGGAGAGCTTTGAATGCCGATTGGAGGGAAGGGACACACCCCTCCTCCACACAGCACACAGGAATAGAGCTGAGGCTGACAATCAGCTGGAGGTCCCTCCCATGTCACAATTTCTTCTTGGTGTCAGGAAAACTTGTTAGAAGTTATTCATGCTAATAGCAGAGGAAGGAAGCAGCAGACAGAAATGACACTTAATGCTCTGAATTGAGACAAGTACACACTATAGAGCAGGCATGTCCAAAGTCCAGCCCGCGGGCCAATTGCGGCCCGCGTTCCGGTTTTGAACGGCCCGCCTTGTTATCTGGACCTATAGATCTTTTGTGGCCCCAACGATCTCCCAGCATCGGGGCCACAAGAGATATATATCAGGAATATCTTAATGGTGGCTCGCGGGCCGAATCCTGCCCGCCGCTAACATCATTCATTACATGGGAAGCGCGGCAGGCAGATCTCTCCTTTACATGACATCACTCCCCCTTCCTCCCCCTCCCCACACACCTTATTCACACAAGCCTGGAAGCGCTGCAGGCATGGACAAAAGGTGGGACCTTTCAAGTTACAAAGCAGGTGATTGGTTGCTAGACAGTGGGGCGGTCCCAGCAACCAATCACCCGCCTTTAACTTGAAAAGTCCCGCCCTTTGTAAGGACCTGCCATGCCATGCGTGCTTCTCGGCTTGTGTGATTAAGGTAGGGCAGTCAGTGTGGTGAGGGGGAATCATGCTGCGTTGAATCATGCTGTATGTCTCTGTAATATTGAGGGAGGACTGTGAAGTGGGGGGATCTGTGATGAAGTGGGGGGATCTGAGATGAAGTGGGGGTCTGAGATGAAGTGGGGGTCTGATGGGGGAGATCGGTGATGAAGTGGGGGTCTGATGGGGGAGATCGGTGATGAAGTGGGGGTCTGATGGGGGAGATCCGTGATGAAGTGGGGGTCTGTGATGGGGGAATCCGTGATGAAGTGGGGTCTGTGATGGGGGAATCCGTGATGAAGTGGGGTCTGTGATGGGGGAATCCGTGATGAAGTGGGGTCTGTGATGGGGGAATCCGTGATGAAGTGGGGTCTGTGATGGGGGAATCCGTGATGAAGTGGGGTCTGTGATGGGGGAATCCGTGATGAAGTGGGGTCTGTGATGGGGGAATCCGTGATGAAGTGGGGTCTGTGATGGGGGAATCCGTGATGAAGTGGGGTCTGTGATGGGGGAATCCGTGATGAAGTGGGGTCTGTGATGGGGGAATCCGTGATGAAGTGGGGTCTGTGATGGGGGAATCCGTGATGAAGTGGGGTCTGTGATGGGGGAATCCGTGATGAAGTGGGGTCTGTGATGGGGGAATCCGTGATGAAGTGGGGTCTGTGATGGGGGAATCCGTGATGAAGTGGGGTCTGTGATGGGGTGGGGTCTCTAATGGGGGGGGGATCTGTGATGGAGTGGGGATCTGTGATGGAGTGGGGTCTGTGATGGAGTGGGGTCTGTGATGGAGTGGGGTCTGTAATGGGGGGGGGGGGGGATCTGTGATGGAGTGGGGTCTGTGATGGAGTGGGGTCTGTAATGGGGGGGATCTGTGATGGAGTGGGGATCTGCTTCACAGACCTTTATTTAAAAAAAAATTTTTTTTTCCTGAAACTTCCCTCTTAAAGTGAAGGTGCGTGTTATACGCCAAAAAATACGGTATATCCAAAAAACACACAGAGCTCACCTCTTTACTCACACACAGCCACAAAGGCAAGATAATTCTTGCTGGGCAGTGTATTGGTGACCAAACGAACACACTTAGACCGAATTTTTATGGTTCAAAGAATGTCAGGCCAAATGGTCGGCCCTCACGCATGTTCACTTCATCAAATCTGGCCCTCTTTGAAAAAAGTTTGGACACCCCTGCTATAGAGGGATATGCTTTGTTCATATTTCATGTCTGACTTTAACCACTGCGGCAGGTTGGCTCGGCTGCGCAAAACGGCGTAAGTGTACTTCAGGCTCGTACACGGCGATCCGTGGATGTGCGCGTGCTCTCCTATTGGCCAACGGGGGAGCCAATCAGTGGACTCGATGTCTGCCTGCCACCCACGATCCTTCCCTGCGGTGACAGAACGGGGATCTGCCTGTGTAAACAAGGCAAAGCTCCGTTCTGAAAGGGGAGATCACACAGATGTGTGTTGTCCCTGTTAGAACACACAGTGAGGGAACACAGTTAACTCCTTGATCGCCCCTGATGTTAACCCCTTCCCGTCAGGTGTCATTAGTACAATAATAGTGCATATTTTTAGCACCGATTACAGTAGTAATGTCACTGGTTCCCAAAAACGTTCGTTAAGTCTCCGATCTGTCTGCCACAATGTCGCAGTCCCGCTAAAAATCACTGATGATCGACACCATTACTAGTAAAACCAATCAATATGCGCTTATTGGATTTTTTTTTACCAAAAATATGTAGCAGAAAACAAATTGGCCTAAATTGATGAATAAATTCGTTATTTTACATTTTTTTTCCAAAATTGTCTGTCTTTTTTTTGTTTATAGCGCAAAAAAATAAAAACCGCAGAGGTGATCAAATACCACCACAAGAAAGCTCTATTTGTGGGGGGGGGGGGAGACAGATTTTTTTTTGAGCACAGCGTCGCAATTGTCAGTTAAAGCAACGCAGTGTCGTATTACAAAAAAATGGCCCTGTCATTAAGGGGGAAAATCCTTCCGGGGGTGAAGTGGGCAAGGGCCAAAATAGCAATAAATTAGCTACCAGACACGGCTCTAATGTTTTTAAAAAAGGTACAAGCTCTGAGCTGTCATCCTGATCCTTGCTTCTCGAGTCTACTTTAAATGCCACTAACCAAAAAACAAGCATGAGGGTCAGTACCAGCTTCCTTGGCTACGCACCTTCTTCAGTCAGTGGCCAACGTATAAAGACAATAACCCTAGACATTACAGAGCAGATAATAGGACCATGAACCAATAGCAGGAGTTTTGATCCCACTCCGTTTTGATCCCAGATTTTTAATCCGCACGCTTGTTCCAGGTCAGTAACTCAAAGTCGTGGAGGCCAGAGACAGCCAGGAAACTAGCATTTTCAGACGATGCATTGCTTTCACCACTGGTTTTCTTTGAACTATAGATGGTGCCTTGGAAACACTATATGATTGTAAGGCTACTTTCACACTGAGGCGCTGGCGGTATAACGGCGTTATTTTTAGCGCCGCTATACCGTTTTTTTGGCCGCGATTTGCGGGCGCTAGCGGGGGTATTTTAACCCCCGCTAGCGGCCGAAAAAGGGTTAAAAACGCCCGCAATAACGCCTCTTTGCAGCGTTTTGGAGGCGCTACCCCATTGATTTCAATGGGCAGGGGCGCTATAAGAGCGCTATTTTAGCGCTCCTATTGCGCCTCAAAGATGCGGCTTGCAGGAGTTTTTTGACCCTCCTGCAAGCGCAACGCTCTTCACATTGGATACTATTGAGCGGCTTTTATGGGGCGCATTGCAGGCGCTATTTTTAGCACAATAGCGCCTGCAAAGCGCCTCAGTGTGAAAGAGGCCTAAATTACATTCTCTCAATTGTTTTATATTGCACATATTATAAGGTACAATATTAAAACGCTGTTGGGGAAGCATGAGCATTGTTGATTGGAGCACTGTGCAGGGAGCATGTTGGACCACAGGAGACGTGGACTGCTATGCTCTGCGTGGGATAAGTGGTTTGGAATCCCAGTGCGCCGACAGAGGGCAGCTTTTAGGACTCATGCACATGGACACATTTGCCCATGCATCATAAAAACTTGAAATATTTTGGTGCCCTGAAGTCATAGGTGTGTTGTACAGCCCACTGCCAGCAGCCTATAAACAAAATCACTGACAGGCTGAAATATGCAACGGCTGTACACATTTCTGAGTAGTACCTGCATACAGGGCCGTTTGCCCTGAAAGTGGATGTTCTGTGTTTAGGGCATTTGTACCCATACACATACAGCCCTGTACACAGACCATACAGCCATGTACAGTCAAAGAGATGTCCCGAACACTGTACACCAACATACCCCATAGTTGCTTGAGTAAAAGTAGCCTTAGCCCAGCTACATCTAGGCAACGCCTCCAACCCGTTTCACCTTGCCCATTTAAACAGACGAAACGCGTCTGGAAATGGTCTGAGGTGGCTTTTACTCAAGAGACTGTTGGGCATGTTGGTGTGCGGCATTTGGGACATCTCTTTTGCTGGACTTGAATGCACTGAGCCGAGAAAAGTTCTCCCCTGCCAGTACCCACAATGTAAGCCACCGGATTGGGATGCAGGAGTCTGGAAAAGCACCTTAGTTTTCTGAAGCTGGTTGACAGTCGTGTACAGTTGCTGCATATTTTATTTGATTTAGTTGATTTTGACAAGCTGCACACACCACCTGTGACTTCTGGTTATTACGTTGTACGGGCAAATGCATCTGTGAGCACAAACCCATACAGCTCTAATCGCACACAAAAAAAAAAATAAGATAAAAAAAATAGGAGAAATGTCATATTTAGTAGCCCCCCTACCCCAAAAAATGCATCACATTCCCAGTGAAAAAGATTCTTTACCCCTGGCTTCCTTGCAAAAGCAAGGGTGATGTAGCTCGGCTGGATACTGGAAAAGTTGATGATCCAATGTGTAGAAGCCGGGGTGTTTTTATTTTTTACTGGTAATGTGTGTGCGTTTGGGAAGGGACGCGGGAGCTACTAAATAGAAGGACCTTAAATTTTAACAAGCTGAGGGACACAAAGTAGGAATGAGAGGGCAGCACATGTCTGATATGGACTAAACAGACACCATGAAGGGAAGCCGGGTATTACATTTACATGATGAGGATACAATAAAGGTTGCTGTGCTTGATCCATAGAAAGTGGATTTTGCCGTGAACAAGAAGCGGTGTCAAGTTCCCTTCTTCCTCCCTCTGGACCACCAATGGCATGAAGTGATCAATCTCCGTCATATCGAGGTCGCCTTTATAATTCCGGCAGATGAGGGGCTACAGAAAAGACAAGACCATGTCAGTGTGACCAGAGGCATACAGGGCATCTATCTAAACACATCCCCAGGTCATAATAGAGTTCTAGTCTACGATTCTATAAATATTGCATGCATGCCCTGTGCACATGAGAAGGTGCTATTTTCGGTCAGGTGCCATTCATTCTTAACAACACCCCAAAAACACCAGCCAACTCTACATGAGCAAAGTCTCACCACAATGCATGGTAACTTATTGATGTGTGTTGTAATGTGATGCTATTGTGGCGCCCTGCTCCTGTTGGGTGGGCGCTATGTGTTAAATTTAATTGTCTGAGCTGTAGTTTAGCTCAGAAGGATTACACTAAATTGTTGGCTCTGTTTCAGTCTAGCTGGGTTGCACGTTTTCCACCTGACAGTAGGTGTCACTGTCACCACAGGTCAAGGTTGGAAATGCAGCAGGCTAGGTGTATTGGGTATTCCTTTCCCAGAAGTGGCTCGGGGGGCGTGGTCAACCCACTGTGCATTCTGGGAAGGGGTACTTAAGGGACAGAGACCACTCTAGCGGGGTTCGTTGGCCGGATCCTGACCTGGTCTCAGGGATGTGCAAGCCGTTTTTCAGCCGGCCCGGAGGCTCTGCAACTGAGAGTAGGCCCAGGAGTTTCTGGGGCCTACAAGTCCAGGGATGGTCCTATGCAGTCTTGCCTGCGGGAAGAAGAGGAACAATTGGGGACTCAATTGAAGGACGTATCCTGGCCAATTTACCTCACGGTGCTGCTGGCTGGCTGAAAGATTCTGGCACCGTGAGCTGTGTGTTTCCTGAGGAACTTTGCAAAGTGTCAGTGTGGTTGCACGATCTTGTGGCAGAAGATTGTGAAACGACTCGACGGCACTCACCAAGTCTGTGGCAGAGACTTTGAAAGAGCTTTGCACCAGTTGCTAGGCCAGTGAGAGTAGGCCTATCCAGTGGTTGCTGAATCCAGTGTGGAACCGATTTGTCCTCTGGATCTAAGATTGTGCCCGTGATCTGCAAAGCAAGGTACCTGAACCTCCCTTATCCCTCCACCCCTCTGTTGGAACGGTTTAATAAAACTCTTGAAGAAAAAGAAACCAAGTGTTGGTGTGGACATTCATTAAAGCTCTTCAAGAGGGACCCCTGAGATGAGTGTGGTGAACAGAAAGGTAACAGCAGTCCCAAATCTAAACCAGCAGCCCCTTCGGGGGTATTGATACACTATTTTGCACTTTTTTGGTGCAATTGTTGCAAATAAGGCAGACCATTAAAACATATGTGATAATCGGATCTGCTTACCATTTTTCGGGCTGTTGCAAATGACTTGGCTCACTGATACCTACTTTACCGTTATAGGCTACATGTTCTGCTTAATAATATGCAATTTATACTGTTGAATAGTGATGAGCCGAACACCCCCGGGTTCGGTTCGCACCAGAACCCGCGAACGGACCGAAAGTTCGTACGAACATTAGAACCCTATTAAATACAATGGATGCGAACGTTCGAATTCTAAAGTGCTAATTATAACGACTATTATGCATGTTATTGTCCTAAAAAGGGTTTGGGAACCCGGGTTATGCACCAGGGGACATGTATCAATGCAAAAAGAAGTTTTAAAAACGGTCGTTTTTCGGGAGCAGTCATTTTAATGATGCATAAAGTGAAAAAAAAAAAGAGTCAAATATTCCTTTAAATATCGTACCTGGGGGGTGTCTAAAGTATGCCTGTGAAGTGCCACGTGTTTCCCGTGTTTAGAACTGTCCCTGCACAAAATGACACTTCTAAAGGAAAAAAAAGCCATTTAAAACTGCTTGCGGCTTTAATGTAATGTCTGGTCCCGGTAATATGGATGAAAATCTTTAAGAAAAATGGCATAGCTACCCCATGACCGCCCCCCCTACCCCAGCCCATTACCAGCCCCTTTGGGTCTTGTATGGATATTAAGGGGAACCCCGCACATAAAATAAAAAAGGCCCTATATACTCTGAACAGCCGTATACAGGCGGTGCATACAAGACAGGGACTGTAGGTTTGTTCTTATGTAGAATCTGTTTGTAATTTTGAACAGGTACATTGTTTAAGTGTAGCTCCAGACCAAAAATCTATTTTTAAACTTTTTGGAAAACATAGGTAAGGGTTATCACCCCTGTAACATTTGTTTTGCTGTCTGTGCCTCTGTTCAGAACATTTCACCTCACTTTCCGTCCCAATGACAACTGTTTTTGAAATGTGGTGTTTTTCTTGAAACAAGGATTGCTGATAAAGCATCAGTACAGAGGAGACACCTTTCTCCCATATTAATTCTTACAGGAGAGAATTTTCCTTCCAAGGGGTAGATTTCCTCTCACTTCCTGTTGTCTTCTTGCGTTTGCAAGTAGGAGTCGTTTGTAAGTTGGATGTTTGAAAGTAGGGACCTGCCGTATATACTCTGCAGAAATAGGCCCCTTAGTTGTTGGTGTTGGCACAACACTGTAAGCACTCACAGTTACTCTTGGTTGGTGCTGGAACGCCCTGCTGTCAACTATTATATCAGGAATTTTAATTACATATAATTGTTGAACAGTGGTAGTAAAAATTGGGCCTTTGATGGTGGTGCTGGTGCCACAACACTGTAAGCCCTCAGAGTTACTCTTGGTGGGTGCAGGAATGGGCCCTGCTGTGAATTATTAGATCAAGAATTGTAATTACATGCCCCTGTTGAACAGGGGCTGAAAAATTGGGCCTTAGGCACTGGTGGCACAACACTCCAACCCCTCACAGATACTGTACTTGGAGCACAGCAATGAGCCCTATGGGAAATTATTGCTAAAAAAAATTGTAATTACACGCCCCTGTAAAACAGGGGCTGAAAAATTGGGCCTTAGCCACTGGTGGCGGCACCCATAAACAAAAATGATCTTCCAAGCTATCATCATCATCATCAATCGTATCATTGAGGACTCGGAGGAGGAGGATAGCCAGTCAACATAACAGCACAGGAACTCAGCATCAGCATCAGTCTTGAAGGGATGTGACATGTTAAAATCAATTAGTCTGTTATATCAGCATCAGGTGTGTGGTAGCTGGTGGTGATCCAAGACTGGTTCATCTTGATGAAAGTCAGTCGATCAACCGAGTCGGTGGACAGGCGCACCCTGTGATCCGTGACAAATCCTCCAGCAGCACTGAATGTGCGTTCCGAAAGAACGCTGGATGCAGGACAGGCCAGTAGCTCAATTGCATACTGTGCAAGCTCTGGCCAGTGCTCCATCCTCAAGACCCAGTAAGCCAGAGGATTTTCGGTGGGGAAGGTGTCCAAGTCTGACCTTGCCCCTAGATATTCCTGCACCATGTTTATCAGACGCTGGCGATGGTTGCTGGAACCGATCATACTTTGGGGCTGCGGACTAAAGAATTGTCTGAACGCATCGGTCAGACGGCCACCTTCCCCACCGCTCCTTCTTTGACTGGCCGAAGCCTCAGCAACTCGTTGTCCAGGACCAGGAGTTTGTAACCTCCCAGTCTCTGGGAACGCGTTGCACAGACCTTTCTGCAAGGCCTCCCGGAGTTGTCTCATCCTCTGCTCCCTCTGCGACGGTAACATAAGGTCCGCAACCTTACCCTTGTACCGTGGATCAAGGAGAGTGGCCAGCCAGTAATGGTCCCTCTCCTTGATCCGAAGAATACGAGGATCCTTCCGCAGACTTTGCAGGATCAGGGAGGCCATGCAGCGTAGGTTTGCTGAGGCATTCGGTCCGGAGTCCTCTGGGTCACTAAGGACGACATGATCCGCAGCCACCTCCTCCCAGCCACGTACAAGTCCACTGGTTTCTTGGGACTGTAAATCATCCCTAAAAGACTGCTGCTGATGATGCTGAGTGCCAGCCTCCACCTCCATGCTGACACAATCCTCCTCCTCCTCCTCCTCCTCTTCCTGTGCGATGGGTGGGACAGAAGGAACACTGTCTGGGTAAAGGGGGCCTTGAGAGGCAAGGAAGTCCTCCTCTTCCTGCCTCTGTTCTGCCTCAAGTGCCCTGTCCATTATTCCACGCAGCGTGTGCTCCAACAGGTGGACAAGAGGTACAGTGTCACTGATGCATGCACTGTCACTGCTCACCATCCTCGTGGCCTCCTCAAATGGTGCCAGGACAGTGCATGCATCCCTGATCATGCCCCACTGGCGTGGAGAAAAAAAACCAAGCTCCCCTGACCCTGTCCTGGTGCCGTAGTCGCACAGGTACTCATTGATGGCCCTCTGCTGTGTGTGCAGCCGCTGCAGCATGGCCAACGTTGAGTTCCACCTGGTGGGCATGTCACATATAAGGCGGTTCTTGGGCAGGTTCAACTCCTTTTGCAGCTCAGCCAGGCGAGCACTGGCATTATAAGATCTGCGGAAATGCACACAGACTTTCCTGGCCTGCCTCAGGACATCCTGTAAGCCCGGGTACCTGCCCAAGAACCGCTGCACCACCAGGTTAAGGACGTGAGCCACACAGGGCACATGGGTCAGTTGTCCCTGTCGGAGGGCGGAGAGGAGGTTGGTGCCATTGTCGCAAACCACCATTCCTGGCTTAAGCTGGCGTGGCGTCAACCACCTCTCGGCCTGGCCCTGCAGAGCAGACAGGACCTCTGCCCCAGTGTGGCTTCTGTCCCCCAAACACACCAGCGCAAGCACGGCATGGCAACTTTTTGCCTGCGTACTTGCGTAGCCCCTTGAACGGCTACGGAGCACCGCTGGTTCAGAGGACAAACCACAGGAAGAGGCCATGGAGGAAGAAGAAGAGGAGGGGGTGGAGGAGAGAGGTGTGTCACAACCAGTAGTAGCATTTTGGAGGCGTGGCGGTGGAACAACCTCCAACACTACTGCACCTTGTCCTGCATCCTTCCCAGCTGCCAAAAGAGTGACCCAATGGGCCGTGAAAGAAAGGTAACGTCCCTGTCCATGCCTGCTGGACCATGAGTCAGCGGTAATATGCACCTTACCGCTGACCGCCCTGTCCAGCGAGGCCAAGACATTGCCTTCCACATGCCGGTAGAGAGCCGGAATAGCCTTCCGTGAGAAAAAGTGGGGTTTGGGAACCTGCCACTGAGGAACCGCACATTGCACAAACTCACGGAAGGGGGCCGAGTCTACCAACTGAAAAGGCAGCAGTTGAAGCGCTAGCAATTTAGCCAAGCTAGCATTCAACCGCTGGGCATGTGGATGGCTGGGAGTGAACTTCTTTCGACGGTCCAGCAGCTGGGGCAGGGAAATTTGCCTGCTAGAATCGGACGTCGGTGTACTGCTAGCAGAGTGGCCGCAACTACTTGGCTGTGACACACCTAATTCTACACCTTCATTCCTCTCAGTGCATGTTTCAGACAGGACTGAAGTTATAGTGGGGTTGGAGATCCCAGCTGATGCGGTGCAAGGAGAGGTCCGCTTTGTTCTTTGGTGTGGGTCTTTGAGGTAGGCTTGCCAACGAGCTGCATGGCAGGACAACATATGTCTGGTCAGGCATGTGGTACCCAAGCGGCTGATGTTTTGGCCACGCGATATACGCTTGAGACATATGTTGCAAACAGCAGCTGTGCGATCTGATGCACTAGCCTCAAAAAAGGCCCACACCAAAGAACTTTTTGAATGACGGGCAGAGGCAGCGCCCTGCACAGGCGGAGCTCTGCGGTGTGATTCCGTCGGTGTACTGCCCTTACGCTGGCCACCAAAGGGCATCCTGCCTCGTTGGAGATGTGCCTCCTCCTCATCCTCCTCCTCTCTCCTATTAGGCACCCACGTGGAGTCAGTGACCTCATCATCCCCTCCCTCCTCATCACTGGAGCCAATCTGGCAGTATGCTGCAGCTGCTGGAACATGACTGCCAGATTGGTGTCCTTCTTGAGCATCCCCTCTGTCTGCTCTCACGCTACTGGCTTCCTGTAGCTGGGTTTCATCATCAGACCCTTCGAAACGCTGGGCATCCTCCTGGAGCATGTACCCAACACTGTGCTCAAACAGTTCGGGGGACTCCTCAGGAGGAGGACATGGTGGGTCTAGGGAAGGAGTGACTGATGATGAGTCTGACATTGATACCAGGGAAGAGGACGCTTTGGCAGCTGCTTTGCCAGTACCCTGAGCCTGGGTGAGAGAGGATGAGGAGGAGGAGGAGGGCTTGGTCATCCACTCTACCAAGTCTTCGGCATGATGTGGCTCAACATGTCCAGCTGCCGAAAAGAAGGACAAGCGTGTCCCATGGCCATGTGCTGATGACAATGCACCGCGTCCACGACCAGCACTGTTGCCCCCAGACACAGAGCCTGCTTGCCCTCTTTTATTGCCTCCTGACTGTCTGCCTCTCCTTGTTTGCCTTCCAGACATTCTAATAGATGGCCTGCAGGGAGATGGGAAAAAAGCAATAAGGGCTACCTTCAGGTGTCCTTCTCTGTCCCTTTACTTAAGGATTTCTAAATATGGTTGAGGATGATTGCTTTCGCACAGAATAGCACAACGACAACTTCCCTGACTGTCCAAAAAACAAGGATTTCAAAGATGGTTGATGAGGAATGCTTTAGCACAGTATAGCACAAGGAGAATTTCCCTCACTGTCCTTCCCTGTCCCTAGAAACAAGGATTATCACAGTGAAAGAAACTGACACTCTTCCTACCTATAGTTTTCTGTCCCTAGAAAAAATGATTTTTTAAAGCTGATTGATGATCAATGCTTTAGCACACTATAGCACAAGTAGAATTTCCCTCACTGTCCTTCCCTGTCCCTAGAAACAAGGATTATCACAGTAAAACACACTGACACTCTCCCTACCTATAGTTTTCTGTCCCTAGAAAAAATGATTTTTTAAAGATGGTTGATGATCAATGCTTTAGCACACTATAGCACAAGGAGAATTTCCCTCACTGTCCTTCCCTGTCCCTAGAAACAAGGATTCGCACAGTAAAACACACTGACACTCTCCCTACCTATCCTTCTCTTTCCCTAAACTAAAGGAATCCAGGTTAAGCAAGAAAAAAAAAATGTCACTGTCCCTGCCTATGCTTCTCTTTCCCTGCTCCGGAACACACTACACTAGGCCGCCGTGCTGGCGGCCTTTTATAGTGTGGGGCGTGTACTAAACACCCTCAGCAATAATTGGCCACAGGCATCCTGCCTGTGGCCAATCATTGCTCTCCTCGCTGCCGGCGCTGTGATTGGCCAAGCATGCGGGGTCACAGTGCATGCTTGGCCAATCACAGCGCCTGGATGACACTGCGATGGCGTAGTGCATTGTGGGCCGTTCGCGTCACTCGAATTAGGCGCGAACGGCCCAAATCGTTCGATCTTCATCGAACAGCCGATGTTCGAGTCGAACGTATGTTCGACTCGAACACCGAGCTCATCCCTACTGTTGGATGTTTTTACATTCTTGAGAGCCAAGTTCCTGCTGCCTAACATCTTTTGTCTATTTCAAAATATTTTCTTATGCTATGTTTTGTACCTAAAAACGTATTATTAAGGCCCGGTTCACATAGGGGCGACTCGTCAGGCGACTCGGTCGCCTGACGAGTCGCGTGCCGCTCTGTTGAATGGAACCGTTCTAATAGGAGCGACTCAGGTCACTCCGACTTAGAAAAAGGTTCCTGTACTACTTTTGGGGGCGACTCGGGACGACTTGCATTGACTTCTATACAGAAGTCATTATGCAAATCGCCTGAAACGGGCCTCTCAAGTAGTCTTGAGATCGCGTCGCCCCCATAGTCGTGCCGCCCCTGTGTGAACCGGGCCTAAGTGAAATAAATGCGATAGCTTTCAGTGAGGGAAAAAAAGTATTTGATCCCCTGCTGATTTTGTAAGTTTGCCCACTGACAAAGAAATGATCAGTCTATAATTTTAATGGTAGGTTTATTTTAACAATGAGAGACAGAACAACAACAACGTTGTCCCACTCCTCTTTGCAGATCCTTTCCAAGTCATTAAAGTTTAAAGCGGAGGTCCGCCAATTTTATTTTTTTTTTTTAAAAGACAGCAGCTACAAATACTGCAGCTGCTGACTTAAAATAAGGACACTTGCCTGTCCAGGGCGCCCGCGATGTCGGCACCCGGGGCCGACCCGTCCCTCGGTCCTTGGATGCTGCCGCCGCCATCTTCGGTAAGGGAATCAGGAAGTGGAGCCTTGCGGCTTCACTTCCTGGTTCCCTACTGCACATGCGCGAGTCGCGCTACGCAACCCAAATGGTCCCTGCTGTCTTCTGGGACCGTGTGTCTCCCAGAAGACAGCGGGGGGAGGGGGAGTGGTGTAGACTCTGCGGGATTCTACGCCCAGAAGTGGGTGCAAATACCTGTATCTGCACCGCCCTCCCCCGTGAAAGATGGCAAATGTGACACCGAGAGGTGGGGGGGGGGGTTCCAAAAAGCGGAAGTTCCATTTTTGTGTGGACCTCCGCTTTAAGTCCACCCTAAAACTAAAATCCCTGCATCTACAGACCTGCACATTCTAACACTAACCTATCCAGACTATAAAGAAGAAATAAGTATACACGTGTAGCGGCAGCCCCTCACACTCCCCTCTCGGTCTCGTCTTTCTCTTGTCTAGGGGTATCTTAGAGGGGAGGGAGCGGGGACACCACGCCTGGCTTCCACCACAGATGTTAGTGCGGTATAAGCAACAGTTCTGTATTACCTTCGGGTCAGTGCTGTGCACCTGGATCCTCCCTCCAAGAGTCACCGTGAACCATGTCCGTTAGAAAATGAGCTCCACACCATTAAAGTTCAACACTCCTTTATTCTCCTTGTCTGAACACAAACAGTTGAACTCCCTTGTAAGAACAGAAAAGGAGGTGTGGATGCGAACAGGCCCAGACACAATGTTAGCTGCCACTTCCCTTCCTAGAAGTGTGTCCTGGTCTCGGCACAAGGGTAGATTTCCTTCCAGGCCGTCTCCGACGAGAGACTCACTTGTCACGTGCAATAGGCTGCACCGGGTCTTCAAATGAGGAGCTCCCCCCGGTCCATTGCGCCTTCCGGATTCGGGTACCCAATCCCTGGGTTCCCTAGGATCTCCTTCCCTCGCGGAACTCAGTGTTGGGCACTGAGCTCTGGACCTCCATCCAAGTACCTCACCCCAGGCTAAAGGTGCCTGGGATGGAACTCGACCTCTGCTGTCCTCTAGGCCTAAGCCACCCAGAGGAGCGACACGACCCACCGTCCGCAAGCTGAAGGTGCCTGGGACTTCGACCCCCTGACAAAGATGGCCGGCCCCCTTTATACCCTCTCCCAGCAAGCACGGCGGGTCCCCCGCCCCACCATACCGCTGCCGAGGGAGGACAAAAAGGAGGCACAGCAATGATTCAACCCCAGCCCAGGGCGACAGCGCCACCCACTGGGCTGCAGGGAATTACACATCACTGATGTCTCTGCCAAATTCAAAATTACACCCGGGAAAGTACATACCCGCTACACTCTTCCCTCGGTTCTTTGACACTGCTCCCCAGTGTCTGGAGTAAACCATGCCCTAAACAGCTGACATGATTCAGTCCAGAAACAGACTAACAATTGTATATACAAAAATATAAAAAAAAACTTTGTAAAACTATCCTACTAAAACATTGTGTCTGAGCCCTGTAAAGAAAGGGAAATAAGACAAACAAGAAACAACTATTGTAACACATGACTTAGAATCACATTTACCTTTTCCCACCCATCCTGACTAAGACCCACCCCATCTCAGTGGACTTGACGGGATGTTCTCCTGCAGAGGGAAAAGAAAGAGGGTAACACCTATAACCCTGACACCTGTATTCGTGTAATGGGAAAGAAACTTCTCCAAGAAGAAATCCCTTTTCTCCAGAGTGAGCGCATGATAAGTGTTTAAACGTTGCACAACACTGCCACCTGGTGACAGCATCGCGGTAACTGCACCCATAGAACTTTCCTTTTTTCTTTCGGCCCTATCTACCCCAGAGTCAGTATTCTCTTGCAGGAAAGGGAAAAAATAACAGGAACAGTCCTTCACTTCCTTAAGGCACAAAAGCAACGGGCCCCAGAAAGTTCAGCAGCATGATAAGAACGGAGTCTTTCTCTCTCCTACAAGTAAAAACGAGGATGCGGCAAAACCAGTGGCTTCAAGTGCTGATCCATGGTTTCCAGATGATACTCCACATCTTCTCCTTCCTTTCCTTGGATCAAAACTTTATCCGCATGGATGTGTCGTCCTAACATTCATTCTGCCTTGCAGTCTTTGAATCGCTGGGAGGCCTTCGGAGAACATGCCAAGTACCTGCGGGCGTGAGGAACCTGAATGTGAATCCACACGGAGTCATTGTACCAGCGTTCCCGGCACACTTCCACCTCATAGAGTAAATCCTTCGGTAAGTATGGATACTCCCATCTGTACTCCGCAGCAACCTTCTGCCCAAATAGGCGTTGTAGTCTTGCCAGAGGAGGCATGGTAGCTTTGTCCCCTTCGCCAGGCAACACTATCGAGTCCGGGTGGCGAGGGACCTTGATCACATCTGATCGGGGCATAGGGGCCCGCAGCAATAGTCTCTTTTCCCTGGCCTTCGGTACAGATGGCACCGGGGATGTAGCAGCAGACTGGGGACGGGACCTCTCTTCAGGCGCTGATGCCTCCACCCGGGGTGTGCTTTCCCCTGTTGACATGGGTGGATCTCTGATCCTGCGGGATGAAGCAAGCGGTACCTTGTCCCAGCCCTTCTCAGCAAACAAATTGTCTATTGCCACGTCGTCTCCCATGTCCAAGAGCGACTCCAGGTTAGAGGTGTCACACTCCTCCGCGGGTATGTAGCCGGTTGTAGAAACGGAGCCACCACCTCCCGCGGATTCGCTAGGCCATGACTTCCCGACACCTCCGCCCACACACCAAGTCTCTCCGCCTGGCTTACCTCTGCCTTTACTTGAAGTGGGACGTCCGGAACTCGTCGACGGATTCATCCGGGCCGGGCACAAGTGGGCGAGATGGTCCACCACAACCGCTGGTCGGGGCTACCATGCCGGTCTTCCTCTTCGGTGGTGGACGCTGCGAGACAGTGGTGACCGAGTCAGCATCCTCAGATTTCTCCCGTTGGGGTTTTACGACCTCCTCCGCGGTCGTTGCAGTGTGCGCAGGGGTGACTCTCACAGCAGTGATTCCTCCTCTTTAAGTGGTGTTGCCTGAAGCCCGGCCAGGGTAAATGGTCCTCGGCCTTTCCACCGCCGGACCCACTTCGAACAGGAATTCCCCACAGGCCTCACAGCGTCCGAACGGCTTCAACTGGCACACCAGTCCCGAACACCCGGGACAAATCACACCCAGGGCCTCAACGTCTATGCACGAGTACAGGGCGAATCGACCCCTTAGCTTTAGTCGGATCCCCGTATCCGTTACTGGAGCAGCAGCAGTCAAAGTCATGGTGGAAGGATGAACTGGAATCCACGAGGTGTGTCCAAACATGGCGACCTGTTGCTGATCCATCGCACACTGCAGAGTTTTTGCACCAACGTCCCACATGTAGTCCTTCACACGTATTGGACTCCTCCCCTTTGCTCCGGTTCGCAGGCTTTTCTTCTTTTCTGTTTCTGAGTCACGCCCACGAACTAAGCGGTGGGGGTGTGCCTGGTGGCGCAGTGCAATAGAAGCCCCCACGTGTAGTACTTCACATGGCTGAACTTGCCCCTCTTTCCACTCTTCCGCGCGGGCCTTTCCCTTCTTTGGGTCATGTCCACGACTTCGAGCAGGGATGCACTTCGGCCAACGAAGGCCTGCCTGTTCGCTTAACTCTTCCAACAGACACGTTCAATACTGTGGTGCACAAACACTATACTGGACCCGAGCCCCCACGTGTAGCGGCAGCCCCTCACACTCCCCTCTCGGTCTCGTCTTTCTCTTGTCTAGGGGTATCTTAGAGGGGAGGGAGCGGGGACACTACGTCTAGCTTCCACCACAGATGTTAGTGCGGTATAAGCAACAGTTCTGTATTACCTTTGGGTCAGTGCTGTGCACCTGGATCCTCCCTCCAAGAGTCACCACGAACCATGTCTGTCAGAAAATGAGCTCCACACCATTAAAGTTCAACACTCCTTTATTCTCCTTGTCTGAACACAAACAGTTGAACTCCCTTGTAAGAACAGAAAAGGAGGTGTGGATGCGAACAGGCCCAGACACAATGTAAGCTGCCACTTCCCTTCCTAGAAGTGTGTCCTGGTCTCCGCACAAGGGTAGATTTCCTTCCAGGCCGTCTCCGACGAGAGACTCACTTGTCACGTGCAATAGGCTGCACCGGGTCTTCAAATGAGGAGCTCCCCCCGGTCCATTGCGCCTTCCGGATTCGGGTACCCAATCCCTGGGTTCCCTAGGATCTCCTTCCCTCACGGAACTCAGTGTTGGGCACTGAGCTCTGGACCTCCATCCAAGTACCTCACCCCAGGCTAAAGGTGCCTGGGATGGAACTCGACCTCTGCTGTCCTCTAGGCCTAAGCCACCCAGAGGAGCGACACGACCCACCGTCCGCAAGCTGAAGGTGCCTGGGACTTCGACCCCCTGACAAAGATGGCCGGCCCCCTTTATACCCTCTCCCAGCAAGCACGGCGGGTCCCCCACCCCACCATACCGCTGCCGAGGGAGGACAAAAAGGAGGCACAGCAATGATTCAACCCCAGCCCAGGGCGACAGCGCCACCCACTGGGCTGCAGGGAATTACACATCACTGATGTCTCTGCCAAATTCAAAATTACACCCGGGAAAGTACATACCCGCTACACATGCCTTTTCTGAAACCGATCCGGCCCCATCTCCAGAGGACACAGCTGACAAAATGAATGGTTGTGACGTCAACCATAGAGTTATTATGGGGCATCTGTTGTCAGACGTGTCCTCTGCACCCGCCTTCACAGCGAAGCTGCAGATGACAGCTCAGCGTGGGATCGAGTCGAATTGGCTGCAGAAAAGGTAGGTTTACCGACTTTTTCTTTACAGGGCTAGATTAGGCTAGTGTTAGATTGTCAATGTCTGTAGATGCAGGGGTTTTAGTTTTAGGGTGGACTTCTACTTAAAAGGTTTTCGAGGCTGGCCTTTGGAAACTCGAACCTTCAGCTCACTCCACATATTTTCTATGGTATTAAGGTCTGGAGGCTGACTAGGCCACTCCAGGACCTTAATGTGCTTCTTCTTGAGCCACCACTTTGTTGCCTTGGCCGTGTGTTTTGGGTCATTGTCATGCTGGAAAACCCATCCACAACCCATTTTCAATTGCCTGGCTGAGGAAAGGAGGTTTTCAAGCAAGATTTGACGATACCTGGCCCCCTTCTATTGTCCCTTTGATGCAGTGAACTTGTCCTGTCCCCTTAGCAGAAAAACACCCCAAAGCATAATGTTTCCACCTCCATGTTTGACGGTGGGAATGGTGATCTTGGGGTCATAGGCACAATTCCTCCTCCTCCTCCAAACACGGCAAAGAGCTTGATTTTGGTCTCATCTGACCACAACACTTTAACCCAGTTTTTCTCTGAATCATTCAGATGCTCATTAGCAAACTTCAGATGGGCCTTTACATGTGCTTTCTTGAGCAGGGGGACCTTGCGGGCGCTGCAGGATTTCTGTCCTTTGTACGGCATAGTGCGTTACCAATTGTTTTCTTGGAGACGATGGTCCCAGCTGCCTTCATATCTTTGACAAGATTCTCTTCTAGGTCTGGGCTGATTCCTCACCATTCTCATGATCATTGAAACTTTACGAGGTGAGATCTTGCATGGAGCCCCAGACCGAGAGAGATTGACAGTTATTTTGTGTATCTTCCATTTGCAAATAATCGCACCAACTGTTGTCCCCCTCTCACCAAGTTTCTTGGTGATGGTCTTGTAGCCCATTCCAGCCTTGTGTAGGGCCACAATCTTGTCCCTGACATCCTTGGGACAGCGCTTTGGTCTTCACCATAGTGGAGAGATTCTCGGCCTTTTGGCCAGCGATCAAGTGTAGTATCTGTTCTTATCAGTTACCTGATGGTTGCACTGGCGAGCCGTCCTGATTACGGGGCAACCTGGAAAAAGGATTGCGGTGGCTGGTGTAGCTATCGGTGTGAAAGTGAGCGCTTTCTGATTCAAACAAGATAGACACTTTTATGCATGAGATTATGGAAAGAGATTTGAATATCTAAGAAACAGAAAAAAAAAAAAAAAAAATCTGTTCTTATCAGTTGCCAGAGGATGCGCTGAAGCACCTCCTATCTGTGGAGGGCTGATGCAAATCCAACGGCGTCATTAGCACCTGGAAGGATGGTTTCGGTAGGGGCCATGCCGGCTGCCCGACAGTAAACTGGGGGCCGGTTTATGGTTGAGTCTGAGCCGTCTGGAAGGGTGCTCCTGGTGAGGATGGAATGCGGCATTTGGTCTGGTCTTTTTGCCGAGTCTTATTCTGGCTGGATGGTGTAAGTGCTGTCCCTGTTGGCGACCTGGTGGGAGGAGCTGGCTTATCCCTGTACCTGAGGCGGGGTGCGGCCATGCAAATCCGCCGGGTTGATGGGAGTCTGGAAGGGCTAGTATCAGTGGAGGCTGTAAAAGGGGCAGCTCTCCCTGAGAAAATCTTGAAGGGCTCTCTATCAGCAGGACAGAAGGCTGCACTGACCGGTCGGGGGGTCGGATAGGAACCGAAAAGCCCATGGTGTATGTGCCCTTGGAGTGGCAGTCCAAGGGTGCAAGACGATCACTGTGATTGTGGGTCACATTGATATATGGCACCATGGTCACTGCACCATGAACACGCTTTTTTAGCACCTGCCTCCTGGGCCGGGCCTTTTGGCTAGGACCGGAGGAATTTTTTATTCCTGGCCGGAGGCACTGGCCATTGTATTGCACAATGGCCACTTTTCATTCTCCCACCTTCCTTCTCCCCACTTTCTTTTTATTTAACCCTGTGTTTGTCACTTTTTTGTATTTTTTTGTTGGTTGTCTGCACGTTTGTCACAGTGTGTTTAGTAGGGTGTAGGTCCTCGGGCCTGCCCTGAACGACTTGGGAGTCGGTGGACATGGCCTTCTGGCTTAGTTCACCTGCTCTCATGGGGTCTCCCTTAGGGGGAGCCCCACCTAGTACTTGGGTGGGTCTGTTTCGGCAGACCCTCCAGAGAAAGGGGTCCATCTGGTTTCGGCCAGATGGACCACGTGATGTACCTCAGTCCCCGTCAGGAGCCTAACGCCCCGGGGGATCAGGGTAAGGTCCTTCCATGTGGAGGACAAGTGTAACACCTGTTGCACGTTTTGTGTCACTCTTTTATGTGTGTGCACTTTTTTTGGAGTTTTTGGGTGTGTTTCACACGCCATCATGGGCTTTTAAAAAAAAAATAAGAATGGTGGAGGAGAGGTTGGAATCTGATTGATTGATTGCTTCTGTGGACAGGTGTCTTTTATACAGGTAACAAGCTGAGATTAGAAACACTTTCTTTAAAGTGGTTGTAAACCCAGAAAAACATTTTTTTTTTAATAAAAACCTGCAAAAAAAAAAAAAGAAGGCATAATGAGCTAGTATGACTAGCATACTAGCTCATTATGAAATACTTACCTAAGATCGAAGCCCCCGCAGCGGTGTTCGGACACCTCCGCCGCCATCTTGCCTCGATGTCCCTTCCGTGTATCGCCGCTCCGGCGCTGTGATTGGCCCTGGAGCGGCGATGACGTCACATGCATGCGCGCTCGGGCCGGCTAAATCCATTCAGAAATCCGGCTACTATGCCGACCCGCTAGTGCGCATGCGCGTGACGTCAGTGGCGCAGTTTTTAAAAGCAAATATCTCCTTAACCGTGTAGGTTAAGGAGATATTTCATGCACCTACAGGTAAGACTTAATCTAGGCTTACCTGACCTGTAGGTGCAAGTTGTATAAGTGAGTGCTCCTAATCTCAGCTCGTTACCTGTATAGAAGACACCTGGGAGCCAGGAATCTTGCCGATGGATAGAAGATCAAATACTTATTTCACTCAGTAAAATGCAAATCAATTTATAACTTTTTTGAAATGTGTTTTTCTGGATATTTTTGTTGCTATTCTGTCTCTCACTGTTAAAATAAACCTACCAATAAAATTATAGACTAATCATTTCTTTGTCAGCGGGCAAACGTACAAAATCAGCAGGGGATCAAATACTTCTTCCCCCCTCACTGGTATTCAATTTTCTCTTTCCTTTATCCACGGGTGGAAGCAAAGAAAAAAAATCGCTTGATTCCACCATCAACACAGTCAGTGTTGATGTGGGAATCTCTCCCGCTGCATTATTGTATTCTGACAGCAGGAGGTTTCCCAGCCATCAGAATACAATGATCACTGCTGGTGGCTACAGCCACTGGCAGTGATTGTACAAAAAAAAAAAAAAGACGACAGAATGGTTGTACTGAAGTGGATTAATAGATCGACTTCAGTACTACTAGCATGCCATTAAATAGATAGAAATTCGGCCAGTTTTTGCTGGACCAGCGGAATTTCGATCCGTCTATGGCTGGCTTTATACACATGCCAGAGCAGCTGGGAGTGTGTGCAAAACAGCCCACTGCTACTGGTGTATGCCATATGTCAGTGGCAGCGAGATGGTTAAAGGGATTCTACTGATCTGTAATCCCTACACTTATACTACTTGTAATCTATCCCTGTAATCCATTTTTCATGAAATACCGTATTTATCAGTGTATAACATCAGGGGAAAATCGTGGGTGCGTGTTATACGCCGATCCCCACCGATCTCCGCTGATTGTGAGCGGAGCGTTCGCCGCCGAGATACACATAGCCGAGTGTACTCGGCTCTTCTCGGCTTCGCTCACAGTCACGCCCAGTCCCGCCATTGGACCTGTGTTATGTCCATCATAGGGAGGGACTGGGCGTGACTGAGTGGAGCCAAGAAGAGCCGAGTACACTCAGCTATGTGTATCTCGGCTCTGCCCAGTCCCTGAGATCTCGGCAGCGTTTGCTCCGCTCCGCCCAGTTTCGGCGGCGCTAATTTTAAATTCATCCAAGGCTGCAATGGACACTGGGGGCAAGGCTGCACTGGGGCAAGGCTGTAATGGACACTGGGGGCAAGGCTGCACTGGGGCAAGGCTGCACTGACAAGGCTGTAATGGACACTGGGGGCAAGGCTGCACTAACAAGGCTGCACTGGGGCCAAGGCTGCAAGGCTGCACTGGGGGCAAGGCTGCACTGACAAGGCTGCAATGGACACTGGGGGCAAGGCTGCACTGACAAGGCTGCAATGGACACTGGGGGCAAGGCTGCACTGACAAGGCTGCAATGGACACTGGGGGAAAGGCTGCACTGACAAGGCTGCAATGGACACTGGGGGCAAGGCTGCACTGACAAGGCTGCAATGGACACTGGGGCAAGGCTGCACTGACACTGATAAGGCTTCATTGATGAGCATTTAAATAATGTACGTTTTTTTTCCCTTAAACTTCCCTCCTAAAAGTTTTTTTCCTTAAAATTCCCTCCTAAACTTGGGGTGCGTGTTATACGCCGGCGCGTGTTATACACTGATAAATACGGTAATTTCTCACTGCATTTTTATGCCTCCGTGAGCACTTGAGCCTCTCCTTTCCCCACTCACTTTTGATTGTTTGGAACAAGCAGTGCATGCAAGTTGCAGCCACATGCTTTGCTCTATATAAACAAACAATACATTCCATAGTCATCCCTTGGTCCATCTCAGGAGTGAGCAAGTGAGGGTGGCTACACCCCTACATACAGTACAGTGGGATCATGGAGAATGAACGTAGCCACCCTCTAGCAGGAAGTCAGATCACAGCCGCATAAAAAGGAATCTGGAGATTGAGGCGGAGAGCAATAGAAGGGGCTTTTTTTTTAGAATATATATATACACTGCAATAGAATATTTTTCCACTGTCACTTTAAGCTTTGTGGATTCTTGCAAGGAAATGGACTCTACCACAGATGTTACAATCTGCCATTTACACCACAACTCAGATGTTTCCGCTCAGCCAGTAACATGTCCTCAGCAAATCTTAGTATGAAGTGAGTTCAGGACCAGATTTATATAGGACCTTTTCTCATCCCCCTCCTACCACAACCACCTAGTCTTATGCCGCGTACACACGATCGCTTTTAATGTCATTGAAAAAAAAACTGAATTTTTCTCTACGTGATTTTTCGTGTGTCCTCTCAAGCCTGCCTTGCCTACACACCATCATGGAAAAAATGCTTGAGTAAAGCGCGGTGACGTACAACACGTACGACGGCACTATAAAAGGGGAAGTTCCATTCGGATGGCGCCACCCTTCATGTTAGTAAAGGTTTGTTGAGAGACGATTCGCGCTTTTCAGCCTCGTGCTTTTCAGTCCGTTACAGCGTGACGAATGTGCTATCTCCATTACGAACGCTAGTTTTACCAGAACAAGCGCTCCCGTCTCATACTTGATTCTGAGCATGCGCATTTTTTTTCCCACGTCGTTAAAGCCCACACACGCCCGTTTTTCATGACGAGAAAAACGACGATGTAAAAAACGACGTGAAAAATTAGAGCATGTTCCAATTTTTCTCGTCGTGATTCTCTGTGTTTTTCTCATCGGGAAAAATGCTGGAAAGCCCACACACGGTCATTTTTAATAACCATTTTAAAAAATTTAATTTTTCACGTCATTAAAAACGGTCGTGTGTACGCGGCATTAGGCTGGCTTCACACTGAGGCGGTTTTCAGGCATTTTAGCTCTAGAAATAGCCTCTAAAAAATGCCTGATAACCTTTTCCTATTTGCTTCAATGTGACTTTTCACACTGGAGCGGTGCGCTTGCGAGACGTTCTAAAAAAAAAAAAAATCACGCAAGCAGCATCTTTGCGGCGGTTTGGGAGCGCTGTATACAGAGCTCCCAAAACCTCCTGCCCATTAAATGAATGGGCAGCGATTCGGAAAAAAGCAGCAACGCGGGCACTTTTAACCAATGGTGTCCCTAGGGGGGACCAGAGGGGGCCCTGGCCCCCCCAACATTATGCTGTGCCCCACCATGTGCCCCCCCCCCCAAAAAAATAATATATATATATATATATATTTATTTTTTCGCTCGGGCTGCTGCTGGGGTAACATAGTCTCTCCTGAGAGGGAGAGCGTCCCCAGTCAGCTCCTGCGGGGGATTCCTCCCCTCCCTCTGCTCGCTGACACTGCATAATGCGAGCGCTCACACAACCACAGCCGCCCGATCTGCTCCTTTCCCTGCATCCTCATTGGCACGGAGAAGAGCGAGTTGCAGGAAGGACTCCACGAGCACTGTGGGAGGGGGGAGGGGGGCCAAAGCCTTCATCTCAGTTACTGAAAAAACAGACTGATTTCTCCCGTCCCTAGGACAGGAGAACCAGCCTGTAAATTCTGAGAATGGTGACTGCAAGCTGAGCCGAGTGTCAGTCTATGACACTCTTTTTCACAGCCCAGCAAGTCCAGCCACCCCCCCCTCACTCTCCTCACATACGAGCAGGGAGGAATACAGCTCCTCCTCCTCCTTTCAGTCCCGCCCACACTATCCCGGCGTGCTGTATCTGAAGAGAGGGGATGTGTGGGCGGGAAATATGAAAATCAGCAGCATTCCTGGCTGTGTGTGAATGATGCCTGAGATTCTAGCCTGGACCGTGGGTAAGGTGTTTGCACTGCAGACTGCAGTACACTGTAGTCACTGAACTGCATTATCTCCATCCCTTCTCTCCCCCATCTGTCTCCCTCCCCCTCTCCTGTTCTTTCAAGACATTCACAATTTACTTTCACTTTCAGTTAGGCAGGTAATAGATGGTGCACATTTCTTTCCTGCATCCACAGATTGCAGGAAAGAAACTTGCATAATTCCCCCATCAACACAGACAGTGCTGACAGGGGAATATCCCTCCTGCCCAGCAATTGTATTCTCCCGACAAACAGTGATTATCACTAGTGGCTATAGCAATCACTAGTGATAATCATAAGAGAATCTGCTCATTAAATGGTTCGAATCTCAGCCAGTTCCTGCTGAACCAGCTGAGATTTAAACTGTCTATGGCTGGTCTTAGCTCTTAGGCCCCTTTCACACTGACACGTTTTTCAGGCGGTTTAGCGCTAATAATAGCGCTGCTATACCGCCTGAAAAAATCGTGCCCTGCAGTCTTCAGTGTGAAAGCCCAAAGGCTTTCACACTGAAGCGGTGCGCTAGCAGGACCGCTCCAAAAGTCCTGCTAGCCGCATCTTTACAGCGGTGAAGGAGCGGTGTGTTCACCGCTCCTTTACCGCTGCTGCCCATTGAAAGCAATGGGAGACCGCGGTAATACCGCCCGCAATGCGCCTCTGCAGAGGCGCATTGCGGGCGGTATTAACCCCTTTTTCGGCCGCTAGCGGGGTTAAATTTACCCCGCTAGCGGCCGCATACCGCGATAAAAGCGAAGGTATAGCGGCACTAAAAATAGCGCCACTATACCCACAGCGCACCTCCCGCCCCGGTGTGAAAGGGGCCTTAGGCAGCCCATACACTGATCACTTTTTTTCATTCAACTATTAGGTTGAATGAAAAAAAAAAAGGAAATAATCCAATTCCCCCATCTACACATTATAGGTGGATGGGGGAATCCTCCCAGTGTGGACCAGTGCTGGAACAACCAGAGTTGCTGTCCTGTCTCGGCTATTCACAGCGCTGGTCTCTGTCTCCATGGTAGCGGCAGCAGCACATTGGAACCCAGTGCTGGTTACTTCATGGGGCTGATGTACAGGAGGGCCAGCACAATTTGTTGTTAAAGATGGGCTGGGCATGTTCAAAATTCCACATGCCAGAGCCTGTCAGGAAGCCGACACTGCACAGCGCTAATCACAGGCAATGAGACATTTTCCGGTCCGCAGCTCCACAGATCAGGAAATGTCTCACTGGCTGTGATTAGCACTGTGGAGTGTCGGCTTCCTGGCGGGATCGGGCATGTGGGATTTCAAACACAGCCGAGCCCATCTCTATTGGTTGTAGACAGTTGAGCTCCCTGCAGGTTGCTTAGCAGCAGTGGAGCCTTCTCTGACATGCTGATCGTGATGCAATCCAGATGATGCTCCTAGTCAAATCCTAGTGTTAAATATCAGTGATTTTATTGATCAAAGCCCACACTTTACAGGTATAGAGCCCACATGGCTGCTGAACATACGGTTGAGATAGAGATAGATAGATAGATAGATAGATAGATAGATAGATAGATAGATAGATAGATAGATATATTTGTACTCTTGATGCTAATAAATACTGTGTTTTATTAGATCTGACTGGGAGCATCACTAGGATCACATCCCGATCAACATGTCAACAGAGAAGGTTATACAGCATTACTGCTGCTAGGTGACCAGCTGGGGGCTCGGCTCTCTATAACCAATAGTGCCAGCCTTCCCCTACATGCACGCATAATGTCACCAGCATAAAGTCCTAATAGACTGCCGCCGGTGCCAAGGAGACAGATGCCAGACCAGCGCTGTCAATAACGGGGACAGGACAGCTGGGGAACCCCACAGTGGCAGAACACCAGGGCCCGGTGGCAAGACAACCTTTGCAACCCTGATAGTTCTCTCACTGCTTTGGACCCTTATATTTTCTTGGTGTGCTGGTGACATATATCTCTTGTTTTCTGCCACAAATTGCATTTTATAGTTGGCCCCTCTACTTTTGTCCCTGTCCCCCCATGTGCCCCCCCCTAAATATGAAAGCTGGAGACGCCACTGCTTTTAACCCCTTCTTCGGCTGCTAGCGGGGGTTAAAAGCACCCAACTAGCGGGACGAAAAGCGGTGCTAAAATGGGCGGCGCTTTAGCACTAACGCTCTGCGGCCCCAGTGTGAAAGTAGCCTTAGGCCCCTTTTACACAGGCGGACCATATGTCCTTTTCGGATTAAAAACGGACATACATGTATCCCTATGGGATAGCAGATGTCAGCGGATGAACATCCACTGACATCCGATCTCCTCCGTGTCCGCAATGCTCAGTTTTTCCTGGATAGAAAAATTCCTATTTTTCTATCCGTCTGCGGAGCAGATCGGATGAACACGGACAGACGGTCCGTGTTTATCCGATCCCCCATAGGGGAGAGCGGAGATCTGACAGGGCGGTCCCTGCACAGTGTGCAGGGACCGCCCAGTCATCTGCCGGCTCAGCGGGGGTCAACGGAGCGATCCCCGCTGAGCAAGCGGAGGATCACGGGGCGGATCATTACTGATCCGTCCCGTGTGAAAAGGGGCCTTATAGTGATAGTAAACCCTCAGATTTGGATTAACTTTCAGCGGCAGATTAATTCTCCTAGGACTCATTCATACATGCTGCAGTGATCCACGGTTTATCGCTTTTGATATGTCACTTCCTCCCCAACTGATTTAACTCTGAAAACGCAATCTGCTGCGGGAAAAAAAAAAGTCTGACCCTTTTTCAGAAAACGCACAGGCTCAAAACGCACAGATGCAAGCTAGATCCATAGGCATGTGCACATGGTATGCCGGATGTGCCTGGGCTCACCCTAATCACCCCATTCACATTAGCATTATTGCTCTGTGTGCCAGTGGGGAGATGGGAAAGATCTCCCACTGAGCAACTCTGCTTATAAGAGAAGTGTGGAAGCATTTCTCTCCCATTCCGAATCTGCAGGCAGGGAGATCATGTGCCGATGGGGTAGAGTCTTGCAAGGAAGACTTTGTGTGTGTTTGAGCTTTGGAGTGCACACCCCAATGCAATAGGCTACGCACACCTAGGCATGGTATTTGGACTATAGTGCCTTCCTGCAAAGCGCAAAATACACTAAAAAATACATAGGGGTGAACCAAGGGTTACCGAGTAAGCAGCTTTCTTTTTTATTTTTTCAAATTCTTGCCTATGTTCCTATTTAAACTGGTGCCATGACTGCTGCTCCAGATTTCCTGTTTCAGGGGGTCTCCTTTCTCTTGCAGCATTTCATGGAGCCACCCTTGCATGCAGGGACTAGATGTGTCTCCTTACACTGTGTGCATCAATAGAAACACACAGCCCCATGACCTAGGATGGCAGTCCCCTGCTCCTCCCTCCTCCAACCTAACAGACTGACTGTGGACTGCACTGTCCACTGTTAAAACCGTCCATACATGGATCACAATTTTGGTATGGCCTGGTCATGAAGGGGGGGGGGGGGGTAAACCTACCAGAGGTCAAGTGGTTATACCAAAACCAAAAATGTAATATATTGCAGCTTACCAATTACTAGATGTGGTGGTTGCATTTGTTTTCCTTTGGGCTTTTTCCCCCCTGTTTTCACCTGGTGATCTGGCCAGTAATACACCTCCTGTATTAGAGTGCCTCCACTCTGGACAAAGGAGCACAGGAGGCAGATTTGGACAGCAGCACTAGCAGATTTAGAAACACATAATTACAGCACCAGTTTTTGTTTTTTTACTCATGGGATAAAAGGTTTTACATGAATAAATAAAAGCTGATCATTGTAAAAAAAAAACTGACAGTAGTAAATGGTTTGTCTCAACACTCCTAACCGATACATTTGCAGGAGAGCTTGTTCTGCTGAAAAGCAACAGACTTTCTGGTTGGCTCATTAGATGAAAATAAAGGAAAGAAAGCCTGAAAACGAATGCAGCCATCAACTAGGCCGTTTATAAAAAAAATTAATAATAAAAAACAAAAACAAAAAACCCATACATCTCTTAATCTCTTCCAGCAAACGTATACGAAGAGAGAACGCATATATGCAACCCTACGTAAACACTTTTCCGTGTTTACCACCTATGGGGGCCGCACTGCATAGCACCAGCCAAATATCACCCATCGGGGCAGCTTTGAAAAAGCACCCGCCGAATGCCACCCATGAGGGCCGCTCTGCATAGCACCAGCTAAATGCCACCCATGGGGGGGGTCCCTCTGCATAGCACCAGCCGAATACCACCCACGGGGGCCGCTCTTCCATAGCACCAGCCAAATGCCACCCACGGGGGCAGCTCTTCCATAGCACCAGCCAAATGCCACCCACGGGGGCAGCTCTTCCATAGCACCAGCCAAATGCCACCCACGGGGCAGCTCTTCCATAGCACCAGCCAAATGCCACCCACGGGGGCAGCTCTTCCATAGCACCAGCCAAATGCCACCCACGGGGGCAGCTCTTCCATAGCACCAGCCAAATGCCACCCACGGGGGCAGCTCTTCCATAGCACCAGCCAAATGCCACCCACGGGGGCAGCTCTTCCATAGCACCAGCCAAATGCCACCCACAGGGCAGCTCTTCCATAGCACCAGCCAAATGCCACCCACAGGGCAGCTCTTCCATAGCACCGGCCAAATGCCACCCACAGGGCAGCTCTTCCATAGCACCAACCAAATGCCACCCACGGGGGCCGCTCTGCATAGCACCAGCCAAATGCCACCCACGGGGGCCGCTCTGCATAGCAGCAGCTAAATGCCACCCATGGGGGCCGCTCTGCATAGCAGCAGCTAAATGCCACCCATGGGGGCCGCTCTGCATAGCAGCAGCTAAATGCCACCCATGGGGGCCGCTCTGCTTAGCAGCAGCTAAATGCCACACATGGGGGCCGCTCTGCATAGCAGCAGCCAATGGCCACCCATAGGTGCCGCTCTGCATAGCACCAGCCAAAGGCCACCCATGGGGGCCGCTCTGCATAGCACCAGCCAAATGCCCCCCATGTTGGTCACTCTTCCCTAGCACCAGCCAAATGCAACCCATGGGAGGCCGCTCTGCAATGCATGTAAGTTGTGGTGCACTAGTGCAGGATTCAAGGGGTTAAAGCAGGCACCTGACAAAAGCTCTCTGAAGAGCGATCTGTATTCAGATTTATCTTCAGAGAGCATTTGACAGGTGCCTGCTTTAACCCCTCAAATTCCGTACTAGCATGTGACAACTATGTACATTTCAGAGGGGCCGCCATTAACTTTATTGCTTGGCGTTCAGCTGGTGCTATGCAGAGCGGCTAGGGTTGCCACCTCATCCCTTTAAACCCGAACACATATTACACAGGTTCTGAGGCTGATTTAATGCATACAAGGCACTAGCTGAATTTAATGACCATCCTAATCAGCCACACAACCTGTGTAATTAATATGTGTTCGGGTTTAAAGGGATGAGGTGGCAACCCTAAGAGCGGCCCCCAAATGCTTTCTGAAGAGTGATCTGAATGTGGATCGCTCTCTGAAGAGTGATACGAATGTGGATCACTCTTCAGAAAGCAAAGCACGTGTGAACGAGCCCTTCTGCACAAATAAAATAAAGTTTTGCCTTTCTATTGGTTCGATTTTAAAAAAAAAATTTTTTCGCAGAGTTTGAATGCTAAGTGTATGTAAAGTGGAAGGTAATAACATATTGAATTGGCTTCACCAGCAAACTGTCACTGGTCATTTAAACATTGTCACCACTTCCTCTATCACACATCTAACAAGCAGACACACTCAGCTGTCCTTACTACATAGTGATCGCCTACCTACCAGGGGCACATTGTGATCTCTCCCAGCAAGCTCCTTGGAGGGGATGATGGGAGTGGTAGTCACAGTGAAGGGTGCCCCTCCCCAAGCCCCCAGCACTCACCTTCCCCTTGAGATCCAGGACAAACACAGCAGAGGCAGACATGGTGATCAGGGAGTGAGGGCTGTCAGTGCAGGGTGGTGGTGGTGACTTGTAGGAAGTGAGTTGGGGATCCTGTGCAGTCAGATCATGTATGGCCGAGATCTTCCTCTGCCTCCTCTTCCTCCTTCCTGCACCTGTGTGACGTCAGCAGGCCAGGTACAGCCAGGTAGACCAGGAGAGCTCCTCCCCTTCCCTCTGCACAGAGAGCTGCCCTGCATTGTGACACCCAGGGACAGGGGGAGGGGAGGGGAGGGGCTCAGGGTGACAGTTCTGTTTTTTCTGCTTTTCCTGTCTATCTGTGATCTGAGGATCCCACACACACATGTACTGATTCATGACACTCACTATACAGTGCTGGCTGTATGACATGGAGTCTAAAAGTTTGCAACATTAAACAATGTTAACATATTAATATATAAAATATTAGGGCTCATTCCAACTTTAATCAGTGGTCAATAAACACATGTAACCACTTCAATATTTTATGGTCAACAAAAGATTGTGGAGAGGCACTCGAACATCCTTTTTAGGAGCCAGAAGTAATAAGACCCTAACCACCCACCAGGAGGGAACGAAGATTTTTTGATGCCAGAAGAGCTGTGAGACTAGGGTTGCCACCTTTTCTTCAAGCCAAACCCGAACATGCCACGGCATACGGTGGGTGTTGCCATATTGTGGGAGGCGTGATTAAATAAAACAAAATAATAATTTTACCTATAAAATATGCTTACTTTGCTGTGCCACAAGCAAGAGTCTCACTGACATGTAGGAGTGTGGAGGGTATTATGGGGGCAGTATGTACAGGAGAGGAGTGTGGAGGGTATGACATGGGGTGGTATGTACAGGAGAGGAGTGTGAAGGGTATGACATGGGGTGGTATGTACAGTAGAGGAGTGTGGAGGGTATGACAGTGAGCAGTATGTACAGGAGAGGAGTGTGGAGGGTATGACAGTGAGCAGTATGTACAGGAGAGGAGTGTGGAGGGTATGACAGTGGGCGGTATGTACAGGAGAGGAGTGTGGAGGGTATGACAGTGGGCGGTATGTACAGGAGAGGAGTGTGGAGGGTGTGACATGGGGTTGTATGTACAGGAGAGGAGTGTGAAGGGTATGACATGGGGTGGTATGTACAGGAGAGGAGTGTGGAGGGTATGACAGTGAGCATTATGTACAGGAGGGGAGTGTGGAGGGTATGACATGGGGTAGTATGTACAGTAGAGGAGTGTGGAGGGTATGACAGTGAGCAGTATGTACAGGAGAGGAGTGTGGAGGGTATGACAGTGAGCAGTATGTACAGGAGAGGAGTGTGGAGGGTATGACAGTGGGCGGTATGTACAGGAGAGGAGTGTGGAGGGTATGACAGTGGGCGGTATGTACAGGAGAGGAGTGTGGAGGGTGTGACATGGGGTTGTATGTACAGGAGAGGAGTGTGAAGGGTATGACATGGGGTGGTATGTACAGGAGAGGAGTGTGGAGGGTATGACAGTGAGCATTATGTACAGGAGGGGAGTGTGGAGGGTATGACATGGGGTAGTATGTACAGGAGAGGAGTGTGGAGGGTATGACAGTGAGCATTACGTACAGGAGAGGAGTGTGGAGGGTATGACAGTGGGCAGTATGTACAGGAGAGGAGTGTGGAGGGTATGACAGTGGGCTGTATGTACAGGAGAAGAGTGTGGAGGGTATGACAGTGGGCAGTATGTACAGGAGAGGAGTGTATGACAGTGGGTGGTATGGGGTTGGAGAACTGTATATGGGGGGTTGGAGAATTGTATATATAGATGGTATATGAGGGGGGGTGGAGAACTGTAAATATGGATGGTATATGGATGGTAGAGAACTGTATATATGGATGGTATATGAAGGGATGAGAACTATATGGATGGATGGTATATGGGGGGGGGGGGTGGAGAACTATATATATGGCTATGGATGGTATATGAGGGGGTGAGAACTATATGGATGGATGGTATATGGAGGGGGGGTGGAGTACTGTATATATGGCTATGGATGGTATATGAGGGGGTGAGAACTATATGGATGGATGGTATATGGGGGGTGGTGAACTGTATATATGGCTATGGATGGTATATGAGGGGGTGAGAACTATATGGATGGATGGTATATGGGGGGGGGGGGGCTGGAGTACTGTATATATGGCTATGGATGGTATATGAGGGGGTGAGAACTATATGGATGGATGGTATATGGGGGGTGGTGAACTGTATATATGGCTATGGATGGTATATGAGGGGGTGAGAACTATATGGATGAATGGTATATGGGGGGTGGTGAACTGTATGTAGCGGTCCTTCCCCCAGCTTCTCCTCTCTCTTCACGGCTGGCTTTACTCGTCTAGGGGTATCTGGGAGAAGGGGGAAAGATGCACACCACCAGCTCGGCTCTCTGATATAGGATGCAGAGATATGAGCTAAACCATTTACCCTCGGGTCTGCGTTTTAGGCCGGAACCTCAGCTTTTCCTATGGAGGATGATTGTCACTGACAGGGACACTTAGCTTCCAGTAACATGAGTTCCACACCAAGAAAAGTCCAACACTGTTTTATTGACTTGAAACTAGTTGACTTTTAAAACAACAGACAAGGTTTGGGAAGAGTAGGTCCAGGCACAACTGATGAATTAAATTTCTCCTGTTCCGTTTAGTGCAAACAGGCTTGGCGCACAGTCGCTGCCACCGACCATGAATTTGGTCCCTACCACTGACCTGGGTGAACGTTGAGGCCCCTGCCACAGGCCTTGGATGAGGCCTGACACTGACCTGAGAAAGATGGGTCTCTGCCACAGACCATGAGAACATGAATTACCTTCTTTAGAACAAACGACCCCTGTCAGAGGAAGACATCCATCCGGACGGTCACCAGAGGCCTCCACCGGCATCAGCAAATGCTGCGCTGGCTCTACGGGGAGGTCACGTCTCCGGTCCCTTACGCCCAGGATTCAGGCACCCAATACCGGGGGTACCTTAGGCATGCTTCGCCCTCGCGGGACCCAGTCGAAGGTACTGGGCCCTAGGCCTCCGGGGTTAGTACCTCACCCCAGGCTGAAGGTGCCTGGGATGGAACTCGACTCCACGCGCCCAGGCCAAGGGCGCCTGGGCACACACGAACCACAGCAGCCCCCAGGCTGAAGGTGCCTGGGGAATGGACCTCATGCACAAGATGTCCGCCCCCTTTATATCCTCTCCCAGCAGGCACAGCGGGTTCCCCGCCCCGCCGTACTACTGCTGCGAGAGGACAAAAAGGGCACGGCTCTAGAATGGTAGTTCAAACCCGGTCCCAGGCGACAGCGCCACCCAGGGGCCGCAGCGAACATGACACCATTCATACCTCCCACACTCCAAAGTGTCCATAAATCCCTAAAATCAATGTATCTGGGCCATCTATGGCCCAGATACGCCCCACTAAATTTGACACCCGCTACATGTATATATGGCTATGGATGGTACATGAGGGGGTGAGAACTATATGGATGGATGGTATATGGGGGGGGTGGAGTACTGTATATATGGCTATGGATGGTATAGTACTGTATATATGGCTATGGATGGTATATGAGGGGATGAGAACTATATGGATGGATGGTATATGGGGGGTGGTGAACTGTATATATGGCTATGGATGGTATATGAGGGGGTGAGAACTATATGGATGGATGGTATATAAGGGGCGGGGTGGAGAACTGTATGTATAGATAGTGTATATAGATAGTGTATGGTGGGAGGGAAGTGGTGAGGACTGTATGTATAGGGGGGAGGTGAGAGCCCTTTGATATCCTGACATACTAATAACATTGCAAAACTTACTAGTTGAGCTCCCAGCGAGATCTTCGCACACTTCAACAAAGCAGCAGGGAACGCGGAGGCTCCGCCTTCAACCCCACCTCCGTGTCTCTTCTGCAGCCAGCCAGAGAAGAGCACTCTGCCTCTGTGTCCCGTGTACTGTCTGCAACTCTGCATCCAGATCTGCAGCAGACTGAACAGACGGAAGCGCGCCGCTGACAGTGCAGGGGGGAGGGGGGTAGTCCATAGATGGGGAGGGAGAATTGGAAACCTTCGGCCAGTTATGGAGCAGAAATCACTGCGGACCCGACCGTGGGACACGGCTGTGGCCGCACAACATATGCACAGGCACAGTGAGCCACCGGCGGGTCTGAATAATGTGCCCGGGTCTAAGGTGGGCAAAGACCCGGACACATGTTTCAAAACCCGTACTGTCCGGGTGAATCCCGGACAGGTGGCAAAATTAGCTGAGACGCTTCCGGGAGGGGCCCGGCTAATGCATTTTTTTACAATCTGGGCTGTTAGATGCCGGACCCATGGGTTCTGTCAACAATTCAATACGGTCACTTTTGGAATTTTTTTCGTCAGCCTCCTCAGACTTCCTTCAAAAAACAGAGACATCAGCCACCCCGCAGAAAGCACTGGCCTTAAGCCAGTTTATAACATCACTACAGCTCCAAGGGGGCACCAGTGCCTGTCCCTTCATCGGAGCAATTTACAGGGATTGGCGCGCGCGTGCCCGAATGGCGCACGCGCATGCGCAATGGAAAGCTTCTGTTTACACTTGGAAGCCTACTAGCGGGGATGTGCCTGAGCCTTGTTGTGGGTACCAGAGGCATACGTCCATGACATTGCCCCCCCCCTTATGGGCAACCTCCGGGAGCCCAAAAGGACTCTTTTTTGAGGGTGGCTGCGGAAGAAGGCCTGGATCAGCTCTTGGGCATACACATTCTGCTCGGGTTCCCAAGAGTTCGCCTCTGGTCCGTACCCCCTCCACTTGATCAAGTATTGCAGTCGATTACCTCTCCTTCTGCAGTCTACGACAGCCTCCACCTCATATTCCTCGTCCCCATCAACCATTACGGGTTCAGGTGGCCCCACTCCCCTGTCTGGGAAGGGGTCTGGTACTGTGGGTTTCAGCAGGGACACGTGGAACACGGGGTGGATCCTAAGTGAATCATGTAAGACAAGTTCATAGGAGACTTCGTTCAGTTTCCTCTTGACTGGGAAAGGTCCGATAAACTTGGGTGCCAGTTTCTTCGAGGGACAAGCCATTCTGAGGTTGGTAGTAGACAACCACACTTGGTCACCAGGTTGGAGGTGCAATTCCCCTCTTCTCTTCCTGTCATAAACTCTCTTATTCGTTGCCTGTGCCTTGGCCATAGTCTCTTGTAGCAGTTTGTTGTTGCGACCCAGGAAGTCAACAGTACTCTGTACCGCTGGAACCGGAGATTCAGGGATAATGTTAGGCAGGAAAACAGGGTGAAACCCATAGTTTGCAAAAAATGGGGACTGACCCGTGACAGAATGGCTGGCATTGTTGAAAGCAAATTCTGCCAACGGCAATAGTGCTACCCAATCGTCCTGGACAAACGTGGTGAAACAGCGTATGTACTGCTCAAGGGTCTGGTTCGTCCTCTCGGTTTGTCCATTAGTCTGTGAATGATAAGCAGATGACATGGATAGCTCAATCTTCAGGGCCTGGCATAGTGCTTTCCAAAAGCGGGAGGTGAACTGAACCCCCCTGTCGGATACAATGTTGGTTGGTACTCCATGTAATCTTACGATCTCCCGGATGAACACTTGGGCGGTCTCCATGGCAGAAGTCGTACTTTTCAGAGGTATGAAGTGGGCCATCTTGGAAAGGCGGTCGACTACAACAAAGATGGCTGTATGTTCTTCGGATGGGGGTAGTTCGACTATAAAGTCCATGGCTATCATGCTCCAGGGTCTGTCAGGAATTGGTAGTGGTCTGAGAAGACCCCAGGACTTGGTTCTAGCAGATTTGCTTTGGGTACAAACAGTACATGATTTCACGTAGTCCTCACAACTCCTCTCAAGCTTTGGCCACCAGCACATACGCTGAATCAGGTCAAGGGTCTTGTGGACCCCGAAATGGCCAGCCAGAGGATGGTCGTGGCATAGGTTCAGAACCTTTGTCCGGAAACTTGCTGGCACAAAAATGTTATTGTCCTTCCAAAGCAACTCATCTCTGGGTGTCAGGGACACTCCTGGTGGACTGGGCATTCCTGCCGAGGCTTGTTTTAGGCTGGACATCAGATCTGTCTGGATGAGCAGAAAGTTACCCTCAGATAGGATAGTATCTGGGACTGAGGCATCCTTGGGATCGTCAAACATACGGGAGAGGGCGTCTGGCTTAGTGTTCCTTGATCCCGGCTGGTAGGTGATGTAGAAGGAGAATCTGGAAAAGAACAGTGCCCACCGTGCTTGACGCGGCTTCAGGCGCTTGGCGGATCTCAAGTATTCCAGATTCTTATGATCCGTGTAAATAAGAATGGGATGTGCTGCGCCCTCTAAGAGATACCGCCATTCCTCAAGCGCGGCCTTAATGGCCAAAAGTTCCCGATCTCCCACATCGTAGTTTCTTTCGGCAGGGGAAAGCTTACGAGAGAAGAAAGCAACGGGATGCATGAGATCCTTGAGGCCTTGGCGCTGGGAAATTACTGCCCCTACCGCTGTTTCTGAAGCATCTACCTCGAGTAGGTAGGGTAGAGAGGGGTCTGGGTGGCTCAGGATGGGAGCCAAAGTAAAAAGTCCCTTCAGAGTTGCAAAAGCAGTCTGAGCCTCAGAGTTCCATTGAAAACGAATGTTCTGTTTTGTTAGCTGAGTGATGGGGGCAATGATTGCAGAAAACCCCTTAATGAATCTTCTGTAAAAATTGGCGAAGCCAACAAAACGCTGCACCCCCTTTTTATCTGAGGGTGCAGGCCAGTCCAGAACAGCTGTGACCTTTTGTGGATCCATCTTGAACCCTTCCGTGGAAATCACCAGGCCCAAGAACTGGATACTCTGCCGCTCGAACTCACATTTCTCTGGTTTAGCATATAACCCATGCTGACGGAGTCGGCAGAGTACCATCTTTACATGTTTCAGGTGCTGATCTAGAGAAGTAGAGAAGATCAGGATATCGTCAAGATAAACAATTACGAAGATATCTAACCAGTCTCTGAAGATATCATTTACGAAGTGCTGGAAGGTAGCAGGGGCATTGCACAGGCCAAAGGGCATCACTAAATATTCATAGTGGCCGAATCTCGTACGGAAGGCCGTCTTCCACTTGTCTCCTGCACGGATACGAAGCAAATTATAGGCTCCTCGAAGATCGAGCTTGGTAAACACGGCAGTGGTTCTTAGTCTTTGAAACAGCTCGGGCACCAGAGGTAGAGGATATCGGTTCTTAACCGTCACTTTATTTAATTCCCGATAGTCCACACAGGGACGTAAGGAGTGGTCCTTCTTTTCTACAAAAAAGATTCCGGCCCCTGCTGGAGAGGTAGAGGGCTGGATGAATCCTCTCTTGAGATTCTCATCCACATACTCCTTTAATACTTCCAGTTCCCGTTCAGACAGGGGGAAAATTTGCCCGAAGGGGATCTCAGCTCCAGGCAACAACTCAATTGGGCAGTCATATGAACGGTGGGGAGGAAGAGTCTCAGCCCCCCGTTTGCTGAAAACGTCCAGAAACTCGTGGTATGGTTCAGGTACCTTTGAGCGTAATTCTGCATCAGATTCCAGGCACAGCAGAGGGCCAGACACCCTAGGAGGAGAAGGCAGGCAATGTCTTTGACAGTAATGGGACTGGAACTTAACTTCCCCAGTGCCCCAATCAATTTGTGGGTTGTGAGCCTGTAGCCATGGCAGGCCAAGGATGCCCGGGAACAGCGGGGATGCAATTGCATCGAGTTTCAACAGTTCCTTATGACCCGCGGATGTGACTACGGGTAAGGGTGGAGTCTCTTGGGTGACTAGGCCAGATTTTATACGAGACCCATCTGCCAGGAAAATGGAAAGCCCTTGAGCCCGGTGCTGCAGTGGGATGAGCTGTTGGTTGGCAAAGTTCAGGTCAATAAAACAACTAGAAGCTCCAGAGTCTATAATCGCAGTAACAGGCACAGTCCTATCTGGAAGCTGGAAGGAGATGCCAAGGGCCAGATGAGTGGTATTGGCAGAAGGTGCTGGTTGACTGGTGGGTGAGATGGACAAGCATCTTTGAGGTTTAACTGGGCACGAATGTACATAGTGGCCGGTTCCCCCGCAGTACAGGCAGAGATTAAACTGATGCCGGCGTGAGCGTTCCTCAGCGGATAGCGAGGGTCTTATTAAACTGACTTGTACCGGTTCAGAGGAGGTTGGTCCAGGTCTAGCTGAGACAGGTCTGATGGAAGCAGAACGCGTGGTCGTGGCCACACGGGGTAACATCCAGGTTGGGCGCGTCTGCTGGTTCATCTTCTCTGCGGTGTGCTCCCGAAGGCGCCGGTCTATCTGGTGGGTCAATGTCATTAAGTTCTCCAAAGAGTCTGGTATGCCAACTCGGGCAAGTTCATCCTTTAACCTTTCGGATAGGCCTAAACGATACTGATGCCGTAGCGCTGCATGGTTCCATTGAGTATCTGCACTCCAGCGCCTGAAGTCTGTTATGTAGTCCTCAACCGCTCTGCAGCCTTACTGGAGCGCATGAAGAGGAGCTTCGGCAGTGGAAGTCCGTTGGGGGTCATCATAGAGGAGCGACATGGCCTTGAAAAAGGATGGCAAAGAGTCCAGTGAAACGTGGCGTTCTTCAAGCAGGTGGTGAGCCCAAGACTGAGGTTCCCCCAGCAAGAGCGAGATGACAAACCCCACTTTGGTGGTCTCCCGGGAGAACGTTAGGGGTAGCAGGGAGAAGTACAACTCGCAGGCATTGCGGAATGTCCGAAACTTATTTCGATCCCCGGAAAACTTCTCCAGGATGGGGACCCTTGGCTCAGGAGGCAGCATCGTTACAGCAGGTGCAGAGATGGCTCCTGTGGGTGTCCTGCTGGCAGGAGGGTCTGTGGTGGTAGCCGGGGATTGCATTTGTTCCTCCAAATGTTTATGACCATCCTGGAGAGATTCCACCTTTAGAGTGAGATCAGAAAGGAGTTGGCAGATCTCATCGGTGCAAGAGGTCCCTCTTGCAGGCTCAGGCATGGCTGTCTGATACTGACACGTACCTTGGAGGTGAGCCTGACGTGCAGAGGGAGACCTCTCGTACAGCCCTGGTTCCCAGGTCACTGGAGTTGGGACAGTGGCCGAAGGAGCACAGTGAGGTATGAGTGCCTGTTAGGTTCTCCTGGACTAGATGAGAAGCCCGCTATGGACAGCTGAAGATGCAGGTCAGGTGACGCAGGCCAGCGGGTGCAGGTAGCTGGGGATGCGGCTGGAAGGTGCAGATCAGCTGATGCAGGTAGCCGAGGATGCCGGAAGATATGGATACAAGCAGCAGGCAGGAGAAAGGTCAGACGAGCCAGGTCATGCACAGCGGATCAGATACAGGCAGAAGCATCAGGCAGCGGAGGGTCAAGTTCAGGCTGGATCAGGCAACAGAGGATCAGGCAGACAGATGAGTAGGAAGCCAAATGTCAGGACTGGAGATAGCAGCAAGGTCAGTAAGCCGGGTCAGAGTAACAGCAGGTGCAAGTTTAGGATCAGGTCACTGGATAACTGCAGATCAGACAGCAAGAGTCTGGACAGGAGAAGCCCCTTTTAAAAGCCACTGGGCACCAAGGCAGCGTCACCGTGCGCGCGCGATTGGCGCGCATGCGCGAATGGCGCACGCGCATGCGCGAATGGCGCACGCGCATGCGCAATGGAAAGCTACTGTTTACACTTGGAAGCCTACTAGCGGGGATGTGCCTGAGCCTTGTTGTGGGTACCAGAGGCATACGTCTATGACAGCCGGACTCCTCCCCTCTGGCACAACAGTTCGCGGGCTTTCTCCATGTCACGCCCACGAACTGTGCAGGGAGGGTGTGCCTGCTGGCGCAGTGGCCAATATGGCCAACCTACTCGGAACTCTTCTGGGCAGCAAAGTTCAAACTCTGATAGCTTCGGCTCCATTGCATAAACACAAATCCCGGACTTAGAGCCCCCACGTGTAGCGGTCCTTCCCCCAGCTTCTCCTCTCTCTTCATGGCTGGCTTTACTCGTCTAGGGGTATCTGGGAGAAGGGGGAAAGATGCACACCACCAGCTCGGCTCTCTGATGTAGGATGCAGAGATATGAGCTAAACCATTTACCCTCGGGTCTGCGTTTTAGGCCGGAACCTCAGCTTTTCCTATGGAGGATGATTGCCACTGTCACTGACAGGGACACTTAGCTTCCAGTAACACGAGTTCCACACCAAGAAAAGTCCAACTCTGTTTTATTGACTTGAAACTGGTTGACTTTTAAAAGAACAGACAAGGTGTAGGGAAGAGTAGGTCCAGGCACAACAAATGGATTAAATTTCTCCTGTTCTGTTTAGTGCAAACAGGCTTGGCGCACAGTCGCTGCCACTGACCATGAATTTGGTCACTGCCACTGACCTGGGTGAACGTTGAGGCCCCTGCCACAGGCCTTGGATGAGGCCTGCAACTGACCTGATGAAGATGGGTCTCTGCCACAGACCATGAGAACATGAAGTACCTTCTTTAGAACAAACGACCCCTGTCAGAGGAAGACATCCATCCGGACGGTCACCAGAGGCCTCCACCGGCATCAGCAAATGCTGCGCTGGCTCTACGGGGAGGTCACGTCTCCGGTCCCTTACGCCCAGGATTCAGGCACCCAATACCGGGGGTACCTTAGGCATGCTTCGCCCTCGTGGGACCCAGTCGAAGGTACTGGGCCCTAGGCCTCCGGGGTTAGTACCTCACCCCAGGCTGAAGGTGCCTGGGATGGAACTCGACTCCACGCGCCCAGGCCAAGGGCGCCTGGGCACACACGAACCACAGCAGCCCCCAGGCTGAAGGTGCCTGGGGAATGGACCTCATGCGCAAGATGTCCGCCCCCTTTATATCCTCTCCCAGCAGGCACAGCGGGTTCCCCGCCCCGCCGTACTACTGCTGCGAGAGGACAAAAAGGGCACGGCTCTAGAATGGTAGTTCAAACCCGGTCCCAGGCGACAGCGCCACCCAGGGGCCGCAGCGAACATGACACCATTCATACCTCCCACACTCCAAAGTGTCCATAAATCCCTAAAATCAATGTATCTGGGCCATCTATGGCCCAGATACGCCCCACTAAATTTGACACCCGCTACATGTATATATGGCTATGGATGGTACATGAGGGGGTGAGAACTATATGGATGGATGGTATATGGGGGGGGGGTGGAGTACTGTATATATGGCTATGGATGGTATATGAGGGGATGAGAACTATATGGATGGATGGTATATGGGGAGGGGGGGTGGAGTACTGTATATATGGCTATGGATGGTATATGAGGGGATGAGAACTATATGGATGGATGGTATATGGGGGGTGGTGAACTGTATATATGGCTATGGATGGTATATGAGGGGGTGAGAACTATATGGATGGATGGTATATAAGGGGCGGGGTGGAGAACTGTATGTATAGATAGTGTATATAGTGTATGGTGGGAGGGAAGTGGTGAGGACTGTATGTATAGGGGGGAGGTGAGAGCCCTTTGATATCCTGACATACTAATAACATTGCCAAACTTACTAGTTGAGCTCCCAGCGAGATCTTCGCACACTTCAACAAAGCAGCAGGGAATGCGGAGGCTCCGCCTTCAACCCCACCTCTGTGTCTCTTCTGCAGCCAGCCAGAGAAGAGCACTCTGCCTCTGTGTCCCGTGTACTGTCTGCAACTCTGCATCCAGATCTGCAGCACACTGAACAGACGGAAGCGCACCGCTGACAGTGCAGGGGGAGGGGGCGTAGTCCATAGATGGGAGGGAGAATTGGAAACCTTCGGCCAGTTATGGAGCAGAAATCACTGCGGACCCGACCGTGGGACACGGCTGTGGCCGCACAACATATGCACAGGCACAGTGAGCCACCGGCGGGTCTGAATAATGTGCCCGGGTCTAAGGTGGGCAAAGAACCGGACACATGTTTCAAAACCCGTACTGTCCGGGTGAATCCCGGACAGGTGGCAAAATTAGCTGAGACGCTTCCGGGAGGGGCCCGGCTAATGCATTTTTTTACAATCTGGGCTGTTAGATGCCGGACCCATGGGTTCTGTCAACAATTCAATACGGTGACTTTTGGATTTTTTTTTCGTCAGCCTCCTCAGACTTCCTTCAAAAAACAGAGACATCAGCCACCCCGCAGAAAGCACTGGCCTTAAGCCAGTTTATAACATCACTACAGCTCCAAGGGGGCACCAGTGCCTGTCCCTTCATCGGAGCAATTTACAGGGTTTTATTCCACCCTGTTCCTAGTGCAGAAAAGGATGGGCGTTTGAAGGCCAGTGATAGACCTGAAAAGGCTCAACAGATACATCTATCTCAAGAGCTTCAAGATAGAATCACTACATACAATCATCCAAGACATACAACCAGGGGATTGGTTAATATCAAAAGATCTGCAGGATGCTAACCTACATGTTCCTATCCTACCTTCTTTCCAAAGATACCCAAGATTCCACGTAAAAATTCCAGGCTCTGCCGTATGGCCTGTGCATCTCCACTCGGGTATTGGCAAAGCTATTGATCCTGATCCTAGCCCCGCTGAGAGAGCGGGGACTAAGGATTTACCACTACAGTAAAACCTTGGTTTGCGAGCATAATTTGTTCCGGAAGCATGCTTGTAATCCAAAGCACTTGTATATCAAAGCAAATTTCCCCATAAGAAATAATGGAAACTCAAATGATTAGTTCCACAACAATTTATTCATAAGTCCTTCAGTTTATAATCCATATAAAAATATAATAGCAATGTGATAGGTTGTGCAACCATAAAATGTCCATCCACAAATGGAAGTCTCCACAAGGGGATTAGAAGCAAAATCCAGCAGGAGCTACAGAGTATAAAAATGAAGAGAGGCGCCTCTAAGTGTAGCAATATGGTTACATTTAATGAAGGTACAACATTTAGCAACTCACATGGTTGATGATTAAAAGAGGCACATCTAAGTATGCAGGCATCCGGGGTAAAGCTGTCTGCAATCGTGACCAGGAAGACTACCCTGCAGTAGAGCGATCTGAAAGCGAGGCTTGAACCACTCATGGAGCGCAGAGTGGAAGGGACCACATTAATGGCGGTGAGGAGGATGGTCTATGTGGACAGCTTTACCCCGGATGCCTGCATACTTCGATGTGCCTGTTTTAATCATCAACCATGTGAGTTTCTAAATGTTGTACCTTCATTAAATGTAACCATATTGCTACACTTAGAGGTGCCCCTCTTCTCTTTTATACTCAGTTGTGACATGACGCCACTTGTATATCAAGACATCACTTGTATATCAAGTCAAAATTTATGAAAAAATTTTGCTTGTCTACAAAAGCCCGGAGCAAAAGAAAGAATGCAATAGGCGTAGGGCTGACATGACTGAGTTAACAGGTAATGTATTGCAAAATGTTAAAAGGGGTGTTATTGGTTAATGGTTACAGGGGGAGGGGAGTAAATAAAACAAATGAGCTCCTCCCCCTAAGGCAACACAGCGCGGGGGAAAGTTATAGGAGGGAGAACCATGTCAGCTGTGGAAAAATTTCTGGCCCAGCTTCGGGCAGAGGCGGAGACACGGGGCGCGGATTGGCTCCAGGAGACCCTGGGGCCGATGCTGTCGGGTCCGGAGGCAGAGCCAGTAACCGCAGGGAGAGAGGCTGTGCGAGCTTGGAGGTCCCGGCCTCCGGAGCGCTACTCACCTTGAGCTCAGCGGGCCCCCCTGCCAAGCGTACTACCTTGCCTACAGCGGAGGGTCCCGGGAGGAATCTCCCACAATAACGGAGCTCGGCGGGGGGCCGCTAGGCCCGCACGGCGCGTGGAGTCGGAGTCTGCGGGTTCGGCCCCCGGGGTGTCCCCGGTGGGCATGGAGCCTCAGCGTAGGATGTCAGTGGCGGCGGTGACTGGGCCAACCACCTCCTCGGCCAGTGACCTTCCTGTGATGTCGCCGGTGTCCCGGACAGGTGTACCCAGGCGGGGGGACGACAGTGATGTGGGTCAGCACCAGCAATGTGGGCGGAAGGCGGAGGAGAAATCCGTGGGCGGGTCCAGGGCGAAGAGGAAGAATCGATCGAGCGCCGGGCCCTCGGCTTCCAGGGACAGGTCGCCTGGTGAGCTTTCTTCTGGAGAGGAAGAGCGGTTCGGTCGGCTATTGGAGGGGGAGCCGGCTAGCTCAGAGGACGATCGGGGACCCAGGAGGTCGGTGGCGACGGTGGAGATGGGACAATCGGCTGGTGGGACTTCTTCCAGGCAGCCCGGTAAGTCAGCAAATTCCATACCTTCACAGGGTCAGACTGGGGGCAAAGGCCGGGAGCGTGGGCCTAATAGTAGTGATAGGGGGCTGCAGTGACAGGGGACTCTGGGAGTAGGCCTGCTGGGGGGAGTGAGGTGCCCAGTGGTGTTAGTGTGGGGACGGATGGCTTGCAGGGGTTCCTTGCGGGGCTCAAAAGCTTGGTCAGCCAGTTGGAAAAGGGGGGCGCGGGGGCTGCCAGTCCAGCAGTGGCGTGGGTTCCGCCTGTAGGGGGGCCGGGAGTGGCCCCTGCTCTCTGGACCTTTGCTGCTCCACTTGCGGCTGTGAATCCGGCGGTAGTGGGCGCAGGGGCAGGACAAGGGCAACAGGTAGCCGCGAAGGCGGGGGGTACTGTAGACCCCGCTGCAAAACAGGATGTCATTAGGTTGGCTGATTCAGCAAAATGCGAGGTTTATGTGTGTTATGAGGGACCGCTCGGGGCTCACCTGAAACTAGAAGTGAGGGAGAAGATATGGAAAGGTGAGTACGTGGAGATGTTCTTGCTGTTCCCGCTGGAGAAGTTCAACCTGGATAGGGTTAAGCCGGATGATTCCAAAAAGAAGGACGAGGAAAAAAGGAGGTATCGGCTTATTCCGCGGACATTCACAAATTGGCTTCAGGCGTTCGCCATTATGGCGAGTGTGATAGGGGAAAAGAACCCTGAACATTGTTCGGCGCTCTTTTGCTACCAGGACGCGATTAGAGAGGCTTACAGGGTCTACGGGGGCACAAGGTGGCTCCGATATGATGAACAGTTCAGACAGAGGAGAGCGATTCGACCGGACCTGCGGTGGGATCATAAAGACATAAGTCTGTGGATGCGGCTTATGACCTCGGCGAGGTCACCTAGTCAGTTTTTTCAGGGAGGGGCGGTAGAACTTCTTCCCCTGGACAATCGGCCGGTAAGAAAAAGGGGGTTTGCTGGCAGTACAATGAGGGTACATGCAAGTTTGGGGGGTCATGCTGCTACAAGCATGGGTGTTCCAATTTCGGAGGTTCTCACACACAGTCCAGATGTTTTAAGCAGGGAAAGGGTCGTCCCGGAGAGCCTGCACATAAAAGGGAGGACGTCGGTGAAGGTGGAAAGGATGTGGCCGTTTCTAGGTAGGTATCCTGACAAGGTGGCGGCTCGCTTGTTGGAAGGGGGATTTTAAGAGGGGTTTCACATACCATGTTCACTGGAGGTTATCTCCCCGGGGGCGCGGAATCTACGGTCAGCTCTGCAACATTCTGATGTAGTTTCTGAGAAACTGCGCAAGGAAGTTGCGCTAGGCCGCATGGGCAGCCCTTTCCAATCCCCCCCTAGTGGATTTCGTGGTCTACCCACTGGGGGTCGTGCCCAAGAAGGAGCCCAACAAATTCAGGCTTATCCACCACCTTTCTTTCCCAAAAGGTGGGTCGGTCAATGATGTGATTGACCCGGAGGAGTGTACAGTGAGTTACACTTCCTTCGATCCGGCAGTGGGTTGGGTGCGTCGGTATGTGCAAGGGGCTTTGATGGCGAAAGCCGATATTGAAGTGGCTTTTCGGCTGTTGCCGGTTCACCCAGACAGCTTTTGCTTGCTCGGGTGTCACTGGAACAGAGAGTTTTATGTCGACCTGTGTCTTCCGATGGGTTGCTCCATCTCCTGTGCTCTGTTTGAACAATTCAGCTCCTTTGTGGAGTGGGTTGTCAGGGACGTGTCGGGAGTGAATTCCATTATTCACTATCTTGATGACTTCCTTTGTGTGGGTCCGGCCTCATCCAGGCTCTGCGCGGTGCTCCTGGCTACCTTGGAGCACATCGCGGAGAGGTTTGGGATACCATTGGCGCCTGAGAAGACTGAGGGACCTAGCACGGTTATCACGTTTCTGGGCATTGTCCTGGACTCAGATGCAATGGAGTGTCGGCTGCAGTTGAATAAGTTGGAGGCTCTCAAACTGGAGATTACGGGCGTGCTGGGACTGCGTAAGGTGCAGCTTCGGGCGCTACAGTCGCTATTAGGGAAGCTTAACTTTGCGTGCCGTATTCTTCCGATGGGTAGGGTGTTTTGCCAACGATTGTCGGCTAGCACGGCGGGGATCCGATCGCCCAAGCACATTGTGCGTTTGGTTAAGGCACACAGGGAGGATTTGCAGGTTTGGCATTCCTTCCTGGAGTCCTTTAATGGTAGGGCTTTGTGGATGCCCGGCCCAGTCAGCAACTTTGATTTGGAACTTTACACTGATGCGGCCAAGGGGTCAGGTTTTGGTGCATTCTTTCAGGGCAGGTGGAGTGCGGGCCCCTCGCCGCAGTCGTGGATCGACGCAGGCTTTACAAAGAACTTGGTGCTCCTGGAACTGTTTCCGGTAGTGCTGGCTGTGGAACTGTGGGGCGCTTGTTTCAGGGATCGGAAAGTGCGTTGTCACGGGGACAACATAGGGGTGGTGCAGGTGATTGACAAAGTGTCAGCATCTTCCCCTCTGGTAGTTAGGCTTCTGCGACACCTGGTTTTGAGATGCTTACAGCTTAATGTCTTTGTGTATGCGGTGCATCTTGCGGGGGTGGAAAATGTCATAGCTGATGCGCTGTCTCGCTTTCAGTGGGACAGATTCCGATAGTTGGCGCCGGAGTCGGAGTAACAGGGGGTTCCATGTCCAGGCTTGCTGTGGAAGATTCCGTTGGAATAATCTCCGGTTGGATCAAAAATTTGGTAAGTGGGGCTACATGGGCGGCATACGAGAAGGTGTGGCTGGAATGGCAGGAGTGGGTGCGCGAGGCAGGAGTTGATCCGGTAAACTCGGATGTCCGGTTACTGGTATTGTATTTTCTTTCCAGGAACATGGAAGCTGGGGTGTCCAGGTCAGCGTTAATTAGAAAATTAGCAGGATTGGCGTTCCTATTTAAGTGGCAGGGGTGTCCGGATTTTACAAAAGATTTTTGGGTGCAACAGGCGTTCAAAGGGTACCGCCGTTTGGGACAGCACAGAGATGGGAGGCGCCCAGTCTCATTTGATATCCTGGAGGGGGTCTTGGGGCAGTTAATGGGCTTGTGTTCGTTGGGGTACGAGGTCACCTTGTTCAGGGTGGCTTTTTCGTTGGCATTTTTTGGAGCCTTTAGGATTGGTGAGTTGGTTAGCCCGTCAACACGGGTGCACGGGGGTGTCTGGGCCAGTGAGGTGGTGTGTACAGAGGAAGGGGTTTCGTTGGTGCTCTGGAGATCCAAGAATGATCAGGTGGGTAAGGATAAGTTGGTACAGGTTTTCCCCATCCAGGGCTCGTTGTTGTGTCCAGTGGGGGCTGTGAGGGATTTTTGGAGGTTCGCCCTGCGGTCTCGGGTTCCTTTTTGGTACACGCAGATGGGGCCCATTTATATAGATATCAATTTGTTGCGGTATTTAGGAAGTGTTTGCAGGCATTGGGGTTGCAGGAGAAGAAATTCTCCTCTCACTCATTCCGCATAGGGGCGGCTACATAGGCGGCCAGGTGTGGGATGGATGCAGAGGTGGTTAAGCGTATTGGCAGGTGGAAGTCTAGAAGATTCCGGCTGTACGTTCGCCCTCAGTTGCTGGTGGGGTTGGCGTAAAGGGAGCTGAGGGGGTGTGTAAATAACTATGTTGTTAGTTGGGCTTCTTGAGGTCATGGAGGTTGTTTGTCTTTCTTCTCTTTCAGGTATGGTGCAAGGATTGGTCTGGATACTGGGCCATTCTTTTGTGTTTTGGGGGGCTAAGAGGGCTGATGTTAGGCCTGAAGGTCAGCAGCAGCTGGGGTTCCCAAGACAGGAGGCCTGCATCCGCTGGCTGGGAGTTCCTGGTATGCTGTGGAGCAGAATGGTGCCGGATTTGCATAGTTTTGCACGTTTGGATAGGCCACCTGGCGTATTAATCTTGCACGTAGGTGGTAATGATTTGGGGGTGAGGTCGATGTTAGATGTTACCAGAGATATCAAGTTTGATTTCTTGCGCCTTCGTATGGCTTTCCCGGACATGATAATTGTGTGGTCCGACATTGTGGCTCGGACCACCTGGAGGATGGCGAGGTCCATTGAAGGCATTAACAGGGCTCGTAGAAAGATTAATCGGGACGTGGGTAGATTTGTGATTAAAAATGGGGGGTTGGTGGTGAGGCATTTGGAGCTGGAAGTAGACACCTGGAGATACCTGAGGGGTGATGGTGTGCACCTTAATGAGGTGGGGACAGATATGTGGGCCTTGGGGCTGCAAGATGGCATACAAAGAGCTCGGAGGGTGTGGGGGGGCACCCAAGGGTAAGGGGTTGCCCTTCGGCACGGTGGCGGGTGTTGGTCTTTGCAGGGGAAGAAAGATACCTCAAAGGAAGTGGTCAGGACCTATCGGTGGTATGGGTCCCGAGGGTGGTATTCTAGTTAACCGAGGTTTAGCTGGAATATCTTGAGAATGGGGGCACTGCGGTCAGTGGTCGTCTCTGAGCCAGCCTGTCAGCTTGAGGGCTATGACCAGATAGAGAGGTACCGCAGTGCCAGGTATGAAGAATACACAGAGACATACTTCTGCAGTCACTATCTGAGCTAGGATGGTTTGTAGATCATGGAAAAAGCCAGCTAGTATCAACACACCACATGATTTACTTAGGGGCAATGTTAAATACAGGCCGGGGCACAGTATCATTACCTCAGCCGAAGATGAGGGGCATCATTCAAAGAATGTCCAAAACCATACGGAGGTCTCATTTATCAGCCTCTATAAGGCTCAGGCACTATGTCCTCGTGTTTACCTCTAGTCCCGTGGTCTCACTGGCATCTGAGACACTTCCAGACAGGATTCCTAGCACAATGGAGGAGGCAGCATCTATCTCAGACAATTCTTTTGACGACACTAATGAGCAGGAGCTTGCACTGGTGGACGAATCCAGAGAATCTCCCGGTCCCATCATTTGGATTCCCACTCATGGACCATAATTACATCTGGTGCCCATTGTCCTTTCCCACTAGAGGGATAGTATCCAATATCCTAGAAATGAGAGCAGCATTTCTAGCCTTGACCTCATTAGCACCTGAGATCAAGGGACGGAGGGTGTTTCTGCGTCTAGACAACAGAGCAGCGGTCTCATATCTACAGAGACAAGGAGGCACCCACAGCAAAGCACTTTTACGGAAGGTGGAACCTATAATGATCTTGGCCTGAAAGGAACCTGGTAGATCTCAGAGCGATATATCTCCCAGGCAAAATTATCACGGAAGCAGACATCTTATCGAGGAAATTTGGGAACAACGAGTGGACACTTCACCCCCATGTGTTCAACCAAATTTCCAAACCATGGCAAACCCCGCAGGTGGATCTCTTTGCTACCCAGGAGAATACCAAACTCAGGAGATTCTTCTCTCGCCTTCCACATCCACAGGCAGAGGGAGTGGAAGCGTTGTCATGCCCTTGGAACTTCAAGACGGCATACGCCTTTCCTCCTCACCCACTCATCTCAAAGTTTCCTTTAGGCTGCTAAGAAAACCAGTCCAAATACTAGCGATATTGCCCTATTGGCCAAAGAGACCATGGTTCACGCTAGCCATGCACCTCAGTGTGAGTCCCCCTATCAGAATTCCTCCCTTCCAACAACTATTGACTCAAGGCATGCTAGCTCATCCAGACCCGCAAAAACTGGATCTTCGAATATGGAAGTTGACAGGAGGAGGTTTGAGTCGTTAGGCTTCTCCCAGGAGGTCATATCCACCCTGCTTAAGGCCAGGAAACCAACAACAAACGCAATATACGCAAGGATTTGGGACAAGTTCTTGTCCTATGCTACAGGAAAAGGGTTTGATCCAGTCTCTCCTTCTACTTCTGATGTTTTAGGGTTCCTTCAGACCGGTCTCGAGTTGGGGCTCAGCCAGAGCTCCCTTAAGGTGCAAGTGTCAGCAATTTCTGCAGCGACTAATACAAAATGGGCAGAAGATTCCCTAGTGGTCATGTTTCTCAGAGGGGTGCTGAAGATACGTCCGCCTATCAGGCACCCCTTTCCTAAGTGGGATCTTCCGTTAATACTAGAAGTCTTATCCAGCCACCCGTTAGCACCTGTGGAAGAAACTTCAATCTGCAATCTAACCCTAAAACAACATTTCTTCTGGCCATCACATCTGGCAGAAGAATCTCAGAACTTAATTCCTTGGGCATAGGGGATGAGCACATCTCTTTTTTTCCAGACAGGGTAGAGCTTCGCCCCCTCTCAGAGGATTCACACCTAAAGTTACCACGCCAGCACATCTAATAGAGTCATGGGCGTTGCCGGTTTTTTCTGACTCAGAATCAGACTCCTGTCATGACTTAGATGTATCCAGAGTCCTCAGGGCTTACTTGGAAGCTACGGCAAAATGCAGGAACTCTGAAAGGCTGTTTATCATCCCATGGGGCAGAAACAAAGAAAAAGAAGCTTCCAGCAGAACCTTGGCATCCTGGGTTGTCAAGTTGATACAAAAAGCTCACAGGGTGAAGAACATGGAGCCTCCTTCTCAGGTGAATGCTCATTCCACTAGAGCGGTGTCAGCATCATGTGCAGCGAGGGCGAATGTTTTTTTGGAAACAGTATGCAGGGCCGCCACTTGGTCTTCTTGACACACATTTCTTAAGCACTACCGTATTGACACAGGGGCTCTTACAACGGTAGAGGTTGGAAGAAGAGCAGTTTATGCGGCTATGTCAGTGTCTAATTAAAAAACTCTCGTTAAGCATTAAACCCACCCATGTAAGCTAGATATTTATCACAGGTATGCTGCCATGGAGGCACCAGGAAAACAAAAACTTGTATCATACTTACCGTAATTTTCCTTTCCTGGTGCCTATCCATGGCAACATACGCTCCCACCCTCGGTATTCTATATTACGGAGAATGTTGGGGGAGGGACTATGCCTTTAATTTATGCTATTCACTGGTCCTGAGAGAGGAGTCAAGGCGGAGCTCTATCACAGGTATGCTGCCATGGATAGGCACCAGGAAAGGAATATTACGGTAATGCCCCGTACACACGAGCGGAATTTCCGACAGAAAAAGTCAGATGGGAGCTTTTCGTCGGAAATTCCGACCATGTGTATGCCCCATCAGCCTTTTTTTGTCGGAGCCGATCGGCTCTCCCTGTCAGTGGGAACCGAGGAAAGATGTTTACCGGAACTTCCTGGTTCACGCGATGATCAGCTGTGATTGGCCACAGCTGATCACGTGGTAAGAGGCTTCATACCACGATCGGAGTTGTGGTGTGTCAGACTGACACACAGCACCTCTGATGGGCGCGCACCCGCTCTGCTATCCTGATGACGTCATAGGACGTCCGATCAGGATAACACAACCACTTTGCCGCCATCATTCTGCTATATGGCGGGCGGCAAGTGGTTAAAGAAGTACCTGTCCACAATTGCTCCTTTCAGGTCATTTAATAACCTTTCATCATTCCAGCTGGAAATCATCAAGGAAAAGAGGTTACTGCCTGGACTCTAGCAGGTTTGGTTGTGCATATAGAACAAGGGGTCACGAGCCTCCGTCAGGGGCACACTCTACCAGAGCGGTTGCAGCCTCTTAGGCAGCACATTCGAGAGCATCTATGGTGTCCATCTGTAGAGAGGTATCATGGTCATCCCAGCATACCTACTCAAACTTTACGGAGTAGAGCCGGGTGCCTTGTCATCAGGAGACTTTGTAGATAGGACTATTCAGTCCTCTGTCCCAACCTAATTAGAAGATTGGTTTGGCAAGTAGAACCCACCCTGTCAGCTAGTTATTTATCATTAGTATGCTGCAATTTTGGCATCAGGAAAACAGAAAATTTACCGTAATTTTCCTTTCCTGACGCCAAACTATGGCAGCATAAGGACCCACCCTGTACGTTTCGGTATGTAGCTTGTTACAAAGCTTGGGGGGCGGCTAACTAGTCCTATTTTTATGCTAGTCTTGAGGGACTGGTAAAGAGGCGGAGCTCCATCACTAGTATGCTGCCATGGTTTGGCGTCAGGAAAGGAAAATTACGGTAAGTATTTGATCCAATTTTCAGTTTAAAAAATAAATAAAAATCAGCGGTCAATGCTTTTTTTTCTATTATAAGGGTTGTTGAATAAGAGTGATCCAAAACTTTTTTTTTTTTTTAAGAGACAGTGTAAAAATAAATAAATAAAAAGTAAAATAAAAAAATGTAAAGCGTCCTGCCCCGCGATGCTCGCGCGCAGAAGTGAACACAATCATAAGTCGTGCCCGCATATGTAAACCACACATGTGAAGTATCGCCGCAATCATTAGAGCGCGAGCAATAATTCTACCCAAAGACCTACTCTAACTCAAAACTGGTAACCTGGACATTTTTAAACTTCGCATATGGAGATTAAGTGACAAAGTTTGTCGCCATTCCACGAGCGGGTGCAATTTTGAAGCATGACATGTTGGGTATCAATTTACTCGGCGTAACATTATCTTTCATAATATAAAAAAAAATTGAGCTGACTTTACTGTTTTCTTATTTTTTTATTAAAGTGTATTTTCCCCCCCAAAAAATGCGTTTGTAAGACCGCTGCGCAAATACGGTGTGACAAAGTATTGCAATGACCGCCATTTTATTCTCTCGGGTGTCTGAAAAAATATATATTGTTTGGGGGTTCTAAGTATTTTTCTGGTAAAAAAAACAACTGATTTTAACTTAAACTTAAAATAGGCACAGTCCATAAGTGGATAAAATAGGATTTTTTACTCACCGTAAAATCCTTTTCTCTGAGTCCATGGACCGACACAGCTTCTCTATTGACAAAGTGGGTATTATCCGTTAATTAGGAGTGACTAGGCAGAAAAACTTGTAAAAAGTGTTGCATCACACCTTCTACAGTACCGCCCAGGGGGCGGACCCTCTGGGTATACCCTCTCAGTCTGCATCTTCGCAGATCAGTTCGTCAAAAAGCAGTACAAACTTAAAAGGAGGGGTGGGTGCTGTGTCGGTCCATGGACTCAGAGAAAAGGATTTTACGGTGAGTAAAAAATCCTATTTACTCTTTCGTCCATGGACCGACACAGCTTCTCTATTGACAAAGTGGGACGTCCCAAAGCAGTGTCAGAGAAAAAACGAGGGGTGGTAACAGCATAAAAATAAACTTCACCCCAAACACAAAACAGCACTCCTCCAACGGAGGAGTTGCAACTCTAAACAGCCGCTTGCAAAACCTTGCGGCCAAAAGAGGCATCCGAAGATGCACCTACATCAATTTTGTAGAATTTTGTGAAAGTGTGAGCGGACGACCAAGTCGCCGCTTTACATAATTGGGAAACAGACGCTTGATGTCGGAAAGCCCAAGAGGCACCTATTGCCCTGGTCGAATGCGCCGTGACAGGAAAGGGGGGCGCCTGACCCTTTAAGGCGTAAGCCTGGATTACTATCTGTCGGATCCACCTAGAGATGGTGGCCGATGAGACTGCTTGGCCCTTCTTGGGACCAGCCACCGAAACAAACAGTGAGTCTGACTTCCGGAACAGGGAAGTAGCAGATAAGTATACTCTCAAAGCTCGGACAACGTCCAAGGAATGCAACGCCGACTCCTTAGGATTCGACGGCTGAGGACACAAGGATGGAAGTACAATGTCTTCGTTGAGATGAAAAGCCGAAACGACTTTCGGAAGAAAGGAAGGCTGCGGCCGCAGCACCACCTTATCCTTGTGGAAAATCAAATAGGGAGCCTTGCAGGACAAGGCTGCCAGCTCAGAGACTCGTCTAACTGACGTAACAGCCACCAAAAAGACCACTTTCTGAGAAAGTGTCAACAGGGGAATATCTCTAATATTCTCAAACGGTGCCTTCTGAAGCACCGAGAGGACCAGGTTCAAGTCCCACGGAGGTAACGGGGGACGGACCGGAGGGGCCACCTGTCGGACCCCCTGCACAAATGTACTCACGAGAGAGTGAGTCACCAGGGGTCGCTGAAAAAAGACAGCCAGGGCAGATATCTGTCCCTTAAATCGTACTTAGGGCAAGCCCTTGGTCCACCCCATGCTGTAAAAACAGCAGGATTCTGGAAACCAAATAGGTACGCGGATGCCATTTCATTTCCTCACACCTGGAGATGTAGGCCCTCCAAGTGCGGTGATAGACCTTCCTAGAGGACGGTTTTCGAGCACTTCTCATAGTAGAGATTACTGAGTCTGACAGGCCCCGGTCTCTCAGTACCGGTTCTCAACAGCCATGCCGTTAAAGCCAATGACTGTAAAGCAGGATGGAATATGGGACCTTGCGATAGCAGGTCCTTCCGTAGTGGTAGGCGCCAGGGGACGTCTGCTACCAGACGTACTAGATCGTCGTACCAAGGACGCTGAGGCCAATCTGGAGCGATTAGGATCATTGGAATTCCCTCTGCCTCCACTCTGCGGAGCAGAAGAGGAAGAAGCCTTAAGGGAGGGAAGGCATAGATTAGCCGATACTGACCCCACGATGCTACCAACGCGTCCGTTGCGTCTGCCCATGGGTCTCTTGACCGGGCCACAAATCTCAATACCTTCCGATTGAGTCGGGAAGCCAGAAGATCTACGTCTGGTGTGCCCCATCTTTAGCAGAGGAGTTGGAACACCTCCGGGTGTAAGGACCATTCTCCCTGGTCCAGCATCTGGCGGCTCAGGTAGTCCGCCTGCCAGTTTTCCACACCCGGAATGTACACGGCCGACAGTGCCGGTACGCTCCTCTCTGCCCACTTCAGGATGCGAGCGATCTCCGATGCTGCAGCTGAGCTTCTTGTTCCTCCTAGATGATTGACATATGCCACTGCTGTGGCGTTGTCTGACTGGATCCTGACTGGACGCCCTTGCAGTCTCTGAGACCATTTGAAGAGGCACAGCTTGATCGCCCGGATCTCCAGGACATTGATCGGCAGGAGGGCTTCCTCTGGGGTCCAGTGACCCTGCGCCGACTGGACACCCCAGACTCCCCCCCCAACCTGTAAGGCTGGCGTCCGTCGTGATCACTATCCAGTAAACCGGAAGAAATGACTTCCCGGCCATTACGGCCGGTGCTGTCAGCCACCATACCAGGGATCTCCTGACTAGGTGGCTCACTCGGATTTGATAATCCAGAGATGAAGGGCATCTGTTCCATCTGGACAGAACTTCCTTCTGTAACACTCGAGTGTGGTATTGAACATATGGGACCGCCTCGAAGGAGGCTACCATGAGGCCCAACACTCGCATGCAAAAACGGAGTGACGACCAATTCCTGGAAGTCAGCTGCCGTACTGCAGCCCGGAGGGTCTGCAACTTCTCCACAGGGAGGAATACCTTTGCCTCTGAGGAATCCAGAATCAACCCCAGGTACACTAGGCGTTGAGTGGGCACCAATACTGACTTTTGCGTGTTTAGTATCCAACCACAGTCTCGAAGAGTCTGACAGGTAATGGACACGCTTACCTCTAATTCTGAGCTTGAAGGGGCCTTCAGCAGAAGGTCGTATAAGTAGCCTGTGATAGCGATACCCCGCTGTCTTAGAAGTGCCAGAATCGGAGTGAGCACCTTGGTGAACGTCCTGGGTGCTGAGGCAAGGCCCAACGGGAGGGCCACAAACTGGTAGTGGTCCTTCCCAATAGCAAATCGCAGAAACCTCTGGTGTCTGGAGTATATGGGGACATGCAGGTATGCGTCCTTGATGTCCAAGGAGGCCAGAAAGTCCCCCGGATGGAGAGCCGTGACTACAGATCGAACCGACTCCATCCGAAAACTTTGTACCTTCACAAAGCAATTGAGGGCTCTGAGATCCAAGCTTGGACGAACCCCCTCCTTCTTCGGCACAATGAACAGATTTGAGTAAAAACCCCGTTCCAGTTCTGGAACTGGAATAACTACCCTGCGTTCCAGTAGACCCTGGACCGCCCCATACAGGGCCTCCCGACGGGTCGGTAGTAGCTGGAGATTGGAGGTGTTGAATCTGTCCTGTGGACAAGAGAGAAACTCTATCTTGTAGCCTGAGGAGATTACTTCGCAAACCCACCTGCTGTCCAGTGTGTCGCGAATTTGCGAAGACGTCTCCCCACCCGAGAGCTGGGTGGGGGTGGACCTTCATGCGGACGCAAATTTGTCCGCAGGCAAATTTGTCCGCAGGCTTATTGGGTATGCGGGACCAGGGACGCTTTTGTCCTTGGGCAGGCGCTTTATCGGCCTGGGGTCTTTTCCCTGTCGCCCTAGGGGGACGAAAAAACCACTTGTGTGCAGTAAAGGAGGGCCCTTGCCCTTGGCGTGGCCCCTTACCCTTGCTAATTTGGGGAAGCAAAGTGCTTTTACCTCCTGTGGCATCCTTGATGATGTCATCCAGAGAAGCCCCAAAAAGTCTGTCGCCCTTAAAAGGCAGATCCAACAGGGCTTTCTTGGAAGTCTGGTCCGCAGACCAGCCTTTTAGCCAGATCAGGCGGCGTATTGCTACTGCATAAACCGAAGTTTTAGACAGCAGGGGAATAGTATTCATGTCCGACTCGCAGACAAACCTAAGGCCCTGGACCAACAGGTCGGCCAATGTTATCTCATCAGGAGGAGCATCTCGCTCCTTAACCCCTGGAGTAGCAATCTTGCCCATTCAGTAAGTGTGTGAGACACTAGGGCCCCCGCCAATGCCGGGCATACTGCCGAGCCTACCACTGAGTATAGGTAGCAAGCGAGTGCTTCAGCCTTCTTATCCACAGGGTCCTAGAAAACAGGAGCCCCTTCTACAGGAATTGTGGTGGCTCTATTAAGTCTGGACACCGGAGGGTCCACTATAGGGGGGAGAGGTCCATTTCTTCAGAAAACTCTCCTCAAAAGGGGTACCGTACCGCAAACCTCTTTGGGGCTGTAAAGACCCTCAGTGGGTTCTCCCATTCCTTGTATAAGAGTTTATCAAAAGACACACAAGGGAACACCTTAGCAGTGCGGGCAGGTCTATGAAACCCAAGTGGACCGGAGTCTCTGCTGCTTCTGCAGTATTTTCCAATTTTAGCATATCCCGCACTGCAGTAATAAGGTCAGATACCAAAGCCGTCTCGCGTACTGACCTGGACTTTGAGTCATTCTCACTGTCCGGTCACGGTCTGCAGTCTCTGATGCGTCAGAATCTGGGCCCCGAGCCGTAGCTGGACCTGGTTCTGCACCAGAATTATCCCCAGAAGCTTGCAGGGGATGGGGCGTTTACTACCCCCTGTATTCCCGTGTGCTGCTTCCACCCTGGCAGCAAACGCCTCTAGGATTGCAGTCATAGCGTTCATAGACACCTCAGGGGCACCAGCTGCTAAATCTGGTGTTTCAGGGGAGAAGACATCTGGCTCAGATGCCATGCTGACACCCACAGGGCTCCAGGCAAGATATCAATAGGCCACCCTCCTGCGCTGCAGAGATGCTGGGTTACCCAGAGGACTCACCACCCTGGATAGGTACTGCTATGCTGTGCCTGTGATGCTGTCCCACTGCTGCTGTGTCAGTCTGCTTCTTTTATTAGCACTTCCTGTGTGAATTTTCGCGCCAGTGTAATGCACCCTAGAGGCCGGAGGCTCTCGAAAAATGGTTGCCAAAAACGTCTGTATGGAAGATAATGTGGGCTCTAAGAAAATGGCCGCCGACAGAAGATAGAGGTCAAGCAGCCATAGCCCACAAAAAGATGGCCGCCGAACGGCAATATCTGCATACAGGGTGGACAAACATGGCCGCCGATCAGCTGATAGGGGCCAGTGGGTGTGGCTGAACCACAGGAAGATGGCCGCCGGGCAGTCACAAGAGGCCAAACTTGGCATGGACCACCTCAAAATGGCCGCCGACAGCATGGAGGAGGAAGGACACAAACACAGGTAAGAAAAAATGACATTTCTTTTAAATGTTAGTTACAGCCAGCCCCGCTCCAGTGGGACCCCCTAGGTGACCCCCAGCACCCAGCAACCTTTAGCTAGAAGCCCAGGGAGGAGGGAAAGGCAGGGAGAGAGGGAAGAAAGGGGCCACAACCACTTACTTGATCTCTCCAGGAATGTCCAGCTAAATCACCCAGCCGAGGCAGGGGAGTTTTACTTACCTATCCTGCATGTATTCTGCTGGAAGACATTCCAAACAGATCATCGTCCGCGCACGGAAGGTGACTGTTGGCCAGGCATGCTGTGATTGGACCCAGAAGGAACGATCATATGTATGCCCTGGAGCATGACGCTCACCGGACAGGCTGCTGCGACTCTGCCGTAAGGTCAGCCGAAGCTGAGCGGTCCGATGCAAGCCTTGGAGCGTAAGCTCACCGGCCAGGCTGCTGCGACTCGGCCGTAAGGTCAGCCGAAGCTGAGCGGTCCGATGCAGGCCCTGGAGCGTAGGCTCACCGGCCACCCGTGGAGCGACGGGCATGTCGTGGAAAACCCAGCGCGTAGCTAGGGTCGGCACACGCTCGATGGCCGAAACTGGGGAGACTACAAGGATCGAGGATCCAGCCTGTCACCCAGTCGGCAGTTGATCGAAGATCGCAGGAAACAACAAATGTAGCAAAAAAATAAATAAATATATATATATATATATATATCTTTTTTCCCCGGACCAATGGGCCCGAAGGGAGCCATGTCCTACTCCTTGCTAGACAGAAAAAAACTGATCTGCGAAGATGCAGACTGAGAGGGTATACCCAGAGGGTCCGCCCCCTGGGCGGTACTGTAGAAGGTGTGATGCAACACTTTTTACAAGTTTTTCTGCCTAGTCACTCCTAATTAACGGATAATACCCACTTTGTCAATAGAGAAGCTGTGTCGGTCCATGGACGAAAGAGTAACTCATTTTCCAAAAAAAAAAACTTGCTGAGAGAGGGGTCTGTACTGGGGGTGACTGTCCTGAATAGTCTGTACTGGGGGGCGCTGTACTGGGGGGTGACTGTCCTGAATAGTCTGTACTGGGGAGGGGGAGCGCTGTACTGGGGGGTGATTGCACCTCGGGGCCTGTGGTGTGGGTGTGTGTGTGTCTGTACTGAACAGAGTTGTCTGTACTGGACAGAGTTGTACTGGAAAGGTTAGTGCCAGGGATGGGTCTCTAATGGTGTGCTGTGTGGGGATGTCGGTATTTACTGGGAAAGGGGAGTGTGTACTGGTGTGCTGTATGTGGGGTCGGCATGTACTGAAGAGTCTGTACCAGAAAGGGGAGTCTGTGATAGGGGGTGATTGTCCCGAGGGGTTGGTCTTTACTGCGAAAGGGGTGTCTTTATTAGGTTCTGTGTGGAAGGGGGTCAGTCTGAACTGGGGAGGGGGGCTGTACTGATGGATCTTCACATAGGGGTCTGTGCTCATGTGCTGTGTGTGGGGGTTGGTCTGTACTGGGGGGGATGGGCTGGGAGAATAGATTCATGGATGTTAGGAGATATCTGTACTGTGGAGGATATGGGCTTGGGGAAGGGAGAGACTGTGGCATGTGTGCTGTGCGTAGGGGGATGTTTTATTAACCATGCCCCTTTAAGCCACTCCCACTCACTGTATTATTACTTCAAATTCTTGGTGAAGGATTGGGAGGGGTTAGAAAAATTATCAAACCCGGGTTTCCAGATGTTGTAGGTACACCACTGCTGGACACACATGCATGTAAATGTCAGTAAACAGGTGCCGCAGCTGCTGGCACTCCCGATCAGTGGCGACATCTGATGCAGTCACTGTTCACCTGACAATTTTTCAGAATACAGATGCCCAGTCGATAAAGGCATGTTCACAACTGCCACACACTAAAACAGTCTGCTTAGCATGCAGACTGGCCTCCATTGTGTGCCAGCAGTGGGGGGCAGTGCCATGTGGTGTTACTTTACTGAAATGTCAAAGAGACACTTCATCCATTTCTATGCACTGCAGCGGAGTGGAAATAGACGATGACTTCAGAGTCATGAGTTTTGCTGCATTGTGAAAAATTGCACCATTGTGTTTTTCCGCCACGCACTGCAACCAATCTCCAGGTTGGCGATGGATGCGGATCAGGTGCAGAAAAATGCCAGTCTCCAGTATCGTGAATAAGCTCTAAATCAACTTTTGTCGAGCCGGGTGGTGCTCGAATTTTGGCTGATTCAGCACGAATTGGCTGAAATTCAAGCGTCCATGGGGACATTAGATAGAAAATAAATTTTGGCTGGAGGTCTCTTTGGTGGGTTATACTTTAGCTGGCACTGAACGCTGTACAGACAGGATGTGTATAAATAGTACACACTATCAGCCTTTGTACCAGTACAGGCTGTATTATGTCACCAGCAGGACGATGGGGACGTCGCTGTCCAACAGTCACATTTGGCTTGCCGTCAGTCACGTGACAAGTCTACACAAGAAACCAGTGCGACCTTGTTTACAGGCAGCTGTGATGTCACAGCGGAGTATGCGGTTTACGATGAAAGTGTAGATAAACAGCACAGGCTCAGTATTACTGGGTAATCTCTAACCCACTGCGCTGTCAAATTTTTACGAGTACCAATATCAAATCGCAAATTAAACAGCCCTTAAAAGGCATAGTCTACCTTTTGGAAATATGTAATAAATGCACCAATAATGGTAAAATAAAAAAAATGTGTGTAGCGGGGTGCTATATTTAAGGGAAGTATCTGAGTGGTAATCAGGCTCAGGTACACCAATTGTTAGGGTTAATGGACCATTGCTGTCCCTGGGAGATAGTACTGATGTGCAGTTCCCTGGGGCCTATAGGTGGCGCTGTTGCCATAGGCCCGGGTTGAACCACAGTACAGGGTTGTGCCTTTTCTTATCCCCTCTTGACAGCAGTGCGGCGGGGCGGGGAACCTGCTGTGCCTGTCGGGAGAGGGTATAATAGGGCGGCCATCTTCCATGAGGGTTTTTTCGAGGTTCGGGGGTCGCGCCCAGGCACCTTAAGCCTGGGTGCGTGTGGCGCCTCTGGGTGCCCTAGGCCCGGAGGTGGAGTTGCTGTTCCATCCCAGACACCTTCAGTCTGAGGTGAGGTACTAAATAGGAGGCCGGGAGCCCAGCATTCTTCGGCTGGGGTCTGCTAAGGATCGAGAGCTCCCAGGGTACCGCCTTGCTAGGAGACCCGTATCTTGGATTGAGGAGGCCAGGGAGGTGACCCTTTCTGAAGACCCAGCGCAGAGTCTGGTAACTCTCCGGAGGGACGTTTTTCTCTTTCACATGGGCCAAGTTCTCCAAGAAGGCAGTGCATGTTCTGTAGGTCATAGTGGCAGGGACTCTACGCACACCAGGTCAGTGGCAGTGACTTTCATATTCATTAGGTCAGTGACAAAAATCGCATGCCAAACCTGTTTGTGCATATCAGAACAGTAAGAGAACCAAGATTAAGTTTGTGCCTGGACCTCTCTCCCACCTTATCTGACCTGTGTCTCGTCTCAACCTGTCTGCTCTTAAAGGGACTATTTATTATCCATGCAAAATAAATACAGTGGTTGGACTTTCAGTTGGTGTACTGGGGAGGAGTAAGGACTTGTTTCTGGCCAAGCCAGAGGTGAGATCAGCTCGGGAGGATTCTAATGCCGCGTACACACGATCATTTTTCCCGTCGGGAAAAATTAAATTTTTTCCTTTGGACGAGAAAAACGATCGTCTGTGGGCTTTTTGTCATTTTTCCTGACGGGAAAAATGGCATTAAAGTGGAGCTCCACCCTAAATAGCAACTTTTGCTATTTGGAACCCTCCCCCCCTCCGGTGTCACAATTGACACCTTTCAGGGGGGAGGGGGGTGAAGATACCTGTCTAAGACAGGTATTTTCACCCACATCCGGGAGTCCTGTCTCCGGGAATCTACGGGAGTTACGTCACTTCCCGCAGACTTCCCTTGGTGTTCTGGGAGACACTCGGCTCCCAGAACACAGGAGCACCAATCAGAACGGCGCAGCGCGACTCGCGCATGCGCCGTAGGGAACCGGGCACTTCCTGGTTCCCTCAGCGAGGATGGCGGAGGGAGCAGCAGAGCGACGAGCGGTCGCTCGTCCTCTGCTGCGGACGTCGCTGGACTCCAGGACAGGTAAGTGTCCAAATATTAAAAGCCAGCAGCTGCTGTAGCTGTAGCTGCTGGCTTTTAATTTTTTTTTTTCCGGCGGAGCAACCCCTTTAATCACGACGAGAAAAATTAGAACATGCTCTAATTTTTCTCGTCGTGATTCCTGTCATTTTTTTCCGCTGCAGTTTTCCCATAGGGAAACACTGCCGCGGAGCCTACACATGGTCGTTTTTCTCGCCAAGAGAAAAAATTACAGGAAAAATGTCCGTGTGTGGGGGAACAAGCCGTTCCCTCGTTTTTCCTGTCGAGATTCACGGCGGTGTTTTCACCGCCGTTAATTACGATCGTGTGTATGCAGCATTACACTAGCCACAGGCAAGCCCGAGAAAACTAACACCGCTCAACCTCCCCATCCAGGAGGGTACGGGCTTGTAGTGCGGTGTGCCTCAGTCTTTCCTGCGGAGGAGCCAAATAAAGAAAAGCAGGTAAAGCCTGGGGTGAGTGCGCTATACGTGCATTTATTAATTATTTTGCATTCAGGCCTGTAGAGCAGTGCAACCATAATTCATGCAATACACAGTCTCTTGCATTGCTTTCTCCAGCCCCTGGTCCATATAGAGGGATGGACTTTCTGTTACGAGCTACAGAAGGCACTGGGCAGTGATGTCATTGGCCTGCGAATGGATGACATGGCCGTGTGGGGAGAGCCAGCATATCCATGCTAATTTCAAAAGCAAATTAGAATGCTGCAGGGAGAAGCATACTAAAATTTGAATAAGCCTATATACATCTACCGGCCACTTTATTAGGTACATCTGTTCAATTGCTTGGCAACACAAATTGCTAATCAGCCAATCACATGGCAGCAACTCAATGCATTTAGGCATCTAGACGTGGTGAAGCCGACTTGCTGAAGTTCAAACCGAGCATCAGAATGGGGAAGAAAGGGAATTGAAGCGAGTTTGAACGTGGCATGGTTGTTGGTGCCAGACGGGCTGGTCTGAGTATTTCAAAAACTGCTGATCTACTGGAATTTTCAGGCACAACCATCTCTCGGGTTTACAGAGAATGCTCCGAAAAAGAGAAAATATCCAATGAGAGGCAGTTGTGTGGACAAAAATGCCTTGTTGAGGTCAGAGGAGAATGGGCAGATTGGTTTGAGATGATAGAAAGACAACAATAACTCAAATATCCACTCGTTACCACCAAGGAATGCAGAATACCATCTCTGAACGTACAACACATCGAACCTTGAAGCAGATGGGTCACAGCAGCAGAAGATCACACCGGGTGCCACTCCTGTCACCTAAGGACAGGAAACTGAGGCTACAATTCGCACAGGTTCACCAAAATTGGACAATAGAATTGGAAAAACGTTGCCTGGTCTGACGAGTCTCGATTTCAGCTGCGACATTCAGATGGTAGGGTAAGAATTTGGCAAAAACAACATGAAAGCATGGATCCATCCTGCCTTGTATCATTGGTTCAGGCTGGTGGTGGTGGTGGTGTAATGGTGGGGGGGATATTTTCTTGGCACACTTTGGGCCTCTTAGTACCAACTGAGCATCATTTAAACACCACGGCCTATCTGAGTATTGTTGCTGACCATGTCCATCCCTTTATGAAACAGTGTACCCATCTTCTGATGGCTCCTTCCAGCAGGATAATGCACCATGTCACAAAGCTTAAATCATCTCACCACTGGTTTCTTGAACATGACAATGAGGTCCCTGTACTCCAATGGCCTTGGGATGTAGCGGAACAGGAGATTTATATCATGGATGTGCAGCTGACAAATCTGCAGCAACTGGGTGATGCTATCATGTCACTATGGACCAAAATCTCGGAGGAATGTTTCCAACACCTTGTTGCATCTATACCACCTATATCTACAGTGGGTACGGAAAGTATTCAGACCCCCTTAAATTTTTCACTCTTTGTTATATTGCAGCCATTTGCTAAAATCATTTAAGTTCATTTTTTTCCTCATTAATGTACACACAGCACCCCATATTGACAGAAAAACACAGAATTGTTGACATTTTTGCAGATTTATTAAAAAAGAAAAACTGAAATATCACATGGTCCTCATGATTCTCATTTGCTCTGACATGCACTGTGAGCTGTAAGGTCTTATATAGACAGGTGTGTGGCTTTCCTAATAAAGTCCAATCAGTATAATTAAACACAGCTGGTCTCAAATGAAGGTGTAGAACCATCTCAAAGATGATCAGAAGAAATGGACAGCACCTGAGTTAAATATATGAGTGTCACAGCAAAGGGTCTGAATACTTAGGGCCATGTGATATTTCAGTTTTTCTTTTTTAATAAATCTGCAAAAATGTCAACAATTCTGTGTTTTTCTGTCAATATGGGGTGCTGTGTGTACATTAATGAGGAAAAAAATGAACTTAAATGATTTTAGCAAATGGCTGCAATATAACAAAGAGTGAAAAATTTAAGGGGGTCTGAATACTTTCCGTACCCACTGTATGACAAATAACCACTCGTTGGCTCTGAACTCACTCCTACAACAGTGCTCAACATACATCGTGCCTTGCGGTGCACTGCATTATAACAATTAAAACCTGCTTTGTGATACCGTAGTAGTGTGATAAACATGTGGTAATGCAATGGAGACAGGCAAAGAAGGCCTTAAAGCAATTGTCATGAGAAAAATAAGAGGGCTGCCATTGCAAGTTGCCTGGTTGTATCTAATTTATTAGAGGAGTAAGCTTTTTTGGGATGTTTTTAAAGTTAGTTTATTATTTTTAAATAAAACATTGTTTCAACTTTTTCCAGAAGATTTGCCCAATGATATCTAATGTACAGTAAGCTCTCAGCTTTAAAATCCACCATTAAGCAGGGCGACTTTAGGCTCAGTTCACACCGATGCGATGTGAGAAACGCACAGCAATCACAGTAGTCATTGCGATCTGCTGCAGGTGTCAATTAAAGTTTAAAACCCCCAAAAGCAGGTAATCGAACGGAGTGCGTTTGCTAGAATCGGAACGTACGGGTATGAACACCCATGTGATCCAATTCCAGTGCGGCGGCAAAAAAAAAAAAGGTGCCTGCATAGTTTTTGTGTGGATGCGGTGCGATTTGAGCTGTACAAAATGAATAGCCTCAAATTGTACCACACAGAATCGCATGTGATTTGCGCAGGAATGCGGTGCTATTCCTGGGTGGATCACATGCGATGTGACGCATCACATCAGTGTAAACCCAGACTTAGCTCCAGGTCACGACTTTGAACACATCCTTTAAGAGCCCTTGTGTAATGTTGAGAAAAAAAAATAAACTATTTCAAGCAGGTGGCCATCAACCTTATTCAACCACTTCAGCCCCGGAGGATTTGGCTGCCAAATGACCGGGCCACTTTTTGCGATTCGGCACTGCGTCGCTTTGACAATTGCGCAGACGTGCGACGTGGCTCCCAAACAAAATGGACGTCCTTTTCTTACCACAAATAGAGCTTTCTTTTGGTGGTATTTGATCACCTCTGCAGTTATTTTTTGCGGCATAAACAAAAATAGAGCGACAATTTTGGAAAAAAAAAAATGCAACATTTTTAACTTTTTGCTATAATTAATATCCCCAAAAAATATATATATAAAAAAAATAGGGGATACTTTTATGGCATTTTTATTAATATTAATTTTTTTTTTCACTAGTAATGGCGGCGATCAGCAATTTTTATCGTGACTGCGACATTATGGTGGACACATTTGACACTATTTTGGGACCTATAAAAATGCACTGATTACTGTGTAAATGACACTGGCAGTGAAGGGGTTAACCAGTAGGGGCGGGGAAGGGGTTAAGTGTGTCCTAGGGAGTGATTCTAACTGTGTGAGGGCTGGGCTATATGTGACATGACACTGATCGCTGCTCCCGATGACAGGGAGCAGACGATCAGTGTCCCTTCACTAGGCAGAACAGGGAAATGCCTTGTTTACATTGGCCTCTCCCTGTTCTGCAGCTCCGTGACACGACCGCAGGGCACCGGCAGACATCAAGTCCATGGGTCCCACGGGCACAGTCACGGAGATCGCAGCAGGGGCAAGTGCGCGCTGCCGGAGGCGCGCGTGTCCGCACGACACGAAATTCAAAGTGACGTAAATATATGTTATTTTGCGCAGCCGTGCAATTCTGTGGACGTATATCTACGTGACGTGGTCAGCAAGCGGGTAAAGGGCATTACTGTTCCCCTTTTATACAGTGTTTATAGAACACCGGCAGTTTGTGCAGCGCTTTACAATATAAAAGGACACAGTACAGTTACAATATAAGGGGGTTAGAAGGGACCTCTTCAGAAGAGCTTACATTCTAATAGGGTGGGGCAAGCGGTACAAAAGGTAAAACTGAGGGACAAGCTGATGGAAGAATTAAAAGTTCAGTTGTTAGATGGAGGCAGACAAGGCTTCCCCAAAGGGATGAGTTTTCAGGGATGGTCTTAGGCCCCTTTCACAAAACCATTCTGATCAGGTAGGCCTGTCAGTTTTTCAGGCGGACCCGATCGGAAGGTCCATTCATCCCTATTCACCCATGGGTGTAAACTGATTGTCCGTTTACATCCACCTACCTCTGATCCGGTGCCCCAAAAAACAAATGGAAGGGGATCCGTTCTCCTCTGTGTAGGAGATAGTCAGGTGTAAATGAACAGCAGAGTCCATTTACACCCGGCCACCCATTGAGCAGAGTGAGCTTTGTCCATGTCCATGCTGTAAAAATAATTGAGCCTGACTTGGACCTGTCATCCGCTCTGATCAGCAGGGGATTTGTGAGTGGATCCTCCGCTGATTGGAACAGAGTCAGTCCTGTGTAAAAGGGGCCTTAAAGGCAGCCAGACAGGTTGAGGTAGAGAATTTCAGAGGATGGGTGTGATTTTGGAGAAGTCCTGGAGGTGAGCATGGGAGGAGGGGATAGAGAGGAGGAGGTTTTGGGAGCAGTAGAGGGGACGGCTTGCGTGATATTTTGAGACAAGTATGCTGATGTAGCTTGGAGCAGAATTAGGAGACGAGAGAGTTGCATAGCTCCCAACTGTCCCTGATTTCGAGGGACTGTCCCTGATTTGGAGCAATGTCCCACTATCCCTCTTTCCCCCTCATTTTGGTCTTCAATAGGGTCCCGGCCCCTTACCACGTGATCAGCTGTCAGCCAATGACAGCTGATCACGTGATGTAAACAAAGCTTGGTAATCTTTTTCTCCTTACGCTGACAGCGTGAAGAGAAAAAAAAGCCCATCACCGGCTCCTGTGTAAGGGACATCGGTCCCGAGTGGAAGAGGCATATGAGCCTCATTAGTGCCCACCAGTACCGTCTGCCAGTGACCACCAGTGCAGTAAATGCCACCTATCAATGCCCACCAGTGGTGCCAGTCAGTGCCTAATCAGTCTCACCTACCAGTGCCGATCAGCGCCCATCATTGCCACCTATTAGTGCCAATTCTCAGTGCCCACCAGTGCCACCTATCAGTGCAGCCTCATCAGCGTACATCAATGAAGGACAAAAATAACCCGTTTGCAAAATTTTATAACAAAATATAAAACCGTTTTGTATTTTTTTTTTAATTTGGTCTTTAGTTTAACAAAAAATAAAAACCGCAGAGGTGATCAAATACCACCAAAAGAAAGCTCTATTTGTGAGGAAAAAAGTGATAAAAATTTCATTTGGGTACAGTGTTGCATGACCACGCAATTGTCAAAGAGTGACAGCACTGAAAGCTGAAAATTGGTCTGGGCAGGAGGGTGGTTTAACCACTTAAGCCCCGGACCAATACGGGCCATTATGACCAGGCCCCTTTTTGCGATTCTGCACTGCGTCGCTTTAACTGACAATTCCGCGGGCGTGCGACATGGCTCCCAAACAAAATTGGCGTCCTTTTTTCCCACAAATAGAGCTTTCTTTTGGTGGTATTTGATCACCTCTGCGTTTTTTTTTTTTGCGCTATAAACAAAAATAGGAGCGAAAATTTTGAAAAAAAAAAAAAAAGACATATTTTTTACTTTTTTCTATAATAAATATCCCCAAAAAATATATAAAAATTATTTTTTTCCTCAGTTTAGGCCGATACGTATATACGTATTCTTCTACTTTTTTTTTTTTTTTTTAAACAAAAATATCGCAATTGGCGTTTGTTGATTGGTTTGCGCAAAAATTATAGCGTTTACAAAATAGGGTATAGTTTTAAAGCATTTTTATAATTTTTTTTTTTTTTTTACTAGTAATGGCGGCGATCAGCGATTTTTTTCGTATCTGCGACATTATGGCAGACACATCGAACACTTTTGACACATTTTTGGGACCATTGTCATTTTCACAGTGATCAGTGCAATAAAAATGCACTGATTACTGTGAAAATGACACTGGCAGTGAAGGGGTTAACCACTAGGGGCGTTGTAGGGGTTAAGTGTGCCTAGGGGCGTGTTACTAACTGAGGGGGGGCGTGGCTACGACTGACACGTCACCGATCTCCGCTCTGATTAAACAGAGCGGAGATCGCTGACATTGTCAGTAGAGGAGCGGGGAGATGTTGTGTTTACACTAACATCTCCCCGCTCCGAGCCTCCGTGAGACGATTGTGGGGATCCCCGCGGCGATAGAGTCCGCGGGTCCCACTCACGGGGAAGGCGACCCCGGCAGTTAAAGGGCCACGTACAGGTACGTGATTGTGCCTGTACGAGCCATTCTGCCGACATGTATATATACCATGAGCGGTCGGCAAGTGGTTAAGTGCCCAGTAAGCAAGTGGTTAATTACCCCCTTAAAGAATAATTAACCAAAAAAAAAAGGTTATGTCCTATGCCTACATTGATTTTTTAGTAGGTGCCCCTCATTCCCATCTCAAAATGTTTGGAGGTATGGAGTTGTAGGTAACACCGAGGCCCCGGTCACACCTATGCGAATTGGTTGCGGCTTAAACCGCATCCAATTTGCATAACATTTATAAATATTTTGATTTCAATGACGCTGGTTCACATACGTGCGATGCATTCGCACTGCGCATTGCCCAAAAAACATGTGCATTTTCTAGGCATTGCGGTACGAATTGTCTGACCATTATGTTCTATGGGAACGCATCTGATTCGCTGATGTGTTGCGTTCTGAACACAGTACGTATGAATCATGAGGGAGAACTCTACGCCAAATTTTAAATAAAAAAACAGCATGGGTTCCCCTCCAGGAGCATACCAGGCTCTTAGGTCTGGTATGGATTTTAAAAACGGCATGGGGAGTCCCCCCAAAATCCATACCAGACCCTTATCCGAGCACACAGCCCAGCCGGTCAGGAAAGGGGGTGGGGACTGTGACATCATACGGGGGCGGGGTCACCGGGTGGCATCACCCAGTGACCACGCCTATATAAATCGTTGCGCACCACGTACCCGGCATTACAGCGGGAGGCAACGTCTTGTCAACATCGAAGAAGAGAAGAGGGAAGAAGTCTACGGAGAAGACCAGGCCGCCGCTAGCAAAACAGCTGGAAGAAGATAGCGGAGGCGCCCGGCAGAAGGAAGAAGGCACCAGAGAGCGGGAGTAGAACCAGATAGTGCAGAGACGACACCGGAGAGCAGAAGAGACCCCCGAAGTCGGAAGATAACCCCCGGAGCTGCCTAATAAATTACTTTAAAAACCTGTGTAGTGTGTTTTTATATTGACATTTTTTTCCCCACCAGGTGAATACTCATCCCACATAGGGTGGGGGGCCGAGATCTGGGGGCCCCCTTTATTAAAGGGGGCTCCCGGATTCAGATAAGCCCCCTGCCCCCGACAACCAATGGTCAGGGTTGTCGGGTAGAGGCCCTTGTCCTCATCAACATGCCCCAAAGCAACCCCCCCACGTTGAGGGCATGCGGCCCTGGTACGGTTCAGGAGGGGGGGGGCGCTCGCTCGTCCCCACCCCCTTTCCTGACTGGCCGGGCTGCGTGCTCGGATAAGGATCTGGTATGGATTTTGGGGGGACCCCCCCCCCCACGCCGGTTTTTCGGCGTAGGGGTTCCGCTTAAAATCCATACCAGACCTAAGGGCCTGGTATGCTCCTGGAGGGGAACCCATGCCATTTATTTAAAATTTGGCATGGAGTCCCCCCCCCCCCCCCTCATGATAACAGCTTCCCTTCCCTCCCCTCCAGGTCAGAAAATCCACAGCTAGAACGCAGACAAACCGCTGAACCAATGATTGATATCTTGCCAAAGACTCCGGAGCTCAAAAACGCAACGCAAAAGTGTGAATCCAGCCTGAAAGAACATTGTGATCTTCTAGACTGTAAGCTCTAATGAGCAGGGCCCCCTGATCTCTCTGTATTGAATTGTATTGTGACTCTGTCTTCCCTGATGTTGTAAAGCGCTGCGCAAACTGTTGGCGCTATATAAATCCTGTATAATAATAAATAATAGATAGGAGGAGAACCAGCAAAGAGTGGAGTCTTGGAAGCCAAGGGAGTGGAGATTGAGGAGAAACAGATGGTCAACAGTATCAAAGGTCTAGTATAAGCGTATGGAGTAGTGGCCATTAGTTTTAGCAGTTCGTTAAGCATTCATGAGTTTTAGTAGGGCAGTTCCTGTTGAGTGCTGTAAGCGAAAGTCAGACTGTAAGGGGTCAAGGCAGGGCTTGACAAATTTGCTTGGAATCTAGGAGCCAGCTAAACAAGTTAGGAGCCAGGTTTTTGTTTTTTTTTTAACGACCAATGCGTGCAGAAGCGAACGCATACGTGAGTAGCGCCCGCATATGAAAGCAGTGTTTAAACCACACATGTGAGGTATCGCCGTGATCGGTAGAGCGAGAGCAATAACTCAAAACATGCAACCTGTAGAATTTTTTAAATGTCGCCTATGGAGATTTTAAAGGGTAAAAGTTTGTCGCCATTCCACGAGCGGACGCAATTTTGAAGCGTGACATGTTGGGTATCAAATTTACTCAGCATAACATTATCTTTCACAATATAAAAAAAAAATTGGCTAACTTTACTGTTGTTCTATTTTTTAATTTAAAAAAGTGTTTTTTTTTTCCTCAAAAAAGTGCGCTTGTAAGATCGCTGCGCAAATACGGTGTGACAAAGTATTGCAACGACCGCCATTTTATTCTCTAGGGTGTTAGAATAAAATGTTTGGGGGTTAACTTCTAAGTAAAGGGAAGGAGATGTGCGGGCAGTGTGAAACAGGCAAGCATTGTTTTTTTGTCTTTTCATGCCAACGGCCACCACAAGATGGTGCCAGATTACAGAATGAAGCCTAGGCCTGCAGAAGGCCGCGGCCTAAATTACCAATCGCGGGGGCGCACGGAGATACAGGTAACCTCAGCTGTGCTGCCCCAGGTCGCTAATTCTAGTCGCATTTGCGACCTAGCGCCCGGGGATTGTCGAGCCCTGGGTCAAGGTGGTTGTGGTCAGTGAGGTAGGAACGCAAACACTTGTAGACTGATGCCCGCGTACACACGATCGGAAATTCCGACAAGAAAACAGTTGATTTTTTCTGACGGAATGTTGGCTCAAACTTCTGTTGCATACACACGGTCACACAAATCTTGTCGGGAATTCCGACCGTCAAGAACGCGGTGACGTACGACAAGCCGAGATCAATGAAGTTCAATAGGCAGTTCGGCTCTTCTGCTTGATTCTGAGCATGCGTGTTTTTTTGCATGGTCGGAATTGCATACAGACGAGCGGATTTTCCGATAGAAACTTTTCCCGTTGGAAAAATAGAGAACATGCTCAATCTTTTGTTTGCGGAAATTCCGACAGAAAAAGTCAGATGGAGCCTACACACGTTCGGAATTTGACAAAAGCTCACATCAGACTTTTCTTGTAAAAATTTCCGATCGTGTGTACGCGGCATAAGAGTTTTGATGTAAATGGGAGCAATAAGGTGTGTCTTAAGTTTTACAGACTGGTGGGCAGTCAACAGAAAGTGCTTTTAAGATAAGGTTAACCAGAGGAATATACACAGAACAAGCAGCCAATACAAAAAAAAAAAAAACTTTATTGTTTCAACATACAACCATACATTTTAGAGGGCGAATTTGTACAAACTGTAAAGATGCCATTACATTTGGTATCAGTAAACTTTGCGGACTGTAACATATTTGTATATACATACAAAAACCACACGCTGCTCATGCAATTATTAATATATATATAAAAAAACAAGAACATTTAAAATGGACAATCCAGTTAAAGTTACATATAAATATATCTTTGATTTGAACACTTGGTTGGTGCCAAGCTATGGGGGGGGGGGGGTCTGGGGGGCCCCTTAGTGCCAGGGAGTTAGTATAAAAGATGACTGCCATTGCACGGCATCATGGGGAGGACAGTTTAGCACTTATACAAGGTACATGACCAAGTTGGTTTACACATCTAGAGCGCGGTGGAGAATTACTATGGCTGGTGCAGCTCTGCATAATAACCAATCAGCTTCTAGGTTTAATTGCCAAAGCTTAATTGAACAAGCTGAGGTTAGAAGCAGATTGATTACTATGCAGAGCTGCCCCAGATTTTGTGTGCACCGGTTTTAGTAAATCTCCTATAGGTTCACAGGCTTTGGGCTTGCGTTTCTGATGAGTTTTGCATTCCCATAGACTTGCATGAACATGCAAAACCCAATAGAATGCGAACACCTGTTGACATAGGGCCGAACACTCCTCACACCAGAAACCACATATATTTGGTATAGCGCAACAATAAAACGTATAGAACATAGCCACTATAATGGGCACACATGGTAACAGACGAGTAACGCAAATATAGGCCCTAATTTATCACACTGCAATGGCACTTGCGGTGTGTTATACAATACTAAAGCATGCTAAAATGACATACAGTATTGCCTGAGGGGTCACTTTAGCGTGTCGTAGAACACTTTAAGATTAGGGTTGCCACCTCGTCCCTTTAAAACCGAACACATATTAATGACACAGGTTCTGTGGCCGATTTAGGTGGCAATTAAACTCACTTGGTGCCTTTTCTGTAATAAATTAGCCTCAGAACCTGTGTAATTCATATGTGTTCAGGTTTAAAAGGGATGAGATGGCAACCCTATTTCAAGCGGAGTTGCACCCAAAAATTGAATTTCTGCTTTTTGGAATCCCCCCCCTCCGGTGTCACATTTGGCACCTTTCGGGGGGGAGGAGGGAGCAGATACCTATGTAATACAGGCATTTGCTCACACTTCCGGGCATAGATTACCGCGGTGATCTACGCCACGTCCGGCGCCTACTCCTTTCCCTCCCGCTGTCTTCTGGGAAACACTGGTCCCAGAAGACAGCAGGGACCAGTGGGATCGCGCATGCGCAATAGGGAATCAGGAAGTGAAGCCGCAAGGATTCACTTCCTGATTCTCTTACCGAAGATAGCGGCGGCAGCACCCGAGAGCCGAGGGACAAAATCGGCCTCAGGACCCGACATCGCAGGTGCCCAGGACAGGTAAGTTTTCATACATTAAAAGTCAGCAGCTTCAGTATTTGTAGCTGCTGACTTAATAAAAAAAATTCAGTGGAACTCCGCTTTAAGATACCCCAAGTGCTGCTTTAGGCCCCTTTCACACGGAGGTCCGTTCAGGTCCGCCTGTCAGTTTTTTAGGCGGACCTGAAACGGATCCTCCATGTACCCCTATGGAGGCACGGATGTCAGCGGTGACATGTCCACTGACATCCGCTCCGCCAAAGTGTGACGGAGGAAAACCCTATTTTTCCTTCCGTCGGCGGATCGGATGACAACGGACTCTACGGTCTGTCGTCATCCGATTCCCCATAGGGGAGAGCGGCGCTCTGACAGGGCGGTCCCTGCACAGTGTGCGGGGACCGCCCAGTCATCCGTCGGCTCAGCGGGGATCAACGGAGCGATCCCCGCTGAGCAAGCGGAGCTTCACGGGGCGGATCTGCACGGATCCGCCCCGTGTGAAAGGACCCTTAGGCTTGATTAATTAGGGCACTAATTTGTATACATACTCTCACTAAACAAACAAAACTTTTTACCCCTGCAACCTTGCAGGTGTCAAAGATTGTCTTTTACGCCCTTAAATGCAAAGGCATTTGTCAGGTTTTGCCTGTAAAAGGCCAGACGAGTTTTCTTGTACAGGATCAAGACAAAGGGGGGTCCCTGTAGCCCCACATCCGTATTGTCCCTAGGATCGTGTAAAAGTGGCAACCTTTGTTGGAAGTACACAAAGCCTTTGAGAACAAGTTTGCAGATTAGGTGACACTTTGCTGCAAGCCTTTTTTCAGTGACTCTGCATCAAAGCCAGGGACAGCCAGGCAACTAGCATTATCAGAGTAGATCAGTCATGGCAACCTGTATAATTTTCTAAGAACAGTTTCCATTACTTCCAGTCTGAGACTGCTAAATACAGGTATTATCTGGAAAGCTTAGAACAAGTCAGTGCCAAGGCTGCTTTAACCCTGCTAAAGCTTGTGTAAAGCTACAGCCAAAACTCATTAAGATTTGCGTTTGGCACTACCAGGTTTGAGTAAAAAGGGCGCTTCTAACTGGAATGCCAGGCCAACTGCTAAATATACTGCTGCCCTACACTTCTATGACTGGTTTTACCTGCCTAAGGATTTGTAATTATGTTCAGCCAGTCTTGGGTTTTACACAAGACACAGAAAGGAAGGTCAGAAGGACTTTTGAAATACACAAGACCGGCTGAATAGAATTACCAATCTTTTGGCAAGTAAAGATAGATTGCTCTTTATACTAGCTACATGCAAACCAAGACACACATATACAGTACCTGTATGTTTAGAGTTCTTATGGGCCTGACACCTAGAGGAGGGAACCAAAAAGGTAACCAGTGGGACATCTTCACCAATGTGCGACTCATCTACTTTTCTACCAGTAGGGTGTGATCATTTGGCATCAAGCTTGAAAACCCCAATTCTGCAGAAATTGGTCATCACCTTCCAATCAATCTATAAAATACAGCTTTTATCATCTACACCAGGGTTCCGTGGAACCCTAGGGTTCCTCCAATGGTTGCTAGGGGTTCCTTGAGCAATGACCAATTTTTGCCTCTCAGATAAGTTCCCAGTGACACCAATGATCTTTTTAGCCATCTGTAGAGGGGAAATTCTTCCCCAAGACCACAGATGTAAGAAGCACTCTTCCACTGACCATCACCCCAATGTATCATGAGTTGTAGATATAGCCATTTTAACAGGGGTTCCCTAAACCCAAAATGATTATTTCAAGGGTTCCTCCATATTGAAAAGGTTGGGAAAGTCTGATCTACACTATTCTTTAAAGTGGCAAGGCCTTTTTTTATCCTTTAAACCCATCAGCAACGTCAGTGAATTTTCCCTAAAAGGACACCTGTACAAGGAGAACTACGAGGGCAACTACTGCTGACTTCCTGCTAAGGCCGGCCATAGACTGTTTAAATCTCGTCCCGTTCAGCAGGAACCAGCCAAGATTCAAACCGTGTATGGGTAAGGATGAATCTACCAAGTTGATTGATCGGTCAACATAGCTACAACCAGTCTGTCAGCTGGCAGCTGCTATAGCCACTAGCAATAGTCACCGTCTTCCCCCAAAGGGGACGGCTTCCCCCGCTGGGAGAATACAATGCCTCGGCAGGTGGGATTCCCCTGTCAGCACTGTGTGTTCATGGGGGAATCGTGCAAATTTCTTTCCTGCAACCTGTGGTTGCAGGAAAGAAATTTGCACCATCTATGGCCTGCCTAAGAATACTAGTTGCTTGGCCATCTCTGGTTCAGTAGGGTCACAGGCCTGGGGCAGGCATGCAGATTAGAATGTCAAAATTAAAATCGGAACTCCTGATCTGCATATCTGTTCCGAGTCACTGACTGAGCAAGCATTGAAGCCGCTGGTTCAGCAAGACAGCTAGGCAATCAGCATTTTCAGAAGAGGTCTGCAGTGATAGCTTTCATTGCTCTCAGCATATGTTTTCCATTAAAGCAAATCTTTAGTGATCAACTCACGAAAACAATGTAAGCACATGTTCAGTAGAACTGATCAAAAGTAGTGGGAACTAACCAATCAAACTCTAGCATTCATTCTCCAAACCCTAGTAGGAAAATGACTGCTGAACCCTGGACAATAAACAGATTTAACTTGACGGAGGCCTAAAGGGTACAGTACATATCTGGCTTTGAATTCCGGGATTGTCAGATGGGTATTACAAAAAAGGGATTGAACGCTGAAGGTCATTTGTCGGTCTGGCCTTTGTTCTTCTTATTCAATAGTTTTTGCAGGTTGGGCGACATGAAAAAGGGTCTTTCGGTCGTGCCGTCGTTACGCTCCAGATCTTCCACTGCGCAGGAGGGAATTGGAACAAGTGAGCAGCTTGGCATAATCAGGTTAGAAAGAAAAGGGAAAGAGGCTTTGACAGAGATACAAAGAGCGCTAGGTTCAATGGGAACGTAGGTCATGCAAGATTTAAAACAAGGCACTGGGTGTCTGTAGAATACATATATAATGTGTTTTATATGCATATGGAGCAAGGTAGACAGGTTAACCCTTAATTTAAGAGGTTTCAGAAGACCTCCGACATATATAAGGCCACAGTCCGTTGCACACCGATGGGTGTGCGGCCATCTCAAAGTGCCCTGTTCTCAAAACACAGCTCTCTCTGCTAGGTACAGCAGAGGGATTAGTAGTCAAAGAAGATATAGACGTTACTGGAACCCGTGTAGTTTTCAGTACTCAAGGGAAAGTCTGGTGTATCCTCTGACCCATCAGCTTTGGCTTTCGCTGGGTTTTAGCAGTTCTGCATCTTTTTTGAGCAGAATTTGGCTGAGTTCCGGGGACATGTAGTATGGCCGCTCCAGGGAGCCATCATTCCTCTCCAAGTCTTCACCTTGTTGTGTGTAGCACCATCATCAAGTATTGGAAAAATAGAGAAAGAGAGAAAAAAGAAGAGACACAGGGAAGTGTAGCAGACAGGTTGGAGTGACGAATGATGCGGAGTGATGAACCATGCGGAGTGATGAACCATACGTAGTGATGAACCATGCCAACAGGGTAATGACGAGCGGGAAATGGAGGAAAAAAAAAAAAAAAAGAAGCAAGGAAGAAGGTAAAGGAGAGTGGGGCAAGGTCAAATAAGACCAGCAATATAAAGGTTGCAAAGTTCAATGCAGACCAGTTAAAGGGGGTGGATGGAAGGCAAGCCAGGAAAGCAAAGGGCATGGCAGGAAAAGGCAAGGTGGACAGCAAGCAGGGTGAAGGAGAATGATGAAAGTCAATGGGAGGTAGAGAATACCAAGCAGGAGTTTGGGATTAGATAGAAGTGGAAAAAAATGGAAGAAAGAAAACATGATTAGTACAGGGCAGGATAAGTCCTCCCACTCCGAGACAACCCATTCCTTCAACTATGCCTCTCCATGTAGCACTTAATGAAATCTATGTGGTAGACCTTCTCTTGCCAAGTATGTACAGTCCTGCATGTGCACAGGTAACCGCACATACATCCATTGAGGCGCACTCCGCAGAAGACACGTATCCACTCGTGTGCTGTACACCCCCTGTGACTGAAGGTCATCAATAGCCAAGGGGCCCACAACCAAAAAGGACTGAAGCCAGCCAAACAGACACCAACTTCAAATATCTCTTTGGGCTAGCCATTTCCAAGTGCAACATGGAGGAGTCTAGTAACTTGGGGCAGGGCTGTCCATGGAGTTCACCCAATTAAGCGGTAGACAGAAAGTGTTAGACTGCAAGCTTATAGGGCCCCATTTCCCACATCCCTCCCTCTTATGTTTTAGAAGAGAACCACACAGACTAAAATACTTACAGAAACACAAGAACAGCGTGTCCACGCACATGCCATACACACTGAAGAACCCGTGTGCGATCAGATAAGAGCCAACAATCACTGTCTGTAGTGGGAGAGAAAAGAGCCTCATTACCAGCCAGACATGACATGTAAGCATTTAATATTTAAAAATAATTGATCATTTCCATCTACAATTTCTACCCAAGGTATCTGATTACCTATTGTTTTGTATATTTCAATATAAAAATAAAATGGATACATAAAATGAGTTGCTTTATCATTTTTGGGTAAGGTTTGCAGTGTATTACAGTTCAATGATGTGCCTGTACCACTATCAAAGATAAAAAACCGGACAAACTGCTAAATCGTTGATATCCATATCAATGCATGGTTTTACCTGCAAAAGGATTTGCATCTCTATCCCATCATTCTTAAAATGTACATAGGCTTCCTGGACAGCAGATCCCAATTGGTGATCTACTGCAGTTAAACGAAAACAGATTGGTAACCTTTCTGTCCAATCCTATAACCGGACAGTAAAGGCACAGCTGCTCAGTGTGGAGTCTTTCCTCCGCTCACTCTGATCTCTGCTACTGTCAGAATGTTCCTTGCCTGCCCTTGAGAACTACTGCACAAAAAAAAAAGCCTCTAGAGCTGCTCCTCCCAGTAAGGCCGCTTTCACACTGGGGCGGTGGAGGCGTCGGCGGTAAAAATAGTGGCACTTTACTGTCATTTTCACAGCGCTATTCGGCCACTAGCAGCCAAAAAATGGTTAAAACACTGTGTCCATTCATTTAGATGGGCAAGAGCGGTGGAGGAGTGGAGAACAACTCCAAAGTTGCTGCTTGCAGGACATTTAACGTCCTGCCAGCGCACCGCTCCAGTGTGAATGGAGCCGCTCTTTCAGGGCGCTTTGCAGGCACTATTTTTAGAATTATAGCGCCTGCAAACGCCTCAGTGTGAATGGGGTCTAAAAAATGCTCATACCGAAGTGCATAAAAAAAAAAAATCAAAACCCCCAAACAAAGTTGGTAAAGAGCCCACCTCCAAACCTTTGCATGGAATACAGTGCAGAACACACAGTGCCTTGAAAAAGTATTCATACCCCTTGATATTTTCCACATGTTGTCATGTTACAACCAAAAACTTAAATGTATTTTATTGGGATTCTATGTGATAGACCAACACAAAGAGGCACATAATTGTGGAGTGAAAGGAAAATAACTGTTTTTCAACCATTACCACAGTTCACACGATAGGAAGACAACCAATAATATCAAAACTTGAACTGAATACATGTTCCATACCAGTGACTCAGAAGTAATGAAGCCATTGAATCAGCATGGCAGCTGACCAAATGGCATTTTCAAAGTAGAGCTTGGAAATGTATGTCTATGTATTCCTCTTATTGCATGTCATTACATTGAAGGAGATCACAGGAATACATTTTTAAATGACCCAGCAGAGACAAATGCTGACTAATATACAGCAAAGTTTTTTTATTCAGTGGAAATGCTGTGTCTCTCTAAAAAAAAGAATAAAAAAAATATGGGAGGTGTATTTATAAAGTTATGGATATACAGTGCTAAGAGTTCCTACTCATCTAAGAATTGTAATTTGGGCATAATCAATGGAGCTCAAATAAACCAATAAAGGAATATTCCAAATCCTGTCTAGATATGGACACTGGTTGTGCTTCTAAAACACATTACATCAGGGCTTGAATGCTCCCCACACCCTGCGTGCGCCCCCTCGCTATGTATCTGGGGTTCCACTTGCCCATCTGTGGGCCTGGCACTGGCATAGTGGGTGCCGCCGGGTAGAGGGGGTGGGTGGTGGGAGGCGAGCGGACGCACATCTGCTCCCCCCTTCTGGTTGACCCGGAAGTGACGTAATTTCTGAGTCCCTGTTGACAGTTTTCCCGAACATCAAGGCCGGGAAAATAATTGAATGCAGTGCGATGTGCATTGCATTCAGTAGAGCCCAGGGGAGACATGCAGGGTCTTTTAGGCACACTGCAGCTTGAAAAAGCTCAGTACAACTTTTTTTTTCGGAGCTAAAAATGCAGCCTATTAATTGTAATGTGCCTATGCACACAGGCGCGTAAACAAGCGCCGTGCATTCTTCAGTAAAAAAGTAAAATAGAAAAATCTGCTTTTTTGGTCAGCAATTTACGCCTCATGCACGCAAATGCCCATTTACATATTGTGCAGCACCAGAACAGGTTTCCGAATACACGCAAACGCATATATGCAAAAATGTGCGCAAATACATACCAAAAAAAAGGTCTGAAAAAGTACCCCTATGTGATGAAATGAAAAATAAAAAAAATAAGTTACACCCAAGCACATAAAAGCCCCCACCTTGTACAAAACGTAAATGCATGCTGTGGGACGTCTACGCCTGAAAACGTTGATTGCAATACACATTACATATCACTGCGCACATCGGAATGAGAGCAATAATTCTAGCACCAGACCTCCTACATAAGGCTACTTTTCACACTGAGGTGCATTGCAGGCGCTATAGCGCTAAAAATAGTGCCTGCAAAGCGCCCTGAAAGAGCCTCTTCTCTCACTCCAGTGTGAAAGCCTGAGGGTTTTTACACTGGAGAGGTGCGCTGGCAGGACGCTCAAAAGTCCTGCCAGCTGCATCTTTGAGGTGCTGTAGGAGCGGTGTATACACCGCTCCTAAAGCGCCCCTGCCCATTGAAATCAATGGGCAGTGCCGTCGAACCGCCGGCAAACCCTTTTTCGGCCGCTAGCGGGGGTTAAAAGCGCCCGCTAGTGGCCGAATAGCGCAGCAAAAACAGCGGTAAAGCGCTGCTAAAAATAGCGGCGCTTTACCGCCGACAGCGCAACACCTCAGTGTGAAAGTAGCCCAATGCTAAAATGGCTTTTAAAAAGAGTTGCCTATAGAAAATATAGGGTACTCACTGGTTTTTATATTTTACCCCCAAAAAATAGGGTCATTTATTGCATTTTCGTGCCCCCTAAAATTAACTTTTAATGTTTTTTTTTTTATTGAAAATGGTTTTGCTTCCTAGACCTTTGTGGTAATATCTTGTGACAGATTAATTGCGCCATTGCGCAATTAATTTAAACTACCACCATTTTATTCTCTAGGGTGTCTGCCTTCAGAAAATATAAAAATGTTTATGTAATCTTCAGGCCTAAAATTATTTTTTATAAAAAAAAAAATAAAAAACACAAAAAACGGCTCTGGCAGCGAAAGGGTTAAAGGAGAAGTTCACCTTCGGGAACAGGTTACATGGTTCCACCTGTAGGATTTGTTAGTTAAAAAACTGGCTCGAAACTTGTTTAGCTGGATCCTAGATTCAAAGCAAATTTGTCAAGCCCTGCATTACATTACATAGCTTGTAGCGATCGTGGTGTTCCACTTCTTAAAACACAGCTACCGTTTTTCTCAGAAGTGCAAAAATAGATTCTGTTTACTAGTTTACACTCCATACGGCACTCACCAAGATAGGCACCCAGTAGTAATTAAGAGCGGGAGCCGTGTCTTGCACAATCCGGATTCTGTGAGTGAAGAAAAAGAAGGCAAGGATCCCTGAAAAGGAAAAATGAGAAAATCACTGAAATATTTGTGAATGGATGAACAGGAGGAAATGGAGGTTAATGGATCTATAAAGCATGCGAATGTGATGGATGTGTCGGGGAAAGGTAAATCATATCGGAGTATAAGGGCCTGCGTTGATGGGGTTTGAGGTTGTGTAGATGGGTAATCCTTCCCCCCCCCCCCCTCGATATAACAGAGCTCATCGGTGAAAAGGAAGATTCAACAGGAAGCAAAGCATGCTGGTGTAATGAGAAAATACATTCGTCTTCACATTCTCAGAATTATAAGCTGTACATGAAAATTACACTTTAAACAATATGGACCAGTAGCACCTAAAATTTGTTCTCGTTAGAAGAGTTTTCCCTATACACATTAATTGTAATGCAGAAGCGGGTTGAGGCAGCTTATGTCGCATACACACAATCTGATTTTCCGGCGGAAAAACCTTGGATGGTTTTTCCGACGGAAGTCCGCTCACGCTTGTCTTGCATACACACGGTCACACAAGAGTTATCTGAACTTTCGACCGTCAAGAACGCGCGATGTACAACACTACGACGAGCCGGGAAAATGAAGAAGTTCAATGCTTCCGAGCATGCGTCGGAATTTTGCACGTTGGAATTGCTACAGACGATCGGAATTTCTGATTGGAATTTTTTCCGCCTGAAAATTTGAGAACCAGCTCTAAAATTATTGCTGGCAGAAATTCCGACAGGAAAAGTCCGATGGAGCCTACATAAGGTCGGAATTTCCGACCAAAAGCTCACATCAGCACCAAATCTGTCCACGATGCCAAGGTATGAATGCAGTCTAAACTCTTCTGTCACATATCGCCAAACCCAATGACATTTTATTTCTAAAATGAGGTTTGATAGCTTCACCTTATGAATGTTGGTATATTGTGTAAACAATGGCAAGGTAGGTGCAGGACCTCATAGAAAGAGATGACTTCTGATTAACGCAATACATTGTATGCAGCCTTACTGAATAAGCCTCAAAACATAAAAAATAAAAAATATTTCAGATGCAACGAGCCAGGCAACACATAAGTGCCAACACAACCTTATTTTCTAAGGTAGGCCATAGATAATGCAATTTTCTTTTCTTCCACCTCAGGTGAAAGGAAAGGAAATTGCTCGATTCCCCCCCATCAACACTGAATGTGGAATCCCTCCCGCAGTGCTATTGTGTTCTGCTGGCAGAGAGCGTGGGGAGCCTTCACCAGCAGAATATAGTTAGAGTTGCCAGCGGCATTAATTCTTCAGGAAAAACCCAACAGGCTAGATGTACACAAGTCGATCGAGAGTGCTCATATGTTATTAAAATTTGGCTGGTACCTACTGAAAGGGTTGAATTTAGATTCAACGATGGGACGGCTTAAAGTATTCATGTCACACCTACACTAAAGCTTAGTACACATGGGCTGAATGTCGGGCGACATCCAGCTTCTGTCGGACGGGCTGCCATACACGAGACCGAATGTCAGACGGTTTTTATTGGACCAGTTGACATTCGGCCCATGTGTATAGCAGCCGTGCGGCCAGCTTCTGTCGGACGAGCATGCTGGTAAACCAGCAGCCAACTGGCTCCCGATGTGCACTCTCAGCCATTGGCTGAAAGTGCTGATCGGAGTGTTCTGATGGGGGGGGGGTCCCCCTGTCAGAACAGAATAGAACAGCAGGGGAGATCACTGTACTAACATTATATTGTTAGTACAGTGGCTCAGAACGGAGCAAATCAGTTTTTTTTTCATTCAACCTGAAAAATAAGTGGTGTACTAGGCTTAAGGGTCAGTCCACCTTAAAGACATTACAGTTCTGTATGGATTTTATGTCACTTGCTGGATTATTATATTTCCTGGAGACTCCAGTGGTGAGATCTCGTCACCTGAAATCTCAGCTACATCCAATTGCTCTGTGCATAACAAAGCTAAGCCATACTGTCATGGCATTCCAATGGTTTCTTCATAGGAGTGTGAAGCCTTTACTATGGCCTTGTGGAGAGGACAGAGAAAGGGACAGAAGGCAATTCTTACAGAGTGCTTGAGAAATCTAAGATATCAGCCGATACAAATTCTGAATGGGTTGGCCTTCAAATCTAAAACTATATACATTCTACTTACCAACACAGCCAACTACCAGCAATTTTCCCAGGAACAGTAGGAAGTCTGTAACTTTATCAAGGACGGCAACACTGGAAAGAGAGAGTGAATGATAAGTGCTACATAGAGAGGGCAAGATAAACATATGATACAGTCCACCCACCAGAGGGAGATGAAAAAGGGAAAAAATAAATCTAAAAAAAGAAAAACCGGATAAAAAAAAAAAAAAAAAAAAAAAAAAAAAAAAAGGGGAAAAATATAAAAAAAGGTGGAAGGAAAAAAAGTGCGTTTCCTATAGAAAACAGATAGCTTCTTAGTTACGTGTAACGGATTAGCTGCTCTGGGTAACACATATTCATTGTATTCAGGTTTTCATTACATGAGGCCGCAGACAAGAATAATACAGAAGTCAGCCTTAAGTGCAAGTCATTTTTATATGGTCACATTCAAAAGGAACAAATCAAACACTGGCTACCTGGATATTGAACACATCTGTGTTTTATCGTTTCATGGATGATTCTCAAAATCTAATAAAGCAACCACAAACTTACCGAATGATGTTTCTCATTAGCAGGAAGAAGGCGTTCTTCGCAGACGTGCAGAAGTTGGTTCCGTATATGGCTATCTGTAAGGGGTAAGACATTTAATTGTCATTGAGAAAACACAGGGTTGTGGCTAAACACTTCTGTGACTCAGGGAAAAACAAAGCAAGGGCTCCATGACCTGTTCTCTTTAATAAAAGGAAACCTATCATGTCAGATAAAGATGGGGTGCTGAAAATACTAGCTGCTTGGCTGTCACCCATGCTTTTGGAGTAGCTGATCTGGAACACACACACACACACACACACACACACACACACACGGGCAACTATAAAATATTTTATCTAGGTGAGAGCTGTTGACACCTAACACATGACACTTTGCTACAATGTAAAAGTAGTGAGTGTACAGCTTGTATAACAGTGTACATTTGCTGTTCCCTCAAAATAACAACACAAAGCCATTAATGTCTAAACCGCTGGCAACAAAAGTGAGTGCACCCCTAAATGAAAATGTCCAAATTGGGCCCAATTAGCCATTTTCCCTCCCATGTGCCATGTTACTTGTTAGTGTTACAAGGTCTAAGGTGTGAATGGGGAGCAGGTGTGTTAGATTTGGTGTCATCGCTCTCACTCTCTCATACTGGTCACTGGAAGTTCAACATGGCACCTCATGGCAAAGAACTCTCTGAGGATCTGGGAAAAAAGAGAATTGTTGCTCTACATAAAGATGGCCTAGGCTATAAGAAGATTGCCAGGACCCTGAAACTGAGCTGCAGCACGGTGGCCAAGGCCATACAGCGATTTAACAGGACAGGTTCTGCTCAGAACAGGCCTCGCCATGGTCGACCAAAGAAGTTGAGTGCACGCGCTCAGCGTCATATCCAGAGGTTGTCTTTGGGAAATAGACATATGAGTGCTGCCAGCATTGCTGCAGAGGTTGAGGGGGGTCAGCCTGTCAGTGCTCAGACAATACGCTGCACACTGCATCAAATTGATCTGCATGGCTGTCGTCCCAGAAGGAAGCCTCTTCTAAGGGTCCTTTCACACGGGGCGGATCCGTGCAGATCCGCCCCGTGAAGCTCCGCTTGCTCAGCGGGGATCGCTCCGCTGATCCCCGCTGAGCCGACGGATTACTGGGCGGTCCCCGCACACTGTGCAGGGACCGCCCTGTCAGAGCGCCGTTCTCCCCTATGTGGAATCGGATGACGACGGACCGTAGAGTCCGTTGTCATCCGATCCGCCGACGGAAGGAAAAATAGGGTTTTCCTTCGTCACACTTTGGCGGAGCGGATGTCAGCGGACATGTCTCCGCTGACATCCGTGGCTCCATAGGGGTACATGGAGGATCCGTTTCAGGTCCGCCTAAAAAACTGACAGGCGGACCTGAACGGACCTCCGTGTGAAAGGGGCCTAAAGATGATACACAAGAAAGCCTGCAAACAGTTTGCTGAAGACAAGCAGACTAAGGACATGGATTACTGGAACCATGTCCTGTGGTCTGATTAAACCAAGAAAAACGTATTTGGTTCAGATGGTGTGAAGTGCGTGTGGTGGCAACCAGGTGAGGAGTACAAAGACAAATGTGTCTTGCCTACAGTCAAGCATGGTGGTGGGAGTGTCATGGTCAGGAGCTGCATGAGTGCTGCACCGGGGGGCTACAGTTCATTGAGGGAACCATGAATGGCAACATGTACTGTGACACACTGAAGCAGAGGATGATCCCCTCTCTTCAGAGACTGGGCTGCAGGGCAGTATTCCAACATGATAACGACCCCAAACACACCTCCAAGACAACCACTGCCTTGCTAAAAAAAGGGATTTTTATAACAGCTTACCTGTAAAATCCTTTTCTTGGAGTACATCACGGGACACAGAGCGACTTAGTCATTACTAATGGGTTATATAGATACCTTCAGGTGCTGGCACTGGCAACTTCCAAAACCGGAAGTACCCTCCCCTATATAAGCCCCTCCCATCCGGGAGCACCTCAGTTTTGTAGCAAAGCAATAAGTGTCCCAAAAAGAGGGGTGGGAGCTCTGTGTCCCGTGATGTACTCCAAGAAAAGGATTTTACAGGTAAGCTGTTATAAAAATCCCTTTTTCTTTTTCGTACATCACGGGACACAGAGCGACTTAGTCATTACTAATGGGACGTCCCAAAGCAATGCCAAATGAGGGGAGGGATACACTATACATAAGCTGGGCACCATCAGGCATGAGGATCTTTTGCGGCCTGCAACACACTGCGCCCAAAGGCGACATCCTCCTGACTTCTAACGTCTACCTGGTAGAATCTAGTAAACGTGTGTACTGAAGACCATGTTGCGGCCTTACAGACTTGAGCCAGGGAGGCCTGGTGATGCACTGCCCATGAAGTTCCAACTGCTCTTGTGGAGTGCGCCCTAACTTTGAACGGAGGCGGTCTCCTTCTCAAGCCATAGGCTTGCATTATGACCTGTCGAATCCACTTGGCTAAAGTAGATTTTGACGCTGCCTGACCCTTTCTGGGGCCTTCCGGCAGAACAAACAAAGTATCCGTTCTACGAATCTGAGCAGTGGCTTTTAGATAAGCTTTAACTGCTCTTACTACATCCAAAGAATGCAATAACTTTTCCTCTACCGAGCTAGGTTTGGGGAAAAAGGAAGGAAGAACCACATCTTGGTTCAAATGGAACCTCGATACCACCTTAGGAAGAAAGGCTGGATGAGGACGTAATACTACTCTGTCCTTATGGACAACCAGATATGGCTCCTTACAGGACAAGGCGGCTAATTCCGATACTCTTTTAGCCGAACAAATGGCTACTAAGAAAATCAATTTCCTGGTGAGAAGAACCAAGGAAATATGCTGCAATGGTTCAAATGGTTGTTTCTGTAGAACCGACAGAACCAGGTTTAAGTCCCATGGACATATGGGAATACTAACCGGAGGGCTAATACGCATCACTCCTTGTATGAAAGCTTTGACTAGTGAATGCGAAGCCAAGGGCCTTTGAAAAAATATTGACAAGGCCGAAATCTGACCCTTGATAGTACTCAAGGCAAGCTTCCTATCCACAGCCCACTGTAGGAAGTCCAGAATCCTACCTATTACGTACTTTCGTGGATGCCATTTCTTGGCCTCACACCACGCGATGTACGCCTTCCAGATTCTATAATAGATCTGCCTGGATACCAGCTTCCTGGCATTGATCATGGTAGATACCACAGGATTAGAGAGACCTCTCTTTTTTAGAATGTGGGCTTCAATAGCCAGGCCGTCAAACCTAGGGCTGGTAAGGAAGGGTGGTATATCGGTCCTTGCGAAAGCAGGTCCGGACGATGTGGGAGGGTCCAAGGACTCCCCACTGACATTTTTACAATCTCCGCGTACCATGCCCTTCGGGGCCACGCTGGAGCCACCAGAATCACCGGTTTCTTTTCTACCTGGATTCTGCGGATTAATCGTGGTAACAATTGTGGCGGTGGGAATGCATATATCAGCTTGAACTGATCCCAAGGGAACACTAGGGCATCCGAGCCGCAAGCTAGGGGATCCCTTGTGTGAGACACAAATCTGTCCACCTTTGCGTTTAATCTGGATGCTAGCAGATCTACATCCGGTGTTCCCCACCGCTGGCATATTGCCTGGAAAACCTCGGGGTGAAGAGCCCATTCCCCCGGGCATAATTGCTGGCGACTTAAAAAGTCCGCCCTCCAATTTTCCACTCCTGGCCTGGTGCCACCCTGGTGATTGATATATGCCACTGCTGTGGCATTGTCTGATTGAATTCAGACAGGGGACCCTTGGAGTTTGGATGTCCATGCTACTAGGGCATACCGGGCTGCTCGTATCTCTAAGAGATTGATGGGCAGGGCCTTCTCTGCTTCTGACCACTTGCCCTGGAGAGACCATTGCTCCAGTACTGCCCCCCAGCCTATGAGTCTGGCATCTGTAGTGACCACCTTCCAAGAAACCGGACTGAAGGGTTTCCCTTTTTCCAGATTCTGGGGCACCAACCACCAATGGAGGCTCTTGCGAACGGAAGGGGACAGGGACATTGGTAAGTCTAAAGCCTGAACTTTTTTGTTCCAGGCTGACAGTATGGCCCTCTGCAAGTTCCTTGAATGGAATTGACCGTAGGGTACTGCTTCGAATGAAGCCACCATTTTTACCAGCAGCCTCATGCACAGGCGTATGGATGGTTTTCTTTTTGTACCCACTAAGTGGGTCAAATCTTTCAAAGACGACACCTTCTCTGGGAGGTAAGAAAATCTTTCTCCGATTTGAATCCAGTCTTAGCCCCCAAGTATCCCAGACTTTTGACTGGTTTTAGGGCTGACTTGTCTCGGTTGATAATCCAACCGTGAGATTCCAGATACTTGATTGTCTTGTGAACGACCACTTCTAGTTCTTTTCACTGAGTGGTCTATCAGCACAAGTCGTCTAGATATGCCATTATCGTTACACCTTGTGTTCTTAGATTGGCCAATAGTGGGGCCAGAATTTTTGTGAACACTCGTGGTGCTGTGGCCAAACCGAAGGGTAAGGCTCTGAACTGAAAATGGTGCCCTTCTACTGCAAAGCGTAGAAATCTCTGATGGGCCGGAAAGATGGGGACATGCAGATAAGCATCCCCTATGTCGATCGAGGCTAACCATTCCTGCCCTTGTAGGGCGGTGGCCACCGATCGGATCGACTCCATCCGAAAAGTCCTAATATGTAGGAACTTGTTTAGCCCTTTTAGATTTAATATGGGCCTCACGTCCCCATTTGGTTTGGGGACTGTGAAAAGGTTCGAGTAAAACCCGAACCCGCTTTCTTCCAAGGGAACCTTCATGATTACACCTTGGAGCAATAGTTGTTCTAGTGCCAGAAGGAGGGATCCTCTCTTCTGGGGATCGCTTGGCACGTTTTGACCTCATAAAATGGGCAGGAGGAATGTCTTTTAACTCCAGCCTGTATCCCAGACTTACTGCGGAGATCACCCATCTGTCTCTGATGGTGTCCCGCCAGGTCTCTGAACAACTGAAGTCTTCCCCCCACCCGATTGAGTGGGGGCAACCCTTCATGTTACCCTGTGATTGTCCCTGATTTCTGCCTCCTGGATTTGAGGCCATCGGAACTGTTTCACAGCCGACGTGCCAGGGACTGGAGAAGTAGGCCTCTTAAAAGAAGGACTTCTACCCTTGTTCTTAACCGGCAAGAGTGTACCTTTACCGGCAGAAATTTTCTGGATATACTTGTCCAGATCTTCTCCAAATAAGCGTTCTCCATGAAATGGGAAGCTAATCAGCAATTCTTACAGGGAGCTTCAGCAGACCAGTTTTTGAGCCATAGAAGCCTACGCATATGTACTACAGACAGCGTAAAGCGGGAGGCCTGTTGGATTGTATCCTTTATGGCGTCCACCGCAAAACACAAGGCTCTAGCTAGGTCAGCTAGGGCAAGAGCCTGCTGATCTGGTAAGTCCCTTAAGACTTGTTTCAACTGATCCTTCACTGCTTGGCAGACCCCAATCGCTGCTACTGCAGGTTGTGTCACCATGCTTGCTGTAGAGAAAGCAAATTTTAGTAAAGACTCCAATTTTTTTATCTATTGGGTCTTTGAACATTGGAACATTATCTACTGGACATGTCAGTGATTTATTCACACAAGAGATGGCTGGGTCCACTGTAGGGACCCTCCATTTTTTCTTATGAACTTATCCTCCATGGGATAGATCACCGGAAATCTCTTGGGAGGAGTAAATATTTTATCAGGATGCTCCCAATCCTGGTAAATAAGCCCTTCCAATAAAGGGTGGATTAGGAAGGAACAGACAGTCTGGGGAGCTTTCAGCGACCCCAGCGAGGAGACAGTAGTGGTTGATGGCTCCGCAAGAGGCATTTTAAATGCTGATCGGACCATGTTAGTCAGAGACTGAACCCATAATCTTTCAGCCTGAGATGCTGAGAAAAGGTTCTTCCACTGTTGATTCCTCTATAACCGAATCAACCTCATCCTGATCCCCTTCAGGTAGGTCGATCTCTGTGTGGGGCTGTTCCTCTACTAACAGGCACTCTGAAGGAGGAGACTGAGATCGGACGCGCTTTCCCTGTGACAGGGAAGCAGCGATCAATGCTGTTAATCTCTCTTCCAATCCTCCCAGAGCTGAGGAAAAAACCTCCTCTGTTATATATACACAGGAGCAGGTGGACTGGGGACAGCCGCAGCACCCGGTACTCCTGCGGGGTTCCTACGGCTACTGACCTCTGAAATTTCAGGGGAGATTGGTGCAGTACAAGCATGCCCAAAATCCTCAGAGCCCGATGGAGACCCCTTTCGCTTCTTGGAAGACTTATTTCCAGAGCGTCTGGACGACATATCCTTTAAGCACAAAGCTAAGGTATTCCCGTCGTCATACACCAATTTTGCTGGTAATAGTCTAACACAGTTGCTGCTATATACCAGCTGGTGTCCACTAAAGTGCCTTTCTAGGGGGATGCCTGCATCAACCGCCTCTGTGTGCCACTGTTTTGTTGCTAGCTCTGCTTGCATCCAGCTGACACTTGTACTGTGTCTTTTATCCATGCTGGGACGCCTGCACATGCGCAGAAGCGCCGCGCATCGAACGTCATCCACCCGCCCCGCCCCTTTCCTTTCATGGGAGGCGCGTGCACGCGCCCGCGCCCCTTTTTTTGAAAACAAGCAGGGACTAGGAGCCAGGGCCCTTTTTGCCGGAGGACCTGTGCGGTGGATGAGCGCAGCAACAGGGCAGAGGAAGTGGATTCCCACAGAGAAACTTACCAACTGCCTGGATCTTTTGACTTGAGAAAGCCAAAGATCCACATGACAAGAAAAATGGACCACAGCGGCCTCTAGTGGTTTAACACAGGTACCGCGGTCCCCTTTTTTTTTTTTTTCTTGACTACTATTAAAATTTTACATTTTCCAGTAGTTACAGGCATACACAGATATTAGCGGGAATACCGTTAGGTAACAGACAGAAAGACAAATTAGGCTTGGGGGTCCCCCAATAGAACCAAGTTCCTGGGGGCCCCCACTTACCTGTTCCCCGCCGCAGGACTTTGTTTGGTCCACAGAAGCCCAAACTTCACCTATCACGGCAGGCATTTTAATTAAACCTTCAGGGACCGGGTTCCCAAGGATTGCACTCCCCTGGACCTGTATAGCACCCTGCACAGACAACATCTTGGTCGTGGGTATGACCAGAGCTCTGGATCCCAGGGTCCAAGCCCTCCTAAGAGGCATTACAGGCAAAACCTTGCTCTTCTGCTGCAAGGCCCGGGTACCGACCGTTTAGCTATGAAGCTTTTTTGGTCGGATCCGGAACAGCTTACTAAGGCCCGTAAAAGAACCTGTACGCAAGCCCAGTGAAAACACATGTTACTCTTTGGCCAACACCTTAGACACTGGCAAAAAACTGAGGTGCTCCCGGATGGGAGGGGCTTATATAGGGGAGGGTACTTCCGGTTTTGGAAGTTGCCAGTGCCAGCACCTGAAGGTATCTATATAACCCATTAGTAATGACTAAGTCGCTCTGTGTCCCGTGATGTACGAAAAAGAAAAGCTGAGGGTGAAGATGATGGGCTGGCCAAGCATGTCTCCAGACATAAACCCTATTGAGCATCTGTGGGGTATCCTCACATGGAAGGTGGAGGAGCACAAGGTCTCCAACATCCACCAGCTCTGTGATGTCGTCATGGAGGAGTGGAAGAAGACTCCAGTGGCAACCTGTGAAGCTCTGGTGAACTATATGCTCAAGTGGGTTAAGGCAGTGCTGAAAAATAACTGGTGGCCACACAAAATAGACACTTTGGGGCCCAATTTGGACATTTTCACTTAGGGGTGTACTCACATTTATTGCCAGCAGTTAAGACATTAAAGCGGAACTTCAGTCATTTTTAATCTTTCCATCTATTAAATCTTCTGCCCTTGTTGTTTTAACTTTGGATAGCAAAACTTTTCTTCTGCCAGTAAATACCTTATACAGCCCACTTCCTGTTTCTTGTCTGGTCATTAGCCTAGGCTTATGACATCATGCACAGCTCTCGCTCTGAGAGTTTGCCAGGAAGGGACGGGGGATGAGTCATAAGAGGGCCAATGAGAGCTGCAGATGTGCCTGTGCAAATCCAGGTAGTGAACAGGCAGCAGCTTCAGCTGCCCACAGTTAAAATGGATGCAGCCAAACTCAGTGGAGGGAGATTTCTGCAGCATATTTGGCAAGTACAGAATCACAGTATGTATAAAATAAATATGCAAAGTGGTTGGAGGGAAGCTTCAGAATGGCAAAGATGTTTTTATTACAAATTATGTGAGCAGACTGCAGTTCCTCTAATGGCTGTGTGTTGAGTTATTTTGAGGGGACAGCAAATGTACACTGTTATACAAGCTGTACACTCACTACATTACATTGTAGTAAAGTGTAATTTCTTCAGTGTTGTCACATGAAAAGATAGAATAAAATATTTACAAAAATGTGAGGGGTGTACTGACTTGTGAGAGATTGATTATAATATATATATATATATATATATATATATATATATATATATATATACACACACACACATATATACACACACACACACACATATATACACATTATATATATATATATATATACACACACACACACACACACACACACATACACACATTATATATATATATATACACACACACACACACACACACACACACACACACACACGTTGCGGTCTACCGGGATTATGGCTGAAGATATCAGCCATAACTGCGGTACCTTTTTTTCAGCAGGCGGACAGCTTTTTCATGAAACCGGTCATGAGTCGCTGGGCCCGTTTCCGAAACGTCCCTAAAGTGGGGATAGGGACCTGTCAAAAACTGGGGCTGGGGAGGATCTTGGATACAGAAGTTTTTTTTTTTGCCTTAATACAAAGAATGCATGAAGGAAAAGAAATAAAATTAAAAAAACCTCTAAAACTAAAGCTCTTAGAAGCACTTTAAGCCCACACTCATCCCATCCTCACCATGATGTAGGCATTCCTGTTCAGGAACTTTATGAACTTCTCCAGACACCAGAAACAGCACTTCAGACAACACAGGAGGAAGCGAGCACATTTATTATCTGCCCCTGGAAAAAGGAAAACGTGACATGATTAAACATCATTGGAAACAATATCATCATGTAGGTTGGGTTCACATTTGTGCAATGACAGACATCGCATGCGATTTCCTACCGCATTGCTGTGCAGATCACATGCGATGTCGGTGCGATGGGAATTCAGCCACACAAACTGTATGGCTGAAATCGCATCAAATTCACACCAAAATGGTGCAGGACTCTTTTTGGTCCGCACTGGAATCGGATCGCATGGGTGTTTAAACCTACGCGATCCAATTCCTACACCATTTGACAGTTCGCACTGCGATCTGCGAACCGATCTTAGGGGTGTCATTAACTTTACATTATCGCCCACGGTGATTCGCAGATCTCAGTGTGAACCAGTGTGCGATTCAGGTGCGATGTGGGAGCCGGCACTGAATCGCAGGGTTTTCCGCATCACACCAGTGTGAACTGGGACGTAAAGTGAAAGTATATTACGAGTGTATTATGTCTGAGTTTTTTTTAACAACTTTTTTTCACTCTTGCCTTTCCCATATTTTGTTTAAATTCTACCTAAATGTAGGAATTTTCAGATAGCCATTGGTTGCCGAGGAGAGTAGCCACTACAAAATGATCCAACCTTGCTTAACAATTGCTATGATAAAATAGAAGCCACACGGGGATTGCATTGCTTCCAATTAGGATGTGGGGATGAACAGTAAGAGCAGAACCACTGTGTGTCACTGCGGAGCAGGAAAGGGCCTCTATCAGCAGCAGATATCTTATCTCAGTTGCTTAAAGAGGAAGAAAAAAAATCCCTGCAAAGCCTGCCAATTAAAAGCATAATGGGCTAGAATGCATACTAGCCCATTATTTGACACTTACCTGCAAACGAATCCAGCGCCGTCCCCTATGCAGGCTGCGTCCATCTTCTCGGCCCTCTTCCTTCCGGGGCCGTGGACTCCGACTGATTCGCCGGAGCCAAGTGACATCACTCCCGGAAACGGCACAGTCCAACTGAAGCAACGGCACAACGTGCCATTGCTTCAGTGTGCATTTGCCGATGTCTTCGGCACATGCAGATACAGGGGGATATCTCCTAAACCGTGTAATGTAAAACATTAAAAATACAAGCCTATGCGGTTTAAAATCCAGTAAGGTGCTGTCTCAACCAGCGGTTTGAAAGTAAAAAAATTACTCCATTCCCCATCCGAACACGCAATGTGGATGGGAGAATTCCTACTGCTGTGTCATTGAATTCTGACAGCAGGGAGATTTGCCCGCTGTCAGAATACACTCATCAGCACTGCCGGCTATAGTTGGCGGCAATGCTTATGAGAATATTTTCCAACAGGCTGGTTGCACACAAGTCGATCGATAGATTAACTTGTGTACCACCAGCTTGCCCATACATGAATCAAAATGTATCTGGTCCCCACAGAATCAGCCAAATTTCAATCCATATATGGCCAGCTTTAAAATTTACAAGGATGGTATTTAGGGTTGCACCAATACCACTTTTTAAGACAGAGTACAAGTACCGATACTTTTACTAGGGGGGATATCAGGGGTCTAAACAGACCCCTGATATCTCCCCTTTGAGACAGGGAAAACGACTGAGGACACAGATTCCCCAGTCCCTTTCTGGGGAAAGGGACTGCGCTGAAGATGAATGGACAGGAGACGGCAGCTCCTCTCCATTCATATTCTGAGACATTGTAAACCCAGTAATCACTGTGCATTCAGAAAAGGAAGGAGCCGATAAGGAGCCTGACAGAACCGGGATATGGGGGGACCAGAGGAGGACACAGAAGACCTGGGGAGGACACAGGGGGACTGGGAGGACGACACACGGAGGAGGACACAGAAGACCTGGGGAGCACAGAGGGGGGACTTGGAGGAGGACACTGGGACAGTCGGTGAGGCCGTGGGGGCAGTTACAAGCACCAATCTCCCTGATAGCAGTAAGAGAGGAGGAAAAGTGTCTGTCAGAAAATCTATTCAGGGAGATTGGTGCTTGTAACTGCCCCCACCGCCGCACTGATCATGTCTGAGTCTGCCCAGGTATTGGATTAGGCATCTCAGCATTTGCAAGTACTCATAAAAATGCTCGGTATCGGCACCGATATCAATACTAGTATTGGTATCAGTGAAACCCTAATGGTATCCTATCTTATTGCCCCAATGTTCTCTTTCTCCCTTGGCAGCAGCAGTGCTATGAGATTGAACACTGTAAAGCTTCTGTCAGCCTTCCTCACTAACTGAACCAAGACATACAATCAATGCTGAAAATAAGTTTTTCTGATTATGGAGAGAGGGAGAGTTTTCCATAAGTAAGTGACTGCTCTGGGCTTCAGCAAAAACAGTAGGCAAGAAGCAACAGGAGCAATGCTGGAGGCAATTTACAGCACACAGTAATTTTGGCAGCATTATTATTAATGTGAAATGTATGCCCTTTTATTAAATGATTTTCAAATTACTATGGTAAAGTTTTGCTTAAAATGTACATTTGGTTGCCAGGGAGGAATCATTCACAGCTGCTAAGGGGTGAGTCACAAAAGTACAGGTATATAAAAAAAAAAAAAAAAAAATGATTTAGTTAAAATTTTTGGGTTTAGATACTCTTAGAAGCCCAATAGAAGTTTTAAAATATATTATTAGGTAGACTGCATGAATTTTGTGCCAAAAAGTGAAAAAAGAATAGTAATTATTCATTAAATTGCTCCCCAGGCTCAGGGCAAACACCTCTCCACCCGCCGTTCAGCCACAAAGAGAACCGCTGTTCCCAGTGTGGAAGCAGCAGCCTCTCTACAGCAACTGACACACCCCCTCCCTGCTGAGTGACAGCTAAAGCTCAGCCAATCAGAAGAGCACAAGCTTTGCTTGTGTCATTTGCTCATGTGTGTAGCCTCACCTTTCAGCTTGTGGTCAAGATACTCCAGCATGATCCTGATGAGCTGCACAATGGCTAATATAAGAGAACCAAACGCCAGTGACCCAGTGTGATACCTGAAGAAAAACAAAAACCTTTTATAGCTTCACGTAAAAAGGGAAATTTTACACAAAATAAACAGTCGTGACTTTTTTTCCCCCCCAGAATGGGTATAAATAAGTAACAGGTTGCATTTAAAATTTAAGCAGGAATAAACTCTTAATATATTTTACAGCCAAGGCAGCTGCAATCTTATCTTCTCTTTTATCTGCACTTGCCATGGTGTTACACATGTGGTCAGTTATGACACCAGCTATTTGACGGCTTGACAGATCGGCAGAGAACCCAAGCAACTCTGACGTCCTTGAGTAACTAATTTTGGGAAAACAGTTTAGTCCCCCTTAACCACTTAAGGATCTTGCCTGTTTTTCAGACTGTGTTTACAAGTTTAAAACAGGTTTTTTTTGCTAGAAAATTACTTAGAACCCCCAAACATTATATATTATTTTTTTTCTAACACCCTAGAGAATAAAATGGCGGTCATTGCAATACTTTGTCACAACGTATTTACGCAGCGGTCTTACAAGCGCACTTTTTGGGGAAAAAATGCATTTATTTGATTTAAAAAAAAGATAAGACAACAGTAAAGTTAGCCGAATTTTTTTTTTATATTGTGAAAGATAATGTTACGCCGAGTAAATTGATACCAAACATGTCACGCTTCAAAATTGCACCCGCTCGTGGAATGGCATCAAACTTTTACCCTTAAAAATCTCCATAGGCAACGTTTAAAAAATTCTATAGGTTGCATTTTTTGAATTACAGGAGGTCTAGGGCTAGAATTATTGCTCTCGCGATACCTCACTTGTGTGGTTTGAACACCATTTTCATATGCGGGCGCTACTCACGTATGCGTTCGCTTCTGCGCGCAAGCTCGTGGGGACGGGGCGCTTTAAAACATTTTTTTTTGTTTTCTTATTTATTTTACTTGATTTTATTTATTTTTACACTGTTTAAAAAAAAAAAAAAAAAAAGTGGTCACTTTTATTCCTATTACAAGGAATGTAAACATCCCTTTTAATAGAAAAAAGCATGAAGTTCCTTTTAAATATGAGATCTGGGGTCAAAAAGACCTCAGATCTCATATTTAGACTAAAATGCAATAAAAATAAAAATTGTCATTTGAAAAAAAAAATTACAAAAAAACTAATAAAAAATAAATGTCCCTTTAAGTCATATGGGCAGAGCTGACGTTTTGACGTCGCTTCCGCCCTGCTATGGTATGGAGACGGGTGGGGGCCATCTTCCCCTCACACGTTTCCATACCAAGCAACGAGAAGGACCCGATCGCCTCCGCCCCTACCGATGTCTCCGGTAAGCAGCGGAGGACGCGGGAGAGTGCCGGGACCCCCTTGCCAGCCGCCGATAACTGTGATCTTGCGGCGAATCCGCCGCAGAGACCACCATTATCGTTTACAGGACCGCTCACAGAAAAGATGGATATCTCGGTTATGGCAGCAGCTGCTGCAGTTACCGAGATATCCATCTTTAAACTGCCGACGTATATGTACATGAGCTGGTCGGCAAGTGGTTAAAGGGTTAGTTCACCTTTACCAAAAAGGTAAGGCACACCTGTAGATAAAAACTGAAGTGTGCAGCTTTGACTAAAGTTGGATAATGCACTTGTTATAGGTGTAGGCCATTTACGTTCCACCCGAAGCCTGGCCGATAAAATACCACAGATGGAATCATCCTGTCCTGCTTTGTTGCTAGGGTGTTGCTAAGACACTACCAGGTGTTTCTGCTCACCCCCACCCCCATAGGAATAAACTCTCAAACCTCCCAACATGTGATCCACCACCCCCGCCATCTCAGCATCGCTGAGTTTAGAACTACTGCAACAGGGGAAAGTGTGTGCATGTGAGGGGGTTTAAATTTGCTGGGAGGGTCTTAGCAACATCCTAGTAACAAGGCAAGATGGGATGATGCCATCTCAGAGAGTTCTTTGGATGTTGGGAGGTAAATGGCCTATACCCAAGGCATTTACCTTCGGTCAAAGCTGTACAATTTTGTTTTTATTAACAGGTGCCCCTTAGCCACATTGGCAGTTTAAAAAAAAGGTGAACCAAGTCTTCAAATGCGAATCTAAAGTTAGCTATACTCCCATCCAGTGATGCCCACGAGCATCAAATCAACGTATTCTCCCAAACTTCAATGTTTGGCTTCTTCAGCTATCTTGGTTGGGCAGCCCAGGATAATGCAACTCCTGCACATGCGATGTTCATTCATCTTGGAACGAAAGCATGCCAAGAATGTATACTGACCTTCACATGCAATGAAAAGCCTTCTTAATAGCAATAGCTCTTCTAGGTAACGTTCTCCTTTAAAGAGAAACTAAATCCTGCAATTTCAGTTTCTCAAAAACGGTCAAATCCAAGGCATGCCTTTAATAAACGGTTACAGTTACTAGTCAAGCCATTAAATGGCTGGTGTCCTAGGCGGTCACATGCAGCACCATGGCAACTTCTGATCAAACAAAGGCTAGGATGGCAGCTTCCTTGACTGTAAACCCTCCTATCCTTTTCAGCCAAGGAAGCTGCCATCTTAGCCTCTGTTTGGTCTGCAGTTTCCATGGTGCTGCACTTGTGATCAATGACACCAGCAATTTGATGGTTTGACAGTTTGGTCGAGAGCACAAGCAAAAATGTAACAGTAGCATTTCCAGGATACCTTGAATGCAACTTTTTTGAAACTATAAAATCAACGGGTTTATTTCCACTTTAAAGCAGAACTATACTCGCCTGTAATCCAGCAATGCACCGCCCCCGGAACTCACAGCTGGACCGCTGACATCTTCAGGCGGCCGGCTTCTGGGTCTCAATCGCCAGCCACTATCATTGGCTGGCCCAAGAGGACGTCACTCCCGCGCATGCACAGGAGTTCCGTCAGATTCGGCATTGTCCAATTCATGTAGTGAACTGTGCTTGCGCAGCTTACTGTACAGGGGCGGACAGGCAGGTAAGTAGCTTTAATGCAAAAGAGACAAAGTGGGAATCTTGGTCCAAACCAGTGTAACCATCTTTATTTACGGTCACTACACCGTACGGAACTGCAAAGGAGAATTAAGAACTTAGAAGGCATGTGCTCCAAATACTTGCTTGATTCAATATTTTCAATGACAGAAGCCTTTGAATAATATTTTCTACTGCACTACACTCACATAATAAATGGAGATCACAACTGATAGAAGGAGGCATCCCGCTTTCTCCAATTGGATGTCTGAAATAACATGGCATGGTGGGGGGATGTTAAGGACTGAGATAACTCTTTGCAGGGTCTGTCTACTTTTAGCAGATTGTGGTCTTCGCGGTGCAGTCTAGAAAGCGACACTTGGCTTAGTACAAAGATACAAATAAATGGCCACTACCCTCACCTACCGCTAACTGGCCTTTGCAGCAAGGAGCACATGGAAGGGCAACGCATGCAAAACAAAACCAGAGAAAGTCCCTGCTTACTGGCCAGCCTGGAAACACATATATTATAATGGATAGGCACAGGGCAGGTGAGCCTGGAGGGAGCCCACCCCTCCTTAAAAAGGCACAGGGACGCACTGGACACCCTTCCATGTGCTCCTTGCTGCAAAGGCCAGTGATAGTTGAGGGCAGTGACCATTTGTTTGTACTGTTGAAATATTGGTGAAGGGACGCACTGGACACCTTTGCTGCCATGGTGCTATACGCTGGGTGTTCAGTGCGCCCCTGTGCTTTTGAGGGGTGGGCTCCCTCCAGGCTCACCTGCCCTCTGCCTATCCATTATAATGCATGTGCTTCCACTGTAGAAGCTCTCAAAATTTAGAGTTAGGACTACAGAAAATACTGGAGTGCCTTGACGGGGCTCTGTAGATTACGCATGTATTTGCAAAGGTGTGCAGACTAAACCCATTTTTAACGCATACTGTTAGACAGGATATTTCTGTGGTTTGCAGGCTGGTCGGTAAGTTAACAGGGAATTTCTCTTAGTTTGTTTTGTCTTGGTACAAAGACTCTGAATCAAAAAAAAAATGTGTGGACCAGATGCCTTCCTTGTTTTCAACCCCAGTTTGCAGGTACAGTGCAGTCACTGACAAGCTAAAGAAGGGTAGTATTTAAACAGCCTGATGATGACCGCCTTTGGAGCGCAAGAAGAAAAAAAAAAAAAAAAAAAGGAAGTAGCATTTCAACTTGCTTAATATTCCTGGGAATGTTGAGGATAGGGTTAATAGGCTCAATGCACCAAGCTATAAAGAATGATTATTTTCCATGACTCGTTTACAGGAATGACAGCTAACAGCAGTTAAAAATACCAGTCGTATGGCTGAAAATAATTCTGGCTAACACATGTTTTACAGCTTGATTAGATCCGGGTTTCTCAATCTTTTTATCTTGGGGGGAACCCTTGGCAAAAAGTTTTGAGATCTTGGGTAACCCGTGAAATAGTGTTCACATCTACAGCCCACAAAACATTTTAGTGATGAGAAAGCTGTTTATTTACCAATTATTTTTAGAAATAGCATTATATATAAAATCATAATAAAATGTTAAAATGTATCCCTTTAATGTGGAACTTGTGCCGCACAGATTCTCATTTCTGGGTCGAACTTTAGATAAGCAGTGTACAAGGGGGGCAGCAGAGCACCGGGGGGTCTGGAGGGGACACTACATTTAAGCAGGGCACATTACGATATCAGTCGCCTTCATATGCAAGGAAGCAGGTGTCAGTCCTCTTGTGGCACACTGTTCCCCGCTGGTTCCTCCTCTCCTGTCCATCCGAGATTAGGTCAAATTCAAAGACCTGGGAAGGACAGGAGGGGAAAGAGGCTGGCAGGGAACAGCTTGCCATAACCAGCACTATTACAGCCACTTCCCTGCGTAGCTCTGCATGTGTAGGCAATGGGGATACGATCTATCCATCAGCTGCCTGCGATTGATGGGTAGATCACGGCTGAAACCCTGGGATTAGATAATACAGTTCTTTTTTTATTTATTTAACATGGCTTTTAATATGTGCATTACTAGATATACAAGTTTTGAAACAGCGAAGTGTCAGAACTTCTAAGCAAAAAATCCAAACACCAAGCAAATAGGAAGCAGCAACTACAACAAGATTGTTGTACTCCCTGTTAAACCATTTATTTTTTGGGGGATCAAGTAGACGTCTTTACCCTTTGGGTTATGTTGCCACCCACAGGAGGATTGAACACAGGCAAAAAAAAAAAAAGGTAGAGGCTGGCCCAGAAAACAGAAGGAAGAGTGGAAAACCAGATCCTTGATGGTGTCCAGACCTAGCGGATAGAAAGAGGACTTGTCCGAAGGAGAAACTCTTCAGGTGGAAAACCTGAGGCTCCCACCCAATAAAATAGGCTTATTTCTCATGATAGACCTTGCGGGAAATCCTAAACTTTCAGCATTGTAGGAATCACAAATTTAGAGATTCCCCCATCCCTTAGAACCCGGTCTTTACCAGCCATGCTGTTACAGCCAGTGACCATGCAGCAGATCTTGGGGCTTGGGATTAGACTCTTTAGTCAGTAGATCATGAACAGGAAGTGCTCAGGGAGCGACTGCCATGAGTCTTACCAGGTTAGTGTAGCACCTTCGCCTGAGCCCAAAGGTCCCCAACCTCTGAAATAGGTACATTAACACCTCCAGGTGAAGGAACGACTCTCCTGGGTCCAGATGCTGCTGGCTAAGGTTGTCTTCCTGCCAACTGTCCATACCTGGAAAAGTACACAGCTGACAAGGCTGGAACTTGAAGTGCCACCAAGAATAGGAGGTTTGTTTCCGTGATAAAACATCTGGTTCCTCCCAAATGATTGAGGTACACCACTGCATTGGCGTTGACCGACAATCTGGATTGGATGATCTTCCAGCAGGATGGGCCCATGCCGCACAGACAGCCCAATTGACCAAACCGCCAGGAAGTTGATCAGAGGACAAGACTTCTCGGCTTACCAAGTCCATTGAACCAACAGGCTCTGGACCTGAAATTGTCTTCAAGCCTAGTTTTTACCAGAATGGAGTCTGGAAAAGCTCCCTCCACAGAACTCAGTGGTCAAAAGTTGCTTCCAGGCTATCCCCGCAATATCCAGTCCAGCCAGGTCTAGATATGGTACTTCAAAGGTCAAGCTGAGGACAACTGTGTAGGATAGCAGTAAACAAAAAGAATTCCAGTAGCATCAGAGTCTTTATTTTGAAAAAATAAAAAAAGTGCTAGCTAAAGTTAGTCTTTAACACAGCAGAGCTGAAAAAAACAAAAACAAAAAAACAAAACCACACACATCCATTCTCATAGGCCACCAGGAAAAAACTGAGACCTACTGGTAGTGCAAGGGGTTTTCTTTCTTGCATGCCAGTATCCAATCCTCCTGTAGGTGTCAGTATAAAACAAACCTTAAAGCCTTCTTGTGTCCCTCAATGGACTGAAAGACAGAATTGAAAGGGGTTGTATGGGCAGAAGGTTTTATTTATCTTAATGCATTCTATGCTTTAGGATAAAAAGCCTTCTGTTTGCAGCAGCCCCCCCCTCACACTTACCCAAGGTCCCTCTCTGTCCACAAATGACTCAGCCGTCTGAGATTCTTCTTCCCGATTGGCTGAGACACAGCAGTGGTGCCAGAAAGCCATTTAGAGAAGAGGGGGCTGGGCTGGGTCGGGGCTCCGTGTCTGAATGGACACAGCTGTGACTTACCTTGGGTGCCCCCATAGCAAGCCGCTTGCTGTGGGGGCACTGAACAGGAGGGAGGGGCCAAGATCACAGAAGAGGGAATTGAGAAGAGGATCCAGGCTGCTCTGTGCAAATCCACTGCACAGGGCAGGTATGTAAAACATGTTATTTTTATAGGAAGAAAAATTAGCCTTTTACAATCACTTAAAAGTGCAGTTAGCAAAAATAACCACAATTTTGTTTTGTATCAAAGTTCAACTCCAGCCAATTTTTTGGACAAAGTGGGGAATTTAGAACTTTAGTTTGATAGTTGTCTGCGTCCCTGTTAGGGGAATAGCTAGATATTCAGTTTAGCAGTTCTCTGATCATCACCTCACCTGAGAGCTCTGCCCAAGGAAGAGAAAATAGGAAATGCTGGCATGTCATCTGGCTTTTTGAAGGCCCAGTAGTAGGAAGCGAATGCCCCAGCTAGAGTCACTTGACCTAGAGCAATGACAAAGTTGGCCAACCAGAGAAACATAAAGGCGTTGTAAATCTGGAAAACGATCAGGTACTTGTGGTAATAGGTTTCTCCTCCATAGAAGGCAAACTGGCATCTAGCATTTGGGCACAAGCGGGTAACATTGGTGGCGTTGAAGGTCTAGGAAAAAAACAAAAAAAGAATAGTATCAGTTCCCCTTTTTGAGTTAAAACATCCACCAAAATTCCATTGTGGATTCAAAGCAGCACTATTTTGTATTAATGTACACAGGTGTCACCTTGAGATATTTAAAGACTGGGTAGCAAGGTATCACCATCAACCAGAACACTGTCCATCTTATATGATTAGGCAATGGAGTGTCAATGGGCAAGGAAGGAAAGCATGGATGGGGGAGATTTACACAGTCACACGGATTGGACTTGTAAATTTGCCAAACTGTACAATATCATACACAAGTACGATTGTAAATGCTGTGCAAATTAATGGCTATTTTGCAATTTCATTAAATGTATGTGCCACCGTAGTGCAAAAAAAGTATTGCATTCCCTTCCAACCTCCAAGACAGGTTCAAAGAAAGGGTTCAGGGTGCTAGCAGGTTACAGCTTAGGCAGGCCATAGATGGTGCAATTTTCTTTCCTGCGACCACAGATTGCAATGAAGAAAATTGCTCAATTCTCCCATCAACACAATCAGTGTTGATTGGGGAATTCATCCTGGGGAGCCATTGTGTCCCAGCAGGGGAGAACAGGGGGAGCCATCCATGCCGGGATGACACCGTGATTATTGCCAGTGGCTATAGCCACTGGCAATAATTGCATGCCGAAAACCTGACGTACTGGTTGTGCGCAAGTCGACTGATGGATCCACTTGGGCACAATCAGCCTGCCTATAGATGGATCGAATCTCGGACAGTCTCTGCTGAACCATCCGAGATGCAAACCCCTCCAGCTGTTGCGAAACTACAAGTCCCATGAGGCATTCCAAGGCTGACAGTTACAAACATGACTCCCACAGGGAAAGACATGATGGGACTTGTAGTTGCACAACAGCTGGAGGGCCGCCAGATTGACACCCCTAATCTAAGGCCAGCTTAAAGTGGAATGTAAAACCGATTCATGAAATTTGAGCTGGGCACATAGATCCGCAGTGTTTTCTTATCTGTCGCCAAAGCCCTGAGTCCCCTGGGTTTCTGCTGCTCCGTTCTTCTGTCATCAGCCTCATAACTTCTGACCAGTTCCCCAACACACGTGATAAAACCAGCCTGAAATTTGTGTCAGGGCGGGTGCTATAAATAGATTAGCAGGCAGCTGGTCAATTCACAGCACAGCTCTGAATGTGTCTGCCTATGTGGAGAGGGGGGTGTGTGCCTTTCCTCCAATCAGCTGTCTCACAGTGTATGGCAAGACTCCCCTCCCCCTGCTGGAACAGGAAGAGAAAATTCTAACAGGACATGCACTTTCTAAACAGTATATCAAGCTGAAGACAGCAGATATAAATGTAAAACTTATTTAGGGAGATTTATTTAATCTCTGTATCATCTGAGGCTGTTCACTGGGTATATGTGAGGGTTTACATCCACTTTAAGACAGCAATTAAAAGTCACCCTGGTGAGCATTAGTTTAGGTTATTATACCCACAAGCAAAAAACGGATGATTAGCAGCTACTATACCCCGCCTGCCCCCACCAGAAAGCCCACTATCAAAGGTTTATAGGCTTAGATCCTATTTCATAATTGGAATGTAAATAAATCCCTTCCCTTTGCTTTGAGAGTTCCACTTATTTGTGTCACGGTCTTAAATTGGAGTTCCACCCTGAATATTTTTTTCCGCAAAAATCCTAAAAATAAAAGAAAAAAAACACCCATTTTTTTTACTTACCAGAAATAGCGGTTGCTATGCGGAAGTCCCTAATCTGCCTTTTCATCGTCCGCGGCTGGTCAGCTTCCTCCGTCCTACTCGCTGTGTCTTCTTGTGAATGGGGCGCGCTGTCTTCTGGGAACGATGTGTATCCCAGAGAGCAGCCGGCCCATTCACAAAGCGGCGCGCGGATCGCGTATGCGCAGTAGGAAACTGGCAGTGAAGCCGCACGGCTTCACTGCCTGTTTCCCTTACGGAGGATGGCGGCGCCGGGAGCTACCAGGATCGAGAGATCGGCTTTGGCGGGCGCTGACATCGCGGGAGAGTAGGACAAGTAAGTGTCCTTATTAAAAGTCAGCAGCTACAGTGTTTGTAGCTGCTGACGTTTAAAAAAATAAAATAAAAATCGCAAGTGGAATCCCTTTAAAAAAAAAAAAAAAAAAAAAAAAAAAGGAAAAAAAAGGTTCAAATGTCAGAACTTTAATAATGATGATTTTTATTTTATTTTTTTAAGGAAATACTTTATCTTATGACTTAAAGCGGAGGTCCACCTGAATTTATTTATTTTTTTTTAAAAGCCAGCAGCTACAAATACTGCAGCTGCTGACTTTAAAAAAAAATGGACACTTACCTATCCTGCGCGCCCGCGATGTAGCCAGCCGAGGCCGAGCAATCGCTCGTCTCTTGGCTGCCCCCACCGCCATCCTCAGTGAGGGAATCAGGACGTGAAGTGTTTTGCGGCTTCACTGCCAGGTTCCCTACTGTGCATGCACGAGTAGCGCAGCGTGCCCTCACTGGTGTCTTAGACCGGTATCTGCACCCCCCCCCCCTGAAAAGGTGGAAAATGTGACACCGGAGGGGGGGGGGGAGGGTTTGGAAAAGCGGAAGTTCCATTTTTGGGTGGAACTTCACTTTAAAGGATATTTATTACTCAAGTCAAAAAAAAAAAAAAAAAAGGGAGAGGAAGAAGTACAAAGCAGCAGGATTTAGCTCCCACATCTCCATCTGAGGCTCCCAGCCAGATAATCTTCTGGCTAAAATAGATGAAGCTCAGACCTTAACTGACATTTGAACATCAGATCTTCCCCATCCACTGGATCAACATTTACATTTAATCCAATGGCTTTCAATAAACCTGCTTCTATACAGAGAGAAAACAGAAGAACCCTTATCAAGCATTATAAGATACACATCTATTGCACAAATGAAGTTGAACTGTTAAAGTAAATCTGTCCCTTTGCTGTGGTTTAGCTTTGATTTGCTGAGAGATAGAATTGATAATTATCCCCCAGTCTCGTTTTAGATTAATCACTTCATGCCCATGCTGTAGCCCAAAGACCGCAGCTCTCCTGTTCTGGGAAGGTGTCCTTCGGAAACAGCTGATCACAGGATTGTGGTAAAGGGCCAATCACAGTGGCCATTTACCACGTGAACAGCTGTGTCCAATCACAGCTGATCAAATGTAAGCAAACTTGCCAGTTATCAGCATTTCTTACCTCGTGCGCTGTCACAGCAGGGGGAGAGGAGAGCCAGCAACCAAGTATGACAGGGGGCCTGTACATAGATAATCAGGGCACTGATGATCAGTGCCCTGAATTATCAATGCTGCCCCATCAGCGGCGCCAGACCCAGACGGACAAAAAATAGGCCTGGGCATTTTAGACTAAGCAGCCCATGGCTAATTTACCGGGAGGCAGCGGAGACTTGGAGGGGAGTGTGGAGAGCACTAGGGGGCCAGAGAGCACAGGGGGTGAAGGCACTAGGGGGGAGGCTGAGAGCGCATGGGAGCTGGAGAGCACAAGCAGGGGCAGAGAACACAGGAGGCGAAGAGCACAGGGGGGGTAGAGAACACAGAGGGGACTCAAGAGCATGGAAGGCGAACAGCACAGGGAGGTGAAGAGCACTGGGGGGGGGCTAGAGAGCACTGGGGGGGGGGGGGCTAGAGAGCATGGAAGGCGAACAGCACAGGAAGGCGAACAGCACAGGAAGGCTGGGGAGCACTGGGGGGGCCCTGGAAGTGGCATAGATAGCCACGAGTGGCTCGGCTATCTATGCTCGGACGTGGGAGCAAAATACCTGTATTAGACAGCCATCTGCTCCCCCTGAGAAGGCACCAAATGTGACACCGGAGGGGCGGGGGGGGGGGGGGGATTCCGAAAAGTGGAAGTATTGCTAGGGACTCACCCCCCCAGCCAAAGTCATTAAGATGGCATTGTATTGCCCAGCATCATCTCTCTATGGTAAAGTAGCAGGCAGGGGCTTTTACGGATTGCTGGGGGGATGGACTTACCTCTGGGTCACATGTTTTGCTGGCATAATCACACACAGTTTCATTAAAAATCTTGTATACTGCCTCATTAGATGTTGAGAGGAAGCTGTGTGAGCGAGTTAAGGATGAAAAAAAAGATGAGTTCTGTGTTTTTCTGCTAAAAGTCACAATTTAGTTCCATACGGTATAATGTGAAGTGGTGTCATCAGCTTAAAAGTAAGCCTATTACTTTCTAGATACAAAAAAAAAAAAAAAAAGAAAAAAAAAAAAGAATTTAAATATGAGCACCTAGAGGTTACATACCTTGTAACAGCTTCATGATTATCCTGGAGGACCTTAAAAGTCAACGTCAAATATGCAAAGCCCTCCTCTTCTGCTTTAGAGCTGGCCCTGTGTCCTCCTGCACCACCCTTAGGAAGGTCACCCATCACTGAGAATGGCCAGTAGGTACATGAAAGCAGATATTGGGCAGAGAAAAGACCAGCCTTCAACATGACTAGTAAAAGCTGGAATCCGTATATAAGTAGACATGTGCACACTAATATTTAGTTTTGGAAATTTTGGTTTAGTCCAAAAAATGTATTTAGTTATTCCCGAAATTAGTTTTTATTTATTTTGTTTGGTTAAAAAATGCATTCGTCCGAAAATCAGAATTAAAAGATCGAATGTGTCAATTGAAGGCTTATGGTGTGTCGGATGTTCTAAGAAGATTCGACGAAGCAGCTAAACTGTACGACACCGCGATCGTACATTTCCGGTCGAATGCTCTGCCCACAAGCTATAATAGAATTTTCTAGAGGAAGTAAAGCCAACTGAAAAAAATTAAATAAAAACCCTGCAAAACAAAGGCATAATGAGCTAGTATGCATAGCATACTAGCTCATTATGTATTACTTACCTCAGTTCGAAGCCCCCGCAACGGTCTTAGTCTCCCCCTCCGGCCGCCGACATGTCGCCTGGGGCTTGCTTCCGGGTATCAGGGCTCCGGGGCTGTGATTGGCCGGAGCCGCGATGACGTCTCTCCCGCGCATGCGTGCGGGAGCCGCGATGACGTCACTCCCATGCGGGAGCCGCCGGTAACGGCACAGACTGAAGCAACGGCACATAGGAGCCATTGCTTAATTTTTCCCCAGTGCGCATGTGCCAATTACATCGGCACATGCAGGGGACAGAGGATCTTTCCTAAACAGTGCAGGTTTAGGAGATATCCTTGGTAGCTACAGGTAAGCCTTAATATAGGCTTACCTGTAGCATAAAGTTGTTTTATAGGGTTTACAACCACTTTAATGTTGTTTGACTAGTAAAAATTATATTTTTACTAGTCAAACATAAAAATTCTTCTGTAGCCTATGGGCGGAGCATTTGACCGTAAATGTCCGCTCGCAGCGATCGTATGTTTTTAGCTGTCTCTATAATGTTGAATCTTTTCTCTAAGAAAAGTCCGATGTGAGCTTTTCGTCGGAAATTCCGACCGTGTGTATGCTCCATCGGACTTTTGCTGTCGGAATTTCCGCCAACAAAAGATTGAGAGCAGGTTCTCTATTTTTCCGACGGAAAAAGTTCCTATTGGAAATTCCTACACATGCTCGGAAACAATTCGACGCATGCTCGGAAGCATTGAACTTCATTTTCTCGGCTCCTCGTAGTGTTGTACGTCACCGCGTTCTTGACGGTCGAAAGTTCCGAGAACTTGTGTGACCGTGTGTATGCAAGCCAAGCTTGAGCAGAATTCAGTTGGAAAAACCATCCAGGGTTTTTCCGACGGAAATTCAGACCGTGTGTATAGGGCATCACGCACGATACATTTGCTGAATGCAGCTAGGGCTTGCATGCCTTGTGGAAACAACTCGTCACTCCTCCCATTTCTCCATGGCCGTCTAATATGAATGTCAATGAACAGCTTGATTGCCCTTACAGCTTTTTTCTACCATAGGGAGGAAATGGTGCATCACACGTGGTATTCATGGTCAATCTTTCTATTCTACTGCTCATCAGGATCTGCAGGACCAAAAGGGTCCTGCCTAGAGCTCTTTGGCATGGCCGACAACTATCAAGCCAACTATTCCTTGCTGGTTTGGGCTACGCTTTTTTTTTTCTCTCCTCACCTTTTGTTTTCTGTCTCACGATCATTATATGAAAATCTTAGTTGAAAGTTCAGGTCTCTGGCGGACAGCTAGCTTGGGAGTCTTACCCACTGCTGTTGAGGTATCCTTGTCTTTCGTTAAAGAGTTTTAATGTTAAAAACGTAAAAAGTAAGTAAATGAGTAGAAGCTCCGCTGACTTCCATCATCCAGTCATATGCAAGCAAAAATGCTTTTTTTTTCCCTTGCACATGATTGTATATTCCTTGCAAAGTGAAGCTTTACCCAATTTACGTGCAGACTATGCAACTGCACTTTGCAAAGTGCACAGTCTATTTGTTTTTAGTAAATCAAACCCTATATCTCTATGACTGATCAGATTTTCTCTGCAGGTGTTCGACTCCACTTCGATTTACAGGGATTTACTAAAACTGGAGAGTGCAAAATCTGGTGCAGCTCTGCATAGAAACCAATCAGCTTCCAGGTTTTATTGTCAAAGCTTAATTGAACAAGGTGAATCAAGAAGCCGATTGGCTACCATGCACAGCTGCACCAGATTCTGAGTGCTCCAGTTGTGCTAAAGGAGAAGTACAAAGCACCTTTGGCTGTACTTCTGCTGAGGATCACAAGAGTGCAGTTCGTTCTGAAGCCCGCTGTTGGGTGACATCATAGAGCCTATCCAGGTTGGGGAAAGATCCAGAACCCTGGACCGGCACCGGGCCGATGAGAGCCTGAGTCAGCCTCTTCCACCCCCTCCACAGCCCAGCTCTCCAGTGAGGGTGGGCATAGCAGACATCGGTGGCTGACAGTCACCAGCTCTCTGCTCACGGAGCACTGAGAACCGAGACATCCGTAGTGTTTGATCTCTCAGTTCTCACCCTTAGAGCTGGCAGGGGACTGATGCTGCATCCATCTAGGCCAGTGTTTCTCAACTCCTGTCCTCAAGGCGCCCCAACAGGTCATGTTTTCAGGATTTCTCCTCAGATGAAATAGCTGTGGTAATTACTAAGGCGGTGAAACTGATCAAATCACCTGTGCAAAATTATGGAAATTATGGAAATCCTGAAAACATGACCTGTTGGGGTGCCTTGAGGACTGGAGTTGAAAAACACTGATCTAGGCAAGTATGATTCTTTAAAAAAAGAAAAAAAAAAAAAAAGTTCTTTTAAATCTCCTCCTATGAAACCCAACACGAAAGTCACAGCAAAAGTTACTCTACAAGGAACAGCAATATCAAACTTGTGGAAGGGGCAGATATACATAAACTGGGGAATCTTGCTATTGGAGTTGCCAAAATTTAAGGAGGGAGCTAGTATCTGAATCCAATGCTGCGCATTCAAAGCTGGAAAACATTTCAGGCAGAGCTGGCCTTTAGACGTGATACAGACATGACTTGGGCAGCTGGATTTTCATATGGGTCAAAAAAAAGGATGTTCTAACGTGTATGCCAAATATAAGGCTGTAAAGGGTGTCTGTTCACCAGGTGGTGGGTTGGCTGCCAGGATCTCAAGGGAGCTTACACTTGATGTCACTTTTATCAACAGGAATTATGCCTGCCGAGATGCAAAATAATCTTCCTTTAAAAAACCTAGTAAGAACAAATCCTACTTTGACATGTTTTTTAGCCAGGCACAGCCACTGCTTTGGTGGAGAAGGGCTGAGCCAGCACCTGAGATGTGGTTGTGGACCCTGATCTCTTTCCTGGTGCGGCATGTGACATATGTTCCAATGAACGTGACCAGTTATGGTGAAGAATGGGGTGTGATGATGGTGCGAGATGAGGAAGGATACACTGCAGTGATGGCCCAATAGGCGATACAGAGACACACCAGCAGGAAGGTGAAAAGAGGGAAAACCAGGGAACACATCACATGACCGACCGCCCTAAGAAGAGAGAAGGAGCAGAATCAGCATACAATTTCTGGACACAAAACACACATTCTAATGCCCACATTGATGTCTAGTTTATTATTACCACTACTCATTTATAAGCACCGACACTTTTCTGCATCCCTCCACAGTGTACAGGTTACATTGTTTTAACAACCACCCCTGCTCACCTGCTGGCTTCTTTAATGAGTGCAATGGCAATCATAATCCTTTTCCTGAGAAAGATGAGGATCAGAATAATAACCACCTCCATGATGCATAGAATAATCACTGTACAGAGAGAAGTGCAGGATTAGAGATGTCACAGCATACACACAGAAACAGCACCAGCTACATTGCCCTGCACAGTGCCACCGCTACGATTTTCTGTGCACATGGGACCCATCCCTCCCATCTCTGTAACCCATTTCCCCCTCCCACCCCAGAGTACCATCCTCTTACCACCAAAATAATAGGATTTTTATAAACAGCTTACCTGTAAAATCCTTTTCTTGGAGGAGTACATCACGGGACACAGAGCGACATAGTCATTACTATGTGGGTTATATAGATACCTTCAGGTGCTGGCACTGGCAACTTCCAAAACCGGAAGTACCCTCCCCTATATAAGCCCCTCCCATCCGGGAGTACCTCAGTTTTGTAGCAAAGCAATAAGTGTCCCCAAAAGAGGGGTGGGAGCTCTGTGTCCCGTGATGTACTCCAAGAAAAGGATTTTACAGGTAAGCTGTTATAAAAATCCTATTTTCTTTCTCGTACATCACGGGACACAGAGCGGCATAGTCATTACTATGTGGGATGTCCTAAAGCAATGCCAAATGAGGGGGGGGGATACACCATGCATAAGCTGGGCGCTATCAGACATGAGGATCTTTTGCGGCCTGCAACACACTGCGCCCAAAGGCGACATCCTCCTGACTTCTAACGTCCACCTGGTAGAACCTAGTAAACGTGTGTACTGAAGACCATGTTGCGGCCTTACAGATCTGAGCCAGGGAGGCCTGGTGATGCACTGCCCATGAAGTTCCAACTGCTCTCGTGGAGTGCGCCCTAACTTTGAACGGAGGCGGTCTCCTTCTCAAGCCATAGGCTTGTATTATGACCTGTCGAATCCACTTGGCTAAAGTAGATTTTGATGCTGCCTGACCCTTTCTGGGGCCTTCCGGCAGAATAAACAAAGTATCCGTTCTGCGAATCTGAGCAGTGGCTTTTAGATAAGCTTTAACTGCTCTTACTACATCCAAAGAATGCAATAACTTTTCCTCTACCGAACTAGGTTTGGGGAAAAAGGAAGGAAGAACCACATCTTGGTTCAAATGAAACCTCGATACCACCTTAGGAAGAAAAGCTGGATGAGGACGTAACACTACTCTGTCCTTATGGATAACCAGATATGGCTCTTTACAGGACATAGCTGCTAATTCCGACACTCTTTTAGCCGAACAAATGGCTACTAGAAAAATCAATTTCCTGGTGAGAAGAACCAAGGAAATATGCTGTAATGGTTCAAATGGTTGTTTCTGTAGAACCGACAGAACCAGGTTTAAGTCCCATGGACATATGGGAATATTAACCGGAGGGCTAATACGCATCACTCCTTGTATAAAAGCTTTGACTAGTGAATGCGAAGCCAAGGGCCTTTGAAAAAATATTGACAAGGCCGAAATCTGACCCTTGATAGTACTCAAGGCAAACTTCCCATCTACAGCCCACTGTAGGAAGTCCAGAATCCTACCTATTACGTACTTATGTGGATGCCATTTCTTGGCCTCACACCACGCGATGTACGCCTTCCAGATTCTATAGTAGATCTGCCTGGATACCGGCTTCCTGGCATTGATCATGGTAGATACCACAGGATTAGAGAGACCTCTCTTTTTTAGAATGTGGGCTTCAATAGCCAGACCGTTAAACCTAGGGCTGGTAAGGAAGGGTGGTATATCGGTCCTTGCGAAAGTAGGTCCGGACGATGTGGGAGGGTCCAAGGACTCCCCACAGACATTTTTACAATCTCCGCGTACCATGCTCTTCGGGGCCACGCTGGAGCCACCAGAATCACTGGTTTCTTTTCTACCCTGATTCTGCGGAGTAATCGAGGTAACAATTGTGGCGGTGGGAACGCATATATCAGCTTGAACTGATCCCAAGGGAACACTAGGGCATCCGAGCCGCAAGCTAGGGGATCCCTTGTCCGAGACACAAACATGTCCACCTTTGCGTTGAATCTGGATGCTAGCAGATCTACATCCGGTGTTCCCCACCTCTGACATTGTCCGGAAAACCTCGGGGTGAAGGGACCATTCCCCTGGGCATAATTGTTGGCGACTTAGAAAGTCCGCCTTCCAATTCTCCACTCCTGGAATGAATACCGCAAATATGGCTGGGACATATCTTTCTGCCCATTTCAGGATGTAATTTACTTCCCTCTGGGCTGCACGACTCCTGGTGCCACCCTGATGATTGATATATGCCACTACCGTGGCATTGTCCGATTGAATTCTGACAGGGGACCCTTGGAGTTTGGATGTCCATGCTACTAGGGCATACCGGGCTGCTCGTATCTCTAAGAGATTGATGGGCAGGGCCTTTTCCGCATCCGACCATCTGCCCTGGAGAGACCATTGCTCCAGTACTGCTCCCCAGCCTATAAGGCTGCCATCTGTAGTGACCACCTTCCAAGAAATCGGACTGAAGGATTTCCTTTTTTCCAGATTCTGGGGAACCAACCACCAACGGAGGCTCTTGTGAACGGAAGGGGACAAGGACATTGGTAAGTCTAGGGCCTGAACTTTTTTGTTCCAAGCTGACAGTATGGCCCTTTGCAAATTCCTTGAATGGAATTGACCGTAGGGTACTGCTTCGAAAGATGCCACCATTTTTCCCAGCAGCCTCATGCACAGGCGTATGGACGGGTGTCTTTTTGTATCCACTAGGTGGATCAAATCTCTCAAAGACGACACCTTTTCTTGAGGCAAGAACATTTTTCTCTGGTCTGAATCCAGCCTTAGCCCCAAGTATTCCAGACTTTTGACTGGTTTTAGGGCTGACTTGTCTCGGTTGATAATCCTAACCGTGAGATTCCAGATACTTGATTGTCTTGTGAACAACCACTTCTAGTTTTTCCACTGAGTGGTCTATCAGCAACAAGTCGTCTAGATATGCCATTATCGTTACACCTTGTGTTCTTAGATTGGCCAATAATGGGGCCAGAATTTTTGTAAACACTCGTGGCGCTGTGGCCAGACCGAAGGGTAAGGCTCTGAACTGAAAATGGCGCCCTTCTACTGCAAAGCGTAGAAATTTTTGGTGGACTGGAAAGATGGGAATGTGCAAATAAGCATCTTCGATGTCGATCGAGGCTAACCATTCCTCCCCTTGTAGGGCAGTGGCCACCGATCGGATCGACTCCATCCGGAAGGTCCTGATATGTATGAATTTGTTTAGCCCTTTTAGATTTAATATGGGCCTCACGTCCCCGTTTGGCTTCGGGACGGTAAAGAGGTTTGAGTAAAACCCGAACCCCCATTCTTCCAGGGGAACCTCCATAATTACTCCTTGGAGCAATAGTTGTTCTAGTGCCAACAGGAGGGATCCTCTCTTCCGGGGATCCCTTGGCACGTTTGACCTCATAAAATGGGAAGGAGGAGAGTCTTTTAACTCCAATCTGTATCCCAGACTTACTGCGGAGAGCACCCATCTGTCTCTGATCGTGTCCCGCCAGGTCTCTGCGAACAACTGGAGTCTTCCCCCCACCCGATTGAGTGGGGGCAACCCTTCATGAATTTGACTTTGGGGGAGGTTTTGTACCTCTCCTGACCCAGGGTTTCTTGTTACCCTGCGATTGTCCCTGATTTTTACCCCCGGGATTTGACCGAGGAGGCCGTCGGAACTGTTTCACAGCCGATGCTCCAGGGACTGGGGAAGCAGGCCTCTTAAAAGAGGGACCTCTAACTCTGTTTTTAACCGGCAAGAGTGTACTTTTACCGCTGGAAATTTTCTGGATATATTTGTCCAGGTCTTCCCCGAATAAGCGTTCACCATGAAATGGGAAGCTGACCAGCAATTTTTTACAGGGAGCTTCAGCAGACCAGTTTTTGAGCCATAGAAGCCTGCGCATATGTACTACAGACAGCGTAAGGCGGGAGGCCTGATGGATTGAATCCTTTATGGCGTCAACCGCAAAGCATAAGGCTCTAGGTCAGGGATATGCAATTAGCGGACCTCCAGCTGTTGCCAAACTACAAGTCCCATGAGGCATAGCGAGACTCTGACAGCATCAAGCATGACAACCAGAGGCAGAGGCATGATGGGACTTGTAGTTTGTCAACAGCTGGAGGTCCGCTAATTGCATATCCCTGCTCTAGGTAGATCAGCTAGGGCAAGGGCCTGCTGATCTGGCAAGTCCCTTAAGACCTGTTTCAACTGATCCTTCACTGCTTGGCAGACCCCAATAGCTGCCACTGCTGGTTGTGTCACCAAGCCTGCTGTAGAGAAAGCAGCCTTTAATAAGGACTCCAATTTTTTATCTATTGGGTCCTTGAACATTTGGACATTATCTACTGGACATGTCCGTGATTTATTCACACAAGAGATGGCTGCGTCCACTGTAGGGACCCTCCATTTTTTGATGAACTTATCCTCCATGGGATAGACCACCGGAAATCTCTTGGGGGGAGTAAATATTTTATCAGGATGTTCCCAATCCTGGTAAATGAGCCCTTCCAGTAAAGGGTGAAGTGGAAAGGAACAGACAGTCTGGGGAGCTTTTAGCGACCCCAGCGAGGAGACAGAAGTGGATGATGGCTCCGCAAGGGGCATTTTAAATGCTGATCGGACCATGTTAGTCAGGGACTGAACCCATAATCTTTCAGCTTGAGATGCTGAGAAAGGTTCCTCCACTGTTGATTCCTCTATAACAGAATCAACCTCATCCTGATCCCCTTCAGGCAGGTCGATCCCTGTATGGGACTGTTGCTCCGCTAACAGGTACTCTGAAGGAGGAGACGGAGATCGGGCGTGCTTTCCCTGTGACAGGGAAGCAGCGATCAATGCTGTTAATCTCTCTTCCAAGCCTCCCAGAGCTGAGGAAAAAACCTCCTCTGTTACATACACAGGAGCAGGTGAACTGAGGACAGCCACAGTACCAGGTACTCCTGCGGGGTCTCTACGGTCACTAACCTCTGAATTTTCAGGGGAGACTGGTGCAGCAGAAGCATGCCCAAGATCCTCATAGCCCGATGGAGACCCCCTTCGCTTCCTGGAAGATTTAGTTCCAGAGCCTATGGACGGCATATTCCTAAGCCCAAAGCTGAGGTATTCCAGCCGTAATACACCACTTTTACTGATAATAGTCTAGCACAATTGCTGCTATATAACAGTTGGTGTCTACTAAAGTGCCTTTCCAGGGGATGCCTGCATCAACCGCCTCTGTGTGCCTTATTCTACTGTTGCTAGCTCTGTCTGTGCACTTCAATAGCCAGCTGACACCTGTAACTGTGCCTTTAAACACGCTGGACACCCGCACATGCGCAGAAGCGCCGCGGCGCGCACCGAGCGTCATCCACCAGCTCAGCCCCATTTTCCAGGTCACCTCTATATATAGAGGCGCGCGCACGCGCGCCTTCGGCGCTCTTTTAAAAAAATAAGGAACTAGATGGGAGCCAGGGTCCTGTTTGCCGCAGGGCCCGGGGATGGATAAGCGCCGCAACAGGGCAGAGGAAACAGTTTCCCAGCAGAGAACTTACCAACTGCCTGGATTTGACTTTGGAAGAAAAAATCCACATTACAAGAAAAAAGAACCACAGCGGCCTCTAGTGATTAACACAGGTACCGCGGTCTTACCATTTTTTTTTTTTTTCCTGACCACTATTACAATTTTTTACATTTTCTTAGTAGTAACAGGCATGCACAGAATATTAGCGGGAATACCTTAGGTGACAGGCAGAAAGACAAATTAGGCTTGGGGGTCCCCCAATAGAACCAAGTTCCTGAGGGGCCCCCACTTACCTTTTCCTCGCCGCAGGACTCTGTTTGGTCCACAGAAGCCCAAACTTCACCTCTCATGGCAGGCATTGTAATTAAACCTTCAGGGACCGGGTTCCCAAGGATTCCACTCCCCTGGACCTGTATAGCACCCTGCACAGAAAACATCTTGGTCGTGGGTATGACCAGAGCTCTGGATCCCAGGGTCCAGCCCTCCTAAGAGAGGCATTACAGGCAAAACCTTGCTCTTCTCTTGCAAGGCCCGGGTACCGACCGTTTAGCTATGAAGCTTGTTTGGTCGGATCCGGAACAGCTTACTGAGGCCCATAAAAGAACCTGTACGCAAGCCCAGTGAAAACACATGTTACTCTTTGGCCAACACCTTAGACACTGGCAAAAAACTGAGGTACTCCCGGATGGGAGGGGCTTATATAGGGGAGGGTACTTCCGGTTTTGGAAGTTGCCAGCGCCAGCACCTGAAGGTATCTATATAACCCACATAGTAATGACTATGTCGCTCTATGTCCCGTGATGTACGAGAAAGAAAATCTGTACCCACAGTATGTCAGCCCCTCCTATTAACATAGCCTGTACTAAACACAGTGCCAGCCCCGCACCAACCTAACCAGTACCCACACAGTGCCAGCCCCCCAGCACCAGCCTAGCCCATACCCACACAGTGCCAGCCTGTCATCCATGCACCTAACCAGTACCCACACAGTGCCAGCCCCTCCTACCACCAACCTAACCAGTACCCACAGTGTGTGTCAGCATCTCCTACTAACATAGCCTGTACTAAACACCATGCCAGCCCCCACCACCAACCTAACCAGTACCAGCCCCACCTACCACCAACCTAACCAGTACCCACACAGTGCCAGCCCCCCACCAACCCAACCAGTACCCACACAGTTCCAGACCCTCCTACCACCAACCTTACCAGTACCCACACAGTGCCAACTCCCACAGCACCAACATAACTAGTACCCACACAGTGCCAGCCCCTCCTACCACCAGCCTAACCAGTACCCACAGTGTGTCAGCCTCTCCTACTAACATAGCCTTTACTAAACACTGTGCCAGCCCCCACCACCAACCTAACCAGTACCCACACAGTGTCAGCCCCCCCACCACCAATCTAACCAGTAGCACCAGCCTAGCCCGTACCCACACAGTGCCAGCCCCTCCCATCTCCGCCATACCTGTACACAGTGACAGCACCTCATCCACCAACAGAACCTGTACCACACAATTCCAGCCCATTCTACCACCAATGTAATATGGATACACGCACTGCATCAGAACCTTTCAACACTACTATTGCTTGTACCCAAACAGCCAGCTATTTTTAACATCCAGCACCTCCCGCTTATTTCCATTACATAGCCTGTAGACTCACTGAATGCCAGCCATGTCTGCCTCAGGTGCAAGTAGACCCGGAAATCAGTCTGAAACCCAATGTCCTTCAGGCTCACATCCGATCCAGCTGCATCCTTCAACCGAGCATACTCCATGTAGCAGTGGAATATTCCTGCAAAAGACAAAAATCTGTAGATTCTCCATAACTGGTTCAACTACATTTACAGGGTACAAAACACAACTCAGGCACAAGGAATCCAAAGCACAATCAGTTCAGATTCAACTCTACAGCCAGTGTTTGCATCTCAGTGCTTCAGTGCGTATAGAAATACCATACTCACACTGACGGACTTTTCTACTCTAATGCCTCATACACACAACCGGTTTTCCCGTCGGGAAAACTGCCATGACAGCTTTTGGCCGGGAAAGACGGCCGTGTGTATGCTCCATCGCAGTTTTCCCGACAGAACCAGCTCTCTTTTTTCCCCCATCAGGAAAAAATCCTGCCGAGAAAACCGGTCGTCTGTTTTTTTTTTCCCCTCGGGAAAGCAAACAATTTGACGCATGCGCGGAAGCATAGAACGTAATTTTGTCAGCTCGTCGTAGTCTTAGACGTCACCGCGTTCTTGACAGTCAAAAGTTCAGCGGTCTTTTGTGTGCCCGTGTGTACGCAAGGCAGGCTTGAGAGGCATCCCGTCGGGAAAAGCGTCGTTTTTTTTCCTGCCGGGAAAACCGGTCGTGTGCACGAGGCAAAAGAAAGCTTTCTGCTTGCAATTATGTGATCACTGATTAAAGTTTTGGAGATCCTGGTGACATTACTTTCTTTGACTATACACGGTTCCAGCCGGTGGTAGCGTCCGCACCCATTTATAAATACAGCCATCTCTACAGGAATGTGTGCGTTGGAAAGATTACATTGAGACTGGGCTGCGAAGAAACTCCATAACAGTCCAGCTTGATCACATCACACCAAAGGACAGTGACATTTTGGAGCCTCGCAGGACCCTCACATGCTTGATAAAGTACTTCTGCGTGGCTCCAAAACGTTGCTATCCTTTGCGGTGATTTGATCACTCAATGCAGCGTTGGACCCTATTTGAGTTTACTGGTGTGCTGGTGATACATCCCTCGTCCTGGCTTGTTTTAATTTGTCGCAGAAAGCAAATGTAGTCAGCCAAATGTATTTAGCCAATTTTAACTTAGAGTTCAGTTAGGCTATTTTAATAAATTAAAAGGCACAGAAAATGGTCACATTACTGCACTTTAGCAAAGAAAAAAGAAATAAAGGGGTGGGGGGCATACTCACCATATCCCATGACTGCAATCACCAAGACAATCATCACCCACACCATAATCCCAGCCAGAAACCTCAGCAAGACCACAAATATCAAACTGATCAACATGGCAATGATAAGACCTCTGCAGAGGAAACAAAGAAATGTGTAGTGGTTGTGGACATCCATTTAGACAAAAAACAAAAAAAATATACACATTATAATATATATTTTCTCTTTTTTTGTAGTCAGATAAATATTGTACAGTCGACATGTGCAATTCGTTTAGTTCCGTATTCGTTTTTTTTTAATAATTTTGACAATTTCGTTAATTCCGAAATTTTGAATTTTCGAATTTTCGAATTTCAGAATTTCCGGAATTTCGAAAATCCGTAAATTAAAAAAGGAAAATCTGAAAATTCTAAAGAATGAAAATCCGAAATAATCAATCAACTAATTATAACATAATTAAATTATAGTTATTGGAATTTCCTTTCAAATATGGCTGTTAGTGAACGTAACAAATACAAATTTATCCGAAGTTGCGATATATCCAAAATATCGAATGCCGCATCTAAACAAATGGAATGCAACGATCTAATAAAAACTTTTCATTATTATTTATTAAATTTGTTCCATTCCATTTGTTGAGACGCAGCATTCGGATAATTTTACCGATTTTCTCTTTTCAGATTTTCTAATTTTCAGAAATGACAAAATTTGAAAATCTGAGGATTTGGATTTTTGAATTTCCGAATTTGAGTTTCCAAAAAAAAAACAAAAACAACATTTTTCGGCAGTGCACGTCTATTGTACATTACATTTTTAGTATTCCTACATCCAGCCGGCAGGTGGAATTTTGTTCCCACTTCACTCTTTGCCTTTCCCACCTCTAATCCGTTTCATTTCTCCACCTCCCACTCCCCACCTTGTTCCATTTCTCCTCCTCCACTCCTTGACTTTCTCTTATACTCCCCTCCTCCCCTTTCACAGTTTCATTCCTCCTACTCTACTCCTTCCTCATTCCTATATGTTTCATGTCTTGCCCTCCAGCCATCCCCTTCTGCCTCTCAGTTCCATTTCTCCTCCTGCACCCCCCTCCCCATCGGTTCCTTTCCCCTCCTCCTTCCCGCTCTGTTCCATTTCTCCCTCTACTCTATCCCCTTTCTTTCTCCAGACTGCTCCCTATAGAGAGAGAGTCGATCAGAGACAGACTGTCTGAAAGGAAGTAACTTCTGCTATCCTTTTGTTAAATGCATAAGGTTTTTTGAATCCTTTGAAATTAGGTTAACTCATGCATTCCCACATATAGTTGCTGTCATCCCGAGTAAATATGGTGAAAAAAAACCTCTGTTTGGGGATTTTTAAGGCAACAAAAAAATAAAAAATAAATTGTATATGTAAAAAAATATATATTTATTCACAAAAAATACAAGATCATTATACATAGATACAAAAAATATGTTTACGACTATAACCATCTCCATAAAAATCTGCATGTATGAACAATTTGAATGCAATGCCTAGATCGGTGACTCAAGATTGGCAAAAATCACTCAAACAGGCTTCATCCAAAAATCACTCAGAAACAGGCTTCATCCAGTGGATGAAGCCTGTTTGAGTGATTTTTGCCAATCTTGAGTCACCGATCTAGGCATTGCATTCAAATTGTTCATACATGCAGATTTTTATGGAGATGGTTATAGTCATAAACATATTTTTTGTATCTATGTATAATGATCTTGTAATTTTTGTGAATAAATATATATTTTTTTACATATACAATTTATTTTTTAATTTTTTTGTTGCCTTAAAAATCCCCAAACAGAGGTTTTTTTTTTTCACCAGGTTTTTTGAATCCTTTGCAGTGGATGCAGTTTGTATTGGTTTATTTGTAAAAAAATAAAATAATAATAGGACCTCCAGAAAAGGTAAACCTCCAATCACTCACACCCTCCTTCCTGCATTCTTCAGCAGCTCTGTGGATCTATGGGTAATACTTGGCATTTTAAGTATGGGTGAGCATGAGACTTCTCTCCTTCTTCCCAGGATGCAGTACCCGGGCCTAAAGCTGGCCATACAGGCTCTTTATTGCAGAAGAGACATGCTATGTCTTTTCTGCAATAAACAAACTTACAGGCCCATTCGAAATCTGCTTAAGAACATACACTGAATTGCACATGCACAGCTCAATGTATATTTTCGGCACTGGAATGAATACCCATCTGTATTCGAGGGAGTTACGCCCTTCCCCTGTTGGCCAGTCAGAGACCTGGCACCTGAAAAACTGACTGGACAGTGAAAGGAGAAGCAGCAGACTGATGAGCTCATCTCTCTGCTCTCCTTTTGTCAGTATGTTCTTGTTAGCAAATAAGCACTGCAGCAAAACCAAATCGCTTCTTGTGCTGTTTCTCCCTGTCTTGAGCTCTGTTGTATAGGGGGTTGCAAACCGTTCAGATTCAGGTACTTACACCGATTACAGCAAAATATAAAATTTAATGATGGCATAATACAGATTTTCATATCTATGCATTTATGTATCTGCCCGATTCATCCTTACAGTAAACCTGGAAATATTATGTAGGCTGCCATTGATGAATGCTCCCTTTCAAAATGCTACTTGCATTTTTCATACTTAAGCCTGGAACACACGATCGGACTTTCTGCGGACAAAGCATAGGACTTTTGTCCGAAGGGCATTGGCCAGGAACTTGTCTTGCATACAAACGGCAAAGAATTTCCGGCCAACAAACACAAAACCACGTGGTTTTTCAGCTCTTTAGCGCCACCCTTTGGGCAACTTCTGCTAATGTTGTGTTATGGTGAGCATTGCTTCCGAGCATGCGTGTTTGTACTTTGGAGTTTTGCCCAATGGATTGGTGTACATATGATCGGAAAATCCAACACACAATTGCTGGCGGACAATTTTAAAGCATGCTATCCCACATTTGTCTGCAGAAAATCCGACAACAATTGTCTGATGGAGCGTACAAACGGTCGGATTTTCCGACAACAGCCTGTCATCACACAATTCCCATTGGATAATCCAATCGTGTGTATGAGGCTTTAGAGTAACTATCTCAGAACAAGTATGCCGATCTGGTATTCTGACTTCTCTTGCTGCATAGGATTGCTTCAGATTAATGAATTGCAACGCACGGTACCAGCTCCATATTGTCTCGTTGCAGATTTTGTTGAAGCCTCCGGCAATATAAAAATGTAGGAAACATGGCAAAGTTACATTTTGAGGATTATTTGTCCACTTCATCCAGGAGTAGTTACAAGCCATATTTGCACATATAGTATAGCGACATTGACTTGTACTATTCCATAAGCCTGTAGCTTGATTTAGATGTACTATTCCATAATTAAGGGCCGCTGGTTCGCATCGCAGTCACAACACCATCTGCCTGGAGTTTGCATGTTCTCCCTGTGTCTGCGTGGGATTTCTCCGGGTACTCCGGTTTCCTCCTACACTCTAAAGACATGCTGGCAGGTTAATTAGATCTGGTCTAAAAATTGACCCTAGTATGTGTATGAATGTGAGTTAGGGACCTTAGGTTGTAAGCTCTTTGAGGGTTGGGACTGATGCGAATGTAAAATGTATATGTAAAGAGCTGAGTAAATTGAGGGCGCTATACAAGTACCTGAAATAATAATAATTATTATTATTATTATATCCTGAGAGGGTAAAAGTGTTCTTACATGATTATCCAGTACCAGGACACAGTGTAATCCTCAAAGATCTTCATAGCCACCTGCCGGGCCTCCAGCACCACGTTGGCCTTCCTGTACAGAACAGATCATCAATTATGAACACACAATGTAATATAGGTAAAGATCAGGGTTGTATTGAGACATCAAAATAGACACACATGAATTATCTCTTTTATACAATCGCCGTCAATTTTGTCATGCAGTTATATTTAGTATAAAGTAATGTTAGAATGCATTATTGAAGACATGCTGCCGCTTTATATTCACTGCTACCTTTTAACTGTATAAACAGAAATATTTTTACATTTACTAAAGTATAAGGAGTCCAACGCCTCTCAACATTCCTGTCAGCCCTGCCCTTTATTAGGTCTTGTGCCAAACTTCGCCACAATGTTCAGAAGTGGGGCACAAAATCAGGAAACAAAAAATGACCACAATTTGTTCAGTAAATTTTTAAAATCACAACTCCAGCCATTTTTTTTTTTTTGGGGAGTTTTAAGAAATTAAGGGCAGCGACAATAAAAATCTAAAAATGAAATCCATTTTTGTTTGGGTTTGGCTGACAAAACCCCCCCCCCCCCCCAAAAAAAAACCCCATCTACTTGTCACTTGCCATTGTTCCGCTCTAATAATTAACATCTGTCTGCCATACATAAATCAACTTGTTTTGATCAATGACAGTGCAGAGCAAAGCCTAACAGAAAGATTTATAAATCTGTACCACGGACCCTGGAAATCTTAAAGCATACAGGAGATGTTCTATTTTTGGAGCCGATAAGTCTTTTCTAGAGAAGTCATACTTAAAAGCGGAGGTGTAGCCAGTTAAAAAAAAATCAAAAAAAATCATCATCAGCAGCTACTGACTTTTAATAAGGACACTTACCTGTCCTACTCGCCCGCGATGTCGGTCCCGCCACGGCGATCGATCGCTGCTGGCAGGTCCCTGCTCCTCCATCCTGACTAAGGGAAACAGGCAGTGAAGACTTAAGGCTTCACTGCCAGTTTCCTACTGCGCATGCGCGACTCGCACGGCGCTTTGTGAATGGGCGGCTGCCTCCTGGGATACACACAGTTCCCAGAAGGCAGCGCGCCCCATTCACAAGAAGAGGAAGGACATCCACCGCGGATGAGAAGAGGCACATTAGAGGCAGACTAGGGGACTTCCACATAGAAACAGGCATTTCGGGTGAGTACAATTTTTTTTTTTTCCCCCCATTAATTTTTTTCTTTAGGATTTTTTATGTAAAAAATGTTTCTGGGTGGACCTCCGCTTTGGGCAGAAAGGAAACTGTAGTGTTCTTGGGGACTAAAGGAATAAATTTTGTTATGGAAGATTTACACATACAGAAAGCATTGTGAGGACACAAAAGATGAGTACCATTAGGGCTGATTGTCTCTGTACTCACTTGGCTCCTTCCACCAGGTCAGACACATTGCGCTGTTTTTGGCCTTTTCCATCATCAAATGTCGTTTCATTGCCAACAGTAATCACTCCTTTTTTAATATTAATAGCTGGGAAGCATCTTCTGGTGACTGCAGAATCAAACATAACACATTATACTTAGTGCATGCTACATCAACTTTAAACATCAGTCTCATTTCTGAGTGTTGCAAAGTACGATTGATAGGTGCAGCAGAGTCAGTTCAGATCGGACATTGTGTAGTAACAGGAACTGGCTTCTTTATTGGAACATAACCACATTAGCAAAGATGTCACTTCACATTGTAAGAAGAATCACAGACAGGAAAAAGTACCAACAAGTACATCACAGTATACAGGAAATACAACACATCATAGAGAAATACATAGTATAGCATATCCCTGAGCATTAGCAACATCTTGTGTCCTTTTTCTAAACTGCAGTCAAATACAGTAAGCTAAGCTGAAAGTTTGTTGTATCTCCAACACTGAGAACATTCAAAAGATAAAAAAAAAAAAAAAAGTACAAAATTGTCCTTACCAGGATAGAGCTTTGTGACATGGAGTCTGTCCTTCCAACTACAGGGTGACACCACCCAGGAGGAGCTATGTGACATGAAGTCTGTCCCTCCCACCCCAGCATGACACCACCCAGGAGCTATGTGACATGGAGTCTGTCCCTCCCACCACAGGATGACACCACCCAGGAGGAGCTATGTGACATGAAGTCTGTCCCTCCCAGCATGACACCACTGCCTTTGGGAGTCATGCTTGTAATCAGGGCCGCTGTTAGGAATCATAGGGCCCTGTACAGCCTACCTGAAAGGGCCCTCCCCCTACACACACACACACACACACACACACACACACACCTGATGGTATTTTATACAATATTTTCGCAAAAAAATACATGAAAATCGTTATTAAATGGACACGAATGCCACCCTAATTCCCCCTCCTAGTACAAATCTCCCCTGCCTGCACAATTCCCCCAATACCGGCTCCTGGTACACAATCACCCCCCATCTCCCCTCCCAGCTCAAATCTTCTTTCTTCAATCCCTCTCCTAGGACACATTCCCACAAATCCCTCCTCCTAGCACAACCCCCTCTAAGTTACGTGTGAGTGCGAGCGGGGCAGGGGAAGGAGCTCAGCAGGGGCAGGCCAGGTTCATTATCCCTCCATGTCTCTCCCCCAGCAGCTAAAAGCTGGCGGGAGGGAGAGCAGGAGAAACCTGGGTGATAGACACGGAGGACATTGTTCTCCACTGATCCTCCTGCTGTCCGGGCCCCTCTGTGTGCTGGGGCCCCCTACAGAAGGGCTGGTGGTCACCCCCTATCAGCGGCCCTGCTTGTAATGGTCAGTGGCTTGCAATGCATCATGGGACTTGCGCAACAGCTGGAGGACCACAGGTTGAGCAACCATGTTGTAAGATATGTCTGTTTTATCTTCTACTGGACCACAGAACAACTCTCCCTTATATTGCAGAGGCGAAAAAAAAAAAGTCGTCGTGCTCTGCAGTCCAGCCTAGGATAGCAGCTCTGCCTGAGATTTCAGTACAGCAAAGACACCGTTTTGTCAGCTCAAACAAAAAAATAAAAAGCTCCTTGGATTTCTGGCCGGATACACAGGTACATTTCTGCAGGCATAACACTGAAATTAGCATGATGAATATCAGAGATGTACGGCATATGTGTTTATTTTTTTCCTGTTTGTTGTTAACCTCCAAAGCTTGTGATCAGTACTCACATGGTTTGCTTGGAGTGATCATGGCCGGACAATCTTGATCTCTCAGCACCTCCACTGGGCTCTGAAACATCATACAAATGCAGAACAGAAATACATTACCCTTTCAGCAACACAAAATCACACACAGCAACTTCCAACAGGTAGAAAAAGCTGTTTGATATGCGGTGTACACACGATCGGACATTCCGACAACAAAACCGTGGATTTTTTTCCGACGGATGTTTGTTCAAACTTGTGTTGCATACATACACACAGTAACACAAATGTTGTCGGAAATTCCGATCGCCAAGTACGCAGTGATGTACAACATTACAACGAGCCGAGAAAAATTAAAAGCAATGATTTTGAGCATGCGTCGAATTGATTCCGAGCATGCGTAGGATTTTTGTGCGTCAGGATTTGATACACACGATCGGAATTTCCGACAAGAACTTTTGTTGTTGGACAAATTGAGAACCAGCTCTCAAACATTGAGCGTTCTGCCATTACCTAATCTACCTTTATTTTTTATTTTTCAGTTTTAAAAATGGTCCTTCTAGCCCCCTACAGTCACACTAGGGCAGTGATGGCTTGCCATCTTCTGTAGGCGCCTTTCTGACCTGGCCTAGGAGGGACAGTTGGGTAGGTGTGGTTGTATATCTGACCAATATGGGCAATTGAGGCCACGAATGTGGCTGGACCATGATGGGACCATCAGTACCCTGATGTCTCTGAGTTCCAGTTTGCGTATATAATTTACTACATATTTCTTCAATTTTTGCATTGTCATTAACTGCTTGTTTTCTTTTGTAGACTCTAAATATTACACTGAATTTATACCATTCCCCTGAAGAAGCCAATGTTTTGGTGAAACATGTTGGGATAATTCACTTTGTATTCAGCGTACTATACTATGTACTGATTAATATATGTTATCAATATTTTAAAAGAAGATGTGATTTTATTATACAAATTTTTTTTACAAGAAACTTTTTGACTAACTTGTGGTGGCACCGCTATAAACCCAATCCTTCCTCCCTTTGCTATTACTATATAGGGATGAGGTGCTGTATCTAAAAAAAAGAAGACACACCAGCCACTTTGACACACTCAAAACATTTGTTGTTGTCGGAAATTTTGACAGCAAATGTCCGATGGAGCCTACAAGCGGTCGGAATATCCAACCAAAAGCTCACATCGAACATTTGTTGTCGGAAATTTCGATCGAGTGTACGCGGCAATAGAGTTGTAGTGTGGGCTGTAATCAAACAATATATTTCTTTCTCGTACATCACGGGACACAGAGCGACATAGTCATTACTAATGGGTTATATAGATACCGTCAGGTGCTGGCACTGGCAACTTCCAAAACCGGAAGTACCCTCCCCTATATAAGCCCCTCCCATCCGGGAGCACCTCAGTTTTTTGCCAGTGTCTAAGGTGTTGGCCAAGAAGAAACATGTGTTTTTCACTGAGCTTGCGTACAGGTTCTTTTGGGCCTCAGTAAGCTATTCCGGATCCGACCAAAAAAGCTTCATAGCTAAACGGTCGGTACCCGGGCCTTGCAGAGAAGAGCAAGGTTTTGCCTGTAATGCTTCTCTTAGGAGAGCTGGACCCTGGGATCCAGAGCTCTGGTCATACCCACGACCAAGATGTTTTCTGTGCAGGGTGCTATACAGGTCCAGGGGAGTGGAATCCTTGGGAACCCGGTCCCTGAAGGTTTGATTACAATGCCTGCCGTGATAGGTGAAGTTTGGGCTTTTGTGGACCAAACAAAGTCCTGCGGCGGGGAACAGGTAAGTGGGGGCCCCCAGGAACTTGGTTCTATTGGGGGACCCCCAAGCCTAATTTGTCTGTCTGTTACCTAATGGTATTCCCGCTAATATCTGTGCATGCCTGTAACTACTAAAAAAATTTAATAATTTTAATAGTGGTCAAGAAAATTTTTTTTTTTTTTATATATTTAATATATTAGACTGCGGTACCTGTGTTTGTCCACTAGAGGCCGCTGTGGAACGTTTCTGGTCATGTGGACTAGTTTCTTTTCATCAGAGCAAGTCCAGGCAGATGGTGAGTTCTCTTATGGGAAACTGCTTCCTCTGCCATGTTGCAATGCTCGTCCATCCCCCGACCTGCGTTTCGAAATTAGCGCCGAAGGCGCACGTGGCCGCGCGCGTGCACGCGCCTCTATATATAGAGGTGAGCCGGGAAAGGGGGCGGAGCCTGGGGGATGACGCTCTGTGCGCGCCGCAGCGCTTCTGCGCATGTGCGGGCGTCCCAGCATGTTAAAAACCACAAAGTTGTGTTGTGAGCTGGCTATGGAGTGCAGAGACAGAGCTGGCAACATTTAAAAAAGGCATACAGCAAGCGGTTGATGCAGGGATCCCCTAGAAAGGCACATTAGTAGACACCAACTGTTTCTTATAGCAGCATTTATGCTAGACTATTGTCAGTAAGTGGTGTATTTCGGCTGGAATACCTCAGCTTTGGGCTTAGGAATAATGCCGTCTAAAAACTCCGGGACTAGAAATTCCAGGAAGCATAGGGGGTCTCCATCGGGCTCTGAGGATCTTGGGCATGCTTCGGCTGCACCAGTCTCCCCTGAAGAATCAGAGGTTAGTGACCGTAGAGCACCCTCAGGAGTACCTGGTACTGTGGCTGTCCTCAGTTCACCTGCTCCTGTGTATGTAACAGAGGAGGTTTTTTCCTCAGCTCTGGGAGGGCTGGAAGAGAGATTGTCAGCATTGATCGCTGCTTCCCTGTCACAGGAAAAAAGCGCCCGATCTCTGTCTCCTCCCTCAGAGTGCCTGTTAACAGAGCAACAGTCCCATACAGGGATCGACCTACCTGAAGGGGATCAGGATGAGGTCGATTCTGTTGTAGAGGAATCAACAGTGGAAGAGCCATTCTCAGCATCACATGCTGAAAGGTTATGGGTTCAGTCCTCCCGCCTTACGCTGTCTGTAGTACATATGCGCAGGCTTCTATGGCTCAAAAACTGGTCTGCTGCTCCCTGTAAAAAATTGCTGGTCAGCTTCCCATTTCATGGTGAACGCTTATTCGGGGAAGACCTGGACAAATATATCCAGAGAATTTCCAGCGGTAAAAGTACACTTTTGCCGGTTAAAAATAGAGTTAGAGGTCCCTCTTTTAAGAGGCCTGCTTCTCCAGTCCCTAGGACATCGGCTGTGTAACAGTTCCGACGGCCTCCTCGGTCAAATCCCGGAGGTAAAAATCAGGGACAATTGCAGGGTAACAAGAAGCCCTGGAGCAGGAGAGGTACAAAACCTCCCCCAAAGTCAAATGCATGAAGGGTTGCCCCCACTCAATCGGGTGGGGGGAAGACTTCAGTTGTTCACAGAGACCTGGCGGGACACGATCAGAGACAGATGGGTGCTCTCCGCAGTAAATCTGGGATACAAATTGGAGTTAAAAAACTCCCCTCCTTCCCGCTTTATAAGGTCAAACGTGCCAAGGGATCCCCAGAAGAGAGGATCCCTCCTGTTGGCACTAGAACAATTATTGCTCCAAGCAGTAATTATAGAGGTTCCCCTGGAAGAATGGGGGTTCGGGTTTTACTCAAACCTCTTTACAGTCCCGAAGCCAAACGGGGACGTGAGGCCCATATTAAATCTAAAAGGGCTAAACAAATTCCTACATATCAGGACTTTCCGGATGGAGTCGATCCGGTCGGTGGCCACTGCCCTACAAGGGGAGGAATGGTTAGCCTCGATCGACATCAAAGATGCTTATTTGCACATTCCCATCTTTCCAGCCCACCAAAAATTTCTACGCTTTGCGGTAGAAGGGCGCCATTTTCAGTTCAGAGCCTTACCCTTCGGTCTGGCCACAGCACCACGAGTGTTCACAAAAATTCTGGCCCCATTATTGGCCAATCTAAGAACACAAGGTGTAACGATAATGGCATATCTAGACGACTTGTTGCTGATAGACCACTCAGTGGAAAAAATAGAAGTGGTTGTTCACGAGACAATCAAGTATCTGGAATATCACGGTTGGATTATCAACCGAGACAAGTCAGCCCTAAAACCAGTCAAAAGTCTGGAATACTTGGGGCTAAGGCTGGATTCAGACCAGAGAAAATTTTTCTTGCCTCAAGAAAAGGGGTCGTCTTTGAGAGATTTGATCCACTTAGTGGGTTCAAAAAGACAGCCATCCATACGCCTGTGCATGAGGCTGCTGGGAAAAATGGTGGCATCATTCGAAGCAGTACCCTACGGTCAATTCCATTCAAGGAATTTGCAAAGGCCCATACTGTCAGCCTGGAACAAAAAAGTTCAGGCTCTGGACTTACCAATGTCCTTGTCCCCTTCCGTTCGCAAGAGCCTCCGCTGGTGGTTGGTTCCCCAGAATCTGGAAAGAGGGAAATCCTTCAGTCCGATTTCCTGGAAGGTGGTCACTACAGATGCCAGCCTTATAGGCTGGGGAGCAGTACTGGAGCAATGGTCTCTCCAGGGCAGATGGTCGGATGCGGAAAAGGCCCTGCCCATCAATCTCTTAGAGATACGAGCAGCCCGGTATGCCCTAGTAGCATGGACATCCAAACTCCAAGGGTCCCCTGTCAGAATTCAATCAGACAATGCCACAGCAGTGGCATATATCAATCGTCAGGGGGGCACCAGGAGTCGTGCAGCCCAAAGGGAAGTAAATTACATCCTGAGATGGGCAGAAAGATATGTCCCAGCCATATCTGCGGTATTCATTCCAGGAGTGGAGAATTGGAAGGCGGACTTTCTAAGTCGCCAACAATTATGCCCAGGGGAATGGTCCCTTCATCCCGAGGTTTTCCGGACAATATGTCAGCGGTGGGGAACACCGGATGTAGATCTGCTAGCATCCAGATTCAACACAAAAGTGGACAGGTTTGTCTCTTGGGCAAGGGATCCCCTAGCTTGCGGCTCGGATGCCCTAGTGTTCCCTTGGGATCAGTTCAAGCTGATATATGCATTCCCACCGCCACAATTGTTACCTCGATTACTCCGCAGAATCAGGGTAGAAAAGAAACCAGTGATTCTGGTGGCTCCAGCGTGGCCCCGAAGAGCATGGTACGCGGAGATTGTAAAAATGTCTGTGGGGAGTCCTTGGACCCTCCCACATCGTCCGGACCTGCTTTCGCAAGGACCGATATACCACCCTTCCTTACCAGCCCTAGGTTTGATGGCCTGGCTATTGAAGCCCACATTCTAAAAAAGAGAGGACTCTCTAATGCTGTGGTATCTACCATGATCAATGCCAGGAAGCCGGTATCCAGGCAGATCTACTATAGAATCTGGAAGGCGTACATCGCCTGGTGTGAGGCCAAGAAATGGCATCCACGTAAATACGTAATAGGTAGGATTCTGGACATCCTACAATGGGCTGTAGATAGGAAGCTTGCCTTGAGTACTATCAAGGGTCAGATTTCGGCCTTGTCAATATTTTTTCAAAGGCCCTTGGCTTCGCATTCACTAGTCAAAGCCTTTATACAAGGGGTGATGCGTATTAGTCCTCCGGTTAATATTCCCATATGTCCATGGGATCTAAACTTGGTTCTGTCGGTTCTACAGAAACAACCATTTGAACCATTACAGCATATTTCTTTGGTGCTTCTCACCAGGAAAATGATTTTTCTAGTAGCCATTTGTTCAGCTAAAAGAGTGTCGGAATTAGCAGCTATGTCCTGTAAGGAGCCATATCTGGTTATCCATAAGGATAGAGTAGTGTTACGTCCTCATCCAGCCTTTCTTCCTAAGGTGGTATCGAGGTTTCATTTGAACCAAGATGTGGTTCTTCCTTCTTTTTTCCCCAAACCTACTTCGGTAGAGGAAAAGTTATTGCATTCTTTGGATGTAGTAAGAGCAGTTAAAGCTTATCTAAAAGCCACTGCTCAGATTCGCAGAACGGATACTTTGTTTATTCTGCCGGAAGGCCCCAGAAAGGGTCAGGCAGCGTCAAAATCTACTTTAGCCAAGTGGATTCGACAGGTCATAATACAAGCCTATGGCTTGAGAAGGAGACCGCCTCCGTTCAAAGTTAGAGCGCACTCCACGAGAGCAGTTGGAACTTCATGGGCAGTGCATCACCAGGCCTCCCTGGCTCAAATCTGTAAGGCCGCAACATGGTCTTCAGTACACACGTTTACTAGGTTCTACCAGGTGGACGTTAGAAGTCAGGAGGATGTCGCCTTTGGGCGCAGTGTGTTGCAGGCCGCAAAAGATCCTCATGTCTGATAGCGCTCAGCTTATGTATGGTGTATCCCCCCCCTCATTGGGCATTGCTTTAGGACATCCCATTAGTAATGACTATGTCGCTCTGTGTCCCGTGATGTACGAGAAAGAAAATAGGATTTTTATAACAGCTTACCTGTAAAATCTTTTTCTTGGAGTACATCACGGGACAGAGAGCTCCCGCCCCTCTTTGGGGACACTTATTGCTTTGCTACAAAACTGAGGTGCTCCCGGATGGGAGGGGCTTATATAGGGGAGGGTACTTCCGGTTTTGGAAGTTGCCAGTGCCAGCACCTGATGGTATCTATATAACCCATTAGTAATGACTATGTCGCTCTGTGTCCCGTGATGTACTCCAAGAAAAGGATTTTACAGGTAAGCTGTTATAAAAATCCTATTTTTATTGCATTGCGTTAATGCACATTCATTATTGCATTTTAAATGCGTGTTAAAGAAAAAACGGTGTTAATGCAGCCCATTCATTTTGGATCAGCTTGCAGCACACATTAATGAGCCGATAATTGGCGCCTTTCCATTCAAAATGACTGCCAGTGAAACCAGCTTGTTGCAACGCACCACCGTGAAGGAAGCTTGGCGTATGGAATGGTTAGCAGATTGAAAATCTTAGAGAGACTGCTGGTAGGCAATGTTGGGTTTCTCATCACTAGTTTGTGATAGCATTGAAATAAAATGCTCCAAAATAGAAGTGTTCCATATTTTGCATAAAAAGATAAAATAGGATTTTTATAACAGCTTACCTGTAAAATCCTTTTCTTGGAGTACATCACGGGACACAGAGCGGCATAGTCATTACTATGTGGGTTATATAGATACCTTCAGGTGCTGGCACTGGCAACTTCCAAAACCGGAAGTACCCTCCCCTATATAAGCCCCTCCCATCCGGGAGTACCTCAGTTTTGTAGCAAAGCAATAAGTGTCCCCAAAGAGGGGTGGGAGCTCTGTGTCCCGTGATGTACTCCAAGAAAAGGATTTTACAGGTAAGCTGTTATAAAAATCCTATTTTCTTTCTCGTACATCACGGGACACAGAGCGACTTAGTCATTACTATGTGGGATGTCCCAAAAGCAATGCCCAATGGGGGGGGGGGGGATACACCATACATAAGCTGAGCGCTATTAGACATGAGGATCTTTTGCGGCCTGCAACACACTGCGCCCAAAGGCGACATCCTCCTGACTTCTAACGTCCACCTGGTAGAACCTAGTAAACGTGTGTACTGAAGACCATGTTGCGGCCTTACAGATTTGAGCCAGGGAGGCCTGGTGATGCACTGCCCATGAAGTTCCAACTGCTCTCGTGGAGTGCGCCCTAACTTTGAACGGAGGCGGTCTCCTTCTCAAGCCATAGGCTTGCATTATGACCTGTCGAATCCACTTGGCTAAAGTAGATTTTGACGCTGCCTGACCCTTTCTGGGGCCTTCCGGCAGAACAAACAAAGTATCCGTTCTGCGAATCTGAGCAGTGGCTTTTAGATAAGCTTTAACTGCTCTTACTACATCCAAAGAATGTAATAATTTTTCCTCTACTGAACTAGGTTTGGGGAAAAAAAAGGAAGAACCACATCTTGGTTCAAATGAAACCTCGATACCACCTTAGGAAGAAAGGCTGGATGAGGACGTAACACTACTCTGTCCTTATGGATAACCAGATATGGCTCCCTACAGGACATAGCGGCTAATTCCGACACTCTTTTAGCCGAACAAATGGCTACTAGAAAAATCAATTTCCTGGTGAGAAGAACCAGGGAAATATGCTGTAATGGTTCAAATGGTTGTTTCTGTAGAACCGACAGAACCAGGTTTAAGTCCCATGGACATATGGGAATATTAACCGGAGGACTAATACGCATCACTCCTTGTATAAAAGCTTTGACTAGTGAATGCGAAGCCAAGGGCCTCTGAAAAAATATTGACAAGGCCGAAATCTGACCCTTGATAGTACTCAAGGCAAGCTTCCTATCTACAGCCCACTGTAGGAAGTCCAGAATCCTACCTATTACGTACTTACGTGGATGCCATTTCTTGGCCTCACACCAGGCGATGTACGCCTTCCAGATTCTATAGTAGATCTGCCTGGATACCGGCTTCCTGGCATTGATCATGGTAGATACCACAGGATTAGAGAGCCCTCTCTTTTAGAATGTGGGCTTCAATAGCCAGGCCGTCAAACCTAGGGCTGGTAAGGAAGGGTGGTATATCGGTCCTTGCGAAAGCAGGTCCGGACGATGTGGGAGGGTCCAAGGACTCCCCACAGACCTTTTTACAATCTCCGCGTACCATGCTCTTCGGGGCCACGCTGGAGCCACCAGAATCACTGGTTTCTTTTCTACCCTGATTCTGCAGATTAATCGTGGTAACAATTGTGGCGGTGGGAATGCATATATCAGCTTGAACTGATCCCAAGGGAACACTAGGGCATCCGAGCCGCAAGCTAGGGGATCCCTTGTCCAAGAGACAAACCTGTCCACCTTTGCGTTGAATCTGGATGCTAGCAGATCTACATCCGGTGTTCCCCACCGCTGACATATTGTCCGGAAAACCTCGGGGTGAAGGGACCATTTCCCTGGGCATAATTGTTGGCGACTTAGAAAGTCCGCCTTCCAATTCTCCACTCCTGGAATGAATACCGCGGATATGGCTGGGACATATCTTTCTGCCCATTTCAGGATGCAATTTACTTCCCTCTGGGCTGCACGACTCCTGGTGCCACCCTGATGATTGATATATGCCACTGCCGTGGCATTGTCCGATTGAATTCTGACAGGGGACCCTTGGAGTTTGGATGTCCATGCTACTAGGGCATACCGGGCTGCTCGTATCTCTAAGAGATTGATGGGCAGGGCCTCTTCTGCATCCGACCATCTGCCCTGGAGAGACCATTGCTCCAGCACTGCTCCCCAGCCTATAAGGCTGGCATCTGTAGTGACCACCTTCCAAGAAATCGGACTGAAGGATTTCCCTTTTTCCAGATTCTGGGGAACCAACCACCAACGGAGGCTCTTGCGAACGGAAGGGGACAAGGACATTGGTAAGTCCAGGGCCTGAACTTTCTTGTTCCAGGCTGACAGTATGGCCCTTTGCAAATTCCTTGAATGGAATTGACCGTAGGGTACTGCTTCGAATGATGCCACCATTTTTCCCAGCAGCCTCATGCACAGGCGTATGGACGGCTGTCTTTTTGTACCCACTAAGTGGATCAAATCTCTCAAAGACAACACCTTTTTTCGAGGCAAGAATAATTTTCCTCTGGCCTGAATCTAGCCTTAGCCCCAAGTATTCCAGACTTTTGACTGGTTTTAGGGCTGACTTGTCTCGGTTGATAATCCAACCGCGAGATTCCAGATACTTGATTGTCTTGTGAACGACCACTTCTAGTTTTTTCACTGAGTGGTCTATCAGCAACAAGTCGTCTAGATATGCCATTATCGTTACACCTTGTGTTCTTAGATTGGCCAATAATGGGGCCAGAATTTTTGTGAACACTCGTGGTGCTGTGGCCAGACCGAAGGGTAAGGCTCTGAACTGAAAATGGCGTCCTTCTACTGCAAAGCGTAGAAATTTCTGGTGGACTGGAAAGATGGGAACGTGCAAATAAGCATCTTTGATGTCGGTCGAGGCTAACCATTCCTCCCCTTGTAGGGCAGTGGCCACCGATCGGATCGACTCCATCCGGAAAGTCCTGATATGCAGGAATTTGTTTAGCCCTTTTAGATTTAATATGGGCCTCACGTCCCCGTTTGGCTTCGGGACTGTAAAGAGGTTTGAGTAAAACCCGAACCCCCATTCTTCCAGGGGAACCTCCATAATTACTCCTTGGAGCAATAGTTGTTCTAGTGCCAACAGGAGGGACTCTCTCTTCCGGGGATCCCTTGGCACGTTTGACCACATAAAATGGGAAGGAGGAGAGTCTTTTAACTCCAATCTGTATCCCAGACTTACTGCGGAGAGCACCCATCTGTCTCTGATCGTGTCCCGCCAGGTCTCTGCGAACAACTGGAGTCTTCCCCCCACCTGATTGAGTGGGGGCAACCCTTCATGAATTTGACTTTGGGGGAGGTTTTGTACCTCTCCTGACCCAGGGCTTCTTGTTACCCTGCGATTGTCCCCGATTTTTACCCCTGGGATTTGACCGAGGAGGCCGTCGGAACTGTTTCACAGCCGATGCCCCAGGGACTGGAGAAGCAGGCCTCTTAAAAGAGGGACCTCTAACTCTGTTTTTAACCGGCAAGAGTGTACTTTTACCACTGGAAATTTTCTGGATATATTTGTCCAGGTCTTCCCCGAATAAGCGTTCACCATGAAATGGGAAGCTAACCAGCAATTTTTTACAGGGAGCTTCAGCAGACCAGTTTTTGAGCCATAGAAGCCTGCGCATATGTACTACAGACAGCGTAAGGCGGGAGGCCTGATGGATTGAATCCTTTATGGCGTCAACCGCAAAGCATAAGGCTCTAGGTAGATCAGCTAGGGCAAGGGCCTGCTGATCTGGCAAGTCCCTTAAGACCTGTTTCAACTGATCCTTCACTGCTTGGCAGACCCCAATAGCTGCTACTGCTGGTTGTGTCACCAAGCTTGCTGTAGAAAAAGCAGATTTTAATAAGGACTCCAATTTTTTATCTATTGGGTCCTTGAACATTTGGACATTATCCACTGGACATGTCAGTGATTTATTCACATAAGAGATGGCTGCGTCCACTGTAGGGACCCTCCATTTTTTGATGAACTTATCCACCATGGGATAGACCACCGGAAATCTCTTGGGGGGGAGTAAATATTTTATCAGGATGTTCCCAATCCTGGTAAATGAGCCCTTCCAGTAAAGGGTGAAGTGGAAAGGAGCAGACAGTCTGGGGAGCTTTTAGCGACCCCAGCGAGGAGACAGTAGTGGTTGATGGTTCCGCAAGGTGCATTTTAAATGCTGATCGGACCATGTTAGTCAGAGACTGAACCCATAATCTTTCAGCTTGAGATATTGAGAAAGGTTCCTCCACTGTTGATTCCTCTATAACAGAATCAACCTCATCCTGATCCCCTTCAGGCAGGTCGATCCCTGTATGGGACTGCTGCTCCACTAACAGGTACTCTGAAGGAGGAGACGGAGATCGGGTGTGCTTTCCCTGTGACAGGGAGGCAGCGATCAATGCTGTTAATCTCTCTTCCAATCCTCCCAGAGCTGAGGAAAAAACCTCCTCTGTTACATACACAGGAGCAGGTGAACTGAGGACAGCCACAGTACAAGGTACTCCTGTGGGGTCTCTACGGTCACTAACCTCTGAATTTTCAGGGGAGACTGGTGCAGCAGAAGCATGCCCAAGATCCTCAGAGCCCGATGGAGACCCCCTTCGCTTCCTGGAAGATTTAGTTCCGGAGCTTCTGGACGGCATATTCCTAAGCCCAAAGCTGAGGTATTCCAGCCGTAATACACCCCTTTTACTGAGAATAGTCTAGCACAATTGCTGCTATATAACAGTTGGTGTCTACTAAAGTGCCTTTCTAGGGGATGCCTGTATCAACCGCCTCTGTGTGCCTTTTTACTGTTGCTAGCTCTGTCTGTGCACTTCAATAGCCAGCTGTGATTGTGCTTTTAAACACGCTGGACGCCCGCACATGCGCAGTAGCGCCGCGGCGCACACCGAGCGTCATCCACCCGCTCCGCCCCTTTTTCCAGATCGCCTCTATATATAGAGGCGCGTGCACGCGCGGGCACGTGCGCCTTCGGCGCTCTTTTTTGAAAAAAATAAGGAGCTAGATGGGAGCCAGGGTCCCTGCCGCAGGGCCCGGGGATGGATGAGCGCAGCAACAGGGCAGAGGAGACAGCTTCCCAGCAGAGAACTTACCAACTGCCTGGATTTGATTCTGGAAGAAAAAAATCCACATTACAAGAAAAAGCACCATAGCGGCCTCTAGTGGTTAACACAGGTACCGCGGTCTTACATTTTTTTTTTCTTGCCTACTATTAAAATTTTTACATTTTCTCAGTAGTAACAGGCATACACAGAATATTAGCGGGAATACCTTAGGTAACAGGCAGAAAGACAAAATAGGCTTGGGGGTCCCCCAATAGAACCAAGTTCCTGAGGGCCCCCACTTACCTTTTCCTCGCCGCAGGACTCTGTTTGGTCCACAGAAGCCCAAACTTCACCTATCACGGCAGGCATTGTAATCAAACCTTCAGGGACCGGGTTCCCAAGGATTCCACTCCCCTGGACCTGTATAGCACCCTGCACAGAAAACATCTTGGTCGTGGGTATGACCAGAGCTCTGGATCCCAGGGTCCAGCCCTCCTAAGAGAGGCATTACAGGCAAAACCTTGCTCTTCTCTTTGCAAGGCCCGGGTACCAACCGTTTAGCTATGAAGCTTTTTTGGTCGGATCCGGAATAGCTTACTGAGGCCCAAAAGAACCTGTACGCAAGCTCAGTGAAAACACATGTTACTTCTTGGCCAACACCTTAGACACTGGCAAAAAACGGAGGTACTCCCGGATGGGAGGGGCTTATATAGGGGAGGGTACTTCCGGTTTTGGAAGTTGCCAGTGCCAGCACCTGAAGGTATCTATATAACCCACATAGTAATGACTATGCCGCTCTGTGTCCCGTGATGTACGAGAAAGAAAATGCTTCTATCAATGCATCTGTGCCCAGGAAAACTGGAAATCTTGTTTTGTTGGGAAGTGCAGGGGCAGACGTTTCTTTTAGGGCCACCTAATGAAATGTGCACAGCAGGAGGACAAACGTGCAAAGATTTTTCATGATCCTTGTTCTTGTGTTGCACTGTTTTGGTTCCATATCAAAAAGCAAAATAATGTAAACGCAATCATAGTAATACTCAAAAAAAACAGTCATCCGAAATCCCTAACCAACTTAAAGCTGAACTCCAAGTCCTCCTATGAAGTTGGGCTGTGCCCGCACTGCAAGGGTGAATGACCCGTTTAGGTATAGGAGACCTGGTAAAGCAGCTTTACTTGCCTGATTCTCGGGTCCAATAAGCTCCTTTGCATTGCTAGACCAGTCCCTGCAGTCTCTTCTCCCCTATGGTCCGGCAGTCTAAGATCCCTTGACGTCATCCAGGCCAATGGAGGGACCACAGCCCTGCACTGGACACAAGGACGCTGAGGAACAGTCCACCAACAGAGCATGGGAGGAGTGCCCCCTGCCAGGGGAGCGGAGGATCAGGTATATAAAATGCTTTTCTAGTCTTTAGCATAAACAAGCTGTTAACCCTTGCAGGGTAGGTGCCGCCCCACTGCAAGGTAGGATTTTTAGGTTTACCGGAGTTCAACTTTTAAGCTAAACGCTGGGCTGGCTGCAATAATAAAAAAAAAAAACACCCCTTTGCAATGCCGCACCCCACACTGAAAGAATTACATGCTCATTATGGGGGTTATTTACGAAAGGCAAATACACTTTGCACTACAAGTGCAAACTACAAGTGCAAAGTGCACTTGGAAGTGCAGTCGCTGTAAATCTGAGGGGAAGCTCTGCTCATTTTTATTATCCAATCATGTGCAAGCTAAAATGTTTTTTATTTTCCTTGCATGTTCCCTTCAGATCTACAGCGACTGCACTTCCAAGTGCACTTTCAGTGCAATTTCAAGTGCACTTTGCACTTGTAGTGCAAAGTGGATTTGCCTTTAGTAAATAACCCCCCCATGTCTATGGGTATCAGAATATGGAGAAATACTCCTTTCATACTCCAGTAGGTTCCCTCCATTAGAAGTCTCTTGCCACTGATGATCGCCGGCCTCGCTCCCCCTACAAGGAAGGCTAGGAGAGGGCACAGGATGGGGGAGGAACGGGAGGCACGGCTCTGATCGGAGAAGCTGAGTGACCCAATCACTGACAGCTCTCCCACCAGCCGATCCGCAATACACACAGACCAGTCTGATCACGAACATCTCCTAGCCATCTGTCCAAGTCATCACACTGATCACCGATACATTGGAATCACATCCCCATGACCGATACATTGGAATCAGATCACTAGGTCATCATCCTTTCCTACAAACAATCCATCCCATCCCATGAAAGGATCAGAGTCATGTATAGAGATGGGGGAATCAGAGGTATGTATAGAGTTGGGGAATCAGAGGAGCTCTCCATCACTCCAGGACTTTCAGTGCAGTGACTTGCTCATCACTAATGACAGTCCGCTCACCTTCTCACTCCCCATGTCTGTGCACACCATCCACATCCTCCGGATGAGTGCAGTCAATCCCCGAATACAGCAACCCCAGCAGTTGCGGCTGGTGAGTCGGTCGGGCTTCCCATGCGTCTCCTCGGCATCACAGCAGCCGTGCGTCTTCTCCCCCCTCCTAGGCCAATAGGATCTCTTCTACTTTCGGCCAATCGGAAAACGGGTCTCAGGATTCGCTTCCTGATTTTCCAAGGGGAGAATAAGTGCGACAATAGCGAATATTAATTTGCCATTGTCACACAACTGGGTGCCCTGAGCCAACCCTTTTTTGAAGCCTATAAGAGCCCCTGGCTCTAATTACGTGCTTCAAAAACAAAAAACACCCCCATTAGAATCCAAGCCCCGCATGTAGATTAGGGTGCCCGGCGCATAGATAGGGGGATGGCGTCCCTGTGCCCTGCATTACGAGCCGCCACGGGGGGAGGAGGAGGAGGAGGAGGAGGAGGTGAGCACTGCAGCATGCTGGAACAGGGTCCTGCTTCTCTGCCTCTAGATATAAACGTGCATTGAACTCTGCAGTAGGGTTTTTTGCTTAGACCACAGTTCAGCTTTAAAAAGTGACCTGGTCTCACAAAAATAAACCAAACCCATCCTGTAAAAGAAAAGGTTTCATGCTTACTTTCTCCTGTAGTGATAGAGTGGCTGGTGGGAGAAGCCAAGACACCCAGCAAGAGAACATGCTAGCTACAAAACCTGAAAATGTCAGATAGCTGTGGTAGATGACACTACTTTAGGGAATACAGTGGTGTTGACTCTTCATCCCAGCCTGCTGTGAAAGCAGCAGACTGATCAAGTCATCTCTCTGCCCTCTTCTCCCACCAGCATGTTCCTTGCAAGTACATTTTCATGAAGCACACCTGATTGGCTCCCAGTGCTACACCTCCCTCTCCTAGTAGGACTGCTGTATAGGAGATTGCAAGAGGCGGATACCAACTCAAGTTTTGGCACTTTTACAAAGTGACTTTCATTTGTGTATTATATTTTCACGGGCTTCAGCTTTATAAATGGAATCACCTTGGAGAAGTCGTTGAAGCCATATCTGCAGAACTTCTTGTAGTAGTCAAAGTTTTGCTGGGTTGTTGCAACGGTGAGGTACGTGAGAAAACGGTCCGGACATTGCTCCACACAGATCTGTCAAAAGAACCAAAATACAAGTTATTTGCCATGAAGTCACTCAGGGTGTATAGGCCAACATACTGTATATACCTACATGTATAGCTGGAGCACGATTGAACAGAGTTTAAAGTTAGACTCCAGGATTAAAAAATATTTTCTAAATTAGAAGATGCATGTCTATTCTTACTTAAATCTTACACTTAAAGTGGTTGTAAACCCACTTATGCAACCTGCACCTACAGGTAAGCCTAGATTAAGGCTTACCTGTAGGTGCAAGAAATATCTCCTAAGCCTACACGGTTTAGGAGATATTTGCAATAAGACATGCACCAATGTCAACGGCGCATGCGTGCCGTAGACAACGGTGCATTTACAAGGTTAATCCCATTTACAAATCGGATTTGACGGCTCCCGCGCACATGCGCGGAGTGACATCTTCGCCACTCCGGCCAATCACAGCGCCGGAGCGGCGCTGTGATTGGCTGGAGCGGCGATACCCGGAAGTAATCTTCCGGCTATCGCCGCAGCGATGGATGCGGCTGGAGAGGGACAGCTTCGGGGGCCCCGATCAAAGGTAAGTGATGTATAATGAGCTATTATGCTAGTCATAATAGCTCATTATGGCTTTCTCTTACAGGTGGTTTTAAAAACAGACACACACACACACACACACACACACACACACACACACACTTTTACCTGGGTTTACAACCACTTTAAAGTATTTCTTACAGATCTGTGCAAGATTCCAATGTGAAATGTTGCCTCTGTGCAGGAGCTCCTGTAATAAAGACTGATCACTGCTGCTCTCTTGTTGTGCAGGAGGACTGGTCTCGTCTCCTTCCCCTCCTGTCGTTTTCTGTGGGTGGAGCCTGCTGGGCCCCTCCCACAGCTCTGTTCAGGTTATGTACAGCACAATGATCATGTCACCACTACTTCCACAAGGTAATATCCATGGTAAAAATCGCTACCAATGAAAAACCTCAAAAAAAAAAAAAAGGACACACTAATAAAATTACATTCTAAAAAAAAAATATATATATATATATATATATATATATAAATATATATACTCGAGTATAAGCCGAGTTTTTCGGCACATTTTTTGGTGCTGAAAATGCCCCCCTCAGCTTATACTCGAGTCTGTGTCCATCTTCAAATTTGTGTGCCCGATCCTGGCCAGCCGTAGGTCCCCTGGACCCCAACCTTGGCACACATGTAGCCCCACTTGTCATCTACAAGTGTGCAAAGTTTGTTGTCCAGGGGACCTACGGCCGGGGAATACCGATTTTTCAAAGCCGGGCACCCCTTCCATAGACTCCCATGTTAAAAAAGTCAGTCTAGTCACACAGCGCCGGAGATCAGGTAGGGAGATTGGGCACAGTGGGGCATGGGCACAGTCACAGTGAGGCATGCAGATGGACACCCTAGGCTTATACTCGAGTCAATACCTTTTCCCATTTTTTTTGTGGTAAAATTAGGTGCCTCAGCTTATATTTGGGTCAGCTTATACTCGAGTATATACGCTATTTATATTTTTATATTAAATATCCGGAGGAGCCTTTGGTACTGGCAACAGAAAATCATCAAAAGTTAATAAAAACACAGATTTGGATTCAAAATAACCACTGGGTCACCATAGCTCCACACTATACTGCAAAAAAATAAATAAAAAAAAATAAAAAAAAAAGAAAAAGCAAAAATTACCAGCCATGTATGACATCAAAATGCATAATTTACACATAAAAAGTTGTATATGTAAAAGATTGGCCAATGTAGACTATAATAGGCCCAGTGTCTGCTCCCCTGTTAACATTAAACTGAACTCAAGTGGGAATGAAAGCTCCATGCCCAAATCACTTAGTGTCTTTTTTCATGAATTAATCCAAGGCATCTCTTTCCACTGTGCAACTGTAGATACTCAAGCAGAATTTGAGCCAATATCACTAAAAGTTGTACTACCCAAGTTTGCAAGTGTGTTTATATCCTTTATGGCTATTGAGAATTTATGTAAATTATTTTTGTGCTTGGAGGTCAGCATAGGCACTACCAGCAAATGCGTGCAAGGAGTAAGCTGAATCAGTACTCCGCTATAGTATTTATATTAAAGCATAATAGATCTTTAAGCAATAGATTTTACTCTTTATACAAAAAGAAATGGTCGTGGTTTCCCTTTAAACTGCTTTAATCTTCTGCTACATTTCCCGATTATAAAAAGACCCGATCGTTCCGGCGCTGAGCACGAGCTCAGTGGCGCCAGCCGCTGTCTCCGTCCTCATTGGATGGATTGATAGCAGCAGGAGCCATAGGCTCCCGCTGCTGTCAATTAAATCCAGTAAAACGGCAGCAGAAGGGGGGGGGGGGGATGCGTGGCCAAGTCCTGTTGTCTGTGTCAATTGATGCAGCAGCGAGACTCGTGAGTGCACCCGCATGAGTGCCTTCATGAAAAGCGGGTCTCCGCAGGGGAACCCCATGAAGGGGAGGAGCCAGGAGAGTCGACAGGGCAACCCAGAATAGGAGGATCGGGGCTGCTCTGCGCAAAACACTTGCACATAGCAGGTAAGTATAACATGTTTGTTATTAAAAAAAAATGAACCTTTACAAACACTTTAAGCCGATTTCCAGGTATAGCAAGCTTATATATAGTTGCATTGTTCCAGCTTGGTCTAAAGTATGTATGTCCCATAACTGTAGGATCCCTGTGGAAGCTGGAAATCATTAAAGCATATACTGTTAATACACTGATCACTGCTAGCTTCTGGGACCTGTGCCAATCAGGTGTCTGGCTGTTTACTAAACAAAGGAGTGCCAAAGTGCCGGTGTTCTAATGAGCTGGTTCCTCCTATCGATATGGTTCCCCCCTTGACTGCGCAGGCGACGTAAATCTGAGGTTTAACAGCTGTTCGGCAGCTGCAGACGCGCTCGCTCCCGTTGCTTAGTTACACACGCCGCTTTCTTCTTCTTCATGCCGCTGTATACAGCAAGGGGCAGATAAGATGTGATAATATTGAGCAGTGCGATTTGTTTGTTTATACACGCCGCTCTATACAGCAAGGGGTGGATAAGATGTGAGAATATTGAGCAGTGCGGTTTGTTTGTTTATACACGCCGCTCTATACAGCAAGGGGCTGTATAGAGCGTCGTGTATAAACAAATCGCACTGCTCAATATCACATGTGATCCGCCCCTTGCTGTATAGAGCGGCATGAAGAAGAAAGCGGCGTGTGTAATGAAGCATTAGGGGCGAGCACGTCCACAGCTGCCGAGCCTATGGTTCCTCCTGTCGATCTGGTTCCCTCTTAACTGCACAGGCGCAAGCCGAGCAAAATCTCTGAGCTTTAACAGCTGTTCGGCAGCGCCTGCGCAGTCAAGGGGGGGGAACCATATTGATAGGGGAACCAGCTCGACAAGACACCGGCTTAGCACAGAAGTCATTGAAAGAATACTTTACATTTTCTTAATGAATGCAAAGTGATTTGTGATTGAACAAAGGTGGAGATCATGATGTCACCACTCTGCTGTTCTACCTCGTCCAATCAGAGATCGCTTTGCACTCATTAAAAAAATGCAAAGTGTTCCCTGAATGGTGCCTGTGCCCAGCAAGCAACCCCCCCCCCCCCCCCCCATGTTCAGAATGCAGCAAGACAGCCATTGGCACAGGACCTGACAGCCAGCGGTGATCAGTGTATTAGTGATGCCCATTACAGTGATTGCAGCTTCCATGGGGTTCCCACATACATTGATCCAAGCTGGACCACAGCAAATGTGATTATACCTAAAGGCTCAAATTTACACTAGTACGACTCCCAAAGTCACACAAATTCCAGTGCAAATTCACACTCGCTGGCATTCAAGTCGCAATAAAGAAGTGCAGGAACCTTTTCAAAGTTGCTGCGACTTTAAGTCGCATAAATCAGAATGGGTGTATTGAAATCAATGGGCTGCGACTTGTCATGCAAGTAGGGCCATGTAGTTATTTTTAATGACATCAATAAATATGTGATGTTATATTTTGTTTATTTTTCCACATTTTGAGTGCATCACATAGTCCCATTTTTTCCCCCCTTTCGTCCCCTTTGTGGGTTCCAATACTTGTCATGCAACTTTATGCATCTAAAGTTGCATGACAGATTGCACTAATGTGAACGGAGCCAAAGTCTATCTTTAACTTTCGCAGGTGCAGTAAATTAAAAGCCAAACCTTCCCCGATTATAAATGCCAAGAAAAAAAAATATTGTTTAATTCAGAGTGCTGAAATGCTCATCTTGCAGCGTCTTCATTTTCTTGGAAATGTTAAATAATTTCCAATGGTTGTATCAAAAGGAAAGAGGCTGCAGTGAGGAGGAGTGATCTGTGAGTAAGCAGTGGTCTCTCTGCAGGACTGACACCCCCACTGAGTCAGAGTTAGGGCTTTGTAGATTCAGAAGAGTATTAAGCTGGCAATACACAATTCAAATTTCAGCCGATTTCTACTGAATCGAAAGAAATTTGAGCGATGGAAAATTATCAGCTGAATAGTTAGCGTTTGGATATTCAGGCAGCTGCAGTTACTGTGGCTATTTACAATATCCATCAGTGGAGATGTCTCAGTCCACACGGTTTAGAAGGGAGGGAGAAATTTAGATTCATCTCGCTCAGCCTGCAGTGTAATGGAGTAAAAGTGGATGGAGAATTTTAGCTTTGCTGCTCTTCTTGCTCTGACTGCATCTACCCTTGGAGTATCTTGTTTTTATAGAAGCAGGAAGAGAGGCAGGTTTCGATCAGATATAACCAGTATGTTTACGTTCTAGCTGAATAGATTTAGAAAAACTTCAGACAAGCAGACAACATGCCAAGTCAGTCATGTGAGCACATGAACTGTAACCACGCATGCCGCTGCAGGCTCTCCCTTACACCGAGACACCGTACACGTGACTTACCTGCGGCGTTGGACACTGGAACTCCAGGAGCACAAGGGGGCTGGCACACTTCATGATGTTAAAGTAGAACAAGAATGGCTTTTTTCTGAAGGTGGAATAAAATAATAGATCTGTTTAAAAATTGAAATTGACCAAATTGTATAAAAAAAAAATAAAAAAAAAAAGTTTACTTTTTTTCTGTAATTCTGACTTATGTTCCCTCCCAGTCCTGACAGATGACACTTCCCACTGTGTACCCGCAGGGCCTGGCGGAAGAGGAAAGCCGGCAGCGGTGCGGGGAGGTATGATCATCAGATGTGGGCAGGTCAGGGAGGACGATCAGTGTGGTAGGGCTATTTACAGGAACGATGCCCTGTGTGTGCGCGTCTCCCTCCAGCAACTGAATCCGGCGGGAGGGAGAGGGGGAGAAACTGTCTTTCAGCTTCTGCAGGGAGAGCAGCGCAGTGAACTGTTCCTGCAATTGGCCCCCTGTCCTGCTGCACTGACCCCCCCCCCCCCCGTCCCCCCGTGGAATTGGCATGAGGTCCCCCCCAAAATCCATACCCCCATCAAAGCATGCAGCTCCGGAAATGGGGAGTGGGTTGGATGAGCGAGAGCCACCTTTGCTTTAAATACATTTTGAGGAGACATTTTACAAGCTTTAAGTTATTGTGCTGAATAAAAAAAAAAAAAACTTGGTAGGTTGGCTACTTGAGTTCCCATTGCCAAGGGGAATCACTTGGTCTGTGGCTTAAATGGTTGTTAAAGCAGTGCACACAAGCACTGCCAGCCCCACTGCTAGTACAACCTGTATGCCGTTTAAAAGAATCCTCTAAATACCTTATTAATGCTCCCCGTCGCTCTCTCCCTCCGACGGGGGCCCAAATTTACACAGCACAAGTATAACATACTTTAAGTGAACAGGACCCTTTTTTTTTTGTTTGTTTAACAAACCGAAATTGCGTTACGGTACCAGCCCCCCCCCCCCCCCGTAATATAGCAATGTCCCCAATCCAGATACTCACCTGCCTAGCGGATCCAACAATGTCAAGCTGCAACCGGCCACGCCACCGTCATAGCCCATGACCTGCACCACCATCTTCACGGTTCAGGTAGCCTAGCCCCTGATGATTTGTGCCAGGTCTACCCTCCTCCAGCTTCTGTGAATGAAAAGGAAACATCCTGGGATAGGCGACGTACATATCCCAGGAGGCTTCACAACGCATTCTTGTCTACAGTGGCAGCCTAGGTTGCCCCGATTTTGTATGCAGAGGGGGCATCCAGGAGCTGAAGTTCTGCTTTTAACTACTAACATAACCATGCATGCCCCCTGAGGATATCACCTTTTCAGTACCAACCCATGGACTTACATTATGGGATATATAAATAAAGCACAACCATTGTGTAGCACTGTAAAGCAAATCTGGCTGCCCCTTATATTTGCATCAGTACAAATAAAATACAGAAGAACATTTGAAATACATCACTTAAGAAACCATACAAATTTAAACACAGTACAGATTAGTGTTAAAGGGACCCTGTTGCTAGGTGGAAAGAGTGAAACCATCAGCCCACCATAAAAGAACAGCAATACTTACCTCCCTGGCAGCTGAAGAGGCAACTCTTCGTGACCCAAGAGCTCCAGGTGCTGACACTTCCACATGTGTTGGATAGTTTGTCTCCTGCTGGGCGAAGTGCTTTTACATGGAGACCCTACAGGACACAGGAGCAGTGGCGGTGCGTCCATAAAGGGCGCACGGGCGACGCCCCTTCTCACCTGCCATCCCTCTATCACCATAGATAGATTCATGCATCGCATAAATCTATCTATGGTCGCCGCTGCCACCCTCTATTCAGGTGCCCGGCCCCTTGTCGGGCACCTGAATTACAGCAGCGGGGTGTTTTTTGGAAGCACCTGATTAGAGCCATAGGCGTCCAAAACAGTGAACAGCGGGCACCATGCTGGGCGTTCGCTGTTCACTCAGCTGAATGTTAAAGCGATTAATTCGCTTTCCTAACACTGAACTGCTTCTCAGCCAATCAGGTGCTCGGGTCTGTTTTACCTGTCACCTGATTGGCTGAAATTACAGACGCTGTGATTGGACGCTGCCTGTCCGGCGTCCAATCATAGCAGAGGACGGGAAGAGAGGGTGGGTGGGGGGGGGGGGGAGAGGGTGGGAGAAGAGATCGAGGCGCATGGAGGACACAGCCGCCGTGACCCGATGCCCCACCGAGACAAGGTAAGTGCCGGGCGGGCGGGGGGCACAGTGGCGGCGTTTGATTATTTTTTTTCCAGTTTGTTTGCGCGCAACCAGCACGCAACTGCACAGGAGTAGGTTGGCGACAGGAAACACAGCACGGGACATGTAACGTGACACACCTGGAAGTGCAGAATAGAAGCTCCATACAGAGCTCTTCCAGACACAAATTTCCCTATAAAGATTCAGAATTTCGGAGGATTGCTAGTTAACCAGCTGATTGTAATGGATTGACCACTTACTCATTAGGGGTTCCAACTTGGCCACAAAACTGCCCCTTGCTGTCAGTGGGGTATATAACCTTCCTCGGGTCTCCATATGTCCAGGCTGAAAAATTAGAAATCGCATTGAAACCGACCATTGTTGAGGAAACTCAAAGTTCAGGTCAACAAATGTATATTAAAAGTAGAATTATGGTACCATGAATTAAAATAAACCTATGTTGCATCATTATCTATACATAGTTTTTGCCCCCCTACAAAATTGTAAAAAAAATTAAATAAATCTGTTCATCCTGCAAGTATAGTTCAACTAATGCAGCTTCCTAGGATGGGGTGGTAACAACGCTATTGCAACTTTCAAAGGCATGCTGTGAATGGTAACTTTCACAGTTGCTTACACTCAACTGAATTGTCAAAGCATCAAATGGCTGGTGTAATAACGGATCACATGTGCAGCATCATGGCAACTGCAGATCAAACAGAGCCCAAGATGGCAGCTTCCTTGGCTGTAAAGGATAGGAGGGTTTAGTTCCACTTTAAAAGTGGTATAAAGCTAAAAACATTTTTTACCTTAATGAATTCCCTGCATTAAGTGGAAGTAAACCCTCCTATCATTTTCAGCCAAGGAAGCTGCCATCTTGGGCTCGGTTTAATCATCAACTGACAATCTGCCATTATGCTGCATATGTGATCAGTTGGATGGTTTGACAGTTTGGTTGAGAGCACAACCAATGGGACAGTTACATTCCCAGAAGGAGAAGGTTTTGGCAATTGCCGTGACCAACCCCCCTTCTCCAACACTTACCCGAGTCCTGTATCGATCCAGCACTGTGCACAGCTGGGGGTCCTCTATTCCCTCCATACACTGCAAGCAGCGAGAGCCATGGGCTCCAACTGCTGTCAGCCATAGTGTGGTGGGGAAATATATATATATATTATACACACACACACACACACACACACACACTTCTACCAAAAGAATTGCGACACCTGCCTTTACACACATGAACTTTAATGGTATCCCAGTCTTAAGCCTTGTACACACGACCGAGTTTCTCGGCAAGAACCAGCAAGAAACTTGCTGGCAGAACTTTCTTGCCGAGTAAAATCGGCCGTGTGTACGCGGCTATCATGTTTCTCGTCAAGAAAAAACGACAAGAATCTCAACGAGAAAAATAGAAAACCTGCTCTCTTTTTTCTCGTCGAGATTCTTGTCAGCATGTTTCTCGACGAGAAAAGTGTGTGTGTGTACACTTACTTGTCCTCCGGGAAGCCCGCGCATGCTCAAAATGACTTTGACGCATGCGCGGTAGCTTCCTAGGCATAGGTAGGGTGTAGCAAGATGGCGGCGACCGCATCGAATGTGACGAGCGCACGCTCGTCGTAGTCGATTACGTCACCGCGTTCGCTCCATTCAAAGAACCGCGGGTTATTTGAAAGGAGCGTCTGTACACTCGGCCGGGACAAGTTTCTTGTCCAAGAATCTCGTCAAGAAAAAAGACGTGTTTTTTCATGACGAGATTCTCGGCCGTGTGTACGAGGCTTCAGTCCGTTAATATTGCGTTGGCCCACCCTTTGCAGCTATAACAGCTTCAACTCTTCTGGGAAGGCTGTCCACAAGGTTAAGGAGTGTCTATGGGAATGTTTGACCATTCTTCCAGAAGCGCATTTGTGAGGTCAGGCACTGATGTGGACGAGAAGACCTGGATGGCAGTCTCCTTTCTAAGTCATCCCTAAGGTGTTGTATCGGGTTGAGGTCAGGACTCTGTGGTGGAGGAACGTGACTGCCTTGCACAAACTCTCTCATCCATGTCTTTATGGACCTTGCTTTGTGCACTGGTGCTCAGTCATATTGGAACAGGAAGGGGCCATCCCCAAAACTGTTCCCACAAAGTAGGGAGCATGAAATTGTCCGAAATTTCTAGGTAAGCTGATGCCTTAGGAACTCCCCTTCACCGGAACAAAGATCCCCCCCAAAAAACCCACGCCAAATGAGGTGGACCAGCGCACAAAGCAAGGTCCATAAAGATATGGATGAGCAAGTTTGGGGTGGAGGAACTTGACTGACCTGCACAGAGTCCTGACCCCAACCCGATAGAACACCTTTGGGCACATTCAGAGCTGTGCTTTAATCAGCAAAAAGTAGAGACTACTTACTACTTACTACTACTACTACCACTACTACCACTACTACCACTACCAGCCGGTATTTTAAGTCCACTCCTCACATGGAGGCCTTTAATAGCCTTTTGAGAATCGTGCTCTTAATTCGAAGCAAAAGAATTGCGATTCTCATTTTTCCCAGAATCGTGCAGCTCTAACACAAAGGTTTAGAGAAGAACTTGTTCAATTAAAAAAAAAAAAAAAGTCGGTAATCATTGACACGCTTTACTTTACACTTTGCAGCTCAGATGATGCAAATCACACATCCTGCCTACTAACAAAACTTTTCTACCACATCACATTAAAGCTTGCAGTAGAGTGCATTAAGAAATTGAAATAACAGTACAATGTATAGAATACTCACCGACAATTCCCACAGCCACATAGGCAATAATGGCGAGTACTATGAGAATACAGCATATGATGTCTGTACAGCCTCTGCAACACAAAATAGAAATTGCTAAAAGTTACTGTACATCAAAACTTACAAAATGTCCATCAATACAAAACTAGATCACCTTCAACCATGTTTATTTCCCTCCACACTACAGCCTCTACATGGCGTGCTGCGGTCTTACTTTTATTGCTGCATTCTATGCAACATAAAAAGTGGTGGCGAGACTCCAGGTTCAAAATTTTAAAAAATGATCCAAGTAGAAGGGAATTCCCGTTCATTTAATTCGTTATCTGATTTTTTTGTCCAAACCGAATGTATAGCATTTAACTTTTTTTTAATTTTTTTTAAAGTGTTTGTTCCCCCCCCCCCCCAAAAAAAATAATAAAAAAAAAGGGGGAAGAAGATCCTGGTCCCTTTAAAGCAGATTAAACAGCACAGTGCTTGTGCTGTGTAATCGCCCCCTCTCTAAACTGTAAAAAAAACATGGCTGATCCTGCCACTTCCTGTGTCTCCCCCTCTGCGCTGACCACGAAAATCAGAGCTGAGCCCTTACCACTGTGGTCAGCATACGTCCCTCCGTCATCCGCAGCCCTGCTCTCCCCCCCTCATCCTCCTCCTCCCTGCCCTGTCAGCTCTGTGTCTATGCCCCCACCCCCCCCATCCCCGCCACTATTAGTACAAATACAATTATATATATATATATATATATATATATATATATATATATATATATATATATATATATATATGTCACCGCCAGCCCCTCCACCATAGTTAGGCATAGCACTGTAACAGTCTTTTATTTTAAAAAAACAGGCTTGTAAATAACGATTTAGCGTGATCTTCAGGCCGGTCACGTGACCCTCGGCCGGTTTCCAGGGCTTCTGTAGGAGGGGCTGAGCGGGCATGTGACCACCCTGGCTGGCATCAGAGGGCAATCCCGGCCACCCTCCTGCAGTAGTAGGGCTGGGCGATTTTCCCCCCAAAAAACTCGATTTACGATTCGATTTTTTTTTTTATTATTATATTAAAGTGCATCAACAAACAAAATTGCAAAGGCAAACCCTTTCTCTAACTGCAAAGTCAGTGTGCAACAAACACACAATATATTCCAGCGCTCATGGAACATACATTATTAACTATTGAAAACTCTTGAAACTCTGTGTGTGATTCCTTCTGTCCCAGCCTTGCTGCGATCCTGGCTCTGCATCCTTTTGGGTTGGAGGGCCCTCCACACGCTGGTCTGCCTGTTGTCCATCATTCAAGGTACTGTGCTCACACGGAGATCATGCCACAGGCTTTGTTTTGACTTTTTTAACCCCTCCTTGCTCCACGGATGTCACTGCAAGTTTAACAAGTTTGTCACCACTGGCAACTGGAGAGTTAAGATTCATTTGCCCTCTGCACATTTGGGATTTGATCCCTCTCTTTATTGTGATTAATAAATGGACTAAGCTTTTTTATCAATTCTTCAAGAGTTCTCAATAGTTAATAATGTATGTTCCATGAGCGCTGGATTATATTGTGTGCATGTTGTGTATTTTGTACTTCTGGGTACGGATTTTTTCTTGCTGCGCTGGATCCTGTTTTTTCCCCCTTTTGGATACTTTGTACTTCCCAAAATATTTGGGATTTTTTTCTTATTATTATTATTATCATCATCCATTATATTTTTTTCTTTATCCACCAATTTAGCGCTGGTGACCTTTTGTTGTTTTTTGCAGTGTGCAACAAAGATTGTTAAACATCCAAATTATTAATACTGTATTTGGATTTAGCTAATAAAACAACAAAAAATCCTGAGGTTACTCTTAGTTGAATTGAACTGTGTCCATGCCTCACTGTGCCCGTGTCTCACTGTGCCCGTGTCTCACTGTGCCCATGCTTCAATCACTGTGCCCGTACCTGATGCAGATTTTCATGGTATACGGATTTTACTGCTACACCGGTGGCCATTCCAGTATTCAAAAGCCGCGCCTCCTCCTCGTCTGTGATAGGCGGAACACTCAATTTCCCAGCATTCAGTGTTCCGCCTATCATGGTCATCCTCATAACACAGACGAGGATGAGAGGATGTCCGTGATAGGCTGAATACTGCCTGCTGTGAAATTGCGTGTTCCGCCTATCACAGACGAGGACTCGGGAGGCGCGGCTTTTGAACACTGCAATGGCCGCCGTCTGTCTGCATGACACGCTGATCAGGTAGGTAGACGGCGGCTGCAGCGAGTAGATGTAATTGGGGTAACGCTGCCCAGTGCCATTCCGGATACGCCCCCTGCAGTCCTGCTACGGAAACTTTGAAGGAAAAAAAAAAAAATCTAAAAAAAAAAATCGATTTTCTTCAAAACTGAATCGATTTGAGCTCAAAACTCGATTCAAGATTAAAATCGATTTTTTTCCCAGCCCTATGCAGTAGCCATCTATCGGAGCTGTGCAGCGGCCGTGAGTCACATGACCGGCCTGAAGATCGCTCTAAAAATCGCCATTTACAGGCCTAGGTTTTTATAAAAAAAGACCCCCACACAACAGACTTCGACCCCAGCAACAATGAACCCCCCACAACGAAATAACACCCCAGCAACAACAGATCTCCCAGCAGCCAGCAACAATAGACCTCTACCTTAATACTAGATTCCTCCCAGCAACAAAAAAAAAACACTCCACAGCAACAATAGATCCCCCGCAAAAAAGCTGTTTGTATGTAGGACTGTGAATTAGGGACCTCGGATTGTGAGCCCCTTTGGAGGACAGGGACTGATGTGAATGTAGATATAGATATATCTGTATAAAATTGATGGCACTATACCAGTACCTGAAATAAACAGACAAATGAATGAGTATAAACGACAACCTCAGGGACATTTCCTCCTAACAGGCTTTTTTCCTCTGTATGGTTTATGTTCCCAATACAAGTCTTCCAGCTCTTTTATTTATGAGTATGAATCGCATCCTACCACATCTAATGGACGGTCTGTACCGCAGTACATTACAATCACCTGGGGGATGCTCAGCAATGGTAATATCCCCCCATTCATGGATAAGCCTTGTACTGGAAAATAGACACAAGCCTCAGAAAGGCTCATGGAGAGCGGCAATTGTGCAGCCATTTTGAAAATATGATCTCCAGGTTAGAAATCACTGTGGGAAAATAAATAAGATTAGAACCTCTCTGGAGATTTTGATTGATGTAGGTGTCCCCACTTGGGAGATTAACCTCTAGCTGCCCACGTAATGCAGCAACAAAAAGGGTGGACTTTAAAATGCCCACGAGGCATACGTATGCGCCCATTAGCAGCAGAGGTTTCTATGTGGAGAGTGTGATCACTGTGCACTCCCAGCACTGAGACTGAGCTGTCAGACAGGTTCCGGTCTGTAGTAATGATCACGTGACCACTGACAGCCAGTCACAGTGACCAGGCAGACCTTCCCAACCTCTGAGCATAAAAGACCAGTTAAAACGGACACGGGGGCTGCGAGCAAATGGGTTAAAGGCGTTAATTTCCACATCGTATTCAATTATTTCTAGCCTACTCCTAGTAATCTGAATGACCTTGACATTGGCAAACTTTGTAAAGATCCCCACATATTTCCTTCCCTGAATTCTAAGACATGTAGTCGATACACCCTGTGAGTAGCACAGCTGTGTCACACATTTCACAGAGCCTGTCTTCTGAACTACAGAGGTGCTGAGGGGAGGAGTTTAAGGAGGCGGAGTCAGTACAGGAATCACTGCTTGCAGGCAGCAAGGTACCATGGGATATGTAGTCCTTGTATATTGAGGAGAAGCTGGAAATCCAGGAAGTTGTAGAAAGACACGGCCAGCAGACAGGCAGAACTCACAATATAAGAGGAGATTTATAACGTATGCTTCTATTGGACTGTCAAATAGAATTTGTCTGTATTGTTATTACAGTGTTGATAAAATGAAAGTGTCTGTTGTGACCAGAGAACTCCTCTAAAATTAGCAATACACTGTACATTTGGTCTTATTCAGCCTGCGGGCAATTACCCTTATACATGCTAAACAGCGTGGATGGAGGAATCTCCGCTGCCAGCTATTATAATCAGGCCGCCGTAGCTGTCCGAGTACCCAAACAGCGACTGCATCTGAGTGGATGCAGTCACTGTTTTGCCGATAATTTTTTACCTGGCTCAGTCAATTTTTAAAATCAACTTGTCAGGCCGGGTTGTGCCAACAGAGCCTTCCAAGGCTCAAATATCTGTGGATTCAGAGGCATCTGACAAATTTTGAGCTGTGTATGGCCAGTTGAACCCGCTCTAATTATTTGCTGAAGAACACGGTCACCATGGTTGAAAGTAATGGGAAAAAAAATAAAAAAAATTGAGTTGTCACCAGCAGGGTGGATTTTATTTAAAGCAAGTCGATTTAAATCGCTAGTAAAAAGGCTTGATTTAAAGTGGAAGTCCATGCAAAAACTTATAGACACCACCGATCTAACACTAACCCTGTAAAGAAAAAAAAAAAAAAAAGTATACATACCTTTTTTTTAACCCAATCCAACCCAATCTCCAGTGGTGGAAGCTCTGCAGAGGATGCCGCTGACAACGGCTGTGAAATAAATGGGGAGTGACGTCACCCATAGACTTACTATAGGGCCTCGGTTGTCGGATGTGTCCTTTGCACCCGCCTACACAGCGAAGCTGCGGGCTGACAGCTCAGCGTGGGATCGGGTCGGATCCAAAAAAAAAAAAAAATGTATGTATACCGATTTCTTCTTTACAGGGATAGAGACGTTAGTGTTAGATCGGTGGTGTCTATAGATGCAGGTGTAGCACCCTCTACTATAGGTAGGTGCGAGAATAGGATTTTTCTAGTTAATACTGTAAGCGCAGGTAAATTTAGGCAGGCCCATGCTTCAGGCTAGGCCTGCTTGTTTTGATCTGGGGCTGGGAGTGGTTAGTGTAGCAGTGGGTGTGGCCACCTGTGCTCTAGTTCTGAGGCGGCGCCCCCCTGTCTCTAGGGAGATTGTTCTAGAAAAAGGAAGCAGGGCCTGGGACTGGAGTGGCAGGCAAGTCATGTGGGAGCCCTGACCAATCCCCACTTGGTATTGGCAGGGGGCAGGCCTCCTATATAAGCTAAGGTAACATGCCACTGGGGAGCAGTTGTTGGCCGGGAGAAGCGGAGGATGGAGTACTAGACAGTGGCAGGAGCCCTATCCCCATCTGGGGGGGGGGGGGGTGAGGCCCGGCAGAGGAGCCTGGGAGAGCTGTGTTACACATCAATAGATGAGGAGTCCTGGATCCGATTGGCTGGAGGCTGTCGGAACATATGTCCAGATAAATTCCTCCATCATGGACTCGGGGCAGGAAAAGGTAGTCTGAGGGAACTTCGTCCATACACGGTCATGGATGAAGTCCTCATTACACGGTCATTGATGAGGAGTCCCGGAACAGAGGAGGGAATGTGGGGGAAGTGTGTCAAATCGATGTCGCCTGAGGGCGCAGGATTTGCAGGTCAGGCTATCTGGGTTCAGCAGTCCATCACCAAGCACAAGCCGTTAAACTACTAGGCCCCCCCCGTGGAGGGGCACTGCAGGCCTCTGGCCTAGTAACTACGCAGTCAACTACCACCAAGTACAATCAATTACAGCCAGCAACTGGGATTATTCAGAGTGGTCCCTTTCTGTCATAATGAAGATGATGGGACGGAGTCTAATTGTTTTACAGTGCAAGTTATGTGCAGGAGGAGAGAAGTCTTGGGAGCAACAGTCTGCAGGAGCTAGGGCAGAGGAGCAATAGTCTGCATGGTGATATGCAGGGGAAGAGACTGTAAAACGTTAGAAGTACATCAGTTCTTCAAGGCCAATCTAAATAATCAATGTTCACTTAGGCCCCATGCACACGAGACGCAGGTGCAAACTCTGCTGAACACACGTTTTTAAACGCTGAAACCGGCGTTTATAAACGCGCGTTTGCCGCGTTTGCGGCCGCGTTTGCGTTTATAAGCGTTTCATCATAGACCCTCCCTAAGCTCAAAAAATAGTAAATTTTAACCATTTCAGCCAGTTTGTGAGACCAGAGTGAGTAGCAGCTGAGAGAGCAGTAGTGTACTTGCATTTAGCGTATCACTTGCCACATCATCTGCCACAAGTTGTGGATTGTCCACTTGCCACGTCACCTGCCACGTCACCTGGCCACATCACCTGCCACAAGTTGTGGATTGTCCACTTGCCACGTCACCTGGCCACATCACGTGCCACAAGTTGTGGATTGTCCACTTGCCACGTTACCTGGTCACGTCACCTGGCCATGTTACCTGCCACGTCACCTGGCCACGTTACCTGCCACGTCACCTGGCCACGTCACCTGCCACAAGTTGTGGATTGTCCACTTGCCACGTCACCTGCCACGTCACCTGGCCATGTTACCTGCCACAAGTTGTGAATTGTCCACTTGCCACGTCACCTGCCACGTCACCTAGCCATGTTACCTGCCCACATTACCTGCCACGTCACCTGCCACAAGTTGTGGATTGTCCACTTTCCACGTCACCTGGCCACATCACGTGCCACAAGTTGTGAATTGTCCACTTGCCACGTCACCTGCCACGTCACCTGCCACAAGTTGTTGATTGTCCACTTGCCACGTTACCTGCCACAAGTTGTGGATTGTCCACAATGCAATGCAAGCAATTACAGTTTTCTTTTATATTTTTTAATAGTTTTTCATCATTTGCCATTATTTTTGAGATTTCTAATGTTAAAAAATAGGTCACCTTTAAAAACGCTTATAAACGCAAACGCGGCAAAACGCCAGTACCGCGTTTAGCGTCTGAAACGTGGAAAACTTTTGCGTCTGAACCCATTTTTTTGCTTCTGGAAAAACGAGGTTAAACGCAACTGCTTGTAAACGCCAAAAAACGAGAGTGTGTGCATGGACACATAGGATAACATTGAATGGGTTCAGGGGCAGTTGAAAAAAGCGTCCAACTGCCTCTGAACGCGCGTTCAACAGCAAATAACAGCGTCTCGTGTGCATGGGGCCTAAATATGATGGAAAAGCAACATGTTCTATGGGCATCCCATATCCTCCTTACCCCAACCAAGTTATATACCCCCAATAAACAAAACGTAAATGACTGTTCTTTGTCTCTGAGGTGATAGATGAAGGTCTGGCAGCAGGGTGACATGGTGGATGTTAGTTACTAGGAGCAACCAAGTGCTACACAGGGATTTTAGTTTTTGCATTGACTTCCACTTTAAAATCAACACGATTTAAAAATCATAATTTTTAAAGAGCAACTCTGTCCCGCGGCAGCTCCTCCTCTGACCTGCTGGTCACTAACAGTCCCATTCACTTCACATTTTTTTTTTTTTAACAGAGATGTTTGTTTATTGAAATACAAATCAGCATTGCCTTGTCAAAGCATTAGAGACAGACATAGACCTGGTATAAAGAAATCAGCATAAATCTGGGTACCTAGTCCCAGAGCAGATAGGAATATTCTATGTGTACTCTGAAACATTCTAACGTCAACCTGAGAGTTCCATTAGCATAAGATCTGCGATTCCTATACCCTTCATTTGCTCAGGTTATGGATAAGGGGGGGGGGGGGGAAAGGGGAGGATAAACACAATTATAGTGTTCAATAACTCATGTACTCCCCAGTTCAATATGCATCAAACATTAGCATCTATCCAGCCCGACCAGACCTTGTCAAACTTCGCTGGGCATTGTCTACTCTGATAGGTGGGAGCACCGAGTTTATGGAAAGGCACCAGGATTCTCTCGTGGGCGGCTCCACCGATTTCCCCCAAAGGAGGATTTCCCTCCTGGCATAAAACTGGTAGAAGGTCAAACAAAGCTGAGTGTATCTGTCTCCCTGCACTACCTCCAGGTGACTAAGTAGAAGGGTCAGGGGGTCGAGCGGGATCCGTGTCCTACACACCTCAGTCAGAGTATCAGCAACCACCTGCCAGTAAGGTTGAAGTTTAGGGCATGACCAGACCATGTGCCAGAATGATCCTACCTCCAGGTTACACTTCGGGCATAGCGGGTCCCGGTGGGAGAAAATACGGCTAGTCTCTGTGGAGATATTTGAGCTGTATAAAGCTATCTTTCGCCTCTATCATCGAGGGGATGAACATAACAGTCCTCCCACTGCTCATCATCAAGGGCCGGCATGTCCACTTTCCATTTGTCCAGGGATTGGGTCGGTTTGATGTCAAGTACAAGTTTAAGGAAGAGAGGGGCCTCCCCATGGTACTAGAAGTCAAGAGACGCTCCACGGAATCCGACTCCAAGGTTATACGTTCCGGGAATTGAGCTCCAAAAGGCATGTCTCAACTGCCAGGATCTAAACTGCCAGGATCTAAACTGCCAGGATCTAAACTGCCAGGATCTAAACTGCCAGGATCTAAACTGCCAGGATCTAAACTGCCAGGATCTAAACTGCCAGGATCTAAACTGCCAGGATCTAAACTGCCAGGATCTAAACTGCCAGGATCTAAACTGCCAGGATCTAAACTGCCAGGATTGGCAGAATAACTGCTAGGTATTGAGTATAGGGCCCTCAGGTCGGGGAATGTTATCAGTCTACCATCCTTGGTAATGTGTTTCATGGTCAAGATCCCTTTCCGTGCCCACAAGGAGGGGTCCGGCAAGGTGTGGAAGCGGGGAAGCATCGGGTTCCCCCATAAGGGCATGTAGGGGGGAGATATGAAAGGGCTTGTTGTAAACTGCTCCAGATTCCTGCCAGACCCGTACCGTAGTCCGCATAGGGGCGGTCATAGAGGGACAAGCCTGCCTCCCCCGGAAGACAAGGTTACCGAGGGCCACGTATGACCCCAGAGTGGCTGCCTCCAGGGTAACTGCCGGATTATTCTGTCCGGGTTGGGAAAACCACCAGCGAACGGTGACAAGAACGGCGGCCCAATAGTAAATCTGAAAGTTGGGGAGCGCCAGCCCTCTGCCCGAAAGGGGGAGGTAAAGGATACGCATTGCCACCCTGGGGGGTTTCCCGGCCCAAACAAAGGCTATCAGCAGCCCCTCCAAGTGCTTTAAAAAGCTCTTGGGAAGGTGGATTGGGGTATTTTTTTATTTTTTTTAAGAAGAAATTTAGGTAAAAACACCATTTTCAATAAGTTGACACTACCTACTGGCGTAAGGGGGAGAGTGCGCCAGGCATTACATTTAGTGGTAACCTGTTCCATTAGGGGCTTGCGTAGTCAGTTATCGCGTTGGTGACCTTAATCCCTAGATATTCAATATCCTCGACCCATTGGAGCTGCGTCTGGGTGTCGGGATAAGTGGGCAAAAGAGTGGAGAGAGAGAAGTACTGACTTGTCCCAGTTGATGCGTATTCCAGAGAATTCGCTAAACTGATCGAATATGGATAGGGCCTTACAAAGAGATGTGGATGCCTCCGCTAAATAAAGCAGGGCATCATCCGCGTAAAAAGGGAGAGTTTTTCTCTCGATGGTCCCTACCGGGCTACCGGTATACCCTTTACTTCCCGGTCTGCTCTAAATAAGGGTGGCCAGGGGTTCCATCGCCAGGGCAAAAAGCCCTAGGGAGAGGGGGCAGCCCTGCCTTGTTCCACGGTTCAGCGGGAATGTATCCGATAAGCAGCCGTTCGTGTACACCCTGGCTTGCGGGTTGGCATACATTTTAATCCATAGCTGTAATTTAGGACCCAAGCCAAATTTGGTAAGGACTGCCCACAGATACCTCCACTCAACGGAGTCAAAGGCCTTCTCCGCATCCAGAGAGGTCACCAACCCTCCGCCTTCCCGTCCGGCTCTAGCTATGTGGGTGAAGAGTCGCCTGACATTAATGTCGGTACCCCTACCCGGCATAAACCCCGTTTGGTCAGGATGGACCAGTCCCATTCACTTTAATGGAAGGGCTGGTGATGCGGCAGTGACAACAAGGTGAGGGACGTGGCGGCAGCAGGTAAGTGGATGCCCGCTAACAGGTGCTGCCATGATGAATCTGAAATGACAGGTGCGCTTCAAATGTAAGGACTCATTCTTGCTGGTAGTTTGTGTGAATGCATCAATGCAGTGCATGTCATCTCAGCTTACAGAGCTTGGATTCATTAAATTGGTTTACCAAAAATTTTAATATTGCACAATAAACAGCCTCACGCTACATAGCTAAGCTCCATTTCATGCTGAATAAGCAAAAATATTAATGCATCTTAAATAGAAAAAATATCTTTAGATAGATAGATTTTTACTCCAAAAGCATTTTATTAAAATAAATTTGATAAAAATGAAAAATTTTTTTTTTTTTTTTTAAATCATCGATTTATCGAACACAAATAACTGGAAAATATTCCAGTGGGGGGCACTTTTCATTTCCTACACTTTGGAGAGAAATACTCCGCAAGTTCCTGTTGTGTTTAAAGCCCCGTACACACGGTCGGACTTTTGCCCAACAAACTTCGTTTTAAGCAAGTTGGACCAACAATCCGACCGTGTGTACGCTCCATCGGACAAACTTTTTTTTGTTTGGTTTTGTTTTCATCGGACAAAAGTTAGGTCTGCAAACGGACAAACTTTTGCCCAACAAAAGTCCGATGGAGCAAAGTCCTACCGTGTGTACAGAAAACCATAGGACTTTTGTCCGATGGACAAAACAACTAGTGTTAAAATTAACCAACAATAGCAGAAGTTGACCAAAGGGTGGCGGTAAAGAGCAGAAAAACCATGTGATGTTGCAAAAAGTTTTGGGAAAGTTTGCAGAAAAGTCCTGTGGTGTGTATGCTATGGGTGTGCCCGGCCAACTCCGTTCGGACAAAAATCCACGGAAAAGTCCGACCGTGTGTACGAGGCTTTACAGACAGGAGATGGAGAAAAAAACCTGCACAGGTGTTTATCCTTCCTCATTTTTTTTTTAAGAGGTTTTTAGCTGTAGATACATTTTAATGCGTCACCAAATGGCAAAGGAAAATAAACTGTTACAACAAAAAAAAATTAATTATCCACTTAACTAAGAGACTACCTCTATTGCTGAATTACCTGTTGTGTATTGGGCCTTTGAAAGATGGGTCATACTTCTTTGGTTCACCTGTAATAGAAAATAAATAAGTAAGTAAATAATAATAAGTAAAATAATAAATAATAAGTAAAAAACTAACAAGTAATAATACAATATGTGAGCTAATTTTTTTCTTTCCACCAAATCTTGCAACTCTGCTAAAGTCAGACAGTTCACTTTGTTTTACTTCAGTCTGAGTATTCTGTAATTTACTGCAGCAAGAATCCAGGAATACCTTATAGGGCCAATTGGAGTTTCCTGAATCCCGATGCACCGTAACCCCACCCCTGAGCTTCCTTTATAACTAATTACATTGAAACTTCTGAGGCTAGTTGTGTTTTCAGTATGCAGCCAAAGACTCCATTCTTCATTTTTACTGGGATGCCAATTTAAACCTGGTCTTCCTCGCTTTATCAGACAGTCAGTTCTTGAAGTAAGTTTCTAAAAACTTGTAGATTTGGAGGAGGGAGGATTAGAGATACTACACTATCCTTCTCAAAAAGCAGGAGGAGGTCAGAATGGGAACTGTCAATATGCCACAAAGAGCATAAACCAATATATCAATAAAAGATTACAACATACATCATTAAAAACTACACATGATCGCTGCCATATGCATTTGTATTTAATTAGTGTGTGTATGTAGCTCCAGATTGGCGTAACAGAGCGACACATTTCGTGACAAACCCCCCCCCCCCCAAGGAATTCTCTTAAAGTGGTTGTAAACCCCAAAATAAAAAAATAAATACAATTAAATACCTGCAAGACAAAAGGCATAATGAGCTAGTATGACTAGCATACTAGCTCATTATGAAATACTTACCTTAGATCGAAGCACCCGCAGCGGTGCTCGGACAACTCCGCCGCCATCTTGCCTCGATGTCCCTTCCGTGTATCGCCGCTCCGGAGCGGCGATGACGTCACACGCATGCGCTCTCGGGCCGGCTAAATCCATTCAGAAATCCGGCTACTATGCCGGCCCGCTAGTGCGCATGCACGCGACGTCAGCGGCGCCGGTTTTAAAAGCAAATATTTTCTTAACTGTGTAGGTTAGGGAGATATTTCATGCACCTACAGGTAAGCCTTAATCTAGGCTTATCTGTAGGTGCATGTTGTGTAAGTGGGTTTACAACCACTTTAATTTGCATTGATTTCCTCTCACTTTCTGTTTGGCTATGGGTAAAGATGCACTGAAATCTTGACAGCTGAAACACATCGGCCGAAAATGGTGTTATGTGCATTTTGCCGATGAGAGAAAAAGGTGCCGAAAAAAAATGCACACAATTTTACTGTGCTTATGGTTTGTTTTCAATCGGTCATGCGGCTCAAAAACTGCATCAAAAACATAACACGGGTGCGTTATTAATGCGTTCTTGCTGCATTTCACCGGGGAGGTGCATTTTTTTTTACCTGACCAAAAATGCGGCAAGCATGTTTAACACCACAACGGAAACTAAATGGACCAGTGTGTTGAGATTTTCTTGTGCTAAAAAAATAAAATAATGGCCGACAATAAATTGATATTCATTCAAATTCATGATATTAAAATAAGTCGGATAGAACACACACACACACACACACACACACACACACACACTAAACTTCCATTTTTGGCCAAGTGCATCCTGCATTTTCGGTACAAAATTTTCCAGAAAGAAAGAAAAAGTTGTTTGGTCTATAGGTCTACTTTAAGGGCCAGTTACACGATAGAAACGTAGTCCGCATGTGTTCCAGATGCTTTTCTGGATGCGCGTTTTTGACGTGTTCCAGCAAGTTTTTTGGTGCGTTTTGATGCAGTCCAGTGCATTTTTCTCCCCTCTTTTTTCTTAGCCTTTAATAAGGACATGTGTGTTCCAGTGCATTTTTGATGTTTTTCTTACAGTGTTCCAGTACAGGAAAAATGCAGCATGTTCTACTTTTTTTTCTGGAACGCACTGGAACTGCAAGCACTGGTGTGAACTACGCAATTAAAAACTTTCCATGCGTCTTTGATTGAGAAAAAAAAAAAAAACGCACTTAACTGCATGTGGTGTGAACTGACCCCAAGAGATATTTTCCCCCAACTTCCTGCTGATAATGGTTTCACAGATAAGGATTCTACACGCCCCTTACTTCACTAGAACAAACATTTTGGGTGTTTTATTTATTTTTTTGTCTGTATTGCGGTTGTAGATTTCCTGACTTGTCAGCAGATCAGAAAGTGAAAGTAAATATCTTATGGAGCCCCAAATAGCAGTAAAAACCTGGCAGAGGTTCTAATTCTTCCCCACTCCCATAAGCTCCTTTCCATCCCAGATTTCTCATTGTAATTACTCCAAAAATCCTCAGACTTGGGATGGGGGAGCCGTTTAAATAGTTTGCTGCAGAAAATCAATCGGCTTCCCTCCAGGACGACAACTTCCTACTGGTGGACAGCAAATCTGCGCAGCCATGCCAAGTAATACATTCTATTTAAAGTTCACTGGTGAAGAGAAGCCCAATTTGGCAACGTAATGACAGCCTGTGGGGAAAAAAATAAAAATAAATTTGCTTGGTTCTCCGTTCATGAGCCTATATTATGTGTACGATCCGCAGCCTGCGTGTTCAGGCCCAGTCACTTCTCCTTTGTGCTGCAGACAGTTGGCCATAATTAGAGGGTGGAAGAGGGAGAGAGTGGGAGGAGGAGAAGAAGGACCCAGATGTTTGGCAGCAATGGAGACGGATAGAGTTCTATCCAACACAGCAAGAGACCAACGAGGGAGAGACATGTGTAGGACACAGAGACACACGGGGACCAGAAGACAAGAATACAGTCATCCCAGAAATATTGGGAGAATATACAGGGAGATTCAGGAGTCCACTTCCAAAATAAAAAATATTGTCAGACGAATAGCCCACATACAGGGCCTATTATAAAAGCTACATTTTAAAGCGGAGGTCCCGCGAAAAAAAAAAAAAAAATTAAAAAGCCAGCAGCTACAAATACTGCAGCTGCTGATTTTTAATATATGGACACTTACCTGTCCAGGGCGCCCACAATGACGGCAGCCGAAGCCGAGCAATCGCTCGTCTCTCGGCTGCCCCCGCCACCATCTTCGGTAAGGGAATCAGGAAGTGAAGCATTGCGGCTTCACTGCCCAGTTCCCTACTGCGTACGCACGAGTAGCGCGGCGTCACTTGTCCCCGCTGTCTCCTGGGACCAGTGTGTTTCCCAGAAGACAGCGGGGGGGGGGGGGGGGTGACGCGAAGGAGCGTGACGCCTGCAAGAGTCTATTACCGGAAGTGGGTGCAAATATCTGTATTAGACAGGTATCTGCACCCCCCTGAAAGGTGCCAAATGTGACACCAGAGGGGGGTTCAGAAAAGCGGAGGTTCACTTTTTGTGTGGACCTCCGCTTTAAGCTTCTGCCTTTCCTGGACCCCTCCCCCTTCCAGGGCCTTCTTTAATTTTCATTGGAACCTGGGCAAATATTCTTGGGCTCTCCCGAATCCACTTGTCAACTTATTTGCCGGCAGTGAGGGCTCAAGGGGCAGCTGGTTTGGGCCCCACAACAATGACTGGGCCTGGGGTAGCTGCCCCTTTTGCCCGGTGTTAACAAGACGGCCTTGACCCTCTGTCAAGTTAATTATATTGTTAACCACTTGCCTACCAGGCCAATTCTGACAGTTCTCTCCTACGTGTAAAAATCATAATTTTCTTTTGCTAAAAAATTAGGCAGAACCCCCAAAACATTATTAGTTTTTTTAGCAGAGACCCTAGAGAATACAACATTTTATCTTGCACGGTGTTTGCGCAGCAATTTTTCAAACGCATATTTTTGGGAAAAAACATTTCATGCAAAATAAAAAACAGTAAAGTTAGCCAAATTTTTTGGCATAATGTGAAAGGCGATGTTACGCTGTGATACCCAACATGTCACGCTTTAAAATTGCACACGCTCGTGGAATGGCGCCAAACTTCGTTACTTAACCACTTCCCTACCAGCCCACTGTCAAATGACGTCTGCAGGAGGGATCTCCCATCCTGGACGGGCATCATATGACGTCCTGGGCTTCCAGGCCGCCTAGGGGGCGCGCCCGCCGCGTCACTCAGGAGCCGGCGCACGTGCCCGGCGGCCGCAATGTCCGCCGGTCACCCGAGATTGCCAGTAATTGAGCCAGGGACGTGGATTTGTGTGTGTAAACACAGAGATCCACGTCCTGTCAGGTGAGAGGAGACCGATGGTGTGTTCCCAGTACTGAGGAAGACCGATTGGTCTCCTCCCCTTGTGAGTCCCCGCCCCCTACAGTTAGAATCATTTACTAGGACACCCTTAACCCCTTCATCGCCCCCTAGGGTTAACCCCCTTCCCTGCCAGTCACATTTATACAGTAATCAGTGCATTTTTATAGCACCAATTGCTGTATAAAATGTGAACGGCCCCAAAATATAGTGTCAAAAGTGTCCGATGTGTCTGCCGCAACGTCACAGTGATAAAAAAAAAAAGCCAAAAATCTATTACCTATTTTGTAGACGCTATAACTTTTGCGCAAACCAATCAATATACACTTATTGCGATTTTTTTACCAAAAATATGTAGAAGAATACGCATCGGCCTAAACTGAGGAAAACATTTTAGTTTTTTTAAATTGGGATATTACAGCAAAAAGTCAAAAATAGTGTTTTTTTTCAAACTTAACGCTCTTCTTTTGTTTATAGCGCAAAAAATTAAGAACCGCAGAGGTGATCAAACACCACCAAAAAAAAGCTCTATTTGTGGTAAAAAAAATAATTTGGGTACAATGTTGCATGACAGCGCAATTGTCATTTAAAGTGCGACAGCGCTGAAAACTAAAAATTGGCCTGGGCAGGAAGGGGGTGAAAATGCCCTGTATTGAAGTTGTTAAAAATCCCCATAGTTGACGCTTTAAACTTTTTTTTTTTTTTCCCAGGTTACAAGTTTAGTTAGGCTTCATGTACACAGGACGTTGTTCAACCTCTCCTCAATGATTTAACTTGACAGCTAGAAACAGGGGTCTAAAAACATCAGTTTAGCCGCGTTTGAGTCTAGAAGCATTTGTAAAAAAAAAAGGCTGTAATCAAAACGCTGCTAAATGCAAGTTACTGCGTTTACAAGCGGTTACATGCATTTGGCGTTTCAAAAAAGGTCTTGTTGTCTGCGGCAACAGTCAGAATCTCCCATCCTGCACTGGAAACTGCAAAGAGAATCTGGTTGCTATGGGTAACAGTAGCGGCTTCTTGCTTTAATGCTGGAGGCTTATAAAAGATTAAATTACTGACTACACCCACTACATACAGATCAGTTATTAGTAATTTCCTGTACAGGGAGGGGGACACCGGCTCCATTCCACATAGAGACGTACGCATCATCCTTTAGACTAGTTTCACACTTGTCCATTCTCTGAAAAGTAATACACAATGGATCGCTTTTCAGAGTACGGCTAGACAGACACTGTCAGGTGTTGAGGCCAGTTCACAGCAGAAATCACACTGGACCACACTGTGGTTCACATACGTTTCAGTGCAGTGCAATTTGAGACCAGTTTGAATGCTGTCAATTTGCACTGCACCAAAAGTAGAGCATGCACTATTTTTGGAAGCTCAACCGGATCGCACTGTATTTCTGTACCCTGCAATCCACGAAAGCACTGCATTTGTGACCTGCATTTGGGGTGACTTTAACATTGACGCCTGCTGCAGGTCACACATGCAGTGCGGGAAAAGTGTACAGAACGTGGGTTTCCCACACCGCGTTCTGGTGTGAACTGGCTCTTTAGGAGGTAATCCCCGTCACCCAATGAATGCCTGCATTTTGTTTTTTGTGTGCGAAAGGCGATTTAACATGTGCGTGCCCCGCCCGAGTTTGGCAGTGCGACATGTCAGGTTACATTTGCTGTGGCCACGACACAAACCCCAGCCACCCGTGTGAAAGAGACCTTAGAATGGGAGAGAGGATAGAATTACTGGGAAAGATGACATGGATGCACAAACCAGGATGGCCACCCCATGGGATGTATACATTCCTTGAAAATGGAGGGTTCAAAAACTTTACAAGACTATGAATACATTCCTGGCATCTAACAATACACAACACTAGAGGTCGACCGATATGGGATTTCCTCTGGCCGATGCCATTATTTAGAAATCGGGAAGGCCAATGACCGAGATATGATGCCGATTTTTGCAGCCGATATTTTAGGCCGATTTTTTATTTTATTTTTGGCAGGTGGCACAGACTGGCACTGGTTTGCACTTGGCACTGACTGTCACTGGTTGGCAGCACTGGCACTAGCAGGTTGCACTTCTTGGCACTTTCAGGTTTCATACTTAGCCGATATAGTGTAACTGTGTGAAACTAACCTATGTGACTGAATGCAGACAGAGACCAGCTGTTAAAATTCAGTGATAATGTCAGGGTGGGTGGGACCAGCAGCTAACACCAGCCAATGATTGGGCTGCTTAAGGGGGCAGGTCACATACACATAGCGGCCCGCCCAGATTCTATCCCATTGGCTTGTGTTTGATAGCTGCTGGGTCCCGTCCTCTCTCTCTCTCTCTCTCTCTCGTGCGTCGACGGGCACGGCGCGATTAAAGAAATGACCAGTCTAAAGATTTTAACGCTCGGTTTATGTGAACAGTGAGACAGAATAACAAAAAATAAATAAATAAATTATCCAGAAAAACCCATTTCAAAAGTTATAAAAATGGATTTGCATTTTAAATGAATGAAATAAGTATTTGATCCCCTATCAATCAGCAAGATTTCTGCCTCCCAGGTGTCTTCTGTACAGGCAACAAGCTGAGATTAGGAGCACTCTTAAAGGGAGTGCTCCTAATCTCAGCTTGTTACCTGTATAAAAGACACCTGTCCACAGAAGCAATCAGATTCCAATCTCTCCACCATGGCCAAGACCAAAAGCGCTGTCCCAAGGATGTCAGGGACAAGATTGTGGCCCTACACAAGGCTGGAATGGGCTACAAGACCATCGCTAAGCAGCTTGGTGAGAGGGGGACAACAGTTGGTGCGATTATTCACAAATGGAAGAAACACAAAATAACGGTCAGTCTCCCTCGGTCTGGGGCTCCATATATGATCTCATCTTCTGGAGTTTCAATGATCATGAGAATGGTGATGAATCAGCCCAGAACTACACGGGAGAATTTTGTCAATGATCTCAAGGCAGCTGGGACCACAGTCACCAAGAACACAATTGGCAACGCACTACACGGTGAACGAATGAAATCCTGCAGCGCCCGTAAGGCCCCCCTGCTCAAGAAAGCACATGTACAGGCCTGTCTGAAGTTTGCTAATGAACATCTGAATGATTCAGAGGAGAACTGGGTGAAAGTGTGGTCAGAGGAGACCAAAACCTTGGCCTTTTGACGGGGCATTTTAGGCAAGCAGCTCAGCCATTGTTCCCCAATGTACCGCATATACTCGAGTATAATGCCGCGTACACACGACCGTTTTTAATGACGAGAAAATTTTCATTTTTTTTTAAATGGTCATTAAAAATGATCGTGTGTGGGCTTCAGAGCATTTTTCACGACGTGAAAAACGGGCATGAAAAAATTAGAACATGCTCTAATTTTTCATGTCGTTTTTTACATCGTCGTTTTTCTCGTCATGAAAAACGTCCGTGTGTGGGCTTTAACAACGTGAAAAAAAAAAAATGCGCATGCTCAGAATCATGTATGAGATGGGAGCGCTCGTTCTGGTAAAACTAGCGTTCGTACTGGAGATAGCACATTTGTCACGCTGTAACAGATTGAAAAGCACGGGGCTGAAAAGCACGAATCGTTGCACAAACTTTACTAACATGAAGGGTGGCGCCATCTGAATGGAACTTCCCCTTTATAGTGCCGTTGCAACGTGTTGTACGTCACCGCGCTTTACTCAAGCATTTTTTTCCATGATAGTGTGTAGGCAAGCCAGGCTTGAGAAGAACCACGTCAAGAAAAATGCAGTTTTTTTCAATGACATTAAAAACGGTCGTGTGTACGCGGCATTAGCCGAGTTTTTCAGCACATTTTTTTGTGCTGAAAATGCCCCCCCCCCCCCCCATCGGCTTATACTCGAGTCACATTTTTGCACCTGATCTCCCGGACTTTGGGGACCCGGTACTGGCTGGCCGTAGGTCCCCTCCTGGACCCAGAACTTGGCACATATGTAGCCCCATTTCTCGTCTACAAAAATGTACAAAGTTTGTTGTCTAGGGGACCTACGGCCGGGGAGCACCAATTTTTCAAACCGGGCACCCCTTCCATAGACTCCCATGTTAAATGTTAGTCTAGTCATAGGCACAGTGAGGCATGCACATGGACACAGTGAGGCATGCAGAAGGACACCCTCGAGTCAATAAGTTTTCCCAGTTTTGTGGTAAAATTAGGTGCCTCGGCTTATACGGTACATATTATACTATTCTTTTGTTAGGTTTGACTGTATGAACTTTTTTGTGCTTGTCAAATCTATTTAGTTACTGATTGTATGTTAATTAATTTCAGAATTTCTCCTGACGAAGCAGCAACTTGCCGCAAAACTAGTAGAGACATTTCCTGTGACTCCTACTTCAACCATGATTTTCCCCTCTTGGGGGATCATTAGTTTGGTGACACGTATGGTCTGTCACGACGTTTTTATATTGTATATTTTTGTTTGCGTTTTATTTGAGGTTATATTAATAAAAATTTATACTTTTTCATATATGTATTTACATATAACTATTTGCCTGTACCGCAATAGCCCAACTGCCCCCCTTTCTTGGTCTTTTTGGTTTTGGGGACCAAAAGTCCTATCTCTATTCAATTCAAATTTTTGGATGATGGTACTATTAGTTAACAATATTATGTGCTTTTTCCTAAGAGGCTAAATTTCAATGCACTCACATGTATCAAGGCAGCACTGGTGGGCATCACTGATGGGGATGCGCCGATTATCATTGCACATAAGTCATAGGTTCTTCACCGTGATGGAAAATGCAGCATGTTGGATCGCTATCCTGTGCACCGCCGGGGGCGGCATGTTCTGAAGGACATCATATGATGTCCAATCAGAACGGGAAAGCCACAGCCTGGCCGTCATTTTGCTATAGGCCTGGTGTGATGTGGTTAAGAGGACAACATTGCAAGTTGACAAAGACTTGTGTGAAAGTCTTAGCAGATGTCTGTGGTTCATGGACACTATAATTACACAGATTGAAGTTGCTGTCTGGTTCTGGAGAGCTAAAGAAAAAAAAAAAAAAACACTTTTCCTTGGAAGATTTCCATGTATTCTCCGCTATACAGAAGGAACAAGCAACTATAGATCACACTCATATCCAGAGCCCGGGGCATATTCACGGAGCAGTGACAAGCCGAGACATTGCTGGGATTATGACCAGACTACAGTTATTTACTTACCCACCCAACACAATCATTTACTGTTATTTAAGAAGAGCTCCAGCCAAAGTGGGACAGAAAAGAGGAAAAAAGGGTCACAGACAAAAAATAAACACATTTAAAGACCAACCCTCTCACAATCCTAAACATCAAACAAAAAAAAAAAAAAATTAGGCTGAGGTTCTACTTGGGAACTTAAAATATATAATCCAGAGCTTGACAAACCCAAAGCGCCAGGTGGCAATGGCGACAAGAAATTTGCGCGCGCACACACACGCGCGCGTCCGCTCTGCTCCCCTTCTTGTTGGCCCGGAAGTGACGTGTGACTTCACTTCCGGGTCCCCGTTGACAGTTTTGCCCAGCCAAAGAATGTAATGCAGTGCATTACATTCAGTGAAGCACAAAAAATAGAAATTAAAACCACACGTATTGTAATAAAACTAAACTAAAGCTATACCCAAGCACATAACCCCAAATGGGGCCAACTGTACTGTTGCCTTATTTTTTTAAGTAAAAAAAAAAAAAAAAGTGTCTTTTTCCAGGAAAATTGTGCTAGTATGACCGCTACACAAATATGGTGTGACGTATTTTTACGATCGCCATTTTATTCTCTATGGGGTCTGAAAAAAATAAAAAAAGATAATGTTTGGGGGTTCCAAGTAATTTTCTAGCAAAAATAACTGATTTTAACTTGTAAACAGCAAGTGTCAAAAAGAGGCTTGGCCCTGAAGTGGTTAAAAAGGGGGAAAAAAAATAAAAAACAAAAAAACACACACAACCCCTATGGTCTTTAAGCAATTCTCCAAAGAGGGATGGTCTCCATTCTGCACAAAGCAATGCAGCGATTTGAGCGCTTGTATTGGCAGCCATCATGTCTATCCAACTCCTCCCAGAAAAACATTCCCCCCCCCCCCCGCCCCCTATGTTACTTACATATTCTTATATCTACAGTATATAGATATTCTTTACAAGAGCGGCACGATCACATGACAGTCACAGGACAAGTCCATACATCATCCATGCTCTTCATGTTAACCAATGTAGGGAGTTACATTACTTTTGAATGATTCACGATGTAACCGCAGTCTGACTCACTGATGAGTTTGTTTGTTGGGAGCGGAGAGGTCCTAAGAGACACCAGGGACTCCCATACACAGGGACTCCCATATCAACATTCTCAGGCACCGGCCACACCTAACCGTGCAAGGCGGCCTGATCTCTACCTAGTACAGCACTTTCACCTGAACTGTACTGCAGACGGGGTAATGGTTCATCAGGTCACCAGATAACCACAATGGGACGGTCACTTCTTACTACACAATTTATTTTTTATTTTATTTTTTAAATGGAGCTTCATGAAAAATGTGCTTCTCTGCTCCGTCTTCAGAAAACAGGCAACACTTCATTCCTGCCCTTCAAAAGGTGTAGAAGCAGAATTGTCGAAATTCTTAGAGGTCATGCCATACAATTCTAATTTATAAAGCGGACTAATGGGCTTCTCTGCTCCATCTTTATATGTACGTACATTATAAAATAATAGCCTGTGTCCTTTTGGAAAATGGGCAATCCAAGACTGCGGGAAAGATTTATACAAGATCTTTGACCAGCTTTTCTCAACTTTTTTTTTATCACGAAGGTTTCATAGGGACAGAACAAAGACTAAAGCAGGGGTAGGCAACCTAATGGCCCGTCCACACGATCCGAATATCGTACGAAAAATGTCGTCCGAGGAAGAATCGTACGATAGCCGGATCGTTAGTATAGAGCTTCCGAGAGCCGATCATGACAGTTCATCCGATATTTTATCGGACATGCACAAAAATTTTCCTCGTACGATACCAGATCGTACAATTTTCATTTAGTCAGTACAGTGGTCGTCCGAAAATACAATACAAACACACTACAAAACATGACATCACTTCCGATTGTTTTCGGTCGTACGAGACTTTAATAACCTATTCAATTTCTACTTGCGACTGTTAAGCAGAAAAAAAAAATCGTACGATATTTGGATCGTGTGTACGGGGCATTAGAGTGATCGAGATCTACTTGAACAACACTGAGGAAGGCAAAGAACACCAGGCACAGTGTCCGGTTGGTTCACACCAAAACATGATGCCAGGAAGGGATGTTCCATGTGTGTTCCCTGTAGGGCCGAAACAACTAATCGATTATGAAATTAATCGATTACAATTTTCATAAATCGATTAATCGGCCAGTAACATAATGGGGTTAAAACAAAACTAAAATGAGCCCTTTATAGTACAAAAAAAGAGCAAATTGCTACTGTAAATATTACTTTCACTGTCCCACAGTAAAAAATGAACCCCTTCCAGTAGCGATTATTTGCTCTTTTTGTACTAATTTTAGTTTTTTTAACCCCATTATGTTACTAAACATCTCAGGCCTGGGTCACCTGTGTTTTTTGCAGAAACACACTACAGTTCATTTACATGGTTTCCTATGGGACACGTTCACATCCATGATTTTTTCAGCTGCTGCATATTTGGAAAGGGCAAGGACTTTTTTTAACGCAAAACGGTGCCATTTTGTTTTTTGGGTTTAATATACTTCAATGGAGAAGCGACAGAAAAGCATGTAATGTGTTTTTGCGGCAATTTGTGTCTTGTAATCTGCCCAACAACAAATTGGGCAAAAAAAATTAAAAAATTTTAAAAAAAAATGCAAATCATAGCAAAATTACCTTTTTTTTCCGTTTATTAACCGATTAGTCGATTAATCGAAACAATAATCGGCCAACTAATCGATTATGAAAATAATCGTTAGTTGCAGCCCTAGTTCCCTGCACCATGTTCAATACGCACTGCCTTTGTGATCTACTGCGGGTGATTATATAGTGTTAACCCCAAACGTAGATCACAAACTCAGAGGACATAAAAGTATTACAAGAGTGCAGGGATCTGGAGTGCGCTGCGCGCAGAGTGCAGGGATCTGGAGTGCGCTGCGCGCAGAGTGCAGGGATTGCGGGGGGTCTTAGGTCATGTGAAGGGTGGTAGAGGACACTGGTAAGGGGGTGGCCCTGCCTATAACAGTGTCCACCACACACAAACACACCCTGCCTCCTCCTTCCCTCCCATTGCAGCGAATCTGAGATCTACTGTATCTACTGCATCTGTGTTTGGCCAGCTCAAGTCTATGAACCAGAAAAACCAGTAAACCAGCTAAAAAGAAATACACTCCTAGTATCAAAAGCTGTTCAAGTAGAGTTGTGGGCAGGCTTTAGTCATCTATATATTTTTAAGCATTGAATGAGCTTTAACCAGATAAGACCTTGGGTGTGTCCCATAACGGGTAAAAACAAGAACACAGCCAGGAGGCCGTTTGTATTTTGTTCAGCAGACTGATGACTACGAAGTCTCGGTTCACACTGGGGCAGCTTCAAAGTCGCCCGACTCTGAAACCGCCCCGTACAGCGTGGCTTGCAAATTACTTCTTTAATATAAGTCAATGCAAGCTACACCGAAGTCGCCCCCAAGTAGCACAGGAAACTTTTTCTAAGTTGGAGCCACTTGAGACGCTCCGATTAGAAAGGTTCAATTGCACTAAATGGAACGCAACTTGTCAGGCGACCAAGGACCCTTTTACACTGCTGCGATTTTGCCGCAATTTCAAGGAAGGCCTGTGCAAACTTAAGGGCTATGGACCTCAAATCGCATCAAAGTCGGACCAAAGTAGTACAGCGACTACTTTGAAGTCGCACAGATATGAATGGTTATCATTGGGAATCATGGGGTAGGACTTGTCATGCGACTGATGTGAAAAGTCGCACAAGTATGAAAAGGGCCTAAGTCGCCCCAGTGTGAACCGAGTGTAAAGCCTCATGCACACTGGGTGTTTGGCTCTGGCGTTTAGGTGCGAGTGGACAGAGCTGGATGGTGCACCAAGCATTTATTCCATGTAGGCAAGCATGAGCCACCCCCATCAAATCATTCTCTGCAGCCATTACCTTTTGTACCACCACCACCTCTTCCCTAGAATGTAAGCTCTATGAGCAGGGCCCTCCTGTACCTTCTGTAATTGTGCTGTCTCCCCTCTACATTGTATCGGATATAACATTATATTGGAGATCAAGCTAGCAAATCCCCCCCCCCCCCCCTTAAAAAGCCTCAGCTTCTCTTCTACAATACAGATTGCCACCATTTCCCCCAGCTTTTGTTGCATCTCGGTGCAGATCTCCTGCAGCCTTCTGGTCTACTTACACTCTAGAGCTTGCTGAATAGAATTTCTCAGGGCGTGTTTCTTCTTGGTGACAACAACAATGCAGCACCTTAGTGCTGACCAAACAGGATTCTTTATTTTATTTTTTTTCCCCAACCAGCAGGGGTTCGAAAGAAGATATGAGTAGATTCCCACATCCACACATTAAAATGTGGATGGGGGGAATCCTCCCCACTGTGCTGTTGTATTTTGCAGGAGGGGAGGCTCCCCACAGTCAGAATACAATGATCAGTGTTACCGGCTACAGCTGGTGGCACTGATTGTTCGGGAATAACTTGACAAGCTTAGTATGCAGTCCATATTCCCATCGCACACCTTCCTGGAATGAGCTCTAAAAGTACCGGGTGCTGTAGTGACCGCCAGCTGGATACTGGAACAGGCACAATAATATTAGATATTCACCAGTACACCAAGGATCTTCAATTTCGTCCAAACGATTTTTATTCAAAGAAAGATCACACCACAAAATAGTGTAGTGCAACATTTCGGAGTCACGCAGGACCCCTTCGGCATGACTCCGAAACGTTGCACTACACTATTTTGTGGTGTGATCTTTCTTTGATTAAAAACAGTTTGGATGAAATTGAAGAGCCTTGGTGTGCTTGCGAATATCTATATTAACATCACAAGCTGGCTGTAGATAAGGCAATCCCCATAGGGGATTCGATCTTTCCTTTCATCATGGGTGGAAGGAAGGAAAATTGCTCGATTCCCACACATCAACACATTCAGTGTTGGAGGAATGCCTCCCGCTGCACTATTGTGTTCTGCCAGCGGGGAGGGGGGGGGGGGGACGTCTTCCTGTCCAGCAGAACACATGAACGATTACTGCTAGCGGCTGTAGCCGTTTTTAGTCTTTATTGGAAAAGCGTGAGAATGTAGAACATTTGGGAGACAGGGACAGGAAGTGCCTGAAAAAGGACCTTTAAAGCGGTTGTATACCGCAAAACTTTTTTTTTGTCAACCTGCAAGGCAAAAGGTATAATGAGCTAGTATGACTATCATACTAGCTCATTATCAATCACTTACCTTAGATCGAAGCCCCCGCAGCGGTCCTCGGACACGTCCTCCGTCGCATCCATGATACCCGGAGTGACTTCTGGGTATCGCCGGCTCCGGCGCTGTGATTGGCCGGAGCGGCGATGACGTCACTCCCGCACATGCGCGGGGAACGGCACGATCCCCGCGCATGCGCAAATTTCCGGCAGTGTCCGGCAGGCTCCCATTCAAGAGCCGCAGCGCTCAGTGCGCCTGCGCCGTTAACTACGGCGCGCATGCGCCGTAGATAGCGGTACAGTCTTTTTTGCAAATATCTCCGAGACTGTGTAGGTCTCGGAGATATTGCAAGCACCTACAGGTAAGCCTTAATGTAGGCTTACCTGTAGGCGCTTGTACAAATTTTGGGTATACAACCACTTTAAAGACAGGAATGCCAAGTATTTCAATGAAATCTCAAAAGGTATAAAAACCATGTTTATAGCGGAGTTCCACCCAAAAATGGAACTTCCACTTTTTGGAACCCCCCCCCCCCTCCGTCACATTTGGCACCTTTCAGGGGGGGGAAGAGGGAGCAGATACCTGTGTAATACAGGTATTTGCTTCCACTACCGTGCATAGATCACCACGGTGACCTACACCACGTCCAGCGCCTACTCCGCCCCCCCCGCTGTCTTCTGGGAGACACACGCGTCCCAGAAGACAGCAGGGACCAGTCGGATCGCGCAGCGCGACTCGCGCATGCGCAGTAGGGAACCAGGAAGTGAAGCCACAAGGCTTCACTTCCCGATTCCCTTACCGAAGATGGCAGCGGCAGCACCCGAGAGCAGAGGGACAAATCGGCCTCAAGACCCGACATCGCAGGCGCCCAGGACAGGTAAGTGTCCATGTATTAAAAGTCAGTAGCTGCAGTATTTGTAGCTGCTGACTTGAAAATATATTCTTTTCCGGCGGAACTCCGCTTTAAGTGATAATTTATTGATTGGATTTGGGTACATATACTTAAAGCAGAACTTAAAGTGAAAGTTCCGCTACTTCTCAGTCACCACCCCACCAACTATTATTGGCAGTTTTTTTTCCTGGGAGCAGGTAACTCCTTCCATAATTCTTGTCTAGGTGGTAAAAATCTGCACCCCCCGCCAACCCCCTGTGGGACCAGTCTGAAAGCGCAGTGCATGCGCAGTGGGACACCGGCTGTAAAACAGCAGGAAGTCACACCTGGCTTCCCACAATAAATATGTTGGTGCTGAAGATACAGAGACTGGCGATTCGGCGAAGAACTGGAGACAAGGACAGGAAGTGGCTGGCAAAGAACTGGCCCAGGTGTAGACACCACTGGGCTCCTGGTCTATTAAAGTCAGCAGCTACCGGATTTGTACCTGAATTTTTTATTTTAATTTTTCTAACAAAATAGCTGTAGTTTCTCTTGTGGCCCCAGTTCACACAATCGCACCGCATTCCTGTTCCAAATTTGAACCATTATTCTTTATGGCTCAAATCACACCAAAAATGCGCAGGATCCTTTTTTGTCGGCACCATGTGTTCACACCCATGCGATCTGAATCTGCAAATCGCACTGCGTTTTGTGAATCGATTTCGGGGTGCATTTAAGTTAAAATACACACCCACATCAATTCGCATCAACGGGGTGGAATTTGCATGCGGTGCGGAATCCGCACAGAACGAACTCCGCACCACATCAGTATGAACCGGGGCTAAAAGGTAACACCACTCAAAATAAACAACTCTGAAATATACTAGACTTCTGCAGCCACATATATGAATGATAGTCGGCACCCAACTGCAGGAGACTGAACAATAACTAGCAGATTAGTCACTCGCTCTTCACTTTCCATACAGCATTCCTGAAATTTCCTTGCCAGAACCCCAGCGACACACCCAGCTACTCTGTGACCAGCCGTCATAGAAAAAGGGGGACAAAGCTGCCCTTTAAAAAAAAGGGACATCTATTAATAAATAGAACTCTTCTGACTCATAGCAAAAAGTGCTTGTACCCCCCCCCCCCCCAGCTCTATAGGACATGAGCGGGACAGAGCAGTCTACAGTGGCTTCTGACGTCCAGTCTACTCTACAAATGGTGCCAAAGAAGGTGGTGGATGACCCGGAGAAGACACCAAACAACTTCAAGGCCATCCTCATTACTCTCACAGTTGGCAATCCCACAACATATGGACAGCGGGTGATGTCTCCGGTATATTCAGTGCAAGCTGATTGGGCCATTGGTAGCAAGGAAAACACTTCTATAGGAGGAGGAACTCATTCAGGCCTCCTATTTACACCCAAATCCTACAATATGAATGCCTGCTAGCTGGTTGGCTTGGGCACCTGCATGTGGTCGCCTTTCTGCTCTGCGCCTAGAGTCAGGGATAGGCCTGTGCAGGACTTATTTTCTGAGAGAAAAGGTGCAGGTACTCCCCCTTTCCGAGTCCACCCTGGTCTCTGCCCCCTACCTACCTCAGAGCACTATGCCCTGCTTCCATGACCCCGTACCATGAAATATTTTGTGGTGCCAAGTAATTTGTATGGAATGTAATAATAATAATAATAATAATAATAATAAAAATAATAATAATGTAAAATAGACTCCTGGGAGCAGCAATAGACTCCCCAGAAGACAACAGTAGATCTCTCCCTTAACAGTAGATCTCACGCAGCAACAACTGACACCGCCCCCCCCCCTCAGTGAAATAGATCCCCAGAATCCAGCATCAAAAGACCCTCCAGCACACTTTGCCATTACATACATTCAGACCTGGAGGGGCCAGAACTTTGTTCCCCAGAGTACCTGCTGACAAAAAAACAAAAAAGGGATTTTTATAACAGCTTACCTGTAAAATCCTTTTCTTGGAGTACATCACGGGACACAGAGCGACATAGTCATTACTAATGGGATTATATAGATTACCTTCAGGTGCTGGCACTGGCAACTTCCAAACAGGAAGTACCCTCCCCTATATAAGCCCCTCCCATCCGGGAGTACCTCAGTTTTGTAGCAAAGCAATAAGTGTCACCAAAAAAGAGGGGTGGGAGCTCTGTGTCCCGTGATGTACTCCAAGAAAAGGATTTTACAGCTAAGCTGTTATAAAAATCCCTTTTTCTTTTTCGTACATCACGGGACACAGAGCGACATAGTCATTACTATGTGGGATGTCCTAAAGCAATGCCAAATGAGGGGGGGGGGATATACCATACATAAGCTGGGCGCCATCAGGCATGAGGATCCTTTGCGGCCTGCAACACACTGCGCCCAAAGGCGATATCCTCCTGACTTCTAACGTCCACCTGGTAGAACCTAGTAAACGTGTGTACTGAAGACCATGTTGCGGCCTTACAGATTTGAGCCATGGAGGCCTGGTGATGCACTGCCCATGAAGTTCCAACTGCTCTTGTGGAGTGCGCCCTAACTTTGAACGGAGGCGGTCTCCTTTTCAAGCCATAGGCTTGTATTATGACCTGTCGATCCACTTGGCTAAAGTAGATTTTGATGCTGCCTGACCCTTTCTGGGGCCTTCCGGCAGAACAAACAAAGTATCCGTTCTACGAATCTGAGCAGTGGCTTTTAGATAAGCTTTAACTGCTCTTACTACATCCAAAGAATGCAATAACTTTTCCTCTACCGAGGTAGGTTTGGGAAAAAAAGAAGGAAGAACCACATCTTGGTTCAAATGAAACCTCGATACCACCTTAGGAAGAAAGGCTGGGTGAGGACGTAATACTACTCTGTCCTTATGGACAACCAGATATGGCTCCTTACAGGACATGGCGGCTAATTCCGATACTCTTTTAGCCGAACAAATGGCTACTAAGAAAATCAATTTCCTGGTGAGAAGAACCAAGGAAATGTGTTGCAATGGTTCAAATGGTTGTTTCTGTAGAACCGACAGAACCAGGTTTAAGTCCCATGGACATATGGGAATACTAACCGGAGGGCTAATACGCATCACTCCTTGTATGAAAACTTTGACTAATGAATGCAAATCCAAGGGCCTTTGAAAAAATATTGATAAGGCCGAAATCTGACCCTTGATAGTACTCAAGGCAAGCTTCCTATCCACAGCCCACTGTAGGAAGTCCAGAATCCTACCTATTACGTACTTACGCGGATGCCATTTCTTGGCCTCACACCACGCGATGTACGCCTTCCAGATCCTATAATAGATCTGCCTGGATACCGGCTTCCTGGCATTGATCATGGTAGATACCACCGGATTAGAGAGACCTCTTTTTTAGAATGTGGGCTTCAATAGCCAGGCCGTCAAACCTAGGGCTGGTAAGGAAGGGTGGTATATCGGTCCCTGCGAAAGCAGGTCCGGATGATGTGGGAGGGTCCAAGGACTTCCCACTGACATCTTTACGATCTCCGCGTACCATGCTCTTCGGGGCCACGCTGGAGCCACCAGAATCACCGGTTTCTTTTCTACCCGGATTCTGCGGATTAATCGCGGTAACAATTGTGGCGGTGGGAATGCATATATCAGCTTGAACTGATCCCAAGGGAACACTAGGGCATCCGAGCCGCAAGCTAGGGGATCCCTTGTGCGAGACACAAATCTGTCCACCTTTGCGTTGAATCTGGATGCTAGCAGATCTACATCCGGTGTTCCCCACCGCTGGCATATTGCCTGGAAAACCTCAGGGTGAAGAGACCATTCCCCCGGGAATAATTGCTGGCGACTTAGAAAGTCCGCTCTCCAATTTTCCACTCCTGGGATGAAAACCGCGGATATGGCTGGGACATATCTTTCTGCCCATTTCAGGATGCAATTCGCTTCCCTCTGGGCTGCACGACTCCTGGTGCCACCCTGGTGATTGATATATGCCACTGCTGTGGCATTGTCTGATTGAATTCTGACAGGGGACCCCTGGAGTTTGGATGTCCATGCTACTAGGGCATACCGGGCTGCTCATATCTCTAAGAGATTGATGGGCAGGGCCTTCTCTGCTTCTGACCACTTGCCCTGGAGAGACCATTGCTCCAGTACTGCCCCCCAGCCTATGAGGCTGGCATCTGTAGTGACCACCTTCCAAGAAACCGGACTGAAGGGTTTCCCTTTTTCAAGATTCTGGGGCACCAACCACCAATGGAGGCTCTTGTGAACGGAAGTGGACAGGGACATTGGTAAGTCTAAAGCCTGAACTTTTTTGTTCCAGGCTGACAGTATGGCCCTCTGCAAGTTCCTTGAATGGAATTGACCGTAGGGTACTGCTTCGAATGAAGCCACCATTTTTCCCCAGCAGCCTCATGCACAGGCGTATGGATGGTTTTCTTTTTGTACCCACTAAGTGGGTCAAATCTTTCAAAGACGACACCTTCTCTGGAGGTAAGAAAATCTTTCTCTGATTTGAATCCAGCCTTAGCCCCAAGTATTCCAGACTTTTGACTGGTCTTAGAGCCGACTTGTCTCGGTTGATAATCCAACTGCGTGAATCTGTCTCTGATGGTGTCCTGCCAGGTCTCTGAACAACTGAAGTCTTCCCCCCACCCGATTGAGTGGGGGCAAGCCTTCATGACTTGGGGGGAGGTTTCGTACCTCTCTTGACCCAGGGTTTCTTGTTACCCTGTGATTGTCCCTGATTTCTGCCCCCAGGATTTGACCGCGGAGGCCGTCGGAACTGTTTCACAGCCGATGTGCCAGGGACTGGAGAAGTAGGCCTCTTAAAAGAAGGACTTCTAACTTTGTTCTTAACCGACAAGAGTGTACTTTTATCGGCAGAAATTTTCTGGATATACTTGTCCAGATCTTCTCCAAATAAGCGTTCTCCATGAAATGGGAAGCTAATCAGCAATTTCTTACAGGGAGCTTCAGCAGACCAGTTTTTGAGCCACAGAAGCCTACGCATATGTACTATAGACAGCGCAAAGCGGGAGGCCTGTTGGATTGTATCCTTTATGGCGTCCACCGCAAAACACAAGGCTCTAGGCAGGTCAGCTAGGGCAAGAGCCTGCTGATCTGGCAAGTCCCTTAAGACTTGTTTCAACTGATCCTTCACTGCTTGTCAGACCCCAATAGCTGCTACTGCAGGTTGTGTCACCAGGCTTGCTGTAGAGAAAGCAGATTTTAGTAAAGACTCCAATTTTTTATCTATTGGGTCTTTGAACATTGGAACATTATCTACTGGACATGTCAGTGATTTATTCACAAAAGAGATGGCTGCGTCCACTGTGGGCACCTTCCATTTTTGTATGAACTTATCCTCCATGGGATAGATCACCGGAAATCTCTTGGGGGGAGTAAATATTTTATCAGGATGCTCCCAATCCTGGTAAATAAGCCCTTCCAATAAGGGGTGGATTGGGAAGGAACAGATAGTCTGGGGAGCTTTTAGCGACCCCAGCGAGGAGACAGTAGTGGTTGATGGTTCCGCCAGAGGCATTTTAAATGCTGATCGGACCATGTTAGTCAGAGACTGTACCCATAATCTTTCAGCCTGAGATGCTGAGAAAGGTTCTTCCACTGTTGATTCCTCTATAACCGAATCAACCTCATCCTGATCCCCTTCAGGCAGGTCGATCTCTGTGTGGGGCTGTTCCTCCACTAACAGGTACTCTGAAGGAGGAGACTGAGATCGGACGCGCTTTCCCTGTGACAGGGAAGCAGCGATCAATGCTGTTAATCTCTCTTCCAATCCTCCCAGAGCTGAGGAAAAAACCTCCTCTGTTATATATACAGGAGCAGGTGGACTGGAGACAGCCGCAGCACCAGGTACTCCTGCGGGGTTCCTACGGCTACTAACCTCTGAAATTTCAGGGGAGATTGGTCAGTACAAGCATGCCCAAAATCCTCAGAGCCCGATGGAGACCCCTTTCGCTTCTTGGAAGACTTATTTCCAGAGCGTCTGGACGACATATCCTTTAAGCACAGAGCTGAGGTATTCCCGTCGTCATACACCACTTTTACTGGGAATAGTCTAGCACAGTTGCTGCTATATACCAGCTGGTGTCCACTAAAGTGCCTTTCTATGGGGATGCCTGCATCAACCGCCTCTGTGTGCCACCGTTTTGTTGCTAGCTCTGTTTGCATCCAGATGACACTTGTACTGTGTCTTTTATCCATGCTGGGACGCCTGCACATGCGCAGAAGCGCCTCGGCGCGCATCGAGCGTCATCCACCAGCCCCGTCCCTTTTTTTCGCTCATCTCTACATAGGAGGCGCGTGCACGCGCGCGCGCCCGTGCGCCTTCGGCGCTTTTTTTGAAAAAATAAGCAGGGACTAGGAGCCAGGGCCCTTTTTGCCGGAGGGCCTGTGCGGTGGATGAGTGCAGCAACAGGGCAGAGAACTTACCAACTGCCTGGATCTTTTGACTTGAAAAGAAAAAGATCCACATGACAAGAAAAAATGGACCACAGCGGCCTCTAGTGGTTTAACACAGGTACCGCGGTCCCCTTTTTTTTTTTTTTTTTCTTGACTACTATTAAAATTTTACATTTTCCAGTAGTTACAGGCATGCACAGATATTTAGCGGGAATACCGTTAGGTAACAGACAGAAAGACAAATTAGGCTTGGGGGTCCCCCAATAGAACCAAGTTCCTGGGGGCCCCCACTTACCTCTTCCCCGCCGCAGGACTCTGTTTGGTCCACAGAAGCCCAAACTTCACCTCTCACGGCAGGCATTGTATTTAAACCTTCAGGGACCGGGTTCCCAAGGATTCCACTCCCCTGGACCTGTATAGCACCCTGCACAGAAAACATCTTGGTCGTGGGTATGACCAGAGCTCTGGATCCCAGGGTCCAGCCCTCCTAAGAGAGGCATTACAGGCAAAACCTTGCTCTTCTGTTGCAAGGCCCGGGTACCGACCGTTTAGCTATGAAGCTTTTTTGGTCGGATCCGGAACAGCTTACTGAGGCCCATAAAAGAACCTGTACGCAAGCCCAGGAAAACACATGTTACTCTTTGGCCAACACCTTAGACACTGGCAAAAAAACTGAGGTACTCCCGGATGGGAGGGGCTTATATAGGGGAGGGTACTTCCTGTTTGGAAGCTGCCAGTGCCAGCACCTGAGCACCTGAAGGTAATCTATATAATCCCATTAGTAACGACTAAGTCGCTCTGTGTCCCGTGATGTACGAAAAAGAAATCACTGGGCCTGTGTCTGCACACAGGAGTGCTCATGCATTCACTCCAAAGGGAGCTGGGCTGGAGATGAGAGGCCTTTCTTGTCATTTCAGTCTCTAATCAGGTACATAACAGTCAATGGATTAAAGAGGAACTGCAGTCTGCTCACATAATTTGTAACAAAAACATCTTTGCCATTCTGAAGCTTCTCTCCAACCACTTTACATATTTTATATATACTGTGATTCTGTACTTGCCAAATATGCTGCAGGAATCTCCCTCCACTGAGTCTGGCTGAAATCATTTTAACTGTGGGCAGCTGAAGCTGCTGCCTGTTCACATCCTGGATTTACACAGAGGCACACCTCCAGCTCTGCAGCCCTCATTGGCCCTCTTATGACTCAAAGCCAAACATGCTGCAGAAATCTCTCCGCCGAGTCTGGCTGCAGTCTCCAGCACACCTCTAGCTCTGCAGCTCTCAGTGGCCCTCATATGACTAATCACCCCTCCATTCCTGGCAAACTCTCATTAAAGTGTGAGAGAGAGCTGTGCATGATGTCATAAGCCTAGGCTATTTACCAGACAAGAAAGAGGAAGTGGGCTGTAGAAGGTACTTACGAAAAAATGTTTTACTATCCAAAGTTAGAACAAAAGCAGAAGATTTAATAGATGAAAAAAATGACTGAAGTTCCGCTTTAATGCAAGGTATTTTTTTGGGGGGGGGGGCGGGGGTGTTGGCCCATGTGAGCAACGGTACCCATGAATTACCCCACCTGAAGCTTCCAATATGTTTTTTGCCTCCCCCCCCTCACCAAAAAAAGGAGACAAAAAAGAGAACCCCCCCACACAAATCGGTTTACTGTTTTGCCAGCTACAGGTTAAAATTAGGCTTGCAATGCTTCCTCTGCAGATAGGCAGGATGTAGGCCTACTGAGAGCTCAGGATTGGCATCCCTAGTAAGGGCGAGTAGTAGGTAGGGCAGCGGCATGGCTTGTTGAGCTATATAAGCTTAACACACATGGCATTACTAACTTTGTTATGTGTCAATAGGGTGGATAGATCACAACAGACACGTGTGATTTTGCAGACTACTCAGTATGCAAAAATAGTACGGACCCATTCGGACTAATGTGTTGCTAAATGCACTTAAGTGCACAATAAAGCCCATGCATTGTATCACTTCATAAAACCAAGATGTGACCCATCTGTACAAAAGCTGCAAGTCTATAAAATCTTCACTATGGAGTATTATTAGTCCAAAGAAAAATGATTGAGCCGCCTTAGCGTTATACACCAAACACCGCACATTAAAGCGCCCTCACAGTCTGAATAGGCGCTCACTATGCAGCTTTGGGTTGTATTTAGCTGGTTGGCCGGTGTTGCCTTTTAATAAAAGTGCAGAAGAGAAAAAACTGGATTGCTGAGACAACATGTCTCCCCTGAGTGAGTCAATTCATGAGAGAGGACCAACCAGCCGGCTATAAAAAGGGCTATTAATAGGATAAATACACACCTGTACAGACGTGTAAACACCGCATTCACATTCTACTATGCAAAAAAGTACGGCCATGGAAGGCCAGAGAAAACCCGTCATGGCCACGTGTATTCATACATTATAAACTACATTCAATAGAATTTACGGTAACTGTCTGCTAAGGTGCTGTGTGCAGTGCGTTTGTTGCGCTGGCTTGGTGTGTTGGGTATAGTGTTGCCACCTTTTCGTCAAGCCAAAACCGAATACTTTAGCCGCAACATTTTATTTTAACCACTTGCTTACTGGGCACATATACCCCCTTCCTGCCCAGGCAAAATTTCAGCACAGTCACGCTTTGAATGACAATTGCACGGTCGTGCGACGTGGCTCCCAAACAAAATTGACGTCCTTTTTTTCCCCCCCACAAATAGAGCTTTCTTTTGGTGGTATTTGATAATTTCTCCGTTTTTTTTTTTTTTGTGCTATAAACAAAAAAATTGAGCGAAAAAAAAAAAAAAAAACAACACCTCAATAAGCGTATAGTGATTGGTTTGTGCAAAACTTTATAGCGCCTACAAAATAGGGGATAGAATTATGACTTTTTTTAATCATTTTTTTTTTTTTTAATAGTAATGGCCTCGATCTGAGATTTTTGTCAGGACTGCAATATTGCGATGGACACATCGGACACTTTTGACACATTTTACAGCGAACAGTGCTATAAAAATGCACCGATTACTGTATAAATATGACTGGCAGGGAAGAGGTTAACACTAGGGGGCGATCAAGGGGTTAATTGTGTTCCCTGCTAGGTGATTCTTACTGTGGGGGGAGGAGACCGATGGTTGTCCCCATGTACAAGGGACACACCATCGGTCTCCTCTCCCTGACAGGACGTGGATCTGTGTTTTACACAGAGAACCACGTCCCTGACTCTGACGGCGAATCGCGGGTACCTGGCAGACATCACGGCCGCCAGGCACGCGCATCGGCACCTGAGTGACGCAGCGGGCGCGCGCGTGCCCCCCCCCCCCGGCAATGTAGAGCCACCTTGTGGCCGTCAATTGTCGATGGCCCGGTTCGGAAGTGGTTAAGTGGCAACACTGTGGACTCTGATGTAAAGGGGGTTTCTGCTCACAAAACCTCTCACTTACATCAGAACGCCCAGCATCCTCCCCTTACATCCGAGTCCATAGGGCAACCCTTACATCGGAGTCCCCCTTACCTCAGTGTACTGATTTGCTTTGAGGCAGGAGAGAGAATAGGAGGGAGGGGGAAGACTTGAGACACAGCCATTGAATGGTGAGCTCACTCACCTGAGGATGGAGGCTCAGGCATCGACACCTTCCATCCACAATGTATCTGCTAGTTGCTGAGCTTCAAACTTATAGCCCACACATCTTTCCCGAGGCACAGAATGCCAGGGATTGGAGTGTAGGTGGGCAGACAGAGGGTTAGGGGCAGGAAGAGGAGGAGCAGATCAAGCCCTCTCTCCTCTCCTGTCAGTGTATGAGTGTAGGGCCCATGTGCACACTTATGCACTCTGCAGTTGTACTTGTTAGTTGGATATTGTGTCCGGGTTTCAGATTCACAATTCAAAACTAAAGGTTGAATCGTGGACGGGCAACCCTAGTTGGGTACCATCCAAAATTATTAGCGATGCCCTTCATTCTGTGCTTTAGAACACATGCATTACTGCAATGCATGTATGGGAATAGGCCCTAAAGCAATCTCTACTTTGCCCATCCGTTGTTCTGCTGAATTGTGCTGCATGAAGATGTATTCCAATATAAATCTCATCAATTCCAAATGTGTCAGGTTAAAATCTATACGTTGCAGTGTAGCATGAAAAAAGTAGCCAATATGCATCTACACATTTGCGTCACCACACGTTGGAACATACATGCATTGCGGTTAACAGAACTTCACCCAAAAGAGAAAGGTCCGCCATCTCCCCTCCCCCTTCTTTACCACTTCAGCCCCAGACTATTTGGCTGCCCAAAACCAGAGCACTTTTTGCGATTCGGCACTGCGCCACTTTAAAATGACAATTGCGCGACATGGCTCCCAAACAAAATTTATGTCCCTTTTTCGGTGGTATTTGATCACCTCTGCGGTTTTTATTTTTTGCGCTATACACAAAAAATGAGCGACAATTTTGAAAAAAAAATTTTTTTTTTACTAATTACATACACACACATATATATATATATATATATATATATATATATATATATATATATATATATATAATTTACAGTTGACCGGCTCACTAGCTCTGCTGGAAGTCTATTCCAAGCCTCAACCACTCTTTCAGTAAAAGAAGACTTTTAGTCTGGTGTCACACTGGGGCAGAATTGGAGGTATTCGGCCGCTAGAGGTGCGGTTTTAACCCCTGCTAGCGGCCGAAAAAGGGTCAATACCGCCGGCAATGCGCCTCTGCAGAGGCGCATTGCCGGCGGTATTACCGCGGTTTCCCATTGCTTTCAAATGGGAAGGAGTGGTGTAGGAGCGGTAAACACACCGCTCCTCTCACCGCTCCAAAGATGCGGCTAGCAGGACTTTTTTTACCGTCCTGCTAGCGCACCGCTCCAGTGTGAAAGCCCTCGGGCTTTAACACTGGAGAAACAGCAGCCGCTGTTTAGGGTCAGTTTACAGGCGCTATTTTTTGCATAGCGCCTGCAAACCGCCCCAGTGTGAAAGGGGCCTAAAATTAGTTTTGAACTTTCCTCCCACTAATTTGAGATAATGTCCCCAGGTTTTGATCGTAGCATCATATTGGAAATCCTGCTCTCCTGAACCTTATTCACACTCTTATGCCCCATACACACGATCGTTTTTTCATGCCGTTAAAAATGCCATTTTTAAAAAAATGATCGTGTGTATGCTCCAGAGCATTTTTAACGACGTGAAAAACGGCCATTAAAAATTTCGAACATGCTCTTTTTTTAACGACATGAAAAACGATAGTGTGTATGCTTTAACGACGTGAAAAAAACCGCGCATGCTCAGAATCAAGTATGAGACGGGAGCGCTCGTTCTGGTAAAACTAGCGTTCGTAATGGAGATAGCACATTCGTCACGCTGTAACGGACTGAAAAGCACGAGGCTTAAAAGCGCGAATCGTTGCTCAACAAACTTTACTAACATGAAGGGTGGCGCCATTCGAGCGGAACTTCCCCTTTATAGTGCCGTCGTACGTGGTATACGTCACTGCGCTTTTCTTGATCGTTTTTTAAAATGATCGTGTGTACGCAAGACAGGCTTGATAGGAAACATGAAAAAAAAACGACGTGAAAAACGGCAAGAAAAAAAATGGCAAGAAAAACGATCGTGTGTATGGGGCATTAGGCCTCATGCCCATGGATGTTTTTTACAGCCGCATTTTTTACAGCTTAAAAACGCCTGTCCATGTTAGTCTATAGCTTCATGCCCACCTAGGTGTTTTTGAGCTGCAAATAGCATAGGCGTTTTTAAGCTGTAAAAAAAAAAAAAAACCAGGACCAGTGCGTTCCGCGGCGTCAGGCATTAAAAAAAAACAAAAAAAACAAACGCGAAGCGTTAAAAATGCGCAAAAACGCTGCGGCAGCGTTTTTGAGCTCTGGTGTTTTTTTTTCGAAAAAAAATACGGTCAAAAAATGTATACAACATGGACAGGCGTTTTTAAGCTGTAAAAAAACGCTCAAAAAAAGCGCGGCTGTAAAAAAGTCCGTGGGCATGAGGCCTTAAATTCTGAACACAAAGCCATGGAGACCCTAGGAATAGACATACCTGCCCCCCTCGGCCCCACAGAAAATGGCGGTTCTCAAGGTCTCACTGCCATGTTAGGTTCCAGTTGAGATGCAAATAATTCTTAGCGTAGTTTTACTTTACTAGTTTATAACTTGTGAGCTGTAATGAAGGCCAACTGATCTTTTAACCAGATGTGAAGATCAAACAAAGGTTTTCCCTGGATGTGCCTCCTAGTAATCACAGTCATTGGCTCCAAGTTTACTCTCACCCCTTTCCTGACCTTCTTTTGGAAAACGCATTTACTGGGCTGTTGTGTTCCATGATCAGATCTGGTGTTAAACTTTCCATAAAACTAACCGATTTGAACATTTGAAACCACGAACTAGAAAGAAATCCCATTTTCATTTTAACACCATCTAAACCAGGGGACTCAAACTGGCGGCCCTCCAGCTGTTGCGAAACTACAAGTCCCATGAGGCATTGCAAGGCTGACAGTAAAGCCCCGTACACACGGTCGGAATTCCCGACAGAAAAAGTCCGATGGGGGCTTTTGGTTGGGAATTCCGACCGTGTGTATGCTCCATCTGACTTTCTCTGTCGGGAATTCCGACAGAAAATAGATTGAGAGCAGGTTCTCAATTTTCCCTTCGGATTTTTCCGACTGACTTTTTCCCGTTGGAAATTCCGACCGTGTGTACGGGCATAACAAACATGACTCCAACAGGCAGAGGCATGATGGGACTTGTAGTTTTGCAACAGCTGGAGGGCTGCCAGTTTGATACCCCTGCTCTAAACCCTAAGGCCGGCCGGCCAGACACCGATTTAAATTCGGCAGGAAAATGGCCAGATTTTAGCCCATCTATGGGCAGGCTGGTTGTACTGAAGTCGATCTACAAACTATTCTATTCTGACAGCAGGGGAAACCTCCTGCTATCACAATACAATATCTCATCGGGAGGGATTTCCTCAGAACTGTGTTGATGGGGGAAAAATAAAAAAATAAATAAATAAAAAGCCGAGCAATTTTCTTTCCCTGAACCCATGTTCGATAGAAAGAAAGTTGCATAATCTATGGCTTGCTTTACTGGATGACAAATAGTTTGCCAAAGCACTGTATCAAACAAACAATAGACATGTTCTTTTAGTGCGACTTCACAATGCACCACTGCACGCTTGCTTTGTTAGCTGTGCTTTCCCACGGACTCTAGGAGGTCCTGCTGTTTTTGATGCGTTAACAGAAGGCACACCAAAACTCCTGCATGCGCTTTCTGAAACTGCACCAAAAGAGCAGGACATCATAGAAGTCTATGGGAAAGGGCAGCTAACTCACGGGTTCGCTGTGCTTTGCCCATATTATAGTGGAACCACACCGGGGAAATGTTAATCTGCCCTTAAAGTGGAGGTCCACACAAAAAATGTAACCTCTGCTTTTCGGAACCCCCCCCCCCCCCCGCCCTCCGGTGTCACATTTGGCACCTTTCAGGGGGAAGGGGGGTGCAGATACCTGTGTAATAAAAAAGGTATTTGCACCCACTTCCAGACAGATAGCCACAGAATCTGCAGGTATATACGCCACTTCACGCTGTCTTCTGGGAAACACACAGGTCCCAGAAGACAGCGGGGACCAGTGAGGATGTGCAGTAGGAAACCGGGAAGTGAAGTCGCAACTCTTCACTTCCCAATTCCCTCACCAAGGATGGTGGCGGGGGCAGCCAAGCGATTGATCGGCTTCAGCTGCCGACATTGCGGGCACCCTGGACAGGTAAGTGTCCGTTTAATAAAAGCTTTTAATATTTTTTTTTTTATTTTTTTTTAGGCGGCCCTCCGCTTTAAAAAAAAAAAAGGGGGGGGGGAAGTAAACCCTGATTTTGGTAAAGGTTCCTGTGCCATTTAGGTACAATTCCAGCATGATTTTTGCCCCATAGAATATGCAAACAACTTCAAAGTAGCAGTAGTAGTAGTAGTTGTTCATAAGTTGCATCCAAGTCTCACCACATAAACTGAAAGTCAGATCTAAATCAAATGCAGAAGTGGAAACCTAGCTTCGGCTCGTTCACAAGTGCAGCAGGCACAGATTTGATCCCACTAAACATTCGATAATCAAAACAAACTTTCCTAAGGCCCGGGTCACACTATGAACTGCATGCGAATCGCACAGGAACCACACCGCATGCCTGTTCAATTCACGTGCGATTCAGTGCGGTGCAATTTGAGCCCATTCAAAATGGGACCGCATTGCACCAAAGTCATGCATTCAGCAATTTTGCAACGGCGCTGCAATCAGATCACATTGGGTATTTCGTACCATGCGCGCTTGTGCGCCAGCAACTGCTCTGCAATTGTGACGCGTGTTTGGTGTGTTGTTAAGATTGCACTGACACCCACTGCGAATTGCAAGGGCAGTGCAATTTGATGTGGCGAGAGAAACGTGCGTGGATTGTGGCGTTTCCTGCACCGCATTAGTGTAAACGTAGCCTTAAAAATGTCAAAACAAAAATTCTACTAGCATATGGCCAGCTTTTGCTCCCCGGAGGCAATCTGCACAGGAAGTCTCCAGTTATAGAGGTATGTGCTGTCTCTGGGGGGGGGGTTCTTGTGATAGAATTGCACTAGATTCCCATATGCTCTATATAAAAAAACAAAAAAAAAAAAAACACCCATTCACAGCATGGAGGGAAATGTCTACCAATCTGGACCCTAAATCATTACACCCCATTCCTAGATTGTATGTAAAAAAGTGTTTTGCCAGCCATAGGCTGATCAAAATTTCAATCCAACTATGTATGGGTAGGCTGGTTGTACTGAAGTCTATCGAGTAACCTCAGTACAACCAGCCTTTCGTGTCGTCCCCCCCCCCCCATTACGATTACTGCTGCCGGAAACCTCCCACTGTCAGAATACAATTTTTCCTTTTCCCCCCTTTTTTCACTGTCAGAATACAATAGCGCAGCAGGAGAGATTCCCACTGCGTTGATGGGGGAAAATTGAGCAGTTTTCTTTCCGTCAAACCATGGAAGAAAAAAAAAAAAAAAAAAAAAAACTAGTGCAGCCACCCTAATGAAGGACTGGTAAAATGCAATAGATTTCATTTTGGTTCTTGGGATTAGATAATCTTTAAAGTGGTTGTAAACCCATTACAACCACTTTAAAATACAGGTAAGCCTGTAGGTGCAAGAAATATCTCCCAAACCTAAAAGGTTTAGGAGATATTTGCAGAAATAGCGGCACCGATGTCTACGTAGACATCGGGCGCAGGCGCACTGAGCGTGCCGTTTAACGGCGATCATGCCGTTAGTGGTGGCGCATGCGCGGGAGTGACGTCATCGCAGCTCCGGCCAGTCACAGCGCTGGAGCCGCGATAACCGGAAGTCACTCCGGGATAGATTGGCGGCGTCGGAGGAGAGGAACGAGGGCCGCTGCGGGGGCTTCGATCTCAGGTAAGTATTTCATAATGAGCTAGTATGCTGTGCATACTAGCTCGTTATGCCTTTGTCTTGCAGGGTGTATTTATTTTTATTTTTTTTACCGAGAGGGTTTACTTCACTTTAAAGTATAACTAAAACCAAAACTTTTTATCTAGTTTTGGATGGAGTGCAGAGGGATTAGAACCTCTGCCAGTTTCTATTGCTGTCTGTGCCCCTGTAAAGAGGTTGTAATGCATCGCATACTAGCTCATTATAAAGTACTTACCTTAGAACGAAGCTGTTGCACCCGCACAACGATGACACGGCCAACATCTTTCCCGGAGTGTCTTCCGGGTTCGCGGGCGCTGTGATTGGCTGGAGCAGCGATGATGTCACTCCCGTGCTCAGAAGGAACGCCACCCGTGGCCGTTCCTTCAAAGCGCATGCGCCAGTAATGTCACTGGCTGCATGCAATGTAAATATCTCTAAGGCCCCTTTCACACTTGTGCGACTTGTCCTGCGACTTGGGACTGCAAAGTCACATGACGTCGTACCCCATTATTTTCAATGAGTACCATTCATATCTGTGCAACTTCAAGTCGCAGCGATTTCAAAGTAGTCCCTGCACTACTTTGGTCCAAAATGTGATACAACTTGAGGCAAAGCCCGTGTCATCGTGAGGTCTATGGACCTCAAGTAGCATCAAAGTTGGACCAAAGTAGTGCAGGGACTGCTTTGAAGTCGCAGAGAGCAGCGTTTCTCAACTCCAGTCCTCAAGGCGCCCCAACGGGTCATGTTTTCAGGCTCTACATTATTTTGCACGGGTGATTTGATCAGTTTCACTGCCTTAGTAATTACCACAGCCGACTCATCTGAGGGAAATCCTGAAAACATGACCTGTTGGGGCACCTTGAGGACTGGAGTTGAGAAACATTGGCACTGAAAGAGGTTTGTTAGAGCCAGGTGAGAAAGTGAGAAATATTATTATTATTGTAAGATTGATAGTAATAAGGTGATAGATAGGATTAGAGCTTATAGGACCCAGAAGCATTCTATCAGGCACATATGAACTGTACCCATTGGAAATCGTGGGATACGACTGGTTATGCGACTTTGCAGTCCCAAGTTGCACAAGTGTGAAAGGGGCCTTCAAGCTTTTGTTAACCCAAAGAAAACAAAAAAATGGATCCTGCTCTTTTAACCACTTCAGCCTCGGACCATTTGGCTGCCAAATGACCAGGCCCCTTTTTGCGATTCGGCACTGCGTCGCTTTAACTGACAATTGCGCGGTCGTGCGACGTGGCTCCCAAACAAAACTGACGTTCTTTTTTTTCCCCCACAAATAGAGAGATTTCTTTTGGTGGTATTTGATCACCTCTGAGGTTTTTATTTTTTGCATTATAAACAAAAATAGAGCGACAATTTTTAAAAAAAATATTGCTTCCCCCCCCCCCTTTTGCTATAATAAATATCCCCAAAAAATATATATAAAAAAATAACTTTCCTCAGTTTTGGCCGATACGTACTCTTCTACATATATTTTTGGTAAGAAAAAAAAAACACACATCACCCAATAAACGTTTATTGATTGGTTTGCGCAAAAGTTATAGCATCTACAACATAGGGGATAGTTTTAGGGCATTTTTATTAATATTTTATTTTTTTTACTAGTAATGGCGGACATATCGGACACTTTTGACGCTATTTTGGGACCATTCACATTTATACAGCGATCAGGGCTATAAAAATGCACTGATTACTGTATAAATGTGACTGGCAGTGAAAGGGTTAACCACTAGGGGGCTAGGAAGGGGTTAAGTGTGTCCTAGGGAGTGATTCTGTTAGGAGGCGTGGCTTACTGTGACACATCACTGATCGCTGCTCCCGATGAGAGGGAGCAGACGATCAGTGACAGTGTCACAAAGCAGAACAGGGAGACGCCTTGTTTACACCGGCCTCTCCCCGTTCTGCAGCTCTGTGACCCGATTGCGGGACACCGGCAGACAGAGTCCGCGGGTCTCGCGGGCATGGAGCGTGCGGCAGGGGCGCGCCACCCGCACGGTGCGAAATTCAAATATATACACGTCACTTTGCGCAGCCGTGCCATTCTGCCGATGTATATCGGCGTGAGCTAGTCATCAAGGAGTTAAAGCATGTTATATGACACAGTGCATGTCCTTTATCAGTTGACCCCCTGTAACACCTAAAAAACCTGGCTGATCCTGCCAGTTTCTCCCCACCCCCTCTGTAAACTGACCACTGTGTTTCATGGCTGCTGAGACCAGACACCGTGGTCAGTTTACATGCTTTCATCATCAGCCTGCTATTTCGCATGTGTGTGTGCCCCACCCCTCCCCCTCCTGCTGCTCTCATAAAACTAACCTGTATACACCATCAGCACTGCCTCCTATTGCAGTGTCCCCCTTTGTGAATGATTTAGAAATATAAAATGCTGTAAATACCTAATTTCACAGCCGATATTGTGATCACATGACCAGCCAGCTCTCTCCTCCTCTATTTCAGACTGAGATCAGCAGAGGAATCTCAGCCCCACCCACTGCCTCTGAGGAGGAAAGGAGAAATCTGGCTGGTCATGTGATCGCAATCTCGGCAGTGAAATTAGGTATTTGCAGCATTTATTTTTATAAATCGCACACAGAGGGAAATACTACAATAGGAGGCAGTGCTGATGGTTTATACAGGTTAGAGTGGCTTAACTAATTTAAGCAAATCTGTCACACGCTGTATCAGATTTTGCAGCTCCTGCATTCTACATGAAAGGATAGCAGCACTGGATGAGGAGCCCCCCCCCCCCCCCCCCCCCCCCCCCCCCCCCCCCCCCCCCCGGCACAGATTACCATATCACTGCAGGTATACACACGGATTCTAGATTAGAGGATTATCTGGCTGGAGGTTATCTGAATGTACACAATATAGACAAGTGTGGGATAATCACATTCTAATATAACAGCTTTTATTTACTCTGTGATGATGTCCAGATTGCAGGACAGGCAATAATGCCCGTTATACACAAGTTTCCACAGGATGACTATTGTGACAGAAGCCTAAAGCAGCCCATAAACGATTGAATTTTTTTCGTTCATCGAGTGGGTTGAACAAAAAAAAAAAAAACAAACAAAAAAAAAAAAAACGACCGAATTTCCCCAACCACACATTGGAGGTGGATGGGGTAATCAGTCCTATTATGTTCTGATGGTGTGGAGACTTCCACGCTGTCAAACGCACAAATCAGTGTTGCGGGCAATAGCCGGTGGTGCTGATCCAACATACCAGTAGTCAATCGGTAGATTCTGTACAACCACTGTGCCCATACATGGATCAAAATTCGTCCAGTACCTGATGAACTTCAATCCACATATGGCCGGATTAAAGAGGAACTGCAGTCTGCTCACATAGTTTGTCATAAAAACATCTTTGCCATTCTGAAGCTTCCCTCCAACCACTTTGCATATTATTTTATATATACTGTGATTCTGTACTTGCCAAATATGCGGCAGAAATCTCCCTCCACAGTCTGGCTGCAACCATTTTAACTGTGGGCAGCTGAAGCTGCTGCCTGTTCACTTCCTGGATTTACACAGACACACAGCTCTCATTGTCCCTCTTATGACTCACCCCCACCCCCCCCCCCCTCCTGACAAACTCTCACAAGAGAGAGCTAGCTATGCATGATGTCATAAGCCTAGGCTTTTTTCCAGACAAGAAACCGGAAGTGGGCTGTATAAGGTATTTACTGGCAGAAAAAAATGTTTTACTATCCAAAGTGAAAACAACAAGGGCAGAAGATTTAATAGATGGAAAGATTGAAAAAAAAAAAAAAGAAGACTGAAGATCCGCTTTAAGGCCTATATAAAACACTGGCATTAGAAATGGGCATTTGGGGTGCATTTTTTGCTTTGAAATCACGGGGTGGAATCGCAGCGATTCTTCCCGCAATCATTTGTGAATGCAGCCTTAAATTGGTTGTAAATCCACTTTGACAACTTGCACCTACACGCAAGCCTAGATTAAGGCTTACCTGTAGGTGCAAGAAATATCTCCTTAACCTACACGATTAAGGAGATATTTGCTGAAAACACAGCACCAATGTCTACGACGCATGCGCGCCGTAGACAACGGCGCAGGCGCACTAGCGGGCCGGCTGCATGAATGGGATCATGCTGGTTTTCAGAATGGGATCATGCCAGCCCCGCGTGCATGCGTGTGACGATAATCGTCGCTCCGGTCAATCACAGTGCCGGAGCGGCAATAACAGGAAGAAGCTCAGAGGGGACATGGCGGCGGAGGAGGACTTCGATCTGAGGTAAGTGCCACATAATGAGCTAGTATGCTATGCATACTAGCTCATTATGCCTTTCTCTTGCAGGGTTTTCTTTTTGCAGAAAAAGTTTTAGAGGGTTTACTTTCTCTTTAAGTACAGAAATAAAGAAAAACTTTGGATAAATGAGGGAAAGACTAGAAAATCCCCTCTGATGTCCTGGTGATGATTGTGATGGAAAATCCAGAATGTCCCAGCTGTCACCAGAACAAGTGGGGATGGGAAATGTGCCTTTGGAGACCCCTATACTGGTGCCAGTAGGGAGAAATCACTGGTTTTGTAGAGACTTCCATGCACATCCTGTCGTGTCTCCAGGAGGGAAATCTACCCAGATGGGGAAAAAAAAAAAAAAAGAAAAAAAAAAAAAAAAAAGAAGAAGAAAAGCTTCCTAAAACCAAGAAAGAAAAGCTTCTGCTATACATACACAAATGACAGCCAGGAATCTGACCACCAATCTATGCTTGGGAAACTGGACTCACTCAGGAGCCAACCAGTCCCTGGAGACAATAACAGCAATTGGATGGCCATACACATTACAATCTGATTGTACAATAAATTATGGAACGTCAGGGCCCAACTAAACAATCCATTGATATTCAATCCAGCAGGCCCTTGCATTATTTCTAGGGAGAGGTAAAGTGGTTGCACAGCAAGATATTAACATGTATGGCCGTATTTACGAACATACAATCAATGCCCGATCCGCACATAAACTTCCACCTCAAGGGAAGATTCCATCTGTAGACATCTTGCACATCAACACCTGAAAACGCCATGTTTGTAGGCATTCGGGGGCATCTATAATGATACCAGGGACTGTCCTTGTGCTTTCAGGAGATCACTTCCAAAAATGATCCCCTGAGTATAGAGACAGTCCCGGGTACTGTCCATGGGAGGTGATCACCTGAGAGAACAGAAACCGTCCCTGGTACTGTCTATGATCAGTGATCCTCAGAGATTGTCTATAGACAGTCCCTGGTACTGTCTATGGGAGGTGATCCCTATATAAGTTGTGGGGACCCCCAACAGTAAAATTATTTTCGTAGCGTGGGTTACCAGTAGGGCTGGGAAAAAATAAATAAAATCGATTTAAATCTTGAATCAAGTTGAGAGGTCAAATCGATTCAAATTTTCAGCAAATCTATTTTTTTTATTTTTCACCAGGACCGGCGCCGGTCCTGAGGAGCTGCGGGCAGGAGTTTTTAGGCAAGGCCACGGCTTCGGCCTACTCCGCGAGGCCGGACGCCACGGACTAGGCCGAAGCCACGGCCTCGCCTAAAAACTCCTGCCCGCAGCTCCTCAGGACCGGCGCGGTGTTAAAAAAAAAAATATATATTTTTTTTTGGGGGGAGAAAAATCACCCAGCTCTAGCTGTCAGCACCCAAGGCAAGACCAGTAATTTGTGCCCCTAACCTATGGACATTTAGCGCTCCCTGAGTCCCTTCCACTCGTACAGTATTAAAACCCTTTATGGTACATTTTAGGATGTACCACCCTCTCTTTGTTCTCCTTTCTTTCCCTTTCATCTCTCTCTATCCTAATTTCTTGTTTTTTCCCCCCCATCCCTCTCTCTAGCCGTCTTGTTCTTTCTCTTATTCTCTCTCCTTTTTCTTTGTTCCTCCCCCTCTTTTTCTCTCCCTTCCATGTATTCTCTATTTTTATTACTCTTCTTACGCTTTGGTGGGGGTGGAGGGAATGAGATGAGTGGCAGTGCTGGCGGGGGGGGGGGGGGGGGGAGAAAGAATGGCAGTGCTGGCGGGGGATCAATGGCAGTGCTGGCGAGGGGGGGGGTGGGTCAGTGGCAGTGCGGGCGAGGGGGGTGGGTGGGTCAGTGCCAGTGCGGGCGAGGGGGGGGGTGGGTGGGTCAGTGGGGGGCGAGGGCTCGGTGGGTCAGTGGCAGTGTGGGCGAGGGCGGGTGGGTGGGTCAGTGGCAGTGCGGGCGGGGTGGGTCAGTGGGGGCGAGGGCGAGGTGGGTCAGTGGCAGTGTGGGCGAGGGCGGGTGGGTGGGTCAGTGGCAGTGCGGGCGAGGGCGGGTGGGTCAGTGGCAGTGCTGGCGTGGGCGGGTGGGTCAGTGCAGTGCTGGCGTGGGCGGGTGGGTCAGTGGCAGTGCTGGCGTGGGCGGGTGGTTTTACAGTGGCAGTGCTGGCGGGGGGGGTGGGTGGGTCAGTGGCAGTGCTGGCGGGGGGGCACTGCCATTGATCCCCTCGGGCTTTCACACTGGAGACAATGGAGCAGCCGTTTGAGGGCGGATTGCAGGCGCTATTTTCAACGCTATAGCGCCTGCAATACACCCTCAGTGTGAAAGGGGTCTTACTCACTGTCTCTCCAAATTTGTGGTGTCTCGCAGCAATGACACCTATTTTGAAATCAGGAGATAGAGCCAGCCATGCCATGAACTGAATGGGCGGCTACAAAGAGTGGGTGGCTGCGGGCTCTAGGAACAGCTCAGCTGGGCGGCCACAGGCTCAAGGGACAACCCTGCTGGGCGGCCGCGAAAAGTCTGGGAGAGCAGTGCGGTTTTCAGGAACAGCCCAGAATTCGGTGACCCCTGGCAAATCAACATTTGACCCCCGAGGGGGTCCCGACCCCAGGTTGAGAACCACCTGTCTATAGAGACAGTCCCTGGTATGGTCTATGGGAGGTGAGCCACTGAGATTGTCTATAGAGACAGTCTGGTACCATCTATGGGCAGTGATCCTCCGAAACTTTAGGCAACAGTCCCTGGTACCATCTACAAGAGTTGATACCCTGAGAGAACAGAAACCGTCCCTGGTACAGTCTATGGGCAATGATCCCCTGAGGGCAAAGACGCAGTACCTGGTACTGTCTATGGGCAATGATCCCCTCAGCCAATAGATGTAGTACCTGGTACTGTCTATGGGCAATGATCCGCTCAGCCAATAGATGTAGTACCTGGTACTGTCTATGGGCAGTGATCCCCTCAGCCAATAGATGTAGTACCTGGTACTGTCTATGGGCAGTGATCCCCTCAGCCAATAGATGTAGTACCTGGTACTGTCTATGGGCAGTGATCCCCTCAGCCAATAGATGTAGTACCTGGTACTGTCTATGAGCAGTGATCCCCTCAGCCAATAGATGTAGTACCTGGTACTGTCTATGAGCAGTGATCCCCTCAGCCAATAGATGTAGTACCTGGTACTGTCTATGAGCAGTGATCCCCTCAGCCAATAGATGTAGTACCTGGTACTGTCTATGAGCAGTGATCCCCTCAGCCAATAGATGTAGTACCTGGTACTGTCTATGAGCAGTGATCCCCTCAGCCAATAGATGTAGTACCTGGTACTGTCTATGAGCAGTGATCCCCTCAGCCAATAGATGTAGTACCTGGTACTGTCTATGAGCAGTGATCCCCTCAGCCAATAGATGTAGTACCTGGTACTGTCTATGAGCAGTGATCCCCTCAGCCAATAGATGTAGTACCTGGTACTGTCTATGAGCAGTGATCCCCTCAGCCAATAGATGTAGTACCTGGTACTGTCTATGAGCAGTGATCCCCTCAGCCAATAGATGTAGTACCTGGTACTGTCTATGAGCAGTGATCCCCTCAGCCAATAGATGTAGTACCTGGTACTGTCTATGGGCAATGATCCCCTCAGCCTATAGATGTAGTACCTGGTACTGTCTATGGGCAATGATCCCCTCAGCCTATAGATGTAGTACCTGGTACTGTCTATGGGCAATGAGCCCCTCAGCCAATAGATGTAGTATCTGGTACGGTCTATGAGCAGTGATCCCCTCAGCCTATAGATGTAGTACCTGGTACTGTCTATGAGCTGTGATCCCCTGAGGGCAAAGACGCAGTCCCTGGAACAGTCTATGGGCAGTGATCCCCTCAGTGTATAGACACAGTACCCGGTACTGTCTATGGGCAGTGATCCCCTCAGCATATAGACGCAGTACCTGGTACTGTCTATGGGCAGTCCCTGGTACCCATCTATGAGGGTGATAACCTGAAAGTATAGAGACAGTCCCTGGTACCATCCATGGAGTTTAGAAACAGTCCCTGGTACTGTCTATGGGCAGTGATCCCGAGAGAGTTTACAGGCAAGCAATGTGCGCAGTGCAGATAATACAGACAGGTAAACAGGCAGCCAAGGTGTCCCCATGTCCCGTGCACAGAGTGTGTACATATAATATGTACATATAATAATATGTAATATGTATATATATATGTAATATATAATATGTACACACACACAGCTCCTCAGACTCTGGCAGCCCCCAGCTTGGCACACACTGATTTGCTGAGTGTAGTAAGTGCAGAGCACAGGAGAGGCGCACAATCCAGGACTGGCAGCCTTCTATAGAGCCCCATAAGACGGTGCAGTGTGCATGACCAGTATTATGATCCAGAGCAGTGATCCATCCCATGCCAACACCTACCCAGACCCCCCAGTCCATGCCCACCCTGCACAGTGATCACATAGAGGGGAAGAGACCCCAGACATTCATGGCTTACCGTGCTTGCCATAGTAGTTCTCCTGATCCCCCATGCTGCTGAGTCTCTCCTCCTCCCCAGTGCCCACTCCTCTCTCCCTTATTACACCTCCTCCTCCTCCTCTCTCCCCCACCCAGGTCAGCTGCTCCCAGGCACCCAATGACTCCTCTCCCAAACTGGTCTAACTGGTGTCAGGTTGTTCACAGGCGGGGGAGGAGATTCTGCTCACATGGAGGGAGAGACCAGAGGGGGGTGCAGAGGTGCAGCTGCCCAGTGCCCTGCCCAGTAGTGTGGACAGACGGTGCCAGGGACTCAGCCATCCTGTCCCTGGAAAACTCCTGACTTGTCAACTGCACCAAAATAAAGAAAAGATGAAACACACAGCCCTGATCTGCATAGGGATCCCAGGTCCAGCATTAACCCCTTTCACTGCCAGAGCCCTTTTTTATGCACATATAAAAGTATAACTAAAAGTAAAAGTTTTTTCCCCCAGTTTTGGACAGAGTGGAGAGGGATTAGAACCCCTGTCAGGTTATTACTGCTGTCTGTGTCCCCGATAGGGAGATTCATCCTCTCTATTTCTTCTGTTTACCATTATCACCAAGAGTGAAAGAAAATCTTCTGACAACAACCCACAAATACTAGTGTGACAACCTGGGATTCCCTGGCTTTGGAGGGATTTCCTCTCACTTCCTGTTTTGGCTATGGGACAGGAAGTAAAGAGAAATCTCACCAATGGGACACATGGCAAAAAAACAAAACCTGACAGGGCTTATAACCCCTCATCACTCTATCCAGGGATCTGCTTTTGGATGGCTCTTCAGACAGCATTAGACTGGCGGTGAGGAGATGTTGTGTCGCCTACTCTAACCCCTTTAGGCCCCATGCACACTGGGCATTAAAACTGCTGCTTTTAGGGACGCCTGACATTTTTTTTCTGCCTTTAACCATTTGCCGACCACGCTATAGCCGAATGACAGATACAGCACAGACGGCTAGTGCCGGGAGGCCATCATATGACAGCCTGCCATGATCGCACCCACCGGGCGCCCAATGCTGGGCATTGCTGATCATAGATCAGGATAAAGAGCCAATCAGCGGCTCTTTACCACGTGATCAGCTGTGTCCAATCACAGAGCGGATCACGGATGTAAATAGAAGTCGGTTCTCAGCACTCTTTTCCTCATGCTGACAGCGCCAGGAGAGAAGAGAGCCGATAACCTGCTTCTCTAAAAGAGACATCTACACTGATAATCAGTGCAATCCCTACAGTGCCCACCAGTGCTGCCCATCAGTGCCTCCTGATCAGTGCTGCCCATCAGTGCCTCCTGATCAGTGCTGCCTCATCAGTGAAGGACAAAAATTAACTGTGCAAAATTTTATAACAAACTATTAAAAAGTTTTTAAAATTGGTCTGGGCAGGCAAGTGGCAAGTTTTCCACCATCACAGCACCCACCCCCCCTTCACCTCCATCACAGCACCCCCCCTTCACCTCCATCACAGCACCCCCCCTTCACCTCCATCACAGCACACCCCCCCTTCACCTCCATCACAGCACCCCCCCTTCACCTCCATCACAGCACCCCCCCTTCACCTCCATCACAGCACACCCCCCCTTCACCTCCATCACAGCACCCCCCCTTCACCTCCATCACAGCACCCCCCCTTCACCTCCTTTACAGCACCCCCCCTTTCACCTCCATCACAGCACCCCCCCCTTTTACCTCCATCACACCCCCCACCCTTCACCTCCATCACAGCACCCCCCCTTCACCTCCATCACAGCACCCCCCCCCTTCACCTCCTTTACAGCACCCCCCCCCTTTCACCTCCATCACAGCACCCCCCCCCTTTTACCTCCATCACAGCCCCCCCCTTCACCTCCATCACAGCACCCCCCCACCTTTCACCTCCATCACAGCACCCCCCCCCTTTCACCTCCATCACAGCACCCCCCCCTTCACCTCCATCACAGCACCCCCCCCCTTCACCTCCATCACAGCACTCCCCCTTCACCTCCATCACAGCACCCCTCTTCACCTCCATCACAGCACCCCCCCTTAACCTCCATCACAGCACTCCCCCTTCACCTCCATCACAGCACCCCTCCCCCTTTCACATCCATCACAGCACCCCCCTTCACCTCCATCACAGCAACCCCCCCCCCCTTCACCTCCATCACAGCACTCCCCCGCCCTTCACCTCCATCACAGCACCCCCCCCTTCACCTCCATCACAGCACCCCTCTTCACCTCCATCACAGCACTCCCTCTTCACCTTCATCACAGCACCCCCCCCTTCACCTCCATCACAGCACTCCCCCTTCACCTCCATCACAGCACCCCCCCCCCCTTCATCTCCATCACAGCACCCCCCCTTTCACCTCCATCACAGCACCCCCCCCTTCACCTCCATCACAGCACCTCTCTTCACCTCCATCACAGCACCTCCATCACAGCACCCCTCTTCACCTCCATCACAGCACTCCCCCTTCACCTCCATCACACCCCTCCCCCCCTTCACCTCCATCACAGCACTCCCCCTTCACCTCCATCACAGCACCCCCCCCCCTTTTCACCTCCATCACAGCACTCCCTCCCCCCTTTCCCCTCAATCACAGCACCTCTCTTCACCTCCATCACAGCACCTCCATCACAGCACCCCTCTTCACCTCCATCACAGCACTCCCTCTTCACCTTCATCACAGCACCCCCCCCCCCCCTTCACCTCCATCACAGCACTCCCCCTTCACCTCCATCACAGCACCCCCCCCCTTCATCTCCATCACAGCACCCCCCCTTCATCTCCATCACAGCACCCCCCCCCCCCTTTCACCTCCATCACAGCAATCCCCCCCCCTTTCACCTCCATCACAGCACCTCTCTTCACCTCCATCACAGCACCCCTCTTCACCTCCATCACAGCACTCCCCCTTCACCTCCATCACAGCACCCCCCCCCTTCACCTTCATCACAGCACCCCCCCCCTTTTCACCTCCATCACAGCACTCCCCCCCCCTTTCCCCTCCATCACAGCACCTCTCTTCACCTCCATCACAGCACCTCTATCACAGCACCCCTCTTCACCTCCATCACAGCACTCCCCCTTCACCTCCATCTTTCAACTCCATCTCCCCCTTTCACATCCATCACAGCAACCCCCCCCCCCTCTTCACCTCCATCACAGCACCCCCCCTTCACCTCCCTCACAGCACTCCCCCTTCACCTCCATCACAGCACCTCCCCCCTTCACCTCCATCACAGCACCCCCCCCCCCCTTCACCTCCATCACAGCACTCCCCCTTCACCTCCATCACAGCACCCCTCTTCACCTCCATCACAGCAACCCCCTCACCTCCATCACAGCACCCCCCTCCCTTGACCTCCATCACAGCACCCCCCCCCCTTAACCTCCATCACAGCACTCCCCCTTCACCTCCATCACAGCACCCCTCCCCCTTTCACATCCATCACAGCAACCCCCCCCTCTTCACCTCCATCACAGCACCCCCCTTCACCTCCCTCACAGCACTTCCCCTTCACCTCCATCACAGCACTCCCCCTTCACCTCCATCACAGCACCTCCCCCCTTCACCCCCATCACAGCACCCCCCCTTCATCTCCATCACATCACTCCCCCTTCACCTCCATCACAGCACCCCTCTTCACCTCCATCACAGCAACCCCCCCCCCTTAACCTCCATCACAGCACTCCCCCTTCACCTCCATCACAGCACCCCTCCCCCTTTCACATCCATCACAGCAACCCCCCCTTCACCTCCATCACAGCACCCCCCCTTCACCTCCATCACAGCACTCCCCCTTCACCTCCATCACAGCACCCCCCTTCACCTCCATCACAGCACCCCCCCCCCTTCACCTCCATCACAGCACTCCCCCTTCACCTCCATCACAGCACCCCTCTTCACCTCCATCACAGCAACCCCCCCCCCTCACCTCCATTGCAGCACCCCCCCTTAACCTCCATCACAGCACTCCCCCTTCACCTCCATCACAGCACCCCCCCCCTTTTCACATCCATCACAGCAACCCCCCCCCCTTCACCTCCATCACAGCACCCCCCCCTTCACCTCCATCACAGCACCCCCCTTCACCTCCATCACAGCACCCCCCTTTACCTCCATCACAGCACTCCCCCTTCACCTCCATCACAGCACCTCCCCCCTTCACCTCCATCACAGCACCCCCCCTTCACCTCCATCACAGCACCCCCCCTTCACCTCCATCACAGCACCCCCCCTTGACCTCCATCACAGCACCCCCCCCCCCTTCACCTCCATCACAGCACCCCCCCCCCCCCCTTCACCTCTATCACAGCACCCCCCCTTCACCTCCATCACAGCAATTGGTGCAACGCCACCTTTGCGGTGCCGCAGCGATTTGAAAAAGTAGTTTCTGCACTACTTTTGGCGATTTCTGGTATCAGTTGCATAGATATTTGTGCATGAAGCCGCACAGATGTCTTCCAAGTCGCACTGACATGCAGCTTTGAAATTGTGCGATTTCAGATGAAGTTGCGCAATTTCAAAGCCGCATTCTATGTGAACGAGGGGTAAAGCTCCTGAACAGGGATATGGTGATAGGTAATTAAGAAAGTGCTCATGTTCAGATGCTGTGAACAACAAAGAGTGAGAATAGAGTGGAGGAAGGATTACATCTATGGAATCCCATTCAGCCTGGGTACACATTCCAGGAATCAGCGCGGAGGAGTATAATACTGCCAGGAAAGGCCAGCAGATTAATAACACAACACTTATTGGAAAAAAATCGAATCCTGACAGCAGCAGCCGAAGCCCACAGCCTGATGTCACAATGGAATATATTGTCACCACACGGCTGCTGCCAACTATGCCGCACAGACTGTATTAAAGGGTCGGTCCATCCTAAATTATTATTTTGGTGGATGCAGAACTCAAATTGAATTGTCAATACTGTCTGAAAGAAGCTTGGGCGTGTATAAAGAATGCATTTATGGAAAAAATTACTTGCATAGCAGTTTGCCTTGTGTGCATTTGTTCTGTGCGAATTGGGCATAAAAAACAAAAACAAATTCTATTTTATGTGCTGGTTGAATATTTTTCATTGATTTAAAATGGAAAATACTGTATTTGGCCACTAGATGGTGCTAAGTACCACCACCATCTAGTGGTCAAATGCAGTATTTTCTATTTTAAATCAACGAAACACTCCTCCTGCACAGGAAATAACATAACCTTAATTTTTTTTGCCCATTCGCCCAGAACTAATGTACTTGTGGTCAGATTTGTCCGCCGCAATGTTGCAGATTGCCGCCATTACCAGTAAAAACAATGAAAAAATAAAAATAAAAGTCCCTAAGGCCAGGTTCACACCTTTGCAGGTTGCAGTTTGCATTTTCCAGGTGCATTTTGAATTTTTATTACACATTTTTGATCCATTGAAGTCTATGGAACCAAAAACCAGAAAAAAGTCCCTGGCCCTTTCCATAAAATGCACAGATGTGAACGTGACCCATAAGAAACCGTGTTATATGGATTGTAGTGCGTTTCTGCAAAACTGATAATGCACGAAAATATGCATAGGTGTGAACCAGGCCTCCCTCAATCTATCCTGTAGTTTGTAGACGCGATAACTTTTGCACAAACCAATCAAAATACGTGTAGCGGGTATGTAATTTTCAGAATGTCTAATTCGGGTGAAGACATCAGTGATGTCTAGTTCCCTGCGACCCAGCAGGTGGCGCTGTCACTTTGGGCCGGGGTTGAACCATCACTGCAGTGCCGTACCCTTTGTGACCTCTCGCAGAAGTTGTACGGCGGGGCGGGGAACCCACTGGGCTTGCTGGGAGAGGGTATAAAGGGGACGGACATCTTCGCCACGAGGTCTGAGCCCCAGGCACCTTTAGCCTGAGGGCTGCTGTCCGCGGTCGGTGTCCAGGCGGCATAGGCCTGGACACCTGGAGTTCGGGAGTCATCCCAGACACCCTCAGTCTGGGGTGAGGTACATCACTTCAGGCCTGGGGCCCAGCTTCTTCCACTGGGTCCCGCCCGGGAGGAATCGTCCTAAGGTGCCCACAGTATCGGGTACCTGAATCCAGGCGTAACGGACCATGCAGGTGACCTTCCCGTAGATCTGGTGCAGCATATTGCCAGTGCCGGGACAGGGCCTCCGGAGACCGTCGGGATTGATGTCCTTTCCAAACAGGGGCTGTATTCACACGGAAGGTGGTCCATGTTCTAAGGTCAGTGGCAGAGACCGTTACATTCAGGCCTGTGGCAGGGGCTGCAACAGTTCACTTGGTAGGTGGCAGCTACCAACTTCACGGTCGGTGGCAGAGACCGTGCGCCAAGCCTATTCGCACGCAAAAGGAATAGGAGAGTTCATTTGTGCCTGGGCCTACTCGTATCCACACCCCTGTCTGTCTGTTACAAGAGTTCAACTGATTATGTTCATCCTGGCAAATGGAGAAATAAAAGAGTGTTGGACTTTTAATGGTGTGGGGCTCTATTGCTGGCAGACACATCTCCACGGAACAAGCAGAGGCTTTGTATACAGAGAACAGACCCGGAGGTAATTTAAGTGACTTTGTTCAACCCTCATCCACATACGAGGTGAGAGCTTGGCGTAGTGTTCCTGCACTCTCTCTCCCAGGTACCCCTAGACCACAGCCGTATAACTGAAAAAGCTAGAGAGAGAGAATGAGGCCGCTACATACGCTTCTTCTACTTTCTCCGTTATAGAGTTAAGCCCAGTACATACGAGCATGCTGGAAAACCACCGGCCCACCGGCTCCCGATCAGCGCTCTCAGCCAATGGCAGGGTGTCCCCTGGGGGGGGGGGTTATTTCCCCCTGTCAGAACACCAAACTCAGCGGGGGAAATCAGTGTACTAACATCGGATCGTTAGTCCATTGGCTCGGACTGGAGCTGACAGAAAAAAAACTCATATGCCGCTTACACACATTCGGAATTTCCGACAACAAATGTTCGATGGGAGCTTTTTGTTAGAAATTCCGACCGTGTGTACGCTCCATCGGACATTTGCTGTCGGGATTTCCGACAACAAGAATTTGAGAGCTGGTTCTCAAATTTTCCGACAACAAAATCCATTCTCGTAAATTCCGATCGTGTGTGGACAATTTTGACGCAAAAAATTCCACGCATGCTCTGAATCAAGTACGAGACGGAAGCGCTCGGTCTGGTAAAACTAGCGTTGGTAATGGAGATAGCACATTTGTCACGCTGTAACGGACTGAAAAGCACGAGGCTGAAAAGCGCGAATCGTCTCTCACCAAACTTTACTAACACGACTCGTATTGAACTTCCCTTTAATAGTGCCGTCGTACGTCTTGTTCGTCACCGCGTTCTTGGCGTTTGGAATTTCCGACAACATTTGTGCGACCGTGTGTATGCAAGACAAGTTTGAGCCAACATCTGTCGGAAAAAAATCCACGGTTTTGTTGTCGGAATGTCCGATCGTGTGTACGCGGCAAAAGTGTGTTCCAGGCTTTAGAATTTCAGTCCCACTGTACATTTCTTATTTTCACGTATATCTATAACCCCAGGCTGTTTCTCTTTGTATGCCTTCTTGTCATTATTGCCTTTGACTATACAGAGATTCCAGTCAGATTCGCCATGCATTAGCCCAGGGTTTGACAAATTTGCTTGGAATCTAGGAGCCAGCTAAAAAAGTTAGGAGCCAGAAACGCGCCCCATCCCACCGAGATTGCGCGCAGAAGCGAACGCATACGTGAGTAGCGCCCGCATATGAAAGCGGTGTTCAAACCACACACGTGAGGTATCGCCGCAATTAATAGAGCGAGAGAAATAATTATAGCCCTAGACCTCCTCTGTAACTCAAAACATGCAACCTGTAGAATTTTTAAACGACGCCTATGGAGATTTTAAAGGGTAAAAGTTTGTCGCCATTCCACGAGCGGACGCAATTTTGAAGCGTGACATGTTGGGTATCAATTTACTAAGCGTAACATTATCTTTCACAATATAAAAAAAAAATTGGGCTAACTTTACTGTTGCCTTATTTTTTAATTAAAAAAAGTGTATTTTTTCCCAAAAAAGTGCGCTTGTAAGGCCGCTGCGCAAATACGGTGTGACAGAAAGTATTGCAACGACCGCCATTTTATTCTCTAGGCTGTTAGAATAATAAAATATATATATATATATATATATATATATATATATATATTGTGACAGCAGGAAGGTAAAGTCACCTGGTTGCATCCAGGGGGGGTAGATATATTTCGCCCAGATTCAGGCTTTACGCCGACTTATACAACTAGTTGGAGAGTTGTATAAGGCTAGTGGGCTCATGGATGACTCATACCTCTAGGGAGAGTGTGGGGCGTCGTACAGACAGGGAGTTGATGAGACCAGCTGAAGCTTGTCAGCTCATTTAGGCCTCTATAAGAACTCCCAGCTTCATTAGATGTTAGCTCATGCCTGGAACCAGACCTGTGTGGACTGTCTAGGGAGAGTGAACCCCTGTGCGGTGAGACCAAGCCTGTGTGGCTATTTGCTTGGACATTTAAAACCAGGGACTTAGGGACTAGGACAGCACTAGGCTGATCCCAGTTGTTAGTTAGGAAACCTGTATGTTTAGTCAGAGGTCAAGTTGACCAGGATTTATTTTGTTTATGTTTCTTTTGCTTTGCTGTGTTTTGTCACTGTAAATAGAAAATAAACCGCACCTTTTTGATTTTGAAAACCACAACCTCCGTTTGCTGGGCCTGTTTTTGTGTGGGGAGCCCATCTCGGGGGTCACACACACCCGCTGCCGAGCTAACCCCCTCACAGTTGGTGGAGAATGCGGGCAGTTTTTTTTTAAGCCAGCATGGAGGAGATACTGAAGCAGCTGGCTCTAGCAAATGCCAATCAACAGCAGACAAATGCAGGTTTGCAAAAGAGCCTTGCAGCTCAACAACAGAACTTCGCAGCCCAGCAGCAAGCTCATCAACAGAGCCTTGCAGCCCAGCAGCAAGCTCATCAACAGAGCCTTGCAGCCCAGCAGCAGACAAACGCAACTTTGCAACAGAGTCTGGAGGCTCAGCAACAAGCCCAGCAGCAATCTGAGGCCCGCTTCATAGACCTGTTACAGAAGCAAGAGCAGAGACTACAACAACAGATGGAAGCAGCAATGCAGCAACGTCCGCAGACCAGTGAGGAAAGCCGTCCCACTAATACCGCGTCCTTTGGGGTGAGTCGTTTATTGACAAAAATGACTGGAGAGGATGATCCAGAGGTATTTTTGACCACATTTGAAAGGACCGCTGAAAGAGAAAAGTGGCCTGAGGAGCAGTGGGCTGGACTGGTGGCTCCTCTGTTAACTGGTGAATCGCAGAAAGCTTACTATGACCTAGAGCCTAACCAAGCAAAAGACTATGCGATGCTAAAAGCTGAAATATTGGCAAGGCTGGGTGTCACCCAGGCTGTCCGGGCTCAGCGTGTGCATAACTGGACTTTCCAGCTTGGAAAACCCCCCAGGTCTCAAATGTATGATCTCATTCACCTGAGCAGAAAGTGGCTACAGCCAGAGACTTTGTCCGCACCAAAGATTGTGGAACGTGTTGTAATGGATCGGTTTTTGAGAGCTCTTCCTACTGCCATCCAAAAGTGGGTAAGCCATGGAGACCCAGAGACGGCCGATGGTCTTGTGGATCGTGTGGAGAAATACTTGGCTACAGAGAACCTGACGGCCTCTTCCAGAGACACTCGGACTTTCCACCCTAAGACCAGACCATCCCCAGGGGCGGATAAGAGGATTCCAAGGGGTGAGGGTGGAGAGAGTGAGAGGGTGGGAGCTCTACCCCAAGTTTGGCGAGAACAGCCTGGGAAATCAGCGGCTCAAGAGGCCGCAAGAAGGATCGTTTGCTACCGCTGCCGGCAAGCGGGACATATTGCAGCCAATTGCCCGGTTGTGGAGGAACCCATGCAGTGTGACTTTCTGACGGGCAGACGTCAGTCGCTGTGTGCGACAGTCGCATGCACTGCCATTCGAGGAACTGAGAAACATTTATGCAAAATGTGTGTTAATGGTAGAAATGTTGTGGTATTGCTGGATTCAGGTAGCCTTGTGACCCTGATAAAGGCTGAGTTAGTTAAAACAGAGGTCTCTGTGAATAGCAAGGTAGCTGTTATTTGTGTGCATGGGGACACCCGAGAGTATCCAGTGACTACAGTGTGTTTCGAGACCCCCAAAGGTACCCTCTCTCATCCAGTGGGCTTAGTATCTCAGTTACCGCATGACGCCATTGTGGGAAGGGATTTTCCGAAGTTCTGGGAACTGTGGGATGATCCTGAGCCCCCCACTGGTGCCCCTATGTACCAGGAATGTGATAGCCAGAACTCCCCTGAGAGTGGTGAGGACTCTCCAGAATTTCCCTTATCAGTATTGGCAGGGGAGACTCAAGAAACTGGAGAGGAGCCCACCTCCTCAGACGAAAACCTACCGTCTGTGGAGTTTTCTGATCTTGAGGTTCACAGGGAAAACTTTGCCACAGAACAGTTGAAAGACCCCGCCCTAATAAAGGCATGGGAAAACGTAGTGAAAATAGATGGCGAGTTAGTGAACCCAGATAATACCTGCACTTACCCATACTTCAGCGTAGAGAAGGACCTACTGTATCGGGTGGCAAAAAGGGCAGAAGAAACCGTTGAGCAGCTTGTGGTGCCCAAACCTTACAGGAAGTTGGTGTTGGAGTTGGCCCATGGGCACATTCTTGGAGGTCATCTGGGGACAGAGAAAACCCGAGAGAGGGTATTACAGAGATTCTATTGGCCGGGGGTGATGAAGGACATAGAAAATTATTGTTCCTCCTGCCCTGTGTGTCAGAGGTCGGCCCCGATGCCACATTTCCGTAGCCCGCTGGTCCCTCTACCCATCATTGAGGTCCCGTTTGAGAGGATCGCCATGGATTTGGTAGGTCCTATAATCAAGTCCGCTAGGGGGCACCAGTACATATTAGTTATAATGGACTATGCCACCCGTTATCCAGAAGCGATCCCTCTCCGAAATACCTCGGCCAAAACCATAGCCAAAGAGCTATCTCTTGTGTTTAGCCGGGTGGGTATTTGTAAAGAACTGCTTACGGACCAAGGTACACCCTTTATGTCCCGGGTTATGAAGGAGCTGTGTAAATTGTTCAAAGTGACGCAATTACGTACATCTGTGTATCACCCCCAAACCGATGGGCTGGTTGAAAGGTTCAACAAAACCCTAAAACAAATGTTGAAAAAAGTGGTGGATAGAGATGGAAAGGATTGGGACTGTCTACTTCCTTATCTGATGTTTGCTATTAGGGAGGTGCCCCAATCCTCTACGGGATTCTCCCCCTTTGAGTTACTGTATGGGAGACACCCAAGAGGGCTGTTGGATATTGCCAAGGAAACTTGGGAAAGTGAGAGTTCTCCCCACAGGAGTGTGATTGAGCATGTCGCCCTGATGCAAGACCGAATTGCACAGGTAATGCCCATCGTGAAGGAACATTTGGCCCAAGCGCAGTTAGCACAGCAGAGAGTGTACAACCGTGGAGCCAAGACCCGTACCTTTTCCCCGGGGGATAGGATACTGGTACTTGTCCCTACGGTTGAAAGTAAATTCCTTGCCAAATGGCAAGGCCCCTACGAGATAATGGAAAAAGTGAGCGAAGTGAATTACAAGGTCAGACAACCAGGAAGGCGAAAGCCCGAACAGATCTATCACGTTAATCTGTTGAAAGCCTGGAGGGATAGAGAGTCCCTAGTCGCAGACACTTGGTCACCAGCTCAAACTGGTTGCGTGATTCCGGAGGTTGGAATAGCAGCCACCTTGTCACAACCCCAACAACAGGAGGTTAAGGAGTTTGTGCTTCGCAACAAGGAGGTATTCTCTGAGCTGCCGGGACAAACATCTGGGGTAGAGCATGACATCATTACCCCGCCCGGTGAAAGGGTGAAGTTAAAACCCTATCGGATCCCAGAGGCCCGACGGGAGGCAATACGGGAGGAAGTACAGAAAATGCTGAACTTAGGGGTGATAGAGGAGTCCCAAAGTGATTGGTCTAGTCCCATTGTGTTGGTGCCTAAACCGGATGGGAGCTGGCGATTTTGTAACGATTTTCGACAGTTGAACAAAGTTACAAAATTTGACACCTACCCCATGCCACGTATAGATGAGTTGATCGACCGGCTGGGAACAGCCCGATACATGACGACTCTTGACCTCACAAAAGGGTATTGGCAAATCCCCCTGGCCAAGTCGGCCAAAGAGAAAACCGCATTTGTAACCCCAGACGGGGCGTTCCAATATAAAAGAATGCCGTTCGGGTTACAGAATGCGCCGGCCACATTCCAGCGGAAAATGGACCAGATGCTGAGGCCCCATCGGAAGTATGCTGCGGCTTACCTGGATGACATAATTGTCCATAGCACAGATTGGGCCTCACATCTGCCAAAAGTGCAAGCAGTCCTGGACTCTGTTCGGGAAGCGGGGTTTACGGCTAACCCCAAGAAGTGTACCATTGGGCAGGAGGAGGCCAAATATCTTGGGTACACCATTGGGAGGGGAGTAATAAAACCCCAACTCAACAAAGTCGAGGCCATCCAGAGTTGGCCACGTCCCAACAGCAAGAAGCAGGTACGAGCCTTTCTGGGAATCGCTGGGTATTATCGGCGATTCATTCCCCACTTTGCTTCTAAGGCTGTGCCCCTAACCAACCTGACGAAGGGGAAAGGGTCGGTCATGATTAAATGGACCCCCGAGGCTGAGGCAGCATTCCAATTCTTGAAACAAGCCTTATGTAGCCAGCCAGTGTTGTACTCACCCGACTTCTCTAAAGACTTTGTCGTACAAAGTGATGCGTCAGATGTGGGGTTAGGAGCAGTATTGTCCCAGGTCTGGAACGGGGAAGAGCACCCAGTCATTTACCTCAGCAGGAAGTTGAAGTCCCATGAGGTAAATTACGCCACCGTTGAAAAGGAGTGTTTAGCGGTGAAGTGGGCTCTAGATTCCCTTCGGTACTACCTGCTAGGTAGGCACTTTGACATGGTTACGGATCACGCTCCGTTAAAGTGGATGGCTCAAAACAAGGAAACAAATAGAAGAGTGAATAGGTGGTTCCTGGCCCTCCAGGAATTCAACTTCACAGTAAAGCATCGCCCTGGCGTTCAAATGGGGAATGTGGATGCTTTGTCTCGAGTACATGAATGCCTGATTGCTGGTGTTCCAACCCCGAGGTTAAAACAAGAGGGGGGGGTATGTGACAGCAGGAAGGTAAAGTCACCTGGTTGCATCCAGGGGGGTAGATATATTTCGCCCAGATTCAGGCTTTACGCCGACTTATACAACTAGGTGGAGAGTTGTATAAGGCTAGTGGGCTCATGGATGACTCATACCTCTAGGGAGAGTGTGGGGCGTCGTACAGACAGGGAGTTGATGAGACCAGCTGAAGCTTGTCAGCTCATTTAGGCCTCTATAAGAACTCCCAGCTTCATTAGATGTTAGCTCATGCCTGGAACCAGACCTGTGTGGACTGTCTAGGGAGAGTGAACCCCTGTGCGGTGAGACCAAGCCTGTGTGGCTATTTGCTTGGACATTTAAAACCAGGGACTTAGGGACTAGGACAGCACTAGGCTGATCCCAGTTGTTAGTTAGGAAACCTGTATGTTTAGTCAGAGGTCAAGTTGACCAGGATTTATTTTGTTTATGTTTCTTTTGCTTTGCTGTGTTTTGTCACTGTAAATAGAAAATAAACCGCACCTTTTTGATTTTGAAAACCACAACCTCCGTTTGCTGGGCCTGTTTTTGTGTGGGGAGCCCATCTCGGGGGTCACACACACCCGCTGCCGAGCTAACCCCCTCACAATATATATATATATATATATTGTTTGGGGGTTCTAATTAGAGGGAAGGAGATGGCAGTGAAAACACAGGGGAAGCTCCATTAGCATTGCTGGTTGTCTTGTCATACCAACGGCCACCACAAGATGGCGCCGGATCACAGAAGGAAGCATGGGCCTGCAGAAGGCCGCAAAGCCGCGGGATGGGGTATCTTGTGTCTCCGTGCACCCCCACCTCCTCCGCCGCGCAATCGTGTGGGGCCGCGCCGACAATTGAGGCCGTGGCTTTGCGGCCTTCTGCGGGCCTATGCTTCCTTCCTCGGGTCGCTAATTCTAGTCGCAATTGCGACCTGGTGCCCAGATTTCGTCGAACCCTGCATTAGCCTTAGGCCCCATACATACTATTAGATTTTCTGCAGATTTTTGTCTTTAGATTTACCAAAACCATGTAGTGGAAAGGTCTGCCTGATTTCATACAAATTGAAACTCTTAAGGTTTGACCTCATATTATATGGTTTTGGTAAATCTGAAGACAACAATCTGCAGAAAATCAAATAGTGTGTATGGGATCTTAGGCTAATGCAAGGCGAATATCACTGGAATCTCTGTATGTGAGATGTCTCCTGGAAACACCCTCATGAAGCTTTTTCTCTCTCAATGTATGTATATGTATACTTGAAAATGAATAAAGCACCTGGCTTGGTACAGAAGGCACTCAGAATAGAGAGGAGTGAACAGTGCTGGCAGGGGACTCCAAGAAGAGGAGGAAAGCCACATTTCTGTACCTCTAGGACAGTGGCCTCCAAACTGCAGCCCAGGGGCCTAGATGTGGCCCTTTGCCTGCTTTTATAAGGACCTTTTGGTACTCTTTTATCCACTGATACCCAAAAATGGGGCATAATTCCCCCCTCTGACACCAATGAAGGGGCAAAATTCTTCCCACTGACACCAACAATGGGGCACAATTTCTCCCAATGACACCAACAATGGGGCACAATTTCTCCCAATGGCACCAACAATGGGGCACAATTTCTCCCAATGGCACCAACAATGGGGCACAATTTCTCCCAATGACACCAACAATGGGGAACAATTTTTTCCAATGACACCAACAATGGGGCAAAATGTCTCCCAATGGCACCAACAATGGGGCACAATTTCTCCCAATGACACCAACAATGGGGCACAATTTCTCCCAATGGCACCAACAATGGGGCACAATTTCTTCCAATGATACCAACAATGGGGCACAATTTCTCCCAATGACACCAACAATGGGGCACAATTTCTTCCAATGACACCAACAATGGGGAAAATTTCTCCCAATGACACCAACAATGGGGAAAATTTCTCCCCATGACACAAATTCTCCAGAACTTAAAAGGATCTGCTTGTGTCGGCTTGGTGCCACAGCATACCTTTAAGCCTCGTACACACGGACGGTTTTCTCGGCAAGAAAACTGCTGGCAGAGCTTTTTGCAGAGAAAACCGGTCGTGTGTATGTTTTCTGGAATCTCGACGAGAAAAATAGAGAACCTGCTCTCTATTTTCTCGACGGGATTCTTGTCGGCCTGTTTCCCGACGAGAAAACTGTGTGTGTGTATGCGGCTACAAGCTTACCTGTCCTCCGGTAAGCCCGGGCATGCTCGATGAGACTTTCACGCATGTGCTGTAGCTTACAAGGGTAGTGTAGGGTGAAGCAAGATGGCGGCGACGGCATCAAATATGATGAGCGCATGCTCGTCATAGTCAATGACGTTACCGCGTTCTTGCCATTCAAAAGAACGGCAATTTTTTTTTCCTAAATAGCTTCCTTTACCTTAGTGCAGTCCTCCTTCACTTACCTCATCCTTCGATTTTGCTTTTAAGGCCTCATGCCCACGGACGTTTTTACAGCCGCGTTTTTGAGCGTTTTTTACAGCTTAAAAACGCCTGTCCATGTTAGTCTATAGCTTCATGCCCACCTAGACGTTTTTGAGCTGCAAATAGCATAGACGTTTTTAAGCTGTAAAAAAAAACAGGACCAGTGCGTTCCTCAGCGTCGGAGTTAGGCAGAAAAAAACGCGAGCGTCAAAAAACGCGCAAAAATGCGCACTAACGCGCACTAACGCGCGGTCGCGTTTTTTTAGCTCCGACGTTTTTTGTTTTTTTTTTCTCAAAAAAAAAAAAATGTACAATAACATGGACAGGCGTTTTTAAGCTGTAAAAAACGCAGCTGTAAAAACGTCCGTGGGCATGAAGCCTAAATGTCCTTATTTCTTCTGAGAAATCCTCACTTCCTGTTCTTCTGTCTGTAACTCCACACAGTAAAGCGAGGCTTTCTTCCTGGTGTGGAGTGTCGTGCTCGCCCCCTCCCTTAGACTACAGGAGAGTCAGGACGCTCTCTACCTTGCAGATAGAGAAAGGAGCTGTGTGTTAGTGGGCGTCCTGACTCTCCGGTAGTCCAAGGGAGGGGGCGAGCACGACACTCCACACCAGGAAGAAAGCCTCGCATTACTGTGTGGAGTTACAGACAGAAGAACAGGCAATGAGGATTTCTCAGAAGAAATAAGGACATTTAAAAGCAAAATCGAAGGATGAGATAAGTGAAGGAGGACTGCACTAAGGTAAAGGAAGCTATTCAGGTAAAAAAAATTGTACCTTTACAACCCCTTTAACCACAAATACTTTTTACTGAATATAAAGCGTCAAGTTAAACAGTAATACGTGTGCATATGCAGAGCCCTGCAATGTTAACCATTCAGCATATAACAAGCGCTAAGTTCCAATAGTAATTACACACGCTAAATGTCATTCAACTATGCTCGCGAGCTTCCCCCTCGTGGGCAAGATGGCGCCCAAACAATTTCTAACAGTTCTACAGTCAGGCCTGACTATTACAGATATGGTGCTTCCGTTGGGAAGGATCTTCGCTAGCAATGGTGGTGCACCTTGTAGGTTATTTGTAATCCACATGCATCAAAACAGTTAACTTCTTGGCATATACTAAAGAGTTCAACTAACGCTGCACAGCACACTGTCCCTCTGGTGTGCAATAACACTCAGGTAACGGTGGTCCCTGAACAAAGGACACTGGGACTAGGATTAGTCAGTTAATCTCTGAGCAAGTGCTCTCTCACCCGACCCGACCAGTCTGTACAACCGACTTCCGTAGCTGGGGCTCCAGCACACCGACTCACGACCCCCGTAGTCTCTGATCCTCCCAACAGTCCTTGGAAGGATGATGGACGAAATGACTCCTGGGTTTTCCCTTGAAGGTTGGAGGGCTCTCTGGATCTCAAGGCCCAAACTTTTAGGCCCAGTCAAGCGGCAGACTCAGCATTGGTCCCACTTGCTAGGGGGGCGGTGTCCAAAGAGACCCCCGTGTAGCTCCACTCCTCCTCATATAGCCCGTCTCCAGCAGACCTTGCGCCGGGCAATGCACTCTGGGTGTCCCGCTGCACACTGGGCATGGTAGTCTTTTGAGCCCCTTAAAGTGACACCCCGCTACACACAGTATATAAATACCTGTTTTTATTTAACCAGCCCTGAACATCCCCATTTCTCACCCAGGAATGAAGTATCCCCCAGCTGCTCACAGCATTCTTCGATACTCATGCCACCCATCTCAGGAGGCTTTGGGGCAATCCCCAGCACTTACACCCCAGGACATCATCAGGGGTCACCTGCAAGAACCAGGAGAAGACAGCCGGTTCCCAATGATGTAAGGAAGGAGCATGGTGGAGCAGGATGGGGTATGCAGCAGCGAAGTGGCACATTACTACAGAACAAGGCTTGATTTTCTGTGCGTATTAGAATTTCCAGGAAAACCCAGCAAACAAGGTAAGAGGGGACTGAAAAAAAAAAATGACACATGGAGGAGGTTCTCTTTAATCTAACATCAGCGGTATCACATCATCAACGCCGAAAAGCAGAAGTGGTCAAGTCCTCCTCTTCTGATCACATCTGATCTCTATAATTGGAGGTCCGCTGTTACAACTCATCACTCCCAATTCTATATTAAACTTGTTCTATTTATTTTACTTCCCCAGTCCTCGCTCTCTGTGAATTCTCAGAGTACGGCCTGCATGGCTACTTGTCTAGTCAGCGGCTGGTAACTGTATGTGATAATATGGATGGCTCCGATAAAAGTCAGAAGAAAAATATGTTCTTGATGCCGGTAATAACCAGATTTCCCTTTGAAGGATTACTGATTACCAGGTCCATGATCGATTGTAGTATATAAGGTTATCCTTGATCTTGCTTATCTATAGATTTATAGAAGTAGATAAAAAAAAAACCCTGACTTAATTGCATACAGTTTGATAAAGCACTGTTGATCATAAACAATTACCATTAATAAATCATTGTTTTACCCTATTTTCATCCTTAGTCGCGTCTCAGAGCTGCTGATCTCCTCTGGTCTCTTTCAGCCACTTCCTGGCTACATGCATTCACTCCAGCATCAGCTACACATCATTGCACTGGACTGTGTGAGGTGAGATTTTTTTCCCCTAAGGGCAAGATTCAATCACAGACCTTTACCCTGGCGATCTTATACCTACCTAATGTAGCGCAACTTTCAGCCTTAGAGTCGTTCCTGACAACGCTGTATTCTGGCCTAGGCCAACAAGGCCCAGGCCTAGGGCAGCACTTTGCAGGGCGGCAGCACGAAAAGAGTCCCCGTCGGCTTGCACTACACTGTTAGTGTAGCGCCAGTCTTATGGGGCAGACTGGGCTGAGAGGCAAATTAGTGTAGCGCCCCCATAAAGTGGCCGCACTGCTACCGGTATGCGGCCGGCCGGCCGGCATTCCGCAACTGGGGGGGGGGGGGGGGGCGGCGCTGCTTCTAAATTTTGACTGGCCTATCATCCTGGACCACAAACCTTCCTCACTGTGCTATACGTTTTCTGCTGCACCATTGGCATAGTTATATCTTCTTAGTCCTATCCATCATTTTTTTTTGTATTTTGGATAGAGTAAGGGAGGGTTAAAGCCCCGGTCAGTTTATTTTTTACCATCCCTGTCCAATTGCAGAGATTTCCCTTCACTTCCTGCCTAGGGTGACCACATTTCCAAACTACCATTCAGGGACACCCTCCCTTCCCAAAAATCAGCTTGTGCTGTAACGAATCAGATCAGTGATTGGACACAAGAGGCGGGATTTATGATTTCTCCAATCACAAGCAGGGGGCGGGATTGTGCTCCTCCAGGCATTCCCGGCCAGGACAAGTACTGTCAGTGAGTAAAGTGGTGATGTAGCGGCCATTTTTTGGGGCATCAGATTGGCCCGGAGGGGGGGGGGGGTGGCTGTGTCAGTTTCATTCCGGGACACTGTATTGTCCTGGAATGAATGTGCCCGGGACAGACCTGCAAAATGCGGGACTGTCCCGGGCAATCCGGGACACGTGGTCACCCTATTCCTGCCCCATAGCCAAATAGGAAGTGAGAGGAAATCTATGCAAATTAAGGGAATCCATTGCCCCCCCAGGCCCTCAGAACTAGTGTCCCCACTCAAAAATTTCAAGGCGGGTCTTAAACAGAAAGGGGTGTGGCCTTGACAGAAATGGGTGGGTCATATTTAAATTAGGGGCTGCACGAGTTTAGTCAGGCCTAGGGCAGCACAAAACCTACATACACTACTGGTTCCTGAACGCATTAGAGGCCTTTACTGAGAGAACACTGGTACTAGGGGGAGATATTAATCTTACCATTACTCCCCACTGGGACTCCTCCACAGGTTCTTCAGCTTTAACCCCTAGTTCACGGAACAAACGTAAAGACCTACTTCACTCACACCAGTTAGTCGATATCTGGCGATTTCTCCACCCACTGGAAAAGGACTACACCTTTTTTTCATCAACACACGGTTCCTATTCTAGGATCAACCTTTTCCTTGTCAAACACTCTGCCATCCCAATGGTCTCCAGAGCGGATAACTGCCACATTGCCCTATCTGACCATGCGCCAATCTCTATGGTACTGGCCTTATCGCACCCAACACCTAGATCATCCTGTTGGCGCCTGAATGAGACCCTTTTACAAGACCCCATAATTATAGCCGACCTACTTAGGTAGTCTAAAGCCCCATACACACGGTCTGACTTTTTGCCGACAAACTTCAAAATTAGCAAGTTTTCCTAAAAATCCGACTGTGTGTACGTTCCATCGGACAAACTTTTTCGGTTTTCATCAGACAAAAGTTCGCTCTGCAAACGGACAAACTTTTCGGCAACAAAAGTCCAATGGTGCAAAGTTAGACCGTGTGTACAGAAATCCATCGGACTTTTGTCCGAAGTACAAATACGCATGCCCAGAACCAATGTTAAAATCAACCAACAAAAGCAGAAGTTGACCAAAGGGTGGCAGTATAGAGCAGAAAAAACCTGAAAAACCACGTGATGTTGGGAAAGTTTGCAGAAAAGTCCTGCCGTGTGCATGCTATGGGTGTTCCCGGCCAACTCCCGTCCGGACAAAAATCCACGGAAAGGTTTGTTTGAAGTCCGACCGTGTGTACGAGGTTTTAGATAGGCATCAGGATAATCAGTTAACAGGGTAAAAAAATAACAAACGTAGCTTGTAACCTTGCCACAAAGTCCCCCAGTAGGGTGGATATCAAAATCGGGTGCAGCCCAGTAGCCGTCCATGGCCCCAGAACCAAAACCTGAGGTTCCTGCATCCTAAAGCTGCAACAGAGGCACTCCAAGCCCATCCATTATGAGGGGGCTGCCTATGTACACATAACAGGAAAAAAACAACACGCATGACCCTTTTTTAACAAAGCAGCTCACCACATAACATGGGACATGCGCACAGTGGTGGGTTGTGCGTTAGGCTCTATTGTACAATGCATAGGGGTGCCATTCACAATGATTAGCACCACAACCCGCCACACATAGTGTGGGTGCATTGCCATGCATTGCAGTAATGTGCAACAAATGCCTTTTAGCAAGTGTTAAGATAACGCACAAGAGTATTGGGCCTCAAAAGATTTGACCACATAAAACCGATATCCAAGGAGTGCCGGCGAGGGACCCAAGAAAAGAAGGATAGGGCTGCTCTGTGCAAAACCACTGCACAGAGCAGGTAAGTATAACATGTTAGTTATTTTAAAACAAAAAAAAAAAACAGAAGACTTTAGTATAGACACTGTCCTTGCTAAGGTTGCCACTTTTTCTTCAAGCCAAACCCGAACACTTTAGCGACGCACGGCAACCTTTTTTTTAGTATACACTATTGGATTGTAACAGACCTGGGACACCTTTGGGCGCTCCAAGGAAAATAGTACTGCGGCACACATAGTGCCCCTCACCCTCCTGTCGGGCCATGTTCTGAGCCACATTCCTGTCTGAATATTGTGTCCGGGTTTCAGGCGGACTGAAACCTGGACACATGACTCAAAACCCAAACTGTCCGGGTGAATCCCGGACAGGTGGCAACCCTAGCCCTTGCCCCCAAACTGAAAATGCTGCTGTCTGCTGTGCCTCCTGTTGAACTGTTCTCATTCCTCTATATTTGTGTCTCACTAATACAGGAGGTGGGGGGGGGGGGAAGCCAAAGAAAAGAAAACGAATGCAGCCACCACATCTAATGATTGGTAATATATTATATTCCATTTTTGTTTTTGGGCTTAATACCACTTTAAGTGAATGTCATCCTGAATGAGACTATCGGCTCTTATATCTTGGACAGCCTTTGTCATCCTTTGTTGATGGTGTGTATTTATTCAGCACAGGTAAAGAAAAGTATAAATATTCAGTTACGTGCAAAAGGAAGCGGCTTTCTTTCCATTTTTGAACGGAATCTTTCAACATCTGTTTCCTACATAATGCCCCAGATCTGTCATGGTGCTGAGAACAATGACAGGCTATCTCTGCGGGGGGGTTATTTATCTGGAAGGGAAGCAGGAACGGTGACCCACCCACAAACTCCTATGCCACTGTATATCCCAAGAGATGAATAAAGACGCTTAAAATAAACCTGTCATGTAGTAAGGTATATAAAAGCGGCCAACAAGTTCAAGTGTTACTAAACCCACAACAGTAAAATCAGACTGTATATGTAGTAAAGCATGCTTGTTATACTCACTGTGGGACCTAAGGGGTTAATCCTGCACATTGTGTTAAAAGGCTGTTTGATCCTGTCTTCTCTGATCCTCCCATTCTTCCACAGTACCCAATCCATCTCCTGATAGCACAGAGCCTTGAGGGCACTTTACACATGCTAAGTTTGATGTGTATTGCTATTGAGTTTTTTTTTTTTGTAGGGTGCATGTGATCAGCACAGGGCCAATCAGCACTGTCCAGACAGAGGGTCAGGGGTCCTGCAGCCTCATAGGACAGTCAGAGGAGAATGAAAACTCCTCCTACAAGCTTTACCCAGACACTGATAGAAGTCACAAGACTGCTATATACTGCTGATGAGAAAAGGTATTTAGCAGTTTATATTTACTAGAATAATTGCATTTCCATGCTCTGTGTACTGTGGGAGACCAGATATAGTGAATGCAGGGTCCTGGGTTTAGTAACACTTTAAATGCTGGTCCTTCTAGATGCCTGATATGGTACCTTTTTTTTTTTTTTTTTTCTAAGCAGTCCGCAGCCCCCAGGTGCCCCCAGGTGCAATGAGGATGCAAATAACAACCTTCAGTCAAGCAGAGCTCTGGCACCAGAAAACTCACTGACTTGTATTGAGCTAGTTGCTGGCAGAGCTTTGAATTGTAGCTGAAAATCGCTATTTGCATTCATTTACTTTCATTTACTTCCCCCAGCAGGTGAGTGCAGACACTAAGGAAAGGGTGAATCCTGTACAGAGATACTAAAAGATATGACAGATTCATTTTAGTATATAGTATATACAAAAACAAAAGTTCTCAGCTACCTACAACAATGCCCATATACAGTATATGCAAACAGGTCAGCTTAATGTGAACATGTGGCCAGGCTATGGACATTCAAGTAGCACATATTTTCAAGAAGCAGTAAAAGAGCTTTAAAACAAGCCCTTACTGACCACTGTAGATGCAGGCACTGAGGAGCAATTAATCCTCAATAATCACACCAGAAGCAACAAAATCATTCAAGTGGTTTTCTGAGCAGCACAGCTTCCATCCCCTTTCCAGTAGCTCAGCTCAATTTGCTCTACCCTCCCAGCTCAGACTTGGCAGCTCAACTGACTCTGCTCCCCCAATCAGCAGTGACTCAGCAACTATGCTCACTCTGCTCCCCCAACCAGCAGTGACTCAGTAACTACGCTCACTCTGCTTCCCCAACTAGCAGTGACTCAGTAACTACGCTCACTCTGCTTCCCCAACCAGCAGTGACTCAGTAACTACGCTCACTCTGCTTCCCCAACCAGAAGTGACTCAGTAACTACGCTCACTCTGTTTCCCCAACCAGCAGTGACCCAGTAACTATGCTCACTCTGCTCCCCCAACCAGCAGTGACTCAGTAACTATGCTCACTCTGCTCCCCCAATCAGCAGTGACTCAGTAACTACGCTCACTCTGCTTCCCCAACCAGAAGTGACTCAGTAACTACGATCACTCTGCTTCCCCAACCAGCAGTGACTCAGTAACTACGCTCACTCTGCTTCCCCAACCAGCAGTGACTCAGTAACTACGCTCACTCTGCTTCCCCAACCAGCAGTGACTCAGTAACTATGCTCACTCTGCTCCCCCAACCAGCAGTGACTCAGTAACTATGCTCACTCTGCTTCCCCAACCCAACCAGCAGTGACTCAGTAACTACGCTCACTCTGCTTCCCCAACCAGCAGTGACTCAGTAACTACGCTCACTCTGCTTCCCCAACCCAACCAGCAGTGACTCAGTAACTACGCTCACTCTGCTTCCCCAACTAGCAGTGACTCAGTAACTACGCTCACTCTGCTTCCCCAACCAGCAGTGACTCAGTAACTACGCTCACTCTGCTTCCCCAACCAGCAGTGACTCAGTAACTACGCTCACTCTGTTTCCCCAACCAGCAGTGACTCAGTAACTATGCTCACTCTGCTCCCCCAACCAGCAGTGACTCAGTAACTATGCTCACTCTGCTTCCCCAACCCAACCAGCAGTGACTCAGTAACTACGCTCACTCTGTTTCCCCAACCAGCAGTGACTCAGTAACTATGCTCACTCTGCTCCCCCAACCAGCAGTGACTCAGTAACTATGCTCACTCTGCTTCCCCAACCCAACCAGCAGTGACTCAGTAACTACGCTCACTCTGCTTCCCCAACCAGCAGTGACTCAGTAACTACGCTCACTCTGCTTCCCCAACCCAACCAGCAGTGACTCAGTAACTACGCTCACTCTGCTTCCCCAACTAGCAGTGACTCAGTAACTACGCTCACTCTGCTTCCCCAACTAGCAGTGACTCAGTAACTACGCTCACTTTGCTTCCCCAACCAGAAGTGACTCAGTAACTACGCTCACTCTGCTTCCCCAACCAGCAGTGACTCAGTAACTACGCTCACTCTGCTTCCCCAACCAGCAGTGACTCAGTAACTATGCTCACTCTGCTTCCCCAACTAGCAGTGACTCAGTAACTACGCTCACTTTGCTTCCCCAACCAGAAGTGACTCAGTAACTACGCTCACTCTGTTTCCCCAACCAGCAGTGACCCAGTAACTATGCTTTGTTTGCAGGTACAGTGGAACCTTGGATTACGAGCATAATCCGTTCCAGGAGAATGCTCGTAATCCAAAGCACTCGCATATCAAAGCGTGTTTTCCCATAGAAGTCAATGGAAACGAAAATAATTTGTTCCGCATTGACTTCAATGGCATTCAATACCACATGTGGCCAGTGGCGGGGGGGGGGCGCCGAAGAGCCTCTGAAACACTCGGAAAGGCCCGAGGACAGCTCGGTTGAACTCGGAAAACCTCGGAAAGGCTCATTAACTGAGTATTTCCGAGTTTTTCCATACGGCTCCGATCGGCTCCGTTCGGCTCCAGCGCCCCCCCCACCTCAGGCCAAACGCAGTACTGCACACCGCTGTGGCTTGAATCCTGCTCCTTTTGCGAAACAAACCCTCGCAAGCCGAGTCAGGATTTTTAAAAAATCAGTGCTTGTTTTGCGTAGCGCTCGTTAACCATGTTACTCGCAATCCGAGGTTTCACTGTAATACTAGCCCAGTGTGCTTTTACTTTGCAGGGTAAAAAAGAGGAAGTAAAACCCATCAGGGTTTATTTCCTCTTTAATTTTCTGTCCTCATGACAATATACCTATAATATTACTAACACTACAGAAAATTTTAAAATAGAATGTGACTGGACTTATTTACAGAGAACACATGGCTGCTGTAACCATGTCTCGGAAATTCCAATAAACTGTCTCCTAATCTAATCTTATTCAGCATGCTGTTTATTTATTCAAGAAGTGGTCATCTGCTGACTGTCCACTGTGTGGCAGCAGAGCACCCTGGCCAGCAGGCATGTGTCATAACAAAGATGACTTCATACACTGTGTGTCTGCTTCACTGCCTGGACTGCATTGCAAGCCAAGACTCAGGAGCTCTGGAAGCAGTAAAATGTACACACTGAAAGGTGCAATGGAGAGAAAGATTTAGGCAGAATGGGGGCCTAGACAACGGCGTTGCCCCCCTCATCGCTTCCACTGATATTGATAAGCAATGCAGTAGATACAAAGAATCTCCCCATCTGCACTGCCTGTTCTGGCATGAGTTCAACAAACATCATCTGTCTACTTCCTCCCTTAGAAAGTACTTCCTCCCTTATGTAGCGCCGGCCCAAAATGGTCCACTCTATGTTTAAATTTAGGGGATAGTCTGAGCTAGTGGTTGGGCTCCGACTTGCTGATTTCTTTACATTTTGCTTCTGTTCTGGTTGTGATACTGCCTGGCAGTTATTTTCCCTGTTCGCCCGTAGGTGGCACTGCCACCACTGGCCCATGTTGGAATACAGGTGTATCACAGCAGTATTGGGTGTCCCTTCTCGGCAGCCGTGCAGTGGGGGTGGTTGACCCGCTGTGCATGCTGGGGAGGGGTACATAAGGGGCAGACGCCATTGTGTTCGGGGTTCCTGGTGAGCCTCGTGGCCCTCATGGCACGGGGTGCGTACGTGTGTTCCGGCCCCGGGCACCTTCAGCCCGAGGCAACATCTCTGTTCGATAGGCCCGGCTCTGCTGGTTCAGGCCTACATCTTTGAAAGTATCTCAAGCTGTCCATCCGTGGGAAGGAGGCTCTTGAGAAGGGGAGCCAGGGGAGGACCTGCCCCGGAGGAGACTGGCGAGGCGCCGATGTCTCGGGAGAGACATCGGCGGAGGAATACACTCAAAAGCTCTATTATTGCTCGGCTGGAGGTTTGGGACGTTTAAAATCCTGTGGCAGAGGATTTCTGGACGCATCCTAAAGTTCATCAGGTCTGTGGCAGAGACCCAAGTTCATCAGGTCTGTGGCAGAGACCCAAGTTCATCAGGTCTGTGGCAGAGACCCAAGTTCATCAGGTCTGTGGCAGAGACCAAGTTCATCAGGTCTGTGGCAGAGACCAAGTTCATCAGGTCTGTGGCAGAGACCAAGTTCACCAGGTCTGTGGCAGAGACCAAGTTCATCAGGTCTGTGGCAGAGACCAAGTTCATCAGGTCTGTGGCAGAGACCCAAGTTCATCAGGTCTGTGGCAGAGACCAAGTTCACCAGGTCTGTGGCAGAGACCAAGTCACCAAGTCTGTGGCAGAGACCCAAGTTCATCAGGTCTGTGGCAGAGACCCAAGTTCACCAGGTCTGTGGCAGAGACCCAAGTTCATCAGGTCTGTGGCAGAGACCCAAGTTCATCAGGTCTGTGGCAGAGACCAAGTTCATCAGGTCTGTGGCAGAAACCCAAGTTCATCAGGTCTGTGGCAGAGACCCAAGTTCATTAGGTCTGTGGCAGAGACCCAAGTTCATCAGGTCTGTGGCAGAGACCCAAGTTCATCAGGTCTGTGGCAGAGACCAAGTTCATCAGGTCTGTGGCAGAGACCCAAGTTCATCAGGTCTGTGGCAGAGACCCAAGTTCATCAGGTCTGTGGCAGAGACCCAAGTTCATCAGGTCTGTGGCAGAGACCCAAGTTCATCAGGTCTGTGGCAGAGACCAAGTTCATCAGGTCTGTGGCAGAGACCCAAGTTCATCAGGTCTGTGGCAGAGACCCAAGTTCATTAGGTCTGTGGCAGAGACCCAAGTTCATCAGGTCTGTGGCAGAGACCCAAGTTCATCAGGTCTGTGGCAGAGACCAAGTTCATCAGGTCTGTGGCAGAGACCCAAGTTCATCAGGTCTGTGGCAGAGACCCAAGTTCATCAGGTCTGTGGCAGAGACCCAAGTTCATCAGGTCTGTGGCAGAGACCCAAGTTCATCAGGTCTGTGGCAGAGACCAAGTTCATCAGGTCTGTGGCAGAGACCCAAGTTCATCAGGTCTGTGGCAGAGATCCAAGTTCATTAGGTCTGTGGCAGAGACCCAAGTTCATCAGGTCTGTGGCAGAGACCCAAGTTCATCAGGTCTGTGGCAGAGACCAAGTTCATCAGGTCTGTGGCAGAGACCCAAGTTCATCAGGTCTGTGGCAGAGACCCAAGTTCATCAGGTCTGTGGCAGAGACCCAAGTTCATCAGGTCTGTGGCAGAGACCCAAGTTCACCTATAGCAGTTTGTGGCAGGAACTGTCTAAATCTGATCACTGCATCATTCCAGTTGACTTTTCTGAAACTCTTTGCCCTGACAACGGGAGCCATGGAAGTAGTTTGCAAGACCCAAAATTAATCAGCAGCTCCTTCGGGGGTCAGTGCTACACTTATAAAGTACTTCCTCCCTTATAAAGTGGCAGGTAGCTGCACAGATTCTACCAATTGCACGATCCTCCTGGCTTCCCATAAGAGCATGAAGGTTGTAGCTGGCCCCCCCGGACATCCACCAGGCCCCAGGCATCTGCCTAGGTTGCCATTTGTATGCTGCGGATCTTGTGCATCAAAGACAGTATATAGAGGTTAATTTACAAAAGGTAAATAGACTGTGCACTTTGTAAGTGTAGTTGCTTCAGAGCTTAGTAAATGAGATGAAGCTTCACTTTGCAAAGAATAACCAATTACTTACAAGGAAAATAGAAAAAAACAGCAATTTTGCTTGCACATGATTGGATGATGGAAGTCAGCAGAGCTTTTAATCATTTACTAAGCTCTGGAGCAACTGCACTTGCAAAGTGCACCGTCTATTTGCCTTTACTAAATCAACCCATATGTACAAAGGGCTCTTACACACCTGCTGTGGAGTGTGGCATCCCCTGAAGAGCGATCCGTGTTAGGATTACTTTTCAGAGCACACTTAACAGGTGGTGAAGATGTGTCCTCCTCACTACCCAATTTAACTTAATGCTGCAATTGCATGCACTGCACGAATGAGCGAGTCTGACAAGCGGTAGTGCCTGTCCAATCCTGCATCCTGAGTTAAAAATGCCTTAGCCATGGCATGTGAACAGCCCCATCCAGCTGTTATTTTACAGTTTGGGGGGGTAGCCCGGTGGGTTGTAAAACCATGGTTTAGCAGCCCGTTGTTACAGCCAAAGCCCCAAACAACCCCCCCCCCCCTACACACACACTGTCCACAAAGAGCATTAAAGGGGTTCTAAAGGCTCAAGGTTTTTTTTACAAAAAACCTTCTCTGTGTAGCAGCCCCCCCCCCCCACACAATACTAACCTGAGCCCCATCACGATTTAGCAATGTGCACGAGAGCCTCGGCTTTCTGGGGACTCTCCCTCCTCATTGGCTGAGACAGTCAATCACAGCCACTGAGCTGAGAGAGGGGCCGGGGCCAAGCCGCAGCTCAGTGTGTGAATGGGCACACAGAGCAATGGCTCGGAAACAAGCCTGTTCGGGTGCCCCCATAGCGAGCAGCACTCTGCAGGAGGGACGGGCCTGGGGTGCCGGCGGGGGACCAGGGAAGAGAAGGATCGGGTCTGCTCTGTAAAAAAACACTACACAGAGCAGTATGACATGTTTGTTATTTTTTTTCTAAACTTGCTTTTTATATCACTTTAATTCATGGTAACCAATGAAAATGGGTCTCTCTTTCTCCTTTGGTTGACATAAAGTTAATTATTATTGGCACATCAGGGTTTCCACTCACACAAAGTCAACACTGCCTTAATATAAGGCCCCTTTCACACTAGGGCTCGCTTTAGCGGCGCTTTAGCGCTGTTTAATCAGCGCTTTTTGCCCGCAAGCGGGGCGCTTTTAACCCCAAAGAAGGGTTTCCAAAGCACTTTTTAGGCGCTGCCCATTCAATCCAATGGAAAGGGGCGTTTTGGGAGCACTTAATATAGCACTCCAAAACCGCCCCAAAGATGCTGCTTGCAGGACTTTTTGGAAAGTCCCGCAAGCACACCGCCCAAGTGTGAAAAGTCACACTTGAATGAATGGGAGGCGGTTTTCATGCGCTTAGCAGAGGCTATTTGCAGCGCTAAAGAACCTGAAAACCGCCACAGTGTAAAAGGGGTGATAGTGAGCAGCTACAAATACTGCAGCTGCTGACTTTTAAAACAAGGACACTTACCTGTCCTGGGCGCCCGTGATGTCGACACCTGAAACCAATCTATCCCTCGGCTCTCGGGTTCTGCTGCCGCCATCTTCGGTTAGGGAATCAGGAAGTGAAGCCTTGCAGCTTCACTTCCTGGTTCCCTACTGTGCATGTGCGAGTCACGCTGCTCGATCCCACTGGTCCCTGCTGTCTTCTGGGACCTGTATGTCTCCCAGAAGACAGCGGGGGGGGGGCGGAGTAGGCGCCGGACGTGGCGTAGGTCACCTTGGTGATCTATGCCCGGAAGTGGGAGAAAATATCTGGATTACACAGGTATCTGCTCCCTGCTCCTCCCTGAAAGGTGCCAAATGTGACACCGGAGGGGGGAGGATTACAAAAAGCGGAAGTTCCATTTTTGGGTGGAACTCCGCTTTAATTTGATCTAAAATGACCCCCGAACTAGAAATGTGATGTGATCTGGAACCTATATGTTTTCTTTCATATTTTTAAGGGTTATAATCGTGTTTAGCACCATCATCTCCCATGATGACACTGGTCCAATTGTTATAGCAAAGGGTGAAGAACAAAATAAACTAGAAAATGCATTTCCTGCAGAAAATGCGTGGGAATACTGAATAGCTGAATTGCTGGATGAATAGCTTAAATCCCATAAGAATAAGTTGAAGAAGTGAGAATAGTTGGAAAAGTAGGAATGGTTTAAAATAAAATAAACATGTAATTCATTAAAAAAATTTAACAACACCACTAATGTATAAAAGATGTGGAATATTTAAAGGTTTTTTGAAAAGCTTTTTGATCATTAATCCCCACACCTAATGAGTGAGAGACAGTGTGAGTGAACCCTTCAAACAACACAGAGACACACGGTCTTTGTGAACGTATCGGTATAAAATTCATGTTGATAAACTTAAAAATGTGGGCATGTCAGCGATTTAAAAAAGAAGTTCGCTGTGCGTTTTGCTGGGAAATGTGAGGAATTTTATACAGGACAGTCAATGGAAGAAAGTGTAGAACTATTGTCATTTGGAAGCTCAACCAGCCAAAAGTAAAAGGCGTATCACAAAACTGAGCACATTGAGTATGACACGTTGATCTTGTGGGCGTGAGAGCAATTTATAGAGAAGGAACTAAGATAATTTTTTCTGTGCTGTAGCTGTGACATCATCCACTCTAAGCAGCCCAATAGACACTCTGTTTAATCGATAAAATTTCCTGAAATGATCACTAAACTTAAACAGCTTTTTCACAAAAACTGTCAAAAGATATCAAACTGAAAAGATATAGCCGGATAGCTGAATATTTTGTGAACATTTTAAAGTTTGTTTGGCGTCTGTGGGTGAAAGTATGAAGGAGCTGAAACTTTTGGGAGCGGAAGAAGATTTTAAGGATTTGAAGCATGCTCTCATTCACTTCAATGTTAAAAAAAAAAAGTTAAAAAGCTTAATATTTTAAAAAGTATAAATAGTAGAAAAAAGTTGAAGTCCCATCATTAGCTGAAATAGCTGAACATTTTAAAAGTTGAATGGTTTTAAAGAGGAAGTAAACCCTCTAAAACATTTCCGAGTGACTTCCGGGTATCGCTGCTCCGGCGCTGTGACTGGCCGGAGCAGCGATGATGTCACTCCCGTGCATGCGCGAAGGAGCCAGAAGTGATGGCATAATCGCCTTCACTGCGGCACGCTCAGTGCGCCTGCGCCGTTGTCTACGATGCGTGCCGTAGACATCGGTGCAGTCTTTTCTGCAAATATCTCCTTAACGTGTAGGCTAAGGAAATATTTCTTGCACCTACAGGTAAGCCTTAATGTAGGCTTACCTGTAGGTAAAAGTGGTCTGTAAGGGTTTACAACCACTTTAATAGCTGAAAGTATGCAGAAGTTACGCAGAGCCAAAAAACGTACGGAATAAACTGGAATAAATAAAAAAAACGAATAACAATAGTGGGAATGCATTCCCACTAATAAATACTTTTTTTAATTTATTTTAATGGAGTAGGGAATTCCTTCTCTTCCTGCCTTTAAACCACATCTTTAGTCAAAATATAAAATCCTATATTCATTCTGAGTTGAACCAGTCTTGGATCACCACCAGCTACCACACACCTGATGCTGATATAACAGACTAATTGATTTTAAAATGTCACATCCCTTCAAGACTGATGCTGATGCTGAGTTCCTGTGCTGTTATGTTGACTAACTATCCTCCTCCTCCTCCTCAATGATCCGATTAATGATGGTAGCTTGGAAGATCATTTTGGTTTATGGGTGCCGCCACCAGTGGCTAAGGCCCAATTTTTCAGCCCCTGTTTAACAGGGGCGTGTAATTACAATTTTTGATGCAATACTTTGCAACAGGCCTCATTGCTGTGCTCCAAGTACAGTATCTGTGAGGGGTTGTAGTGTTGTGCCACCAGTGCCTAAGGCCCAATTTTTCAGCCCCTGTTCAACAGGGGCATGCAATTATAATTATTGATCTAATAATTCACAGCAGGGCCCATTGCTGCGCCCACCAAGAGTAACTGTCAGGCCTTACAGTGTTGTGTCAACACCACCACCACCAAAGGCCCAATTTTTCAGCCCCTGTTCAACAGGGGCATGCAATTATAATTATTGATCTAATAATTCACAGCAGGGCCCATTGCTGCGCCCACCAAGAGTAACTGTCAGGCCTTACAGTGTTGTGTCAACACCACCAGTTTTTACAGTTTTGTGTGCGGGGTTCCCCTTAATATCCATACAAGACCCAAAGGGGCTGGTAATGGGCTGGGGTAGGGGGGGGGGGGTTGATGGGGTAGCTATGCCATTTTTCTTAAAGATTTTCATCCATATTACCGGGACCAGACATTACATTAAAGCCGCAAGCAGTTTTAAATGGCTTTTTTTTCCTTTAGAAATGTTATTTTGTGCAGGGACAGTTCTAAACACGTGGCACTTCACAGGCATACTTTAGACACCCCCCAGGTACAATATTTAAAGGAATATTTGACTTTTTTTTTTTCACTTTATGCATCATTAAAATGACTGCTCCCGGAAAACGTCCGTTTTTAAAACTTATTTTTGCATTGATACATGTCCCCTGGTGCAGAACCCGGGTTCCCAAACTCTGTTTAGGACAATAACATGGATAATAGTCGTTATAATTAGCACTTTAGAATCCAAACGTTCGCATCCATTGTATTTAATAGGGTTCTAATGTTCGTGCGAACTTTCGGTCCGTTCGCGGGTTCTGGTGCGAACCGAACCCGGGGGTGTTCGGCTCATCACTAATCAACATCTCTGCCTTTCATGGTTATGATATGACCTGAATAATTGAGAGTCTTCACAGACATACAAGCAGAACATGACTTTTACCGAATGGTGTTTTTTTTTTTTAACAACTGTGAGGGGGTTAGCTCGGCAGCGGGTGTGTGTGACCCCCGGGATGGGCTCCCCACACAAAAACAGGCCCAGCAGACGGAGGTTGTGGTTTTCAAAATCAAAAAGGTGCGGTTTATTTTCTATTTACAGTGACAAAAACACAGCAAAGCAAAAGAAACATAAACAAAATAAATCCTGGTCAATTTGACCTCTGACTAAACATACAGGTTTCCTAACTAACAACTGGGATCAGCCTAGTGCTGTCCTAGTCCCTAAGTCCCTGGTTTTAAATGTCCAAGCAAATAGCCACACAGGCTTTGTCTCACCGCACAAGGGTTCACTCTCTCCAGGAAGTCCACACAGGTCTGCTTCCAGGCATGAGCTAACCCCTAATGAAGCTGGGAGTTCTTATAGAGGCCTAAATGAGCTGACAAGCTTCAGCTGGTCTCATCAACTCCCTGTCTGCACGACGCCCCACACTCTCCCTAGAGGTATGAGTCATCCATGAGCCCACTATCCTCAGCTGGGCTTATACAACTCTCCACCTAGTTGTATAAGTCGGCGTAAAGCCTGAATCTGGGCGAAATATATCTACCCCCCTGGATGCAACCAGGTGACTTTACCTTCCTGCTGTCACATACCCCCCCCTCTTGTTTTAACCTCGGGGTTGGAACACCAGCAATCAGGCATTCATGTACTCGAGACAAAGCATCCACATTCCCCATTTGAACGCCAGGGCGATGCTTTACTGTGAAGTTGAATTCCTGGAGGGCCAGGAACCACCTATTCACTCTTCTATTTGTTTCCTTGTTTTGAGCCATCCACTTTAACGGAGCGTGATCCGTAACCATGTCAAAGTGCCTACCTAGCAGGTAGTACCGAAGGGAATCTAGAGCCCACTTCACCGCTAAACACTCCTTTTCAACGGTGGCGTAATTTACCTCATGGGACTTCAACTTCCTGCTGAGGTAAATGACTGGGTGCTCTTCCCCGTTCCAGACCTGGGACAATACTGCTCCTAACCCCACATCTGACGCATCACTTTGTACGACAAAGTCTTTAGAGAAGTCGGGTGAGTACAACACTGGCTGGCTACATAAGGCTTGTTTCAAGAATTGGAATGCTGCCTCAGCCTCGGGGGTCCATTTAATCATGACCGACCCTTTCCCCTTCGTCAGGTTGGTTAGGGGCACAGCCTTAGAAGCAAAGTGGGGAATGAATCGCTGATAATACCCAGCGATTCCCAGAAAGGCTCGTACCTGCTTCTTGCTGTTGGGACGTGGCCAACTCTGGATGGCCTCGACTTTGTTGAGTTGGGGTTTTATTACTCCCCTCCCAATGGTGTACCCAAGATATTTGGCCTCCTCCTGCCCAATGGTACACTTCTTGGGGTTAGCCGTAAACCCTGCTTCCCGAACAGAGTCCAGGACTGCTTGCACTTTTGGCAGATGTGAGGCCCAATCTGTGCTATGGACAATTACGTCATCCAGGTAAGCCGCAGCATACTTCCGATGGGGCCTCAGCATCTGGTCCATTTTCCGCTGGAATGTGGCCGGCGCATTCTGTAACCCGAACGGCATTCTTTTATATTGGAACGCCCCGTCTGGGGTTACAAATGCGGTTTTCTCTTTGGCCGACTTGGCCAGGGGGATTTGCCAATACCCTTTTGTGAGGTCAAGAGTCGTCATGTATCGGGCTGTTCCCAGCCGGTCGATCAACTCATCTATACGTGGCATGGGGTAGGTGTCAAATTTTGTAACTTTGTTCAACTGACGAAAATCATTACAAAATCGCCAGCTCCCATCCGGTTTAGGCACCAACACAATGGGACTAGACCAATCACTTTGGGACTCCTCTATCACCCCTAAGTTCAGCATTTTCTGTACTTCCTCCCGTATTGCCTCCCGTCGGGCCTCTGGGATCCGATAGGGTTTTAACTTCACCCTTTCACCGGGCGGGGTAATAATGTCATGCTCTACCCCAGATGTTTGTCCCGGCAGCTCAGAGAATACCTCCTTGTTGCGAAGCACAAACTCCTTAACCTCCTGTTGTTGGGGTTGTGACAAGGTGGCTGCGATTCCAACCTCAGGAATCACGCAACCAGTTTGAGCTGGTGACCAAGTGTCTGCGACTAGGGACTCTCTATCCCTCCAGGCTTTCAACAGATTAACGTGATAGATCTGTTCGGGCTTTCGCCTTCCTGGTTGTCTGACCTTGTAATTCACTTCGCTCACTTTTTCCATTATCTCGTAGGGGCCTTGCCATTTGGCAAGGAATTTACTTTCAACCGTAGGGACCAGTACCAGTATCCTATCCCCCGGGGAAAAGGTACGGGTCTTGGCTCCACGGTTGTACACTCTCTGCTGTGCTAACTGCGCTTGGGCCAAATGTTCCTTCACGATGGGCATTACCTGTGCAATTCGGTCTTGCATCAGGGCGACATGCTCAATCACACTCCTGTGGGGAGAACTCTCACTTTCCCAAGTTTCCTTGGCAATATCCAACAGCCCTCTTGGGTGTCTCCCATACAGTAACTCAAAGGGGGAGAATCCCGTAGAGGATTGGGGCACCTCCCTAATAGCAAACATCAGATAAGGAAGTAGACAGTCCCAATCCTTTCCATCTCTATCCACCACTTTCTTCAACATTTGTTTTAGGGTTTTGTTGAATCTTTCAACCAGCCCATCGGTTTGGGGGTGATACACAGATGTACGTAATTGCGTCACTTTGAACAATTTACATAGCTCCTTCATAACCCGGGACATAAAGGGTGTACCTTGGTCCGTAAGCAGTTCTTTACAAATACCCACCCGGCTAAACACAAGAGATAGCTCTTTGGCTATGGTTTTGGCCGAGGTATTTCGGAGAGGGATCGCTTCTGGATAACGGGTGGCATAGTCCATTATAACTAATATGTACTGGTGCCCCCTAGCGGACTTGATTATAGGACCTACCAAATCCATGGCGATCCTCTCAAACGGGACCTCAATGATGGGTAGAGGGACCAGCGGGCTACGGAAATGTGGCATCGGGGCCGACCTCTGACACACAGGGCAGGAGGAACAATAATTTTCTATGTCCTTCATCACCCCCGGCCAATAGAATCTCTGTAATACCCTCTCTCGGGTTTTCTCTGTCCCCAGATGACCTCCAAGAATGTGCCCATGGGCCAACTCCAACACCAACTTCCTGTACGGTTTGGGCACCACAAGCTGCTCAACGGTTTCTTCTGCCCTTTTTGCCACCCGATACAGTAGGTCCTTCTCTACGCTGAAGTATGGGTAAGTGCAGGTATTATCTGGGTTCACTAACTCGCCATCTATTTTCACTACGTTTTCCCGTGCCTTTATTAGGGCGGGGTCTTTCAACTGTTCTGTGGCAAAGTTTTCCCTGTGAACCTCAAGATCAGAAAACTCCACAGACGGTAGGTTTTCGTCTGAGGAGGTGGGCTCCTCTCCAGTTTCTTGAGTCTCCCCTGCCAATACTGACAAGGGAAATTCCGGAGAGTCCTCACCACTCTCAGGGGAGTTCTGGCTATCACATTCCTGGTACATAGGGGCACCAGTGGGGGGCTCAGGATCATCCCACAGTTCCCAGAACTTCGGAAAATCCCTTCCCACAATGGCGTCATGCGGTAACTGAGATACTAAGCCCACTGGATGAGAGAGGGTACCTTTGGGGGTCTCGAAACACACTGTAGTCACTGGATACTCTCGGGTGTCCCCATGCACACAAATAACAGCTACCTTGCTATTCCCAGAGACCTCTGTTTTAACTAACTCAGCCTTTATCAGGGTCACAAGGCTACCTGAATCCAGCAATACCACAACATTTCTACCATTAACACACATTTTGCATAAATGTTTCTCAGTTCCTCGAATGGCAGTGCATGCGACTGTCGCACACAGCGACTGACGTCTGCCCGTCAGAAAGTCACACTGCATGGGTTCCTCCACAACCGGGCAATTTGCTGCAATATGTCCCGCTTGCCGGCAGCGGTAGCAAACGATCCTTCTTGCCGCCTCTTGAGCCGCTGATTTCCCAGGCTGTTCTCGCCAAACTTGGGGTAGAGCTCCCACCCTCTCACTCTCTCCACCCTTACCCCTTGGAATCATCTTATCCGCCCCTGGGGATGGTCTGGTCTTAGGGTGGAAAGTCCGAGTGTCTCTGGAAGAGACCGTCAGGTTCTCTGTAGCCAAGTATTTCTCCACACGATCCACAAGACCATCGGCCGTCTCTGGGTCTCCATGGCTTACCCACTTTTGGATGGCAGTAGGAAGAGCTCTCAAAAACCGATCCATTACAACACGTTCCACAATCTTTGGTGCGGACAAAGTCTCTGGCTGTAGCCACTTTCTGCTCAGGTGAATGAAATCATACATTTGAGACCTGGGGGGTTTTCCAAGCTGGAAAGTCCAGTTATGCACACGCTGAGCCCGGACAGCCAGGGTGACATCCAGCCTTGCCAATATTTCAGCTTTTAGCATCACATAGTCTTTTGCTTGGTTAGGCTCTAGGTCATAGTAAGCTTTCTGCGATTCACCAGTTAACAGAGGAGCCACTAGTCCAGCCCACTGCTCCTCAGGCCACTTTTCTCTTTCAGCGGTCCTTTCAAATGTGGTCAAAAATACCTCTGGATCATCCTCTCCAGTCATTTTTGTCAATAAACGACTCACCCCAAAGGACGCGGTATTAGTGGGACGGCTTTCCTCACTGGTCTGCGGACGTTGCTGCATGACTGCTTCCATCTGTTGTTGTAGTCTCTGCTCTTGCTTCTGCAACAGGTCTATGAAGCGGGCCTCAGATTGCTGCTGGGCTTGTTGCTGAGCCTCCAGACTCTGTTGCAAAGTTGCGTTTGTCTGCTGCTGGGCTGCAAGGCTCTGTTGATAAGCTTGCTGCTGGGCTGCGAAGTTCTGTTGTTGAGCTGCAAGGCTCTGTTGATGAGCTGCAAGGCTCTTTTGCAAACCTGCATTTGTCTGCTGTTGATTGGCATTTGCTAGAGCCAGCTGTTTCAGTATCTCCTCCATGCTGGCTTAAAAAAAACTGCCACTGGTTCTCCACCAACTGTGAGGGGGTTAGCTCGGCAGCGGGTGTGTGTGACCCCCGGGATGGGCTCCCCACACAAAAACAGGCCCAGCAGACGGAGGTTGTGGTTTTCAAAATCAAAAAGGTGCGGTTTATTTTCTATTTACAGTGACAAAAACACAGCAAAGCAAAAGAAACATAAACAAAATAAATCCTGGTCAATTTGACCTCTGACTAAACATACAGGTTTCCTAACTAACAACTGGGATCAGCCTAGTGCTGTCCTAGTCCCTAAGTCCCTGGTTTTAAATGTCCAAGCAAATAGCCACACAGGCTTTGTCTCACCACACAAGGGTTCACTCTCTCCAGGAAGTCCACACAGGTCTGCTTCCAGGCATGAGCTAACCCCTAATGAAGCTGGGAGTTCTTATAGAGGCCTAAATGAGCTGACAAGCTTCAGCTGGTCTCATCAACTCCCTGTCTGCACGACGCCCCACACTCTCCCTAGAGGTATGAGTCATCCATGAGCCCACTATCCTCAGCTGGGCTTATACAACTCTCCACCTAGTTGTATAAGTCGGCGTAAAGCCTGAATCTGGGCGAAATATATCTACCCCCCTGGATGCAACCAGGTGACTTTACCTTCCTGCTGTCACACAACATACAGAAGCCGCAGCTATATTAAGGTCACTGTAACAATCAGCAGCAAATAAAACTCGCAGCACCGGTCACTGTGACCCACAACTATGCAGTCATCAGCATTTGTTCCTCAAACTGTCCCTGCTGGTGTTCAGTACTGTCTAGCTGCCTCTCAAAATGTTTACTTCCTTGTAAAATATTTGTTGCTGCCTTTACTCTTAAGCCCTGTACACACGATCGGATATCCTATGGATTCTAATCCGATGTTTTTTTCCATCGGAAATCCGATTAGACTGTCTTCCATCAGTCTTGTCCACACACCATCAGTCAAAAAACCGACCAACCGTTTCAAACGCGGTGACGTAAAACACTCCGATGAGCCCAGAGAAATTAAGTTCAATGCTTCTGAGCATGCGTCGACTTGATTCTGAGCATGCCTGGGTTTTTTACCTGATGGAGTTCCCCACAGACGATAGTAATTTGCTATCGGTTTTTTAACCATCGGATAAATTCAAAACATGTTCTATTTTTAAACACAGATGGAAAAAAGATTGATGGGGCCCATACACGATCAGTTTGTTGTTTTCACCGGTACAACCTATCGTGTGTACACGGCTTTATTCTACTCGATCAGTCATAAATTGGCCTTCCTCAACAGAATATACTGTACTTACCTTTTTGTTGCTCCCTGGCAGATCTGTTCAGCCATCGGGAGCAAGAAAAGTCCTGTGTGAGATGTAGAAATATAGAGTGACAGCAGAAAAAGACCAAGCGGTCAATCGACTTGACTCGTCTTAAGAAAAAAACCTATTTAAAAATCGACTAAGCTGGGGGGGGGCGTGGCCGGATGTGATCGAGGCAAGACGGAGCTCCGGCTTTTCTCCGGTAAACTATCTTGATTGCAGCTGACTGCCTGACCTTCGCCCGCTGAAATTGTGTTTCTGCGCAAGGGGAACTGACTGGGAACACAAAGATGCCGTCCTCGGCTTCAAAGAAGCAAAAGGAACAGCGTTCACAGCCACCGTTAGACCAGAGGCAGCTTCGCTCCCAGGGCAGTATGGCGGTTGGCTCCGCCCACGCCATCTTGGTTCCCGTCTCTGCTACGCAGCGCGCCAAACCACAGACAACGAAGATGGCGCAGCAGGCATGTACCGCACCGCAGGTGCCAGAGGCCCCTTCAATCCTGCCACAGGAGATCGAGGTGGATACGGAAGCCATAACGGTTCCGATTCTGGAAGCCATAGCGGCGTCCAAGTCAGAGCTCATGGGTCGCATAGACTGTCTGGCATCGGAATGTAATCTCATCCGACATGATCTGGATAAGATCAGAGGCAGGCTGACTACCGCGGAGGATCGTATCTCTGAGGTGGAAGATGCTTCTCACACCCAGGGCTCTCAATTAGCTGAGCTGAAAGATATGGTCTGGTCTCTACAACACAGAGCGGATGACGCAGAGGACCGCCAGCAAAGGAACATCATAAGAGTGGTGGGATTACCTGAAGGGGCTGAGGGGGTTGCCACAACTACTTTTGCTAAGCAGTTTTTCAAATCTTTACTGGCTTTGGGTGATCTCCTCCCCACCTATGTTGCTGAAAGAGCGCACAGAGTACCTACTGGAGCTCGGCCATCAGGCGCCCCGCCACGTCCTTTTTATAGGGACCGTGACATGCTCCTGGTGGAGGCGAGGAAGCATAAAGGGTTGAAGTTTGAAAATGCCCGTATCTTGCTCTTCCCGGAGGCGAGGAAGCATAAAGGGTTGAAGTTTGAAAATGCCCGTATCTTGCTCTTCCCGGATTTCTCGGCAGAGACGCAAAGAAGACGCCGCTCCTTCACTGATGTAAAGAGAAGGCTCAGAGAGAAGGAATTGAAATATAGCATGTTATACCCCAGCTGTCTCCGTGTGCAGTATAAAGGCTCAGTGAAGTTCTTTGAAACACCGCAAGATGCCTGCGACTGGTTGGATCAAAACCCATGACAGCATACTCCCATACAAGGTTTTTTCCTTTTTGATCTGTTGTTTCCCCCATTTTTTGTTGTTTTTCCTTGTCTTTTTTGAAGCGCCACAAAGTTCTTTGCACTCCAGAACTTATATGGGGGGTTTTCTTTTACTCTTTTATTTTATGCTGTAGCCCCATTGATATTGTTGCTATCCTGCGCCTTTAAGTCTCTGCTTCTACTGTGCCACCATTTTCCCATCCCACTGAGGGTACATTTATCCAGAGATGGGCTAGTACTATGGCTAGAAGATTAGTGCTTTGCAGTGTGTGCTACAATATGTTTGACTCCTCTATTTACCGCGGTATCCTGCTATTCAGTTTGAACTCACACAGGTTTTTGTGAGCGGTCATCTGCACCTTTCCCGTCATGGACTGCCGATGGAGTCTCGTGTGACAGACACAGAATTTTCTACATCTTCCAATGCCGAACTGTCAACATTTAAGGTTGAACTCCTTCAGGTTTGTTTGTTACAGGGATCAAGCTGCATACCGGACAATTTTAGTTTTTTTGATTTTTTTTTTGGTAGTTTAGTCCTTTCTGGTATAACAGCAGGGGTGTTTTTTTTTTTGACCAATGCCATGGGGTATATGCTAGTTGTGCATCAATAATATCTAGAATGTATTTGTCCCTACGGGGTGTCTCCACCTATCTCTCCTCAACTAAATGTTTTTATATGGTTGTCATGCTTTTTTAGCCACTATAATGGATAGCAGACTTAAAGCGGAGCTCCACCCTAAAGTGGAACTTCCGCTCATCGGACTCCTCCCCCCCTCAGGTGCCACAATTGACACCTTTCAGGGGGGAGGGGGTGCAGATACCTATGACAGTCCCCCCTCCCGTTGTGTTCTAGGAAACACACGGCTCCCAGAACACAGCGGGGAACAGTGAGGACGGCGCGGTGCGACTCGCGCATGCGCAGTAGGGAACCGGGCAGTGAAGCCGCAACGCTTCACTGCCTGATTCCCTCACCGATGATGGCGGTGGGGGCAGCCGAGAGACGAGCGATTGCTCGTCTTCTGCTGCCGATGTCGCTGGACTCCAGGACAGGTAAGTGTTCATTTATTAAAAGTCAGCAGCTGCAGTATTTGTAGCTGCTGCCTTAAAATATTTTTTTTTACGGCGGAGCTCCGCTTTAAGATACTGTCCTGGAATGTCAGGAGTTTGAACAACAAATTCAAGAGGGCGGCAGTATTCCAATACCTCAAGCAGGTCAAACCACATATCGTCCTCCTCCAGGAGACTCACCTGGAAGGCAGTAAAATATTTTCGTTACACAAGCACTGGATTCAGAGGGCGGTTCATTCTACTTATTCTACTTACGCTAGAGGGCTGTCTATACTGATAAGTAAGGCATTTCCATGTACAATCCATCAGGTGTGTACAGACTCAGGAGGTCGATGTGTGGCGGTCCTCTTAGACCAGGGGTCTCAAACTAGTGGCCCTCCAGCTGTTGCAAAACTACAAGTCCCATCATGCCTCTGCCTTTGGGAGTCATGCTTGTAACTGTCAGCCTTGTAATGCCTCATGGGACTTGTAGTTTCGCAACAGCTGGAGGGCCGCCAGTTTGAGACCCCTGTCTTAGACGTATCCTTTCATAAAATCCTGCTGCTAAATATATTCTTGCCCCCTCCTTTCCAGGTAAAATTTTTAGATTTGATGGTAACATTGGCTCCTTATCTCCATCTCCCGATGCTTCTCATAGGGGATTATAATGCTATATTAGACCCGATGCTGGACTCCTCCAATGCTGCTAGGCCAGCCTCGGTGGACCTCTGCTCCTGGGTGTCTATGGCGGGCCTGACTGAATTGTGGAGATGGAAACATCCAGGCGCCACGTCGTACTCCCATTTGTCCTCCACTCACAAATCCTCAGCTAGGATAGATTTGGCGTTTGGCAATGCTTCCGTCCTACAACATGTGTACGAGTCAGAATATTTGCCTGGGGGTGCATCGGATCACAACCCACTTATGATCACACTAGCCTTCCCTTCAGGGGGTAAAAAGGGGGGTTGGAGACTATCATCAGGTGACTGCTCACATTAAAAAATCCATTGACACCTACTGGGCAACTAACGAAGGCTCGGCCGAGCCCTCTCTGGTATGGGATGCTTTTAAGGCAGTAGCGAGAGGGGAGTGTATTTCTGCCATAAAATCAGCCAGGAAGGACCATAATCAGAAGAGTGAGCTTCTCATGGCCAATGAGGGAGAGAGTGCTAAAATTCATGCAGACTCTCCCTCGGAGGCCAGCTATGTGTCCTTACTAGAAGCTAGGCGGGCGCTCAGTTGCATTACATTTTACAAACCTAGCCCACACTGAGGTGAGACAGAGGGCAGAAACTGTTTTTGCTGAGGGGGGCAAGAATGGGAAGCAGATATTCTGGAAGAATTTGTACAATATTACTCATCATTGTACTCGCCCATCCCTTCCTATGACCCTTTGGAATTAGATGAGTTGTTACTGAGCCTTTCCATGCCGAGACTGCCGGACACAGATGCTGCATTATTAAATTACCCTATTTCTGTATTGGAAATTGAGGCAGCCATGCTTGCCTCCCCCCCCCCCACAGAAAGCGCCGGGGCCGGATGGATTCCCTACGGATTTCTACAGGGTGTATATGTCCCAATTAGCCCCCAGACTAAACATGCTCTTTACATGCTCTGGGAACGGGGGGGGGGGGCTTGCCGGCATCAATGATGGAGGCCTACATGGTACTCCTCCTGAAACTGGGCAAGGACCCATTGGAGTGTTCTTCGTATCCCCCTTTTGCATTACTTAATATGGATCTGAAGATCCTTACCAAGGTGCTGGCATCAAGGTTGGCCAGGGTTATTTCAACCCTGGTGGACATTGACCAGACGGGCTTCATGCCCGGCATGTCAACAGACACAAATCTAAGGAGGTTATTTACACATCTCCAATTGGACACTGCTGAATCTCCGGCCAAGGTAATTGTCTCCATAGACATAGAAAAAGCTTTTGATTCTGTTGACTGGCGATACATGCACAAGGTATTAGAGGCAATGGGGTTTGGTCCTGTATTCCGTCAATGGATCACGCTATTGTATAATAATCCTCGGATGGCAATCCACTTAGGCATAACAGTTTCTGATTTTTTTACAATAGACAGGGGTACCAGACAGGGTTGTCCACTTTCCCCGTTCCTCTTTGCGTTGATGATGGAACCCATCGCCAGTGCACTTAGACAGTCCAGTGAGGTAGGGGAAATTCAGGTTGGATCAATTAAAGAATGTGTGGCACTGTACGCCGATGACTTGCCATCTTTTAGAGCTGCCTTACTGATCATAGACACGTTTGCCTCCTTTTTGGGCCTGCGCGTGAACTGGGGCAAGTCATCTATTCAGCCACTGGGTCCTGAGGCACAGGCACTGAGGGATGACGCATTGCCGCTGCAGTGGGTTTCCTCTATTACTTATCTAGGTGTCAAAATAACTGCTAATATTCAGAACTACATGACTCTAAACCTCCTCCCGCTTGTGACTAGACTGAAACAAAGAACTCAGGTTTGGAAAAAACTGCCCCTCTCTTTATTGGGGAGAGTCAGCCTAATTAAAATGACATTTTTACCTGTAATATTGTACTTTCTGCGTCACTCTTCCGTGTGGGTCCCCAAAGCTTTCTTTAACACACTAAACGGTATAATAGGATCCTTTCTCTGGTCCCCACAGTCGCCTCGTATTAATATTAAAGTCCTTCAGGAGCTGTGGGGGCAGGGGGTCTTGGCACTTCCGGACTGGCAAAAGTATTATCTGGCAGGCCAGATGGTGTTTGCCAGGCGCTGGCTGCTGGCGAATAACGGAGACTCTGCCACGGTTCTGGAAGCGTGTGAGGCCACCACCACCCTGATGTCACCTGCCTATCTGGGAGTCGCGCCCTCGGCCCCGTTGTAGATGAACCCTAATTTACCAGACTTCTGCTCCCTCCCGGATCCAATGATATGGGCCTGTGGGGGTGTTAAGGTGTTGGAGGATATCACTAGAGAGGGGGATCTTATTTCCTTTGATCAGCTGAAGGCCAGGCATAACCTGCCAAACTCCATCTTCTTTCGCTATCTGCAGCTGCGCCACGCGTTTCAGGCGCAGTTCAGTAACCGAAGAGTTGAGTTCCTTCCCTCAGCACTAGAGACCCTCTTGAAGGATGAGGACCTGGCCAAACCCCTGTCAACTGTTTACAAGTCTTTATTCAAAAAAACACCCCAGGGGGTGTCTAGATGTTGAGAGCGGTGGGAGAGGGAAATTCCGGACTTACAAGGAGAGGATTGGGAGGATATGTGGGATCACCCTTTCAAACATTTGGTCTCTGCTAGGGACCGTCTAATACAGTTCAAATTTCTGCATCGCATTTATTTTCCCCCAGCCAGGCTGTCCCGTATCTATCCATCATCTAGCAGTCAATGCTGGAGGTGCACACATTCCCCAGCAGATTCGGAACATATTTTCTGGACATGCTCACAAATTCAAAATTTCTGGTCCAGGGTAACGGGTTGCCTGTCGGAGGTGCTTGGCATTCCGGTCCCTCTGACTTCTAGGGTTTGCCTCATAGGGTTGGTGGAGGAGGTAGTTCCGTCCTTGGTGCACCGCACATTACTGAATATTGGGTTATTTTATGGCAGAAAGGCTATCTTATTGAAGTGGAAGAATTCCAATGCTCCCACGCTATCATTCTGGAAGGGATTGGTCAATTCAGTGATACATCTCTATAAGGCTACATACAGGGCAAGAGGCTGTGAGAAAAAGTTTAAAAGAGTTTGGCAGGCATGGCTTGACTCATCAGCAACTGTGGGCTAATATAACAAATATGTATAAGAGGTTGGGCAGGTTTTTAATGCATGTGGCTCTGCTGATTTATAACTGACCTTTGTCTCCCCACTGGGGTTCCCAAGAATAATATTATCTTACTGAGGATTGTAGATAGTTGTCGTAGGAGGACAAAATATAATATTATGCGTAAGGTGCATGTTTATGTGATTTTCAGAGTTTGGCAGTTGGTCAGGCTAGGGGGTGGGGGGGGAGGGGAAGGGGGGGTTTAGGTTGAACGATGTTAGTTCTCAATGGTTGGGCCCTGTATGGCCACTGACGGGGTAGGTATGTTGCCTACCTGGCTATATGTTATTTTTTGTACTGTGCTGTATTGTAAGAAAACTCAATAAAAATAATTTATAAAAAAAACAAAAAAAAACGACTAAGCTGAGTGGTAAATTAGCAGCCAAATGGTGATGGCATTAGATACAATTACTGTTCAGGGATGCAGGTACTGTAGCTGCGGATGCTGCAGCAGCAAATACCTGAAACCAATAGTCAGCTCAGCAGTGAAAATTTCTACATCCATAATGTTGGCGGTCTTAAAGAGGTTTTTCAATCTGTTCAAAAAAAATTCAAAGGCAGTAGCTACAAATACTGTAGCTACTGACCAATGATAATTTTGTCGACTAAAACATTTTAGTCAAGTAAATGAATACTATTTTAGTCGACTAAAATACGACTAAAACTAAAACAACTGAGATGATTAAATATGACTAAAACTAAAATGGCATTTTAGTCAAAAGACTAAAATGGGACTAAAACTAAAATGCCATTACAGTCAACAGATTAAGACTAAAACTAAATTGAAATTTTACTTCAAAATTAACACTGGTCTGTAGTGCAAGTTCATACCTCAATACCATAAATAATAACATAGATTTTTTACTCCAGCAGTATATAATGAGTTTGGAAATTGTAGAGAAATGTCAACTAATGCATTACAATTTAATTACACCCATTCTATTTTAGACGACTAAAATTAGTTTTAGTTGACTAAAATTTGTTTTAGTTGACTAAAATGTACTGGAGATTTAGTCGACTAAATACGACTAAAACTAAAACAATTGCAGAAGACTAAAATGGGACTAAAACTAAAATGCCATTTTAGTCCTAAGACTCAAACCTCGTACATACGACCGTTTGTGATTATGGTTTCTCATCGATAAAACTGCCGGGAATCTCGACGAGAAAAATAGAGAACCTGCTCTCTATTTTCTCGTCAGGATTCTAGTTTTTCTCGTCGGGATTCTTGTCGGCCTGTTTCCCGACGAGAAAACCGGTTGTGTGTATGCTTTTCCGATTCTTACAAAAACGTGCATGCTCAGAATCAAGTATGAGACGGGAGCGCTCCTTCTGGTAAAACTAGCGTTCGTAATGGAGATAGCACATTCGTCACGCTGTAACGAACTGAAAGCACGAAGACTGAAAAGCGTGAATCGTCTCTCACCAAACTTTTACTAACACGCAGTAACACGAGATCAGCAAAAGCAGCCCAAGGGGTGGCACCATTGGAATCGAACTTCCCCTTTATACTGCCGTCGTACGTGTTGTACGTCACCGCGCTTTGCAACAACAAGATTTTTGATTGACAGTGTGTATGTAAGGAAAGCTTGACAAGAATCTCGTCGAGAAAACCAACGTTTTTTTTAACAACGGGATTCTCGGTCGTGTGTACAGGGCTTAAGACTAAAACGAAATCGAAATGCTGCCAACATTAACACTGCTCTTACCTGTCCAGGGATGCAGCACCGTCCTCACCCGGGCCAGTTCTTTACTGGTCTTTGGGTCCCCGTCGCTGGAAATGTATACTAAGAAAAGCTGATGGTGACTCCTTGCAGGTTTACTCCGCCACTTTGTGTGAATGGTCCCTCAGCCTCCTGGGACCTGTGACATGTGGGCAGAAAGTGGGGGGAACTTTCACTGGAATTGCCAAAGCAATTCCAGTGGAAGTGGAAGCAGGTACTTGACAAAAATAGGCACCCGCTCCCCAAAAAAAATTGCGCCGCAACTGGGAGAAGACGGGGGAAGAGGACATAAAGCAAGACTTCCCTTTTAGGGTGAAGCTCTGCTTTAAGTTCCCCTGATATGTTGTATCCCTCAGGCCTTCACCATTTTTGTTGCCCATCTCTTGACTTTTCTCGCATAAATAGATTTTTTGTAAGTGGAGTCTCCAGAAATTAGGTTAAGTATAGATCTATATAGGGGAATGAGAATCTCCTTCCTCCCTGGTGATCCCTCTAGTGATAACTAAATATCTATACTCAGTGGCGGTGCGTCCATAGAGGGCGCCGGAGCGCCGCCCCCTCTAGCTCCCGCACCGCCACTGAAAGACAATACACAGATTCATGCATTGCATGAATCTGTGTATTGTCACCGCTGCCGCGCTGCCCACTATTCATATGGCCGGCCTCCTGGTGAGCGCCGGCCATATGAATTAGAGCGGCGACCGGCGGTGGGTGTGTTCTGGAAGTGTCTATCAGAGCCAGCTCTCACGCTGTATTCGGCTTCCAAAAACTCCTCCCAGGTACGCAGGGGGGTGCGTTCCTTGGAGAAGACTGTGGAGGTTTCAGCCAATCAGGTTCACCGGATCTGGTTACCGGTAACCTGATCAAGGGCGGGAGAACACATCGAGGACGGCGCGGACCGAGGAAGGTAAGTGCAGGGCGGGGGGGGGGGGGACAGGTTGTATATGGGGGACACACTGGCTGAATATGGGGGGAACTGGCTGTATATGGGGGACAAACTGGCTGCATTTGGGGGGAACTGGCTGTATATGGGGGACAAACTGGCTGCATTTGGGGGGAACTGGCTGTATATGGGGGACAAACTGGCTGCATTTGGGGGGAACTGGCTGTATATGGGGGACAAACTGGCTGCATTTGGGGGGAACTGGCTGTATATGGGGGACAAACTGGCTGCATTTGGGGGGAACAGGCTGTATATGGGGGACAAACTGGCTGAATATGGGGGCACACTGGCTGTATATGGGGGCACACTGGCTGTATATATGGGGGCACACTGGCTGTATATATGGGGGCACACTGGCTATATATATGGGGGCACACTGGCTATATATATGGGGGCACACTGGCTATATATGGGGACAAACTGGCTATATATGGGGACAAACTGGTTGTATATGGGAGCACACTGGCTGTATATGGGGGGCACACTGGCTGTATATGGGGGGCACACTGGCTGTATATGGGGACACACTGGTTATATATATATGGGGGCACACTGGCTGTATATGGGGACAAACTGTCTGTATATGGAAACAAAATGGCTGTATTTGAGGGGGCAAACTGGTGGCGTTTGGGCACAGTGGCTGCTTTTAATGGGCACAGTGGCGGCAATTGATTTTTTTTTTTTCAGTTTGTTTGCGCCCCCCAAAAATTTTGAGCACCAGCCGCCACTGTCTATACTGTATACTGTATAGTAGAATCAGGACCTCCTTCCTTTTGCCTGTGATCCCTCTAGTGATAACTAAAGATCTACTGTATATAAGGAAATTAGGGTCCTTTTTCTCTTGCTGGTGGTCTCCACTCTAGTGTCTCTAAAGATCTACTGTATATACGGTAGTTGAAAGGGTCACTTTCCTCCTGCTGGTCTTCCCTCTAGTGACAACTAAAGATCTATAGAGGGGAATTTGGATATCCTTCCTCCTGCTGGTAATCCTTCTCATTATAACTAAAGATCTATAGAGGGGAATCGGGACCTCCTTATTATCTCTCTAGTGATAAGTAAAGATATATATATATAGTGGAATCAGAATCTTCTTTCTCCTGTTGGTGATCCTTTAGTGATAACTAAAGATTGATATAGGAGAACCAAGACCCAATTCCTGCTGCTGGTGATCCTCTAGTGCACAGGTGTCAAACACAAGGCCCGTGGGCCGAATCCGGCCCTCCAGGCCATTTCATGTGGCCCTCACACCTCTCCTGCAGCTGCAGGAGAGCTCCAGCCCTCCTCTGGTCCTCCTCCATACCCTTACTTTTTGCTTTCAAGCAATGCATCCAACTTCTTCCCAGCAGCAGCATAATGAAGGGGGGATGAACTGTGATGTAAGGGAGAGTGGGGGACTCAACTTTTGATGGTGGGGTGGCTCTTGACATCTAATATATGGGGAGGGGATGCACTGGACATCTAATCTTACAGATACAACCGGCCTTTTGAGGGCACTCATAATGCTGATGCGGCCCACGATGAAATTGAGTTTGACACCCCTGCGCTAGTGATAACTATAGAGCTATATAGAGGAATCGTGATCTCCATTCTCCTGCTTGTGATCTCTCTGGTGATGCACCCCAGAATTCTATCGGATTTCCTCACTGCTAGGCCACACAGTTTTCTCATTTTGCAGAATCTTAAAATGAGCACCCCCAAATCTTTTTCCTTTTTAGTTCTGGCCTTTGAGTCACTTGAATCACTTGCGTATACAAAGCTATGGTCTCCCACATAACAGCCTCGATTGAGCAACTTCTATCATATACTCCCCAAGGTATCTCCTTTGGCTTCCAGCACTGGATGGAGTGGTGGGGAAAGCGAAGGAAAGATAGGTTTATGCAGAGGGGTGCAGGATTAAAGCAAACCTGCCTGAATGCACACAGTGACAAATTATCTTTAAAAAAAAGACCATTGTTTAAATTACAAAAAATAGGATTTTTATAACAGCTTACCTGTAAAATCCTTTTCTTGGAGTACATCACGGGACACAGAGCGACATAGTCATTACTAATGGGTTATATAGATACCTTCAGGTGCTGGCACTGGCAACTTCCAAAACCGGAAGTACCCTCCCCTATATAAGCCCCTCCCATCCGGGAGCACCTCAGTTTTGTAGCAAAGCAATAAGTGTCCCTAAAGAGGGGCGGGAGCTCTGTGTCCCGTGATGTACTCCAAGAAAAGGATTTTACAGGTAAGCTGTTATAAAAATCCTATTTTCTTTCTCGTACATCACGGGACACAGAGCGACATAGTCATTACTAATGGGATGTCCTAAAGCAATGCCCAACGAGGGGGGGGGATACACCATACATAAGCTGAGCGCTATCAGACATGAGGATCTTTTGCGGCCTGCAACACACTGCGCCCAAAGGCGACAACCTCCTGACTTCTAACGTCCACCTGGTAGAACCTAGTAAACGTATGTACTGAAGACCATGTTGCGGTCTTACAGATTTGAGCCAGGGAGGCCTGGTGATGCACTGCCCATGAAGTTCCAACTGCTCTCGTGGAGTGCGCTCTAACTTTGAACGGAGGCGGTCTCCTTCTCAAGCCATAGGCTTGCATAATGACCTGTCGAATCCACTTGGCTAAAGTAGATTTTGACGCTGCCTGACCCCTTCTGGGGCCTTCCGGCAGAATAAACAAAGTATCCGTTCTGCGAATCTGAGCAGTGGCTTTTAGATAAGCTTTAACTGCTCTTACTACATCCAAAGAATGTAATAACTTTTCCTCTACCGAGCTAGGTTTGGGGAAAAAAGAAGGAAGAACCACATCTTGGTTCGAATGAAACCTCGATACCACCTTAGGAAGAAAGGCTGGGTGAGGACGTAACACTACTCTATCCTTATGGATAACCAGATATGGCTCCTTACAGGACATAGCTGCTAATTCCGACACTCTTTTAGCCGAACAAATGGCTACTAGAAAAATAAATTTCCTGGTGAGAAGAACCAAAGAAATATGCTGTAATGGTTCAAATGGTTGTTTCTGTAGAACCGACAGAACCAAGTTTAGATCCCATGGTCATATGGGCATATTAACCGGAGGACTAATACGCATCCCTCCTTGTATAAAGGCTTTGACTAGTGAATGCGAAGCCAAGGGCCTTTGAAAAAATATTGACAAGGCCGAAAACTGACCTTTGATAATACTCAAGGCAAGCTTCCTATCTACAGCCCACTGTAGGAAGTCCAGACTCCTACCTATTACGTACTTATGTGGATGCCATTTCTTGGCCTCACACCACGCGATGTACGCCTTCCAGATTCTATAATAGATCTGCCTGGATACCGGCTTCCTGGCATTGATCATGGTAGATACCACAGGATTAGAGAGCCCTCTCTTTTTTAGAATGTGGGCTTCCATAGCCAGGCCGTCAAACCTAGGGCTGGTAAGGAAGGGTGGTATATCGGTCCTTGCGAAAGCAGGTCCGGACGACGTGGGAGAGTCCAAGGACTCCCCACTGACATTTTACAATCTCCGCGTACCACGCTCTTCGGGGCCACGCTGGAGCCACCAGAATCACTGGTTTCTTTTCTACCCTGATTCTGCGGATTAATCGAGGTAACCATTGTGGCGGTGTGAATGCATATATCAGCTTGAACTGATCCCAAGGGAACACTAGGGCATCCGAGCCGCAAGCTAGGGGATCCCTTGTCCGAGAGACAAACCTGTCCACCTTTGCGTTGAATCTGGATGCTAGAAGATCTACATCCGATGTTCCCCACCGCTGACATATTGTCCAGAAAACCTCGGGGTGAAGGGACCCTTCCTCTGGGCATAATTGCTGGCGACTTAGAAAGTCCGCCTTCCAATTCTCCACTCCTGGAATGAATACCGCAGATATGGCTGGGACATATCTTTCTGCCCATTTCAGGATGTAATTTACTTCCCTCTGGGCTGCACGACTCCTGGTGCCCCCCTGATGATTGATATATGCCACTGCTGTGGCATTGTCTGATTGAATTCTGACAGGGGACCCTTGGAGTTTGGATGTCCATGCTACTAGGGCATACAAGGCTGCTCGTATCTCTAAGAGATTGATGGGCAGGGCCTTTTCTGCATCCGACCATCTGCCCTGGAGAGACCATTGCTCCAGTACTGCTCCCCAGCCTATAAGGCTGGCATCTGTAGTGACCACCTTCCAAGAAATCGGACTGAAGGATTTCCCTTCTTCCAGATTCTGGGGAACCAACCACCAACGGAGGCTCTTGCGAACGGAAGGGGACAAGGACATTGTAAGTCTAGGGCCTGAACTGTTTTGTTCCAGGCTGACAGTATGGCCCCTTGCAAATTCCTTGAATGGAATTGACCGTAGGGTACTGCTTCGAATGATGCCACCATTTTTCCCAGCAGCCTTATGCACAGGCGTATGGACGGCTGTCTTTTTTGTACCCACTAAGTGGATCAAATCTTTCAAAGACAACACCTTTCCTCGAGGCAAGAATATTTTTCTCTGGCCTGAATCCAACCTTAGCCCCAAGTATTCCAGACTTTTGACTGTTTTTTAGGGCTGACTTGTCTCGGTTGATAATCCAACCGTGAGATTCCAGATACTTGATTGTCTTGTGAATGACCACGTCTAGTTTTTTCACTGAGTGGTCTATCAGCAACAAGTCATCTAGATATGCCATTATCATTACACCTTGTGTTTTTAGATTGGCCAATAAAGGGCCAGAATTTTTGTAAACACTCGTGGTGCTGTGGCCAAACCGAAGGGTAAGGCTCTGCTGAAAATGGCGCCCTTCTACTGCAAAGCGTAGAAATTTTTGGTGGACTGGAAAGATGGGAATGTGCAAATAAGCATCTTTGATGTCGATCGCGGCTAACCAATCCTCCCCTTGTAGGGCAGTGGCCACCGATCGGATCGACTCCATCGGAAAGTCCTGATATACAGGAATTTGTATAACCCTTTTAGAATTAATATGGGCCTCCCGTCCGCGTTTGCTTCGGGACTGTAAAGAGGTTTGAGTAAAACCCGAACCCTCATTCTTCCAGGGGAACCTCCATAATTACTCCTTGGAGCAATAGTTGTTCTAGTGCCAACAGGAGGGACTCTCTCTTCCGGGGATCCCTTGGCGCGTTTGACCTCAAAAATGGGAAGGAGGAGAGTCTTTTAACTCCAAACTGTATCCCCAACATACTGCGGAGAGCATCTATCTGTCTTGATCGTGTCCCGCCCGGTCTCTTGCGAACAACTGGAGTCCTCCCCCCACCCGACTGAGTGGGGGCCCCTTCAATGAATTTAACTTTGGGGGAGGTTTTGTACCTCCCCTGACCCAGGGTTTCTCATTACCCTGCTATTGTCCCTGTTTTTTACCCCCGGGAATTGACCGAGGAGGCCGTCGGAACTGTTACACAGCCGATGCCCCAGGGACTGGAGAAGCAGGCCTCTTAAAGAGGGACCTCTAACTCTGTTTTTAACCGGCAAGAGCGTATTTTTACCGCTGGAAATTTTCTGGATATATTTGTCCAGGTTTTCCCTGAATAAGCGTTCACCATGAAATGGGACGCTAACCCAGCCATTCTTTACAGGGAGCTTCAGCAGACCAGTTTTTGAGCCATAGAAGCCTACGCATATGTACTATAGACAGCGTAAGGCGGGAGGCCTGATGGACTGAATCCTTTATGGCGTCAACCGCAAAGCCTAAGGCTCTAGGTAGATCAGCTAGGGCAAGGGCCTGCTGATCTGTCAAGTCCCTCAAGACCTGTTTCAACTGATCCTTCCCTGCTTAGCAGACCCCAATAGCTGCTACTGCTGGTTGTGTCACCAAGCTTGCTGTAAAAAGAAGCAGACTTTCATAAGGACTCCAATCTTTTATCTATTGGGTTCTTGAACATTTGGACATTATCCACTGGACATGTCAGTGATTTATATATACAAGAGATGGCTGCGTCCACTGTAGGGACCTTCCATTTTTTTTTTTTTTTTTTTTGATGAACTTATCCTCCACGGGATAGACCACCGGAAATCTCTTGGGGGAATAAATATTTTCTCAGGACGTTCCCAATCCTGGTAAATAAGCCCTTTCAGTAAAGGGTGAAGTGGAAAAGAACAGACAGTCTGGGGGCTTCTAGCGACCCCAATGAGGATACAGTAGTGGTTGATGGTTCCGCAAGGTGCATTTTTAAATGCTGATCGGACCATGTTAGTCAGAGACTGAACCCATAATCTTTCAGCTTGAGATGCTAAGAAAAGGTTCCCCCACTGTTGATTCCTCTATAACAGAATCAACCTCATCCTGATCCCCTTCAGGCAGGTCGATCCCTGTATGGGACTGTTGCTCTGCTAACAGGCACTCTGAAGGAGGAGACGGAGATCGGGCGTGCTTTCCCTGACAGGGAGGCAGCGATCAATGTTGACTAGTGATGAGCCGAACACCCCCGGGTTCGGTTCGCACCAGAACCCGCGAACGGACCGAAAGTTTGTACGAACATTAGAACCCTATTAAATACAATGGATGCGAACGTTCGAATTCTAAAGTGCTAATTATAACAACTATTATGCATGTTATTGTCCTAAAAAGGGTTTGGGAACCCGGGTTCTGCACCAGGGGACATGTATCAATGCAAAAAGAAGTTTTAAAAACGGTCGTTTTTCGGGAGCAGTCATTTTAATGATGCATAAAGTGAAAAAAAAAAAGTCAAATATTCCTTTAAATATCGTACCTGGGGGGTGTCTAAAGTATGCCTGTGAAGTGCCACGTGTTTCCCGTGTTTAGAACTGTCCCTGCACAAAATGACACTTCTAAAGGAAAAAAAAGCCATTTAAAACTGCTTGCGGCTTTAATGTAATGTCTGGTCCCGGTAATATGGATGAAAATCTTTAAGAAAAATGGCATAGCTACCCCATGACCCCCCCCCCCACCCCAGCCCATTACCAGCCCCTTTGGGTCTTGTATGGATATTAAGGGGAACCCCGCACATAAAATAAAAAAGGCCCTATATACTCTGAACAGCCGTATACAGGCGGTGCATACAAGACAGGGACTGTAGGTTTGTTCTTATGTAGAATCTGTTTGTAATTTTGAACAGGTACATTGTTTAAGTGTAGCTCCAGCCCAAAAATCTATTTTTAAACTTTTTGGAAAACATAGGTAAGGGTTATCACCCCTGTAACATTTGTTTTGCTGTCTGTGCCCCTGTTCAGAACATTTCACCTCACTTTCCGTCCCAATGACAACTGTTTTTGAAATGTGGTGTTTTTCTTGAAACAAGGATTGCTGATAAAGCATCAGTACAGAGGAGACACCTTTCTCCCATATTAATTCTTACAGGAGAGAATTTTCCTTCCTAGGGGTAGATTTCCTCTCACTTCCTGTTGTCTTCTTGCGTTTGCAAGTAGGAGTCGTTTGTAAGTTGGATGTTTGAAAGTAGGGACCTGCCGTAGATACTCTGCAGAAATAGGCCCCTTAGTTGTTGGTGTTGGCACAACACTGTAAGCACTCACAGTTACTCTTGGTTGGTGCTGGAACGCCCTGCCGTCAACTATTATATCAGGAATTGTAATTACATATAATTGTTGAACAGTGGTAGTAAAAATTGGGCCTTTGATGGTGGTGCTGGTGCCACAACACTGTAAGCCCTGACAGTTACTCTTGGTGGGTGCAGCAATGGGCCCTGCTGTGAATTATTAGATCAAGAATTGTAATTGCATGCCCCTGTTGAACAGGGGCTGAAAAATTGGGCCTTTGGTGGTGGTGGTGGTGTTGACACAACACTGTAAGCCCTCAGAGTTACTCTTGGTGGGTGCAGGAATGGGCCCTGCTGTGAATTATTAGATCAAGAATTGTAATTACATGCCCCTGTTGAACAGGGGCTGAAAAATTGGGCCTTAGGCACTGGTGGCACAACACTACAACCCCTCACAGATACTGTACTTGGAGCACAGCAATGAGCCCTGTTGCAAAGTATTGCTTCAAAAATTGTAATGACACGCCCCTGTTAAACAGGGGCTGAAAAATTGGGCCTTAGGCACTGGTGCCACAACACTCCAACCCCTCACAGATACTGTACTTGGAGCACAGCAATGAGCCCTATGGCAAATTATTGCTAAAAAAATTGTAATTACACGCCCCTGTAAAACAGGGGCTGAAAAATTGGGCCTTAGCCACTGGTGGCGGCACCCATAAACAAAAATGATCTTCCAAGCTATCATCATCAATCGTATCATTGAGGACTCGGAGGAGGAGGATAGCCAGTCAACATAACAGCACAGACACTCAGCATCAGCATCAGTCTTGAAGGGATGTGACATGTTAAAATCAATTAGTCTGTTATATCAGCATCAGGTGTGTGGTAGCTGGTGGTGATCCAAGACTGGTTCATCTTGATGAAAGTCAGTCGATCAACCGAGTCGGTGGACAGGCGCACCCTGTGATCCGTGACAAATCCTCCAGCAGCACTGAATGTGCGTTCCGAAAGAACGCTGGATGCAGGACAGGCCAGTAGCTCAATTGCATACTGTGCAAGCTCTGGCCAGTGATCCATCCTCAAGACCCAGTAAGCCAGAGGATTTTCGGTGGGGAAGGTGTCCAAGTCTGACCTTGCCCCTAGATATTCCTGCACCATGTTTATCAGACGCTGGCGATGGTTGCTGGAACCAATCATACTTTGGGGCTGCGGACTAAAGAATTGTCTGAACGCATCGGTCAGACGGCCACCTTCCCCACCGCTCCTTCTTTGACTGGCCGAAGCCTCAGCAACTCGTTGTCCTGGACCAGGAGTTTGTAACCTCCCAGTCTCTGGGAACGCGTTGCACAGACCTTTCTGCAAGGCCTCCCGGAGTTGTCTCATCCTCTGCTCCCTCTGCGACGGTAACATAAGATCCGCAACCTTACCCTTGTACCGTGGATCAAGGAGAGTGGCCAGCCAGTAATGGTCCCTCTCCTTGATCCGAAGAATACGAGGATCCTTCCGCAGACTTTGCAGGATCAGGGAGGCCATGCAGCGTAGGTTTGCTGAGGCATTCGCTCTGGAGTCCTCTGGGTCACTAAGGACGACATGATCCGCAGTCACCTCCTCCCAGCCACGTACAAGTCCACTGGTTTCTTGGGACTGTAAATCATCCCTAAAAGACTGCTGCTGATGATGCTGAGTGCCAGCCTCCACCTCCATGCTGACACAATCCTCCTCCTCCTCCTCCTCCTCTTCCTCTTCCTGTGCGATGGGTGGGACAGAAGGAACACTGTCTGGGTAAAGGGGGCCTTGAGAGGAAAGGAAGTCCTCCTCTTCCTGCCTCTGTTCTGCCTCAAGTGCCCTGTCCATTATTCCACGCAGCGTGTGCTCCAACAGGTGGACAAGAGGTACAGTGTCACTGATGCATGCACTGTCACTGCTCACCATCCTCGTGGCCTCCTCAAATGGTGCCAGGACAGTGCATGCATCCCTGATCATGCCCCACTGGCGTGGAGAAAAAAAACCAAGCTCCCCTGACCCTGTCCTGGTGCCGTAGTCGCACAGGTACTCATTGATGGCCCTCTGCTGCGTGTGCAGCCGCTGCAGCATGGCCAACGTTGAGTTCCACCTGGTGGGCATGTCACATATAAGGCGGTTCTTGGGCAGGTTCAACTCCTTTTGCAGCTCAGCCAGGCGAGCACTGGCATTATAAGATCTGCGGAAATGCACACAGACTTTCCTGGCCTGCCTCAGGACATCCTGTAAGCCCGGGTACCTGCCCAAGAACCGCTGCACCACCAGGTTAAGGACGTGAGCCACACAGGGCACATGGGTCAGTTGTCCCTGTCGGAGGGCGGAGAGGAGGTTGGTGCCATTGTCGCAAACCACCATTCCTGGCTTAAGCTGGCGTGGCGTCAACCACCTCTCGGCCTGGCCCTGCAGAGCAGACAGGACCTCTGCCCCAGTGTGGCTTCTGTCCCCCAAACACACCAGCGCAAGCACGGCATGGCATCTTTTTGCCTGCGTACTTGCGTAGCCCCGTGAACGGCTACGGAGCACCGCTGGTTCATAGGACAAACCACAGGAAGAGGCCATGGAGGAAGAAGAAGAGGAGGGGGTGGAGGAGAGAGGTGTGTCACAACCAGTAGTAGCATTTTGGAGGTGTGGCGGTGGGACAACCTCCAACACTACTGCACCTTGTCCTGCATCCTTCCCAGCTGCCAAAAGAGTGACCCAATGGGCCGTGAAAGAAAGGTAACGTCCCTGTCCATGCCTGCTGGACCATGAGTCAGCGGTAATATGCACCTTACCGCTGACCGCCCTGTCCAGCGAGGCCAAGACATTGCCTTCCACATGCCGGTAGAGAGCCGGAATAGCCTTCCGTGAGAAAAAGTGGCGTTTGGGAACCTGCCACTGAGGAACCGCACATTGCACAAACTCACGGAAGGGGGCCGAGTCTACCAACTGAAAAGGCAGCAGTTGAAGCGCTAGCAATTTAGCCAAGCTAGCATTCAACCGCTGGGCATGTGGATGGCTGGGAGTGAACTTCTTTTGACGGTCCAGCAGCTGGGGCAGGGAAATTTGCCTGCTAGAATCGGACGTCGGTGTACTGCTAGCAGAGTGGCCGCAAGTACTTGGCTGTGACACACCTAATTCTACACCTTCATTCCTCTCAGTGCATGTTTCAGAGAGGACTGAAGTTATAGTGGGGTTGGAAATCCCAGCTGATGCGGTGCAAGGAGAGGTCCGCTTTGTTCTTTGGTGTGGGTCTTTGAGGTAGGCTTGCCAACGAGCTGCATGGCAGGTCAACATATGTCTGGTCAGGCATGTGGTACCCAAGCGGCTGATGTTTTGGCCACGCGATATACGCTTGAGACATATGTTGCAAACAGCAGCTGTGCGATCTGATGCACTAGCCTCAAAAAAGGCCCACACCAAGGAACTTTTTGAATGACGGGCAGAGGCAGCGCCCTGCACAGGCGGAGCTCTGCGGTGTGATTCCGTCGGTGTACTGCCCTTACGCTGGCCACCAAAGGGCATCCTGTCTCGTTGGAGATGTGCCTCCTCCTCATCCTCCTCTCTCCTATTAGGCACCCACGTGGAGTCAGTGACCTCATCATCCCCTCCCTCCTCATCACTGGAGCCAATCTGGCAGTATGCTGCAGCTGCTGGAACATGACTGCCAGATTGGTGTCCTTCTTGAGCATCCCCTCTGTCTGCTCTCACCCTACTGCCTTCCTGTAGCTGGGTTTCATCATCAGACCCTTCGAAACGCTGGGCATCCTCCTGGAGCATGTACCCAACACTGTGCTCAAACAGTTCGGGGGACTCCTCAGGAGGAGGACATGGTGGGTCTAGGGAAGGAGTGACTGATGATGAGTCTGACATTGATACCAGGGAAGAGGACGCTTTGGCAGCTGCTTTGCCAGTACCCTGAGCCTGGGTGAGAGAGGATGAGGAGGAGGAGGAGGGCTTGGTCATCCACTCTACCAAGTCTTCGGCATGATGTGGCTCAACATGTCCAGCTGCGGAAAAGAAGGACAAGCGTGTCCCATGGCCATGTGCTGATGACAATGCACCGCGTCCACGACCAGCACTGTTGCCCCCAGACACAGAGCCTGCTTGCCCTCTTTTATTGCCTCCTGACTGTCTGCCTCTCCTTGTTTGCCTTCCAGACATTCTAATAGATGGCCTGCAGGGAGATGGGAAAAAAGCAATAAGGGCTACCTTCAGGTGTCCTTCTCTGTCCCTTGAAACAAGGACTTGCACAGTGAAAGAAACTGACACTCTCCCTACCTACAGTTTTCTGTCCCTAGAAAAAATGTTTTTTTTAAGCACAATATAGCACAAGGAGAATTCACTCACTGTCCTTCCAGGTCCCTGGAAACAAGGACTTGCACAGTGAAAGAAACTGACACTCTCCCTACCTACAGTTTTCTGTCCCTAGAAAAAATGTTTTTTTTAAGCACAATATAGCACAAGGAGAATTCACTCACTGTCCTTCCCAGTCCCTAGAAACAAGGACTTGCACAGTGAAAGAAACTGACACTCTCCCTACCTACAGTTTTCTGTCCCTAGAAAAAATGTTTTTTTTTAAGCACAATATAGCACAAGGAGAATTCACTCACTGTCCTTCCAGGTCCCTGGAAACAAGGACTTGCACAGTGAAAGAAACTGACACTCTCCCTACCTACAGTTTTCTGTCCCTAGAAAAAATGTTTTTTTTTAAGCACAATATAGCACAAGGAGAATTCACTCACTGTCCTTCCAGGTCCCTAGAAACAAGGACTTGCACAGTGAAAGAAACTGACACTCTCCCTACCTACAGTTTTCTGTCCCTAGAAAAAATGTTTTTTTTAAGCACAATATAGCACAAGGAGAATTCACTCACTGTCCTTCCAGGTCCCTGGTAACAAGGACTTTCACAGTGAAAGAAACTGACACTCTCCCTACCTACAGTTTTCTGTCCCTAGAAAAAATGTTTTTTTTAAGCACAATATAGCACAAGGAGAATTCACTCACTGTCCTTCCAGGTCCCTAGAAACAAGGACTTACACAGTGAAAGAAACTGACACTCTCCCTACCTACAGTTTTCTGTCCCTAGAAAAAATGTTTTTTTTAAGCACAATATAGCACAAGGAGAATTCACTCACTGTCCTTCCAGGTCCCTGGAAACAAGGACTTGCACAGTGAAAGAAACTGACACTCTCCCTACCTACAGTTTTCTGTCCCTAGAAAAAATGTTTTTTTTAAGCACAATAAAGCACAAGGAGAATTCACTCACTGTCCTTCCAGGTCCCTAGAAACAAGGACTTACACAGTGAAAGAAACTGACACTCTCCCTACCTACAGTTTTCTGTCCCTAGAAAAAATGTTTTTTTTAAGCACAATATAGCACAAGGAGAATTCACTCACTGTCCTTCCAGGTCCCTAGAAACAAGGACTTACACAGTGAAAGAAACTGACACTCTCCCTACCTACAGTTTTCTGTCCCTAGAAAAAATGTTTTTTTTAAGCACAATATAGCACAAGGAGAATTCACTCACTGTCCTTCCAGGTCCCTAGAAACAAGGACTTACACAGTGAAAGAAACTGACACTCTCCCTACCTACAGTTTTCTGTCTCTAGAAAAAATGTGTTTTTTAAGCACAATATAGCACAAGGAGAATTCACTCACTGTCCTTCCAGGTCCCTGGAAACAAGGACTTGCACAGTGAAAGAAACTGACACTCTCCCTACCTACAGTTTTCTGTCCCTAGAAAAAATGTTTTTTTTAAGCACAATAAAGCACAAGGAGAATTCACTCACTGTCCTTCCAGGTCCCTAGAAACAAGGACTTACACAGTGAAAGAAACTGACACTCTCCCTACCTACAGTTTTCTGTCCCTAGAAAAAATGTTTTTTTTAAGCACAATATAGCACAAGGAGAATTCACTCACTGTCCTTCCAGGTCCCTGGAAACAAGGACTTGCACAGTGAAAGAAACTGACACTCTCCCTACCTACAGTTTTCTGTCCCTAGAAAAAATGTTTTTTTTAAGCACAATAAAGCACAAGGAGAATTCACTCACTGTCCTTCCAGGTCCCTAGAAACAAGGACTTACACAGTGAAAGAAACTGACACTCTCCCTACCTACAGTTTTCTGTCCCTAGAAAAAATGTTTTTTTTAAGCACAATATAGCACAAGGAGAATTCACTCACTGTCCTTCCAGGTCCCTAGAAACAAGGACTTACACAGTGAAAGAAACTGACACTCTCCCTACCTACAGTTTTCTGTCCCTAGAAAAAATGTTTTTTTTAAGCACAATAAAGCACAAGGAGAATTCACTCACTGTCCTTCCAGGTCCCTAGAAACAAGGACTTACACAGTGAAAGAAACTGACACTCTCCCTACTGTGAGGGGGTTAGCTCGGCAGCGGGTGTGTGTGACCCCCGGGATGGGCTCCCCAGACAAAAACAGGCCCAGCAAACGGAGGTTGTGGTTTTCAAAATCAAAAAAGGTGCGGTTTATTTTCTATTTACAGTGACAAAACACAGCAAAGCAAAAGAAACATAAATAAAATAAATCCTGGTCAACTTGACCTCTGACTAAACATACAGGTTTCCTAACTAACAACTGGGATCAGCCTAGTGCTGTCCTAGTCCCTAAGTCCCTGGTTTTAAATGTCCAAGCAAATAGCCACACAGGCTTTGTCTCACCGCACAGGGGTTCACTCTCCCTAGACAGTCCACACAGGTCTGGTTCCAGGCATGAGCTAACATCTAATGAAGCTGGGAGTTCTTATAGAGGCCTAAATGAGCTGACAAGCTTCAGCTGGCCTCATCAACTCCCTGTCTGTACGACGCCCCACACTCTCCCTAGAGGTATGAGTCATCCATGAGCCCACTAGCCTTATACAACTCTCCACCTAGTTGTATAAGTCGGCGTAAAGCCTGAATCTGGGCGAAATATATCTACCCCCCTGGATGCAACCAGGTGACTTTACCTTCCTGCTGTCACATACCCCCCCCTCTTGTTTTAACCTCGGGGTTGGAACACCAGCAATCAGGCATTCATGTACTCGAGACAAAGCATCCACATTCCCCATTTGAACGCCAGGGCGATGCTTTACTGTGAAGTTGAATTCCTGGAGGGCCAGGAACCACCTATTCACTCTTCTATTTGTTTCCTTGTTTTGAGCCATCCACTTTAACGGAGCGTGATCCGTAACCATGTCAAAGTGCCTACCTAGCAGGTAGTACCGAAGGGAATCTAGAGCCCACTTCACCGCTAAACACTCCTTTTCAACAGTGGCGTAATTTACCTCATGGGACTTCAACTTCCTGCTGAGGTAAATGACTGGGTGCTCTTCCCCGTTCCAGACCTGGGACAATACTGCTCCTAACCCCACATCTGACGCATCACTTTGTACGACAAAGTCTTTAGAGAAGTCGGGTGAGTACAACACTGGCTGGCTACATAAGGCTTGTTTCAAGAATTGGAATGCTGCCTCAGCCTCGGGGGTCCATTTAATCATGACCGACCCTTTCCCCTTCGTCAGGTTGGTTAGGGGCACAGCCTTAGAAGCAAAGTGGGGAATGAATCGCCGATAATACCCAGCGATTCCCAGAAAGGCTCGTACCTGCTTCTTGCTGTTGGGACGTGGCCAACTCTGGATGGCCTCGACTTTGTTGAGTTGGGGTTTTATTACTCCCCTCCCAATGGTGTACCCAAGATATTTGGCCTCCTCCTGCCCAATGGTACACTTCTTGGGGTTAGCCGTAAACCCCGCTTCCCGAACAGAGTCCAGGACTGCTTGCACTTTTGGCAGATGTGAGGCCCAATCTGTGCTATGGACAATTACGTCATCCAGGTAAGCCGCAGCATACTTCCGATGGGGCCTCAGCATCTGGTCCATTTTCCGCTGGAATGTGGCCGGCGCATTCTGTAACCCGAACGGCATTCTTTTATATTGGAACGCCCCGTCTGGGGTTACAAATGCGGTTTTCTCTTTGGCCGACTTGGCCAGGGGGATTTGCCAATACCCTTTTGTGAGGTCAAGAGTCGTCATGTATCGGGCTGTTCCCAGCCGGTCGATCAACTCATCTATACGTGGCATGGGGTAGGTGTCAAATTTTGTAACTTTGTTCAACTGACGAAAATCGTTACAAAATCGCCAGCTCCCATCCGGTTTAGGCACCAACACAATGGGACTAGACCAATCACTTTGGGACTCCTCTATCACCCCTAAGTTCAGCATTTTCTGTACTTCCTCCCGTATTGCCTCCCGTCGGGCCTCTGGGATCCGATAGGGTTTTAACTTCCCCCTTTCACCGGGCGGGGTAATGATGTCATGCTCTACCCCAGATGTTTGTCCCGGCAGCTCAGAGAATACCTCCTTGTTGCGAAGCACAAACTCCTTAACCTCCTGTTGTTGGGGTTGTGACAAGGTGGCTGCTATTCCAACCTCAGGAATCACGCAACCAGTTTGAGCTGGTGACCAAGTGTCTGCGACTAGGGACTCTCTATCCCTCCAGGCTTTCAACAGATTAACGTGATAGATCTGTTCGGGCTTTCGCCTTCCTGGTTGTCTGACCTTGTAATTCACTTCGCTCACTTTTTCCATTATCTCATAGGGGCCTTGCCATTTGGCAAGGAATTTACTTTCAACCGTAGGGACAAGTACCAGTATCCTATCCCCCGGGGAAAAGGTACGGGTCTTGGCTCCACGGTTGTACACTCTCTGCTGTGCTAACTGCGCTTGGGCCAAATGTTCCTTCACGATGGGCATTACCTGTGCAATTCGGTCTTGCATCAGGGCGACATGCTCAATCACACTCCTGTGGGGAGAACTCTCACTTTCCCAAGTTTCCTTGGCAATATCCAACAGCCCTCTTGGGTGTCTCCCATACAGTAACTCAAAGGGGGAGAATCCCGTAGAGGATTGGGGCACCTCCCTAATAGCAAACATCAGATAAGGAAGTAGACAGTCCCAATCCTTTCCATCTCTATCCACCACTTTCTTCAACATTTGTTTTAGGGTTTTGTTGAATCTTTCAACCAGCCCATCGGTTTGGGGGTGATACACAGATGTACGTAATTGCGTCACTTTGAACAATTTACACAGCTCCTTCATAACCCGGGACATAAAGGGTGTACCTTGGTCCGTAAGCAGTTCTTTACAAATACCCACCCGGCTAAACACAAGAGATAGCTCTTTGGCTATGGTTTTGGCCGAGGTATTTCGGAGAGGGATCGCTTCTGGATAACGGGTGGCATAGTCCATTATAACTAATATGTACTGGTGCCCCCTAGCGGACTTGATTATAGGCCCTACCAAATCCATGGCGATCCTCTCAAACGGGACCTCAATGATGGGTAGAGGGACCAGCGGGCTACGGAAATGTGGCATCGGGGCCGACCTCTGACACACAGGGCAGGAGGAACAATAATTTTCTATGTCCTTCATCACCCCCGGCCAATAGAATCTCTGTAATACCCTCTCTCGGGTTTTCTCTGTCCCCAGATGACCTCCAAGAATGTGCCCATGGGCCAACTCCAACACCAACTTCCTGTAAGGTTTGGGCACCACAAGCTGCTCAACGGTTTCTTCTGCCGTTTTTGCCACCCGATACAGTAGGTCCTTCTCTACGCTGAAGTATGGGTAAGTGCAGGTATTATCTGGGTTCACTAACTCGCCATCTATTTTCACTACGTTTTCCCGTGCCTTTATTAGGGCGGGGTCTTTCAACTGTTCTGTGGCAAAGTTTTCCCTGTGAACCTCAAGATCAGAAAACTCCACAGACGGTAGGTTTTCGTCTGAGGAGGTGGGCTCCTCTCCAGTTTCTTGAGTCTCCCCTGCCAATACTGATAAGGGAAATTCCGGAGAGTCCTCACCACTCTCAGGGGAGTTCTGGCTATCACATTCCTGGTACATAGGGGCACCAGTGGGGGGCTCAGGATCATCCCACAGTTCCCAGAACTTCGGAAAATCCCTTCCCACAATGGCGTCATGCGGTAACTGAGATACTAAGCCCACTGGATGAGAGAGGGTACCTTTGGGGGTCTCGAAACACACTGTAGTCACTGGATACTCTCGGGTGTCCCCATGCACACAAATAACAGCTACCTTGCTATTCCCAAAGACCTCTGTTTTAACTAACTCAGCCTTTATCAGGGTCACAAGGCTACCTGAATCCAGCAATACCACAACATTTCTACCATTAACACACATTTTGCATAAATGTTTCTCAGTTCCTCGAATGGCAGTGCATGCGACTGTCGCACACAGCGACTGACGTCTGCCCGTCAGAAAGTCACACTGCATGGGTTCCTCCACAACCGGGCAATTGGCTGCAATATGTCCCGCTTGCCGGCAGCGGTAGCAAACGATCCTTCTTGCCGCCTCTTGAGCCGCTGATTTCCCAGGCTGTTCTCGCCAAACTTGGGGTAGAGCTCCCACCCTCTCACTCTCTCCACCCTCACCCCTTGGAATCCTCTTATCCGCCCCTGGGGATGGTCTGGTCTTAGGGTGGAAAGTCCGAGTGTCTCTGGAAGAGGCCGTCAGGTTCTCTGTAGCCAAGTATTTCTCCACACGATCCACAAGACCATCGGCCGTCTCTGGGTCTCCATGGCTTACCCACTTTTGGATGGCAGTAGGAAGAGCTCTCAAAAACCGATCCATTACAACACGTTCCACAATCTTTGGTGCGGACAAAGTCTCTGGCTGTAGCCACTTTCTGCTCAGGTGAATGAGATCATACATTTGAGACCTGGGGGGTTTTCCAAGCTGGAAAGTCCAGTTATGCACACGCTGAGCCCGGACGGCTAGGGTGACACCCAGCCTTGCCAAAATTTCAGCTTTTAGCATCACATAGTCTTTTGCTTGGTTAGGCTCTAGGTCATAGTAAGCTTTCTGCGATTCACCAGTTAAGAGAGGAGCCACCAGTCCAGCCCACTGCTCCTCAGGCCACTTTTCTCTTTCAGCGGTCCTTTCAAATGTGGTCAAAAATACCTCTGGATCATCCTCTCCAGTCATTTTTGTCAATAAACGACTCACCCCAAAGGACGCGGTATTAGTGGGACGGCTTTCCTCACTGGTCTGCGGACGTTGCTGCATTACTGCTTCCATTTGTTGTAGTCTCTGCTCTTGCTTCTGTAACAGGTCTATGAAGCGGGCCTCAGATTGCTGCTGGGCTTGTTGCTGAGCTTCCAGACTCTGTTGGTGAGCTTGCTGCTGGGCTGCAAGGCTCTGTTGATGAGCTTGCTGCTGGGCTGCAAGGCTCCTTTGCAAACCTGCATTTGTCTGCTGTTGATTGGCATTTGCTAGAGCCAGCTGTTTCAGTATCTCCTCCATGCTGGCTTAAAAAAAAACTGCCACTGGTTCTCCACCAACTGTGAGGGGGTTAGCTCGGCAGCGGGTGTGTGTGACCCCCGGGATGGGCTCCCCAGACAAAAACAGGCCCAGCAAACGGAGGTTGTGGTTTTCAAAATCAAAAAAAGGTGCGGTTTATTTTCTATTTACAGTGACAAAACACAGCAAAGCAAAAGAAACATAAATAAAATAAATCCTGGTCAACTTGACCTCTGACTAAACATACAGGTTTCCTAACTAACAACTGGGATCAGCCTAGTGCTGTCCTAGTCCCTAAGTCCCTGGTTTTAAATGTCCAAGCAAATAGCCACACAGGCTTTGTCTCACCGCACAGGGGTTCACTCTCCCTAGACAGTCCACACAGGTCTGGTTCCAGGCATGAGCTAACATCTAATGAAGCTGGGAGTTCTTATAGAGGCCTAAATGAGCTGACAAGCTTCAGCTGGCCTCATCAACTCCCTGTCTGTACGACGCCCCACACTCTCCCTAGAGGTATGAGTCATCCATGAGCCCACTAGCCTTATACAACTCTCCACCTAGTTGTATAAGTCGGCGTAAAGCCTGAATCTGGGCGAAATATATCTACCCCCCTGGATGCAACCAGGTGACTTTACCTTCCTGCTGTCACACTACCTACAGTTTTCTGTCCCTAGAAAAAATGTTTTTTTTAAGCACAATATAGCACAAGGAGAATTCACTCACTGTCCTTCCAGGTCCCTAGAAACAAGGACTTACACAGTGAAAGAAACTGACACTCTCCCTACCTACAGTTTTCTGTCTCTAGAAAAAATGTGTTTTTTAAGCACAATATAGCACAAGGAGAATTCACTCACTGTCCTTCCAGGTCCCTGGAAACAAGGACTTGCACAGTGAAAGAAACTGACACTCTCCCTACCTACAGTTTTCTGTCCCTAGAAAAAATGTTTTTTTTAAGCACAATAAAGCACAAGGAGAATTCACTCACTGTCCTTCCAGGTCCCTAGAAACAAGGACTTACACAGTGAAAGAAACTGACACTCTCCCTACCTACAGTTTTCTGTCCCTAGAAAAAATGTTTTTTTTAAGCACAATATAGCACAAGGAGAATTCACTCACTGTCCTTCCAGGTCCCTAGAAACAAGGACTTACACAGTGAAAGAAACTGACACTCTCCCTACCTACAGTTTTCTTTCCCTAGAAAAAATGTTTTTTTTAAGCACAATATAGCACAAGGAGAATTCACTCACTGTCCTTCCAGGTCCCTGGAAACAAGGACTTGCACAGTGAAAGAAACTGACACTCTCCCTACCTACAGTTTTCTGTCCCTAGAAAAAATGTTTTTTTTAAGCACAATAAAGCACAAGGAGAATTCACTCACTGTCCTTCCAGGTCCCTAGAAACAAGGACTTACACAGTGAAAGAAACTGACACTCTCCCTACCTACAGTTTTCTGTCCCTAGAAAAAATGTTTTTTTTAAGCACAATATAGCACAAGGAGAATTCACTCACTGTCCTTCCAGGTCCCTAGAAACAAGGACTTACACAGTGAAAGAAACTGACACTCTCCCTACCTACAGTTTTCTGTCCCTAGAAAAAATGTTTTTTTTAAGCACAATATAGCACAAGGAGAATTCACTCACTGTCCTTCCAGGTCCCTAGAAACAAGGACTTACACAGTGAAAGAAACTGACACTCTCCCTACCTACAGTTTTCTGTCCCTAGAAAAAATGTTTTTTTTAAGCACAATATAGCACAAGGAGAATTCACTCACTGTCCTTCCAGGTCCCTAGAAACAAGGACTTGCACAGTGAAAGAAACTGACACTCTCCCTACCTACAGTTTTCTGTCCCTAGAAAAAATGTTTTTTTTAAGCACAATATAGCACAAGGAGAATTCACTCACTGTCCTTCCAGGTCCCTAGAAACAAGGACTTACACAGTGAAAGAAACTGACACTCTCCCTACCTACAGTTTTCTGTCCCTAGAAAAAATGTTTTTTTTAAGCACACTATAGCACAAGCACAAAACACACTGACACTCTCCCTACCTATCCTTCTCTTTCCCTAAACTAAAGGAATCCAGGTTAAGCAAGAAAGAAATAAAAGTCACTGTCCCTGCCTATGCTGCTCTATCCCTGCTCCGGAACACACTACACTAGGCCGCCGTGCTGGCGGCCTTTTATAGTGTGGGGCGTGTACTAAACACCCTCAGCAATAATTGGCCACAGGCATCCTGCCTGTGGCCAATCATTGCTCTCCTCGCTGCCGGCGCTGTGATTGGCCAAGCATGCGGGGTCACAGTGCATGCTTGGCCAATCACAGCGCCTGGATGACACTGCGATGGCGTAGTGCATTGTGGGCCGTTCGCGTCACTCGAATTTGGCGCGAACGGCCCAAATCGTTCGATCTTCGTCGAACGATCGAACAGCCGATGTTCGAGTCGAACGTATGTTCGATTCGAACACGAAGCTCATCCCTAATGTTGACAATCTCTCTCTAATCCTCCCAGAGCTGAGGAAAAAACCTCCTCTGTTACATACACAGGAGCAGGTGAACTGAGGACAGCCACAGTACCAAGTACCCCTGCGGGATCTCTACGGTCACTTACCTCTGAACTTCAGGGGAGACTGGTGCAGCAGAAGCATGCCCAAGATCCTCAGAGCCCGATGAGACCCCCTTCGCTTCCTGGAAGATTCAGTTCCGGAGCTTCTGGACGGCATATTTCCTAAGCCTAAAGCTGAGGTATTCCAGCCGTAATACACCACTTTTACTGAGAATAGTCTAGCACAATTGCTGCTATATCACAGTTGGTGTCTACTAATGTGCCTTTCTATGGGGATGCCTGCATCAACCGCTTGCTGTATGCCTTTTTTTAAATGTTGCCAGCTCTGTCTCTGCACTCCATAGCCAGCTCACAACACATAATTGTGTTTTTTAACATGCTGGGACGCCCGCACATGCGCAGAAGCGCTGCGGCGCGCACAGAGCGTCATCCCCCAGGCTCCGCCCCCTTTCCCGGCTCACCTCTATATATAGAGGCGCGTGCACGCGCACGCGCGCGGCCACGTGCGCCTTCGGCGCTAATTTCGAAAAGGGAAACTAGGGACAAGAGCCAGGGCCCCTTTTTGCCGCAGGCCGGGGGATGGACGAGCATTGCAACATGGCAGAGGAAGCAGTTTCCCACAAGAGAACTCACCATCTGCCTGGACTTGCTCTGATGAAAAGAAACTAGTCCACATGACAAGAAACGTTCCACAGCGGCCTCTAGTGGATAAACACAGGTACCGCAGTCTAATATATTAAATATATATATATATATATATTTTTTTTTTCTTGACCACTATTAAAAATACTACTTTTTTTTTTTGGTAGTTACAGGCATGCACAGATATTAGCGGGAATACCGTTAGGTAACAGACAGAAAGACAAATTAGGCTTGGGGGTCCCCCAATAGAACCAAGTTCCTGGGGGCCCCCACTTACCTGTTCCCCGCCGCAGGACTTTGTTTGGTCCACAAAAGCCCAAACTTCACCTATCACGGCAGGCATTGTAATCAAACCTTCAGGGACCGGGTTCCCAAGGATTCCACTCCCCTGGACCTGTATAGCACCCTGCACAGAAAACATCTTGGTCGTGGGTATGACCAGAGCTCTGGATCCCAGGGTCCAGCTCTCCTAAGAGAAGCATTACAGGCAAAACCTTTCTCTTCTCTGCAAGGCCCGGGTACCGACCGTTTAGCTATGAAGCTTTTTTGGTCGGATCCGGAATAGCTTACTGAGGCCCAAAAGAACCTGTACGCAAGCTCAGTGAAAAACACATGTTTCTTCTTGGCCAACACCTTAGACACTGGCAAAAAACTGAGGTGCTCCCGGATGGGAGGGGCTTATATAGGGGAGGGTACTTCCGGTTTTGGAAGTTGCCAGTGCCAGCACCTGAAGGTATCTATATAACCCATTAGTAATGACTATGTCGCTCTGTGTCCCGTGATGTACGAGAAAGAAAGTTGTGTTTGAAACGATAAACCTATGGTATGTACTGCATAGCATGGCTTTGCAAACAACGCTGAAATGTATCAACATTTTAGCAACTAAATAGAACATATTCAGTCATACATTTTCTTTGTACTTTTAGAAACATCCTGTCTGATATTGCCTCCTCTACTTCCTTATTCCCACGATCTTTATGTTGTCACCCTCCAGCTGTCAGGACATAACTCCTCCAACTCTTGCTCTAATTGACTATGGGTTCCTCCCACCCATAAGAGCTCATGCACACTTTAGCTGAAAAAAATCTGCTTCTATAGGCGTTTGAGTTTTTTTTTCTTTACCCCTAAATTCCCTTTTTCCTCTATGTTAGCCTAGCCCTATTATGTTATGTTATATTATTATTATTAGTATTATTATGTTATGCTATGCTAGCCTATATATGTTAACCCACCGTAGCAGTGTCCTCTGCCCCCCCTTCCCCTCGTGGCAGTGTCCGCAGCCCCCCTACCCCCCCTTAGAATTGTACTCTGCCACCTCTCCTCATAACAGTGTCATCTAACCCCCAAAGCAATGTCCTCTGCCCCCCACCTCTCCCCCTCCATAGCCGTGTCCTTTGTCCTTCTTCCCCCCCCCCCTATACCAGTGGTCTCGGCCTCCCCCTTCCTCCCCCATAGCAGTGTCCTCTGCCCTTCCCCCCCATAGCAGTGTCCTCTGCTTCCTTAACATCACCCCCCACACAACAACCTGTCTAGCATACTGTTAGACAGGTTAATTCGGTTGGTCGCATACTGGTTGGTAAGTTGAGCTTGGAAATTCTTTCGTTTTATTTGACATGCGTTTGCCCTTCCAGTGCTCCTTGCTGTGAAGACCAGTTATAGGTGGGGGCAGTGACCTTTTTTTGTATCACCCCCCCCCCCCCACACACAAGCCTAAGCAGTGTCCTACCTGCCCATGTACACAGAAGACAGAGTGGAAGGCAGCACAGTTCTGAATGGAGGACGGGAGCTGCCGGAGTGACTTTTCATATTAACAAGCTGGTGATTGGTTGCTAGGACCGCCCAGTGAAAATAAAATTTGGCCAGCTCCTCTTCCCGCTCCCCGTCCTGAGCTGTGCTGCCTCGCATTCTGTGTTATGAGGATGATAACAGTGGAGGAGGCTGGGGGGGAAGGCGGGGGTTGGCAGCTCAGGAGCCTGTTCGCGGTCTACCTGTCACCTGCCCGCGGTAGACCACGATCGATGGGTTGCCGGCCCCCGCTGTATACTGTGTGTGTGTGTGTGTAAATATATATATATATATATATATATATATATATATATATATATATATATAAATAAATAAATAATGTTTTGCAATGTATTGTGTAGGGGTGCCGAAATTAATCGCTGCGTCGATGCATCGCGATTTGGGTGTCCCCGATGCGGCATCGATGCATGCGACCTGGAAAATCGATTACCGGGATGATGCCCGCAGCTGCAGGCATCATCCCGGTACCGTTTTCAGAGTGGGCGGTCGGCTTTCCAGGGATAAAAACTGATGCGGCTAAAAGCCGCTTGGTTGTTATCGCGGAGAAGCGGGAGGGGACATCCCCCCTCCCGCCGCCTTCCGCTGCTCTTACCGGGCCTCCCGTCCCACCGGGAGACCCGATCCGCGAGCCGCTACTTCCGGCGGCTTGAGACAGACTGGACCGAAGCATCGGCTTCGTTCCAGTCTGTATGTAAACATGGAAACGACATCTTGGCCACGGTGCGGTGGATTGGGATCCCAGGCATGCTCTGGTCTAGGGACATGCCAGAAATACAGCGATAGGTTTGCTTAGACAGACCCCCGGATGTGCTGCTGTTGCACATTGGGGGTAATGACCTCTTTCTTAGGGCATCCCGGGATCTTATCTGTGATGTCAAATGGGATTTTCTACGACTAAGGTCGGCCTTCCCTGAAACCATTGTGGTATGGTCAGATATCATTGGGAGGTTGTCTTGGCAAGGGGGCCCGGTTCGTTGAAAAGATTAATAAGGCAAAGTGAAGGTTAACAAGGTGGTGGCTAAATTTGTGGTCCGCAATGGGGGGCTGGTTGTTCGCCATTGCGAACTGGAAGGGGAGTATGGCCTTTATGTGTATATATGTATGTATCATATAGGGTTGGTACGGGTTGGGGCCTGTCTCGGTATGGGCACCTTCCCTATCTGGTTATATGGGCTATTGGTCATCGGGCTGAATGGTGAAAGAAAGATCGAGTCATTTGTCTCTGAGCTGTTGGGATCACGGCTAGAGGCCACGATACTGTGGTGATGGTGGACAGCCGATGAGATAGCCTTTTTTACCTTCTTTCAGGAACCTCAGATGCAGCAGTTAAAGTGGTTGTAAACCCACTTTTTCAACTTGCACTTACAGGTAAGCCTAGATTAAGGCTTACCTGTAGGTGCAAGAAATATCTCCTAAACCTACACGGTTTAGGAGATATTTAGTTAAATGACAGGCGCCGCTGTCTACGGCGCATGCGCGCCGTAGACAACGGCGCATTCATGGGGTTAATCCCATTCACAAAATCGGCTACTTCCCAGCAATCGCTGGGCGTAGCCGAATGTGACGGCTCCCGCGAGCATGCGCAGAGTGACATCTCCGCCGCTCCGGCCAATCACAGCGCCGGAGCGGCGCTGTGATTGGCTGGTGCGGCGATACCCGGAAGTAACATTCCGGCTATCGCCACAGCGATGGCTGCGGCTCAAGACAGGGACACGGACGGCTTCGGGGGCCCCGGTCTAAGGTAAGTGGTACATAATGAGCTAGTATGCTAGTCATACTAGCTCATTATGCCTTTCTCTTGCAGGTGGGGTAAAAAAAAAAAACGATTAGTGGGTTTACAACCACTTTAAAGAAATTTGTTTGGGTTAAAATGTTTATGTGTTAAATATATATATTTATTTATAGATATATATATATTTATTAACCACTTAAGGATCGCCTCACGCCGATATACGTCAGCAGAATGGCACGGCTGGGCACATCAACGTACAGGTACGTTGCCCTTAAAGAGCCCAGCTGTGGGTCGCGCACACGCTGCCGGCGGCGCGCTCGCGACCCGGTCCTGAGCTCCGTGACCGCGCCCGTGGGACCCGCGGAACCGATCACCGCCAGTGCTCCGTGATCGGGTCACAGAGCTGAAGAACGGGGAGAGGTGAGTGTAAACAAACCTTTCCCCGTTCTTCTCCGTGTCATGTCAGTGATCGTCTGTTCCCTGTCATTGGAACAGACGATCAGTGACGTGTAGCCACGCCCCCCTTCAGTAAGAATCACTTCTTAGGGTACACTTAACCCCTACAGCACCACTTAGTGGTTAACCCCTTCACTGCCAGTGTCATTTTCACAGTAACCAATGCATTTTTATAGCACTGATCGCTGTGAAAATGACAATGGTCCCAAAAATGTGTCAAAAGTGTCCGATATGTCTGCCATAATGTCACAGCCATGAAAAAAATCACTGATCACCGCCATTACTAGTAAAAAAAAAAAAAAATGAATAAAAATGCCATAAAACTACCCCCTATTTTGTAAACGCTATAACTTTTGCGCAAACCAATCAATAAACGCTGATTGAAATTTTTTTTACCAAAAATATGTAGAATACATATCGGCCTAAACTGGGGAAAAATAATTTTTTTTTATATATTTTTGGGGGATACTTATAGCAAAAAGTAAAAAATATTGCATTTTTTTCAAAATTGTCGCTCTATTTTTGTTTATAGCGCAAAAAATAAAAACCGCAGAGGTGATCAAATACCACCAAAAGAAAGCTCTATTTGTGGGAAAAAAGGACGCCAATTTTGTTTGGGAGCCACGTCGCACGACCGCGCAATTGTCAGTTAAAGCGACGCAGTGCTGACTCGCAAAAAGGGGCCTGGTCCTTTAGCTGCATATTGGTCCGGGGCTTAAGTGGTTAAAATGTTTCTTTTTATAAGTTATTTTTATATGTTATCTTTTGGAATTAATAAAGGGGCCTTTGTTGGCCATTTAATCCAGAAGGTGTCATGTGTTTAATCTAGTAAGTAAGGTCATGTAATGGGGGATGTGGGTTGGTTAGGTCAGCAAGCACACTAGCAGTACACCAGCCAAGACAGCCCCGGAGCAAAGGGAACCTAAGTGCAGGGGCCACATGACTGTGGGGAAAGCTGTGTAGGTTGCACCAGGAGGTAAAGCAGGATGGGTTCAGTATTGAGTGCATGGGGGGCGGGGCTAGGCAGCCCAAGCTGTGTTCAGTTAACTGGAAAGGGGGATGGAGCTTTTCATTTGGCGCGAACGGTGGAGGTAACACACAGTGCTAAATTGTCCCTCCCTCCCTCCATTTAGACAGCTGTTGGTATGGGTATGTGTGTTTTTGTTTTTCTGTGTTTTCTGTTTCAGGTGGTGGTAGCAGCGGTCTCTGGTTCCTGAAGGTCAGATGGTGGTTGGTGTATATATATTTATATATCATATATGGTTGGTACGGGTTGGGGCCTGTCTCGGTATGGGCACCTTCCCTATCTGGTTATATGGGCTATTGGTCATCGGCATTGGTGTGAGCAGCCTATTGCATTAGGGTGTGCACCCTTAAGCTCAAACACACACATGCTGTGTATGTGTCTAGATATATATGGCCTCGGCAGGCACATTGACCTCCCTGCCGGCACAGTGAAAGAGAAGAGCATAAACACTTCTCTTATGACAGAGCCAGGAAGAGGGAGATCTTTCCCATGTTTCTGCTGCTACACAGAGTGATAACACTAATGCGCATGGGGTGATTAGGGTGTGCCTGGGCACAACCGGCACACCCTGTGCGCGCGCGCCTATGGTCATCGGGCTGAATGGTGAAAGAAGGATCAAATCAATTGTTTCTGAGCTGTTGGGATCAGGGCTAGAGGCCAGGATACTGTGGTGATGGTGGACAGCCGATGAGATAGCATTTTTTACCTTCTTTCAGGAACCCCAGACGCAGCAGTTAAAGAAATTTGTTTGGGTTAAAATGTTTATGTGTTAAATATATATATTTATTTAAAGATATATATATTTATTAAAATGTTTATTTTTATATGTTATCTTTTGGAATTAATAAAGGGGCCTTTGTTGGCCATTTAATCCAGAAGATGTCATGTGTTTAATGTAGTAAGTAAGGTCATGTAATGGGGGAAGTGGGTTGGTTAGGTCAGCAAGCACACTAGCAGTACACCAGTCATGGTGTAACCACAAAATGTTTTTTTTTTTTTTTTAAAGCAAGATGTTGAGAACTAAATGAACTCTGGTCTAATTAAAAAGAATATTGTTTTGTAAGAACAACTTGCTGACGTTGCTAAAACAAGCCATGAATCATTTATCCACTACCCTTGCAATGGAAAGCATCTAACAGGTACGTGCAGCCGATCCCCAGGACCTAACACCCTCTCAAACTATTAGGACTCATGCATATGTGCTCATGAGGCCATAGAATGTGAATTTTTGGGTGTTTTTCCACTATTGGGAGACAATGCTGCAGTATACAGCCACCCCTTGTAATTAATAGTATTGGTTGTATGCTAGATATACATGGGTGTATGCCAATTGCAAAAAAGTGCGCATGGACATAAATGTCTAAATGTGGCTTGCATGCACCCAGCGATTTCGGCCCGTGCGCCCACTATTTACACTGTACAACAGCCTCATGCACCTGTGTGCATGAGACCTTAGGGCCATACCATGCTTGCAATTTTACATATGTTAATAGGATGAGGTAGACATAATAGGTGGTGTTACTTAAACAAAATAGCTCATACACACTCTAGACACTTTATTAGGTACACCTGTTCAATTGCTTGATAACACAAATTGTTAATAAGCCAATCACATGGAAGCAAACCAATGCAAGTTCAAACCGAGCATCACAATGGGGGAGAAAGGGGATGTACGTGACTTTGAACGTGGCATGGTTTTTGGTGGCAGATTGGCTGCTCTAAGTATTTCAAAAACTGCTGATCTACTGGGATTTTCACACACAACCATCTGTAGGGTTTACAGAGAATGGTCTGGAAAAGAGAAAATATCCAGTGAGTGGCAGTTGTGTGGATGAAAATGCCTTGTTGATGTTAGAGGAGAATGCGCAGACTGGTTCGAGATAATAGAAAGGCAACAATAACTCAAATAATCGTTACAACCAAGGTATGCAGAATACAATCTCTGAACGCACAACATATCGAACCTTGAAGCAGATAGGCTACAGCAGCAGAAGACCACAGCGGGTGCCACTCCTGTGAGCTAAGAACAGGAAACTGAGACTGCAATTCGCACAGGCTCACCAAATTTGGACAATAGAAGATTGGAAAAAGTCTGACGAGTCTCATTTTCAGCTGCGACATTCAAATGGTAGGGTCAGAATTTTACTAGGGCTGCAACTAACGATTATTTTCATAATCGATTAGTTGGCCGATTATTGTTTCGATTAATCGACTAATGGGTTAGTAACCGTAAAAAAAAAAGGTAATTTTTTGCATTTTTAAAAAATTTTTGGGCCAATTTGTTGTTGGGCAGATTACAAAACACAAATTGCCGCAAAAACACATTATTACATGCTTTTCTGCAGCTTCTCCATTGAAGTATATTAACCAAAAAACTAAATTAGCACCGTTTTGCATTAAAAAAAGTCCTTGCCCTTTCCAAATACACAGCAGCTGAAAAAATCATGGATGTGAACGTGTCCCATAGAAACCATGTAAATGACCTGTAGTGTGTTTCTGCAAAAAGCACCAAAAAACACAGGTGTGACCCAGGCCTGAGATGTTTAGTAACATGGGGTTAAAAAAACGAAAATTAGTACAAAAAGAGCAAATAATCGCTACTGTAAGGGGTTCATTTTTTACTGTGGAACAGTGAAAGTAATATTTACAGTAGCAATTTGCTCTTTTTGTACTGTAAAGGGTTAATTTTAGTTTATTTTTAACCTCATTATGTAACTGGCCGATTAATCGATTATGAAAATTGTAATAGATTAATTTCATAATCGATTAGTTGTCGATTAATCGATTAGTTGTTTCGGCCCTAAATTTTACATAAACAACATGAAAGCATGGATCCATCCTGCCTTGTATCAACAGTTCAGATTGGTGGTGGTGGTGTAATGGTGTGGGGGATATTTTCTTGGCACACTTTGGGCCCCTTAGTACCAATTGAGCATCGTTTAAACGTCTACCTAAGTATTGTTGCTGACCATGTCCATCCCTTTATGACTACAGTGTACCCATCTTCTAATAGCTACTTCCAGCAGGATAATGCACCATGTCATAAAGCTTAAAACATTTCAAACTGGTTTCTTGAACATGAAGATTAGTTTACTCTACTCCAATGGCCTCCACAGTCACCAGATCTCAATCAAATAGAGCATCTTTTGAAGATTTGCATCATGGATGCTATATGACCAAACGTCTGTGTACACCAGACCATCAAACCTATATCAGATGGTTGGACATCCCATTCCAAAATGATAAGCCCCACCACCACCACTCCTGTCCTTTGCAGCTACTACAGCCTCCTGCTCCTCTGGAAGAGCTATCTATAACAGGAAATAGTATGAGTTATTATCAGATTAATTATTTTAACCACACAATCTTAGTTTATGTCATCTATGTTTCTAAAAAAAAGTTATATCTGCAAAGATAACTGTCACATCAGTCTGGAAATATTTTTCCTCATGCAATAGACAGTTAACTGATGAAAATCTTATCATCCTATAAATAAGGCCCCATCCACACTTACGAATGGGGCTAACTGCCATTACCCAGTGAATAGATGCGGGTGGAAAGCTCCATTCAAAGCAATGGTAGGCCGACAGTGTCTGCAGCTATATGAGGCCATTCTTATGTAATCAGACATGCAGTGACGATCTACAGATGATTGGCCCTGGACAGATAATCTTTAATATACAATGAGTGGTTAAACACACTTTTTTTCATCCTTTTCTGTTCTTTTTATACTGCTTTTTAATATGACAAATGCAAACATTTAGATGGCTGGCTATACAGCAGATGTAAGAGGAAGAATAAGGAAGAATGAGGATTTGGTTCCAGAAGAGGGACAGTCCCTCAAAAAAAAAAGGAACAGTCCCTCAAAAAAAAAACAGTTGGGAGCTATGGGTAGTGATTGGCATCTTTGGGAGTTTTAGGTAGTGACAGGCAAAGAAACAGAGGTAATAGAATGCGTCAAAGGTAGAGATAGGCATTGTTAAGGGTTATATCAGTGGTTCCAAAATTGTGGTCTACGGGTTGGTTATGGCTCACTGATTGCCAAAAACTGGTTCCTGCAATGAGGTGGTCCACAGAGGTTTTTGACTGAAGAATTGCAGTGGGCACTAGAACATAGAGCAATCCTTGCCAGGCATTGTTGGGTAGAGTGGTCTCCCTTCCAAATGGTGCCTGTAGAGTCTTTTCCATGGTGCCACCATGAGAAGCCATGCCAGACATAGAGCCTGCAAGCGGTAAGTACCACTGAACATAAAATGATGGGGCACCATTCCTCCCATTGACCACTGAGTACAAATGATTGGGCAGCAGCCCTCTCACTGACCACAGATACAAATAACAGAGCACTTTTCCTTCCAATGATCACTTATACCAATGATGGAGCACCATTCTTCTCACTGACCACTGAACACCAATGATGGAGCACTATCCTTCTTACTGGCCACTGAACACCAATGATGGAGCACTATTCTTCTTACTGGCCACTGAACACCAATGATGGAGCACCATCCTTCTTACTGGCCACTGAACACCAATGATGGAGCACCACTGCTTTCACTGACCACTGATACCAATGATGGAGCACCACTGCTTTCACTGACCACTGAACGCCACTAATGGAGCACTATTCCTGTCAATGACCACTGTTACCAATAATGGAGCACCATTCCTCTCATAGACCACGGACACCAATGATGGGGCACCATTCCTCTTATTGACCACTGGCACCAATAATAGGGCACCATTCCTCCCACTGACCACTGAACATCACTAATGGAGCACCAATCCTCTCTATGACCACTGATACCAATAATGGAGCACCATTCCTTTCATTGACCACTGACACCAATGATGGAGCACCATTCCCCCCATTGACCACTGACACAAATAAAGGAGAACCATTCCTATAATTGATTAACGAGACATTTATTACATTCACTAGCTACTAACACTGGAGCATTTATTACCCCTACTGACTGATGACATAAGGCCATTTATTACTCCCACTGACTACCGACGGCCGGGCATTTAGTACTACCACTGATTCCCGGGCATCTATTAGTGCTACTAACTACCGGGCATTTTTTACTACCACTGATACCCAGGCATTTATTACTCCCACTGACCACTGACGCCTAGGCATTTAATACTACTGCTGATGCTCAGGCTTTTATAACTGCCACTGAATACTGTTACCTTGACATTTATTACTACCACTGATGCCTGGGGACAAGTTATAGGTAGTCATAGGCTTAATTTTTAGAGTAATAGAAGGAGAGGTTTAGGTAGTGATAGGCACCATTATTGAGGAGGGGGAGGACTTATAGGCTTTATTATTAAAGTAATAAGAGAAGAGGTAAAGGTAGTGATAGGCACCATTATTGAGGAGGGGGAGGAGTTACAGGCTTTATTATTAAAGTAATAGGAGGAGAGGTATAGGTAGTGATAGGCACCATTATTGAGGAGGGAGGGGAGTTATAGGCTTTATTATTAAAGTAATAGAAGGAGAGGTATAGGTAGTGATAGGCACTATTATTGAGGAGGGGGAGGAGTTATAGGCTTTATTATTAAAGTAATAGGAGGAGAGGTATAGGCACCATTATTGGGGAGGGGGAGGACTTATAGGCTTTATTATTAAAGTAATAGGATGAGAGGTATAGGTAGTGTGACAGCAGGAAGGTAAAGTCACCTGGTTGCATCCAGGGGGGTAGATATATTTCGCCCAGATTCAGGCTTTACGCCGACTTATACAACTAGGTGGAGAGTTGTATAAGCCCAGCTAAGGCTAGTGGGCTCATGGATGACTCATATGTCTAGGGAGAGTGTGGGGCGTCGTGCAGACAGGGAGTTGATGAGACCAGCTGAAGCTTGTCAGCTCATTTAGGCCTCTATAAGAACTCCCAGCTTCATTAGATGTTAGCTCATGCCTGGACCCAGACCTGTGTGGACTGTCTAGGGAGAGTGAACCCCTGTGCGGTGAGACAAAGCCTGTGTGGCTATTTGCTTGGACATTTAAAACCAGGGACTTAGGGACTAGGACAGCACTAGGCTGATCCCAGTTGTTAGTTAGGAAACCTGTATGTTTAGTCAGAGGTCAAGTTGACCAGGATTTATTTTGTTTATGTTTCTTTTGGCTTTGCTGTGTTTTGTCACTGTAAATAGAAAATAAACCGCACCTTTTTTTGATTTTGAAAACCACAACCTCCGTTTGCTGGGCCTGTTTTTGTGTGGGGAGCCCATCCCGGGGGTCACACACACCCGCTGCCGAGCTAACCCCCTTACAGTTGGTGGAGAACCAGTGGCAGTTTTTTTTAAGCCAGCATGGAGGAGATACTGAAGCAGCTGGCTCTAGCAAATGCCAATCAACAGCAGACAAATGCAGGTTTGCAAAAGAGCCTTGCAGCTCATCAACAGAGCCTTGCAGCTCAACAACAGAACTTCGCAGCCCAGCAGCAAGCTCATCAACAGAGCCTTGCAGCCCAGCAGCAAGCTCACCAACAGAGTCTGGAAGCTCAGCAACAAGCCCAGCAGCAATCTGAGGCCCGCTTCATAGACCTGTTACAGAAGCAAGAGCAGAGACTACAACAAATGGAAGCAGTAATGCAGCAACGTCCGCAGACCAGTGAGGAAAGCCGTCCCACTAATACCGCGTCCTTTGGGGTGAGTCGTTTATTGACAAAAATGACTGGAGAGGATGATCCAGAGGTATTTTTGACCACATTTGAAAGGACTGCTGAAAGAGAAAAGTGGCCTGAGGAGCAGTGGGCTGGACTGGTGGCTCCTCTGTTAACTGGTGAATCGCAGAAGGCTTACTATGACCTGGAGCCTGACCAAGCAAAAGACTATGTGATGCTAAAAGCTGAGATATTGGCAAGGCTGGGTGTCACCCAGGCTGTCCGGGCTCAGCGTGTGCATAACTGGACTTTCCAGCTTGGAAAACCCCCCAGGTCTCAAATGTATGATCTCATTCACCTGAGCAGAAAGTGGCTACAGCCAGAGACTTTGTCCGCACCAAAGATTGTGGAACGTGTTGTAATGGATCGGTTTTTGAGAGCTCTTCCTACTGCCATCCAAAAGTGGGTAAGCCATGGAGACCCAGAGACGGCCGATGGTCTTGTGGATCGTGTGGAGAAATACTTGGCTACAGAGAACCTGACGGCCTCTTCCAGAGACACTCGGACTTTCCACCCTAAGACCAGACCATCCCCAGGGGCGGATAAGAGGATTCCAAGGGGTGAGGGTGGAGAGAGTGAGAGGGTGGGAGCTCTACCCCAAGTTTGGCGAGAACAGCCTGGGAAATCAGCGGCTCAAGAGGCGGCAAGAAGGATCGTTTGCTACCGCTGCCGGCAAGCGGGACATATTGCAGCCAATTGCCCGGTTGTGGAGGAACCCATGCAGTGTGACTTTCTGACGGGCAGACGTCAGTCGCTGTGTGCGACAGTCGCATGCACTGCCATTCGAGGAACTGAGAAACATTTATGCAAAATGTGTGTTAATGGTAGAAATGTTGTGGTATTGCTGGATTCAGGTAGCCTTGTGACCCTGATAAAGGCTGAGTTAGTTAAAACAGAGGTCTCTGGGAATAGCAAGGTAGCTGTTATTTGTGTGCATGGGGACACCCGAGAGTATCCAGTGACTACAGTGTGTTTCGAGACCCCCAAAGGTACCCTCTCTCATCCAGTGGGCTTAGTATCTCAGTTACCGTATGACGCCATTGTGGGAAGGGATTTTCCGAAGTTCTGGGAACTGTGGGATGATCCTGAGCCCCCCACTGGTGCCCCTATGTACCAGGAATGTGATAGCCAGAACTCCCCTGAGAGTGGTGAGGACTCTCCGGAATTTCCCTTATCAGTATTGGCAGGGGAGACTCAAGAAACTGGAGAGGAGCCCACCTCCTCAGACGAAAACCTACCGTCTGTGGAGTTTTCTGATCTTGAGGTTCACAGGGAAAACTTTGCCACAGAACAGTTGAAAGACCCCGCCCTAATAAAGGCACGGGAAAACGTAGTGAAAATAGATGGCGAGTTAGTGAACCCAGATAATACCTGCACTTACCCATACTTCAGCGTAGAGAAGGACCTACTGTATCGGGTGGCAAAAAGGGCAGAAGAAACCGTTGAGCAGCTTGTGGTGCCCAAACCTTACAGGAAGTTGGTGTTGGAGTTGGCCCATGGGCACATTCTTGGAGGTCATCTGGGGACAGAGAAAACCCGAGAGAGGGTATTACAGAGATTCTATTGGCCGGGGGTGATGAAGGACATAGAAAATTATTGTTCCTCCTGCCCTGTGTGTCAGAGGTCGGCCCCGATGCCACATTTCCGTAGCCCGCTGGTCCCTCTACCCATCATTGAGGTCCCGTTTGAGAGGATCGCCATGGATTTGGTAGGTCCTATAATCAAGTCCGCTAGGGGGCACCAGTACATATTAGTTATAATGGACTATGCCACCCGTTATCCAGAAGCGATCCCTCTCCGAAATACCTCGGCCAAAACCATAGCCAAAGAGCTATCTCTTGTGTTTAGCCGGGTGGGTATTTGTAAAGAACTGCTTACGGACCAAGGTACACCCTTTATGTCCCGGGTTATGAAGGAGCTGTGTAAATTGTTCAAAGTGACGCAATTACGTACATCTGTGTATCACCCCCAAACCGATGGGCTGGTTGAAAGATTCAACAAAACCCTAAAACAAATGTTGAAGAAAGTGGTGGATAGAGATGGAAAGGATTGGGACTGTCTACTTCCTTATCTGATGTTTGCTATTAGGGAGGTGCCCCAATCCTCTACGGGATTCTCCCCCTTTGAGTTACTGTATGGGAGACACCCAAGAGGGCTGTTGGATATTGCCAAGGAAACTTGGGAAAGTGAGAGTTCTCCCCACAGGAGTGTGATTGAGCATGTCGCCCTGATGCAAGACCGAATTGCACAGGTAATGCCCATCGTGAAGGAACATTTGGCCCAAGCGCAGTTAGCACAGCAGAGAGTGTACAACCGTGGAGCCAAGACCCGTACCTTTTCCCCGGGGGATAGGATACTGGTACTTGTCCCTACGGTTGAAAGTAAATTCCTTGCCAAATGGCAAGGCCCCTACGAGATAATGGAAAAAGTGAGCGAAGTGAATTACAAGGTCAGACAACCAGGAAGGCGAAAGCCCGAACAGATCTATCACGTTAATCTGTTGAAAGCCTGGAGGGATAGAGAGTCCCTAGTCGCAGACACTTGGTCACCAGCTCAAACTGGTTGCGTGATTCCTGAGGTTGGAATAGCAGCCACCTTGTCACAACCCCAACAACAGGAGGTTAAGGAGTTTGTGCTTCGCAACAAGGAGGTATTCTCTGAGCTGCCGGGACAAACATCTGGGGTAGAGCATGACATCATTACCCCGCCCGGTGAAAGGGTGAAGTTAAAACCCTATCGGATCCCAGAGGCCCGACGGGAGGCAATACGGGAGGAAGTACAGAAAATGCTGAACTTAGGGGTGATAGAGGAGTCCCAAAGTGATTGGTCTAGTCCCATTGTGTTGGTGCCTAAACCGGATGGGAGCTGGCGATTTTGTAACGATTTTCGTCAGTTGAACAAAGTTACAAAATTTGACACCTACCCCATGCCACGTATAGATGAGTTGATCGACCGGCTGGGAACAGCCGATACATGACGACTCTTGACCTCACAAAAGGGTATTGGCAAATCCCCCTGGCCAAATTGGCCAAAGAGAAAACCGCATTTGTAACCCCAGACGGGGCGTTCCAATATAAAAGAATGCCGTTCGGGTTACAGAATGCGCCGGCCACATTCCAGCGGAAAATGGACCAGATGCTGAGGCCCCATCGGAAGTATGCTGCGGCTTACCTGGATGACGTAATTGTCCATAGCACAGATTGGGCCTCACATCTGCCAAAAGTGCAAGCAGTCCTGGACTCTGTTCGGGAAGCGGGGTTTACGGCTAACCCCAAGAAGTGTACCATTGGGCAGGAGGAGGCCAAATATCTTGGGTACACCATTGGGAGGGGAGTAATAAAACCCCAACTCAACAAAGTCGAGGCCATCCAGAGTTGGCCACGTCCCAACAGCAAGAAGCAGGTACGAGCCTTTCTGGGAATCGCTGGGTATTATCGGCGATTCATTCCCCACTTTGCTTCTAAGGCTGTGCCCCTAACCAACCTAACGAAGGGGAAAGGGTCGGTCATGATTAAATGGACCCCCGAGGCTGAGGCAGCATTCCAATTCTTGAAACAAGCCTTATGTAGCCAGCCAGTGTTGTACTCACCCGACTTCTCTAAAGACTTTGTCGTACAAAGTGATGCGTCAGATGTGGGGTTAGGAGCAGTATTGTCCCAGGTCTGGAACGGGGAAGAGCACCCAGTCATTTACCTCAGCAGGAAGTTGAAGTCCCATGAGGTAAATTACGCCACCGTTGAAAAGGAGTGTTTAGCGGTGAAGTGGGCTCTAGATTCCCTTCGGTACTACCTGCTAGGTAGGCACTTTGACATGGTTACGGATCACGCTCCGTTAAAGTGGATGGCTCAAAACAAGGAAACAAATAGAAGAGTGAATAGGTGGTTCCTGGCCCTCCAGGAATTCAACTTCACAGTAAAGCATCGCCCTGGCGTTCAAATGGGGAATGTGGATGCTTTGTCTCGAGTACATGAATGCCTGATTGCTGGTGTTCCAACCCCGAGGTTAAAACAAGAGGGGGGGGGTATGTGACAGCAGGAAGGTAAAGTCACCTGGTTGCATCCAGGGGGGTAGATATATTTTGCCCAGATTCAGGCTTTACGCCGACTTATACAACTAGGTGGAGAGTTGTATAAGCCCAGCTAAGGCTAGTGGGCTCATGGATGACTCATATGTCTAGGGAGAGTGTGGGGCGTCGTGCAGACAGGGAGTTGATGAGACCAGCTGAAGCTTGTCAGCTCATTTAGGCCTCTATAAGAACTCCCAGCTTCATTAGATGTTAGCTCATGCCTGGACCCAGACCTGTGTGGACTGTCTAGGGAGAGTGAACCCCTGTGCGGTGAGACAAAGCCTGTGTGGCTATTTGCTTGGACATTTAAAACCAGGGACTTAGGGACTAGGACAGCACTAGGCTGATCCCAGTTGTTAGTTAGGAAACCTGTATGTTTAGTCAGAGGTCAAGTTGACCAGGATTTATTTTGTTTATGTTTCTTTTGGCTTTGCTGTGTTTTGTCACTGTAAATAGAAAATAAACCGCACCTTTTTTTGATTTTGAAAACCACAACCTCCGTTTGCTGGGCCTGTTTTTGTGTGGGGAGCCCATCCCGGGGGTCACACACACCCGCTGCCGAGCTAACCCCCTTACAGTAGTGATAGGCACCATTACTGAGGAGCGGGAGGAGTTAAAGGTAGTGAGAATAATCACTATTGAGGTAAGGGGAGTTATATTGATATATTGAGTTATATTGATAGAGTACACTATTGGGGTAAGGGGAGGAGGTATAGGTAGGGATAGAAATCACTATTAGACCCCTTTCACACTGAGAAGGAAGTGTCCCAGCACACCAGGATCTCCAAAATGGGGTCCAAAACATTAATCACATAGTATCAAAAAATAAAAGTGACCGCCACATGCCTGATGAAGGGGTCCTGCGTGGCTCCGAAGCATGTATATTATTTATCTAGCGCACCCACCCTTCTCTTTACTTGCCTTGTTCGGCTCCTCGCAGGAATAGAGGGGCACACCGCGCCACAAGCCCGTACCCTCCTGTGTGAAGAGGTTGAGCGGTGTTGTTTATGGGTCCTCCACAGTCAGACAGCCAGAGAATGTTTCTCACCTCTATATTAAATAAAGACAAGTCCTTGTATCCCCACAGTAACTTGAATGTCCACACCAACTGCAACTCCAACGTAGAGTTTATTTTCTTGTAAAACACAGTCTCTGACAGAAAAGGTTGGAGGGAGGACAGGACAGCTTACGGTGTGGAAGAGGTCCAGGCACAAACGTAATTAAATTCACTGCTCCGATTCTCAAGCAGACTCAGCCCATTCGGATAGTCTCCCTAGCTTGGGACTAGCAGCCGATATGGTACTCAAACTTTACCCAAAGTCTCTGCCACAGACCCAGTGAACTTGGTCTCTGCCACAGACCTGCTGAACTTGGTCTCTGCCACAGACCCGGTGAACTTGGTCTCTGCCACAGACCCGGTGAACTTGGTCTCTGCCACAGACCCGGTAAACTTGGTCTCTGCCACAGACCTGGTGAACTTGGCCTCTATTAAGGAGAAGACATCCCTCCAGAGAGTTACCGGGACCCTTCCTTCACCGTGACTTCTGCACCAGTCCCTCGGAACAGTTCCTCCCCTGGCCTCCTCATCTAGGATACGGGTCCCCTCGCAAGGTGGCACCCTGAAACTCCTCGATCCTTGGTGGGCTCCAGCCGAAGATGCTGGACCCAGGCCTCTGTTGCAGCCCCAGGACTAAAGGTGCTTGGGACTGATCCACCGACCTCCGCCCCTGAGCCAAAGGTGCCCAGGACGGACAGGAACGCACACCTCCCTGGGGTAGGACCCCCGCCAACGAACCCTTAACAGGCAGCGTCTGCCCCTTTTATATCCTCTCCCAGCATGCATAGCAGGCCTACCACACCCACCGTACGGCTGCCGAGAGGGGACACACAAGGTACAGCACTGGATTAGCGGTTCGACCCTGGCCTACTATAGCAGCGCCACCAGCAGGCCACAGGGAACTATACACCAATGCTCTCCCTGCAGACAAAAATGGTTGCAAGAACTCTAACAATTAGGGTGCTTGGGCATAACTACCACCCAACACTTCCCCTAAATTTAGCACCCCGCTACATTTATTATTTATTTTTTGATATTATGTGATTAAAGTTTTGGACCCAATTTTGGTGGTCCTGGTGTGCTGGTGACACTTCCTTCTCATGATTGCAGTCGGCTTCAGCCGCTGGTCATTTCAGCACCCAATCTAAGATACAGCCATTTCTGCAGGAACGTGTGCGTTGGGAGTATTGCATTGGATGCCCTTTTACACTGAGGCGCTTTTCAGGCGCTTTCACGCTTAAAAAAGCGGATGAAAAAGCTCACGAAAACCAATTTCCATTAAAATCCACGAATGCTTTCACATTAGGGCAGTGCGCAGGCAAGGCGGTGAAAAAAATGCCCCTCTCCATTGAAATGAATGGAAAGCTCTTCAAAAGCGCCTGAAAAGCTCCTCAAAAGCGATAAGCATTATTATTGATATAGAGGGAGGAGTTATACGTATCGATAGGAATCACTATCAAGATAATGGGAGGATTTTAAGGTAGCAATAAGCATGATTAGGACTTATGATGAGGAACGTTCTTTTCAAATGCTGCATTTGCTCTTCAAATCAAATTGTGTGTGGTTGAACTTGAAACGCAAAGTTCGAAAAGAAGGGGCTGCGATCATCTTGCTTTGCCTACAGTTCCAATGTAAATCAAAAGAACATGTTGCATCCAAACAAACGTGAAGCAGGTCTGAACTCCCATGTGCACCGCTCAATGGGATTTTGTTGATGTGTGTTCCTAAGACAGGAAAACAACGCCCGCCAACATGAGGCCCTACCGTGTTATTGGGAGAAGGTATAGGTAGAGACAGCCATGATTGAAGAGTTAAGGACAGGAGTTGTGGGTAGTTGTAGGCACCTGGTAATGGGAAGAGATACAGGGAGCGGGGAGCAGGGTTAAATGTAAGGTGACCAGATTTCCTAAATGAAATCCGGGGACGTATTTTTTTTTTACTAGTAATGGCGGCGATCAGCGACTCATAGCGGGACTGCGATATTGCGACGGACAAATCGGACACTAAGTGACACTTTGTGGGAACCGGTGACACTAATACAGTGATCAGTGCTAAAAAATATGCTGGGTGGGGAGCGGAGATCACTCCGCCAGGGAAGGCAAGGAGATAAACAGGCAGGTGGCTGGTCAGGACTTGAGCGGAGGCAGAAGAACATGCGAGCGGACGCGGAATGGGCATGCACCCAAAACTGAAGAAATGGTCCCTCTGCTTTGACCAGCACATGATCATCAGAAAGGGGCACAGTTAATTGAAAAAATACACCCCCCCTAAGCTAGTAGGAGCGGCAGAGCGGGGGTGTGTAATTCAGATTTTTTTTTTAAATTCTGCACTGACTGTCTTTGAAATTGCCCCAGCCCCTGTTCAAATCCTATCCGGGGACAAAACCGGGGACAGACTTGGTCCGGGGACAATGTCCTCAATCCGGGGACTGTCCCCGGAAACCGGAGATGTCTGATCACCCTAGTTAAAGGGAGATGCTTGGAGTCCCAACACAATGGACTGCACAATACAATACGTTGATTGTCGGAGTACGACCAGGAGTTTTATATTTACATCCTTTTTACATCCAGGCAGTATACGGTATATACGATCACAAAGACATCTTACCATAAGCTCCATCAGGGGGGCTCTTCTCTGTGTCATCCTCCATGACGGTTGGCGAGGTTCCAGCTGTGGTTGGCCCCTTAGTGTCTGGTCCTGTTGCTCGGGTGGTGCTGCTATCCTTGTGCACTCATGCAGGGTCCCTATGCTGTTGTTGTGGCTGCCTCCCTTCTTTTCTCCATATATGAGATCACTGTCCTCCAGGCACTCAGCCCCCTCCTCCTCCTCCTCCTCCTATACAGATGATGAATTCCTCAGCCCCTCTCCACCACTCTCTGCAGAGCCCTGGCCGTGCCCACATCCTTCATAATGAGCACACACCCTGCAGATTTCAGGCCAATAGTGAAGAATGGGGCGTGGGGAAAGTGGGTGCTGCCCTTATGAAATGCAATCCGCTACCTTAATGCAGTCAAAGTGGGGTCTTCCTTAAAGGGGCAAGCTCTCTTAACACATGAAATTAAAGGGGTATCCCTCCTGGAGTACAATCTTACAGTCAGTGAATTTCCAAATAAAGGCTTGTATTATGTTTGAAATAAGTTGTTTTTTTTCTAAATATGTATGCTTTGTCTGATTTAAGTGCATTTTAAAAGGAACATTCCATCTTTAACCCCTTGTCTACCAAGGTCTTTTTACAACTGTCCTGGTATTCAAGTGGTTAAAAAAAACTCACAAGCTGTTTTTTTTTAACCGGTGATCGGCTTTCATGTAAGGCCCCATTCACACTTCGCATAGCGAGAACGCACGTTCCTGGTCGCATTTTTTGCATGTTTCCGCACGTCGTGCATAGGGAAGCCCTTTCACTGGAATAGGCTGCCCTATGCTTGACAAACGTGCCAAAGAAGCCCCTGCACATTTTCAGGTGTAGAGTGTTGCGTGATTTTCAGCATGCATTTTGGCGCATTTGTACCGCGTTTTCCACGCGACAAACCACGCGTCTGCTAATTGCATTTGGACTGCCATTACAAATTAATGGCATTACAAGTGGGGTGCGTGTTTTCAATGCATTTTTTACTCATTCCCAAAACAAGCGCTCATTTCCTAAGCGTTTTGTCACTTGTTTAGGAAACGCAACGTGTGAATGGGGCCTAAAAGTGATCTGGGCAGCTGTAAAGCCACCCTATCACTTTCAGGCTGCATTCACGTTTAGCGTTTTGTGAACACACATGAAATCGCACTGCGTTTATGCACATTTTTTTGTCCCATGCGTGACAAACTCGGCAAAAAAGCTCATGCACCTTTTTGAGGCTAGGTTCACACCTAGCATTACGCGAACATGCATTTTTTTTTGCGTTGCGTTTTCACACTACACACATGGGTACCCGCTCCCACTTCCACTCAGTTTGCCTAGGCTGTCGGTTCTCAACCTCAGTCCTCAAGCACCCCCAATGGGCCATGTTTTCAGGTTTTCCTTTACTTTGCACAGCTGCTTTAAATCAATATCAATGACATGGTATTAATAAGAGCTATTTTATCTAAGGGAAGTTCCCAAAACATGGCCCATTGGGGGTACTTGAGGATTAAGGGTTGAGAACCACTGGCCGGGGTGATCTGACCCGAAGTTCTCCTCTCCCCCTCCCTCCCTGCAGTCATCTGGGACATGTCACTGGTCCCAGAAGACTGCGGGACCATTCACAATGTGCAGGGCGGCTTGCGCATGCGTAATGGGCACCCAGCTGTGAAGCCGCAAGCTGTCATAGCCGGGTGCCCACAACTGAGATGCAGGGAACTGAAGATGGAAGGAAGGGACATCTCGGGTGAGCACATTGTTGGATTCTGGAACAGGTGAGTGGCTGATTATTAAAAGTCAGCAGCTACAGTTTTTGTAGCTCCTGATTTTTAATAAACTCAAAAATGACCGGAGCTCCTCTTTAGGTTCCTCTGAAATTCATATTTGATATGTTTCCATTATTCCCCCAACTTCTCTAAATAGCTTCTCTGCCTGCAAAAGTCGCAGGAGGGATGCCTGTGAAAATTCTGACACGTACATTAAAGTGGAACTAAAGAACATCCTTATTGTCCACAAATAGTCCATATACATCCACTGCTGAGGCGCAGTGCGATAGACATTGGACTTCCTTCCAACTTGATCAGACTTGGATACTATTTAGGAGCATTTACATGGGCTAAAATGGGACCCAAGTCGGACCAAATTAGTGCGGGAAACCTTTCTAAAGTCGGAGCGACTTGTGTAGCATCAGTTAAGATGGCTCTCATATGAATTTGACATGTCATGCGACTTGAGGTCTCACAAGTCAGATCCCATGATGCAGCAGTGTGAACCGAGCCTTAAAGTGGAACTATATGGAAATAAAATTGACGGACAGGCAGGATTTTTAATACAAAAGAGATATGCTTTGTCTCTTTTGCATTCAGGCTCGGTTCCCACTATCGCCGCATCCATCGCACAGCAGGGGTCCGGTGCGTGCTGGTTCACCGTTTCAGGTCGAATTTCAGCCCGAATTTTGGGCTGAATTCGAACCTGAAACGCACCAAAAAAAGGCACACGTTTTTCCTGCACACCGCACCGGACCTGCTGCGGAGATATGTGAACCGGCTCCATAGAGAGCCAGTCACAGTCTCCTGCTATGCGAATTGAATGCGGGAATAGGTGTGAACCGAGCCTCAAGCTACTTATTATCCGCCCTTGTATGTGCAACTCACGGTACCAATTCGGCAATGCCGAATCTGACTGAACTCCCGCGCATTCGTAGGAGTGACGTCATCCCCGCCTGGCCTTACTACAAATCCCATAGTCCATAATTCCCAGTCTATCTCAGGAGTAAGCAAGGGAGGGGGGCCAAGTTCCTACATACAATGGAGAATGAATAGAGCTATCCTCTACAGGAAGTCTGATTACAGCAGCAATAAAAAGGAGGCCGACAGCAACAGAAGGTTCTTTTCTGAATGAACTCATATTAAAGGTTGGGCTGCCAAATGTCCACCAATACAATCATTGTTCTGTCTATTAATATCCTAGGGAACGGCCAGATCAAGTAACCAACCATCACCTAAAGTCTATGAGCTGCTCAGGGGATAATTACTACAAGTTTCATCTGATTAAACTATCTAGGTGATAAAACATACAAGGACCTCTATCAGTAAGTTACCTACAGCACAGCATTTCTGCAATTTACCCGGACAATTCATTTCTAGAACTCAGCTAGGTCATTGTAGCTTGTTTGTAAATGGTGACCAGAGATCGGGTTGATGTAAGGATATGTACACTTTAGAAGGATTACATTTCTATTACATTTCTAGACGTTACTTGTGTCATGTCCTCATTAATAATGTCCTCATTAATAATTGACAAGGCAGAAAGGTAATAATGAGATCCTTTCAGCTACTGTGAATCATACAATCTACAGAGATCATGTCATTGTACCCTTTATAAATGCCCATGGTTACCATGTACTTCTGGGTGAGTCCAACCTGCCTTAGGTGCTCGTTAACATGTGTCCATCCATTGCCAGTGCAATGTCAGTTCTACAGGAGAATTTTGAAAAAATACCTGTCACCTATATTTCATAGGCACCACATCCCTTAATGTAATAACAACAAAAGGATTTGGAAATGATGGGACTTTTAAGGTGCATAAACCACACAATTATATATCAAAAAAAATTTTTTAATTATAAAGAGTAGAAAAATATATTAAATATAAAACCATCATATGAAATACAGTTTCGGATATGCATAAAGACAAATTTCTCTACATGTTTCGCCGTATAGTTTGGCTTCTTCAGGAGTTTTTGTCACGCAAATACTGAAACGGAAAAAAGGGGGAATATAAACACATGATATTTGAAACACAATTACAACAAAGATAAGGAACAAAAATATGCACAAAATTTATTTAAATGACTGGAAAAACTATATCATAATACACAGGCTCATGTATCAGCAACAATAAAGAAGAAAATGAAAAAAGGGGAAAAAAATAAATATGAAAATGAAAAAAGATAAGGAATATCAAAATTAATGAAAAAATAATTAAATCATTACCTGTAAATTAATGATGGAAAAGCCTGAAAAAGGACTTTTAATTAATAAGCTAACCTCAGGAAGAGCACCTTAGAACAAGGGGTTATACGGTGTATCATAGAGGGGGGAATATTGGCAAAGAAAAACCAAAAGGGGGATGCTGGCAGAGAGGCAGAGGGCCATCTGGGGAGGCAAAAAGGAAATCAATTAAAAGGGAGACAAGAAAAAATTGACAACAGATATATTGGAATATATTAGATATATATTCACAGAGAAATCCACAATCTTATACCTGAAAATCAGGCATCAAATTGGAGACAAAGATGTCTCCAAATTTCCATGTGCTGTGTCCACTCTAAAAAGAAAAGACACATGGTGGAAAAAACTTTCAAAAGGATATTAGAATCTGCAAAAACAGGAAAAGCCCCATAAATCAGAGTCAAGAGGTCAATACCTGGTCAATTGAGATGAAAAATGAGATGCGTCCACAATAGAGAGGCATCGCAAACCGTTGAGGCATCAAAAAGAAACCAACCAATCGGTAATCTACAAGACAAATAAAAAATACCATAAGGTATAGACCTAAGACGCCATCAAGGGGATTCGGGATAAAACCAAAAGAGAATAAATGAAGTACCTTTAACTCATATTGAGACAGTCCTCTCCTCAGGATATCGACCATGTCACTGAAAAAACGCTACATGTCCTTATATATACCCTCCTCCACCATCCCATTGGACGCACAATGGCGCCAAATCAATGGGCGGAGCGGGCACGTCATTACCAACGTCGGTTGCCGCCAGACGTCCAAACCGGAAGTGACTAATCTATCATCCGATAGTCCCATTATTTCCAAATCCTTTTGTCAGTTCTACAGGATCACAAATAATAACATTCTAGCATGTCCTATGAAATGTAAAAAAAAAATTAAGCCTTTAAGTTTCAAATCGCTTACTATAAATATTTGTAATGTAATCGCTAAATGCACTAGTACTGTGTCATTTTGAACTTGTGCTTGTTGGAAAAGACATAGGGAGACATGGCAGGGTCGGCAAAGTTTGCCTCCCCACAGCTTGCAATATGTTTCCACATAAGTACCCTGTGTCATAAATCCTGAAAACTCTCCATGCCTCTTACTAAATACCTTGGATTGTCTACTTTCCAAAAAGAGGTCATTAGGCTCGATATTTGTACTGTCCTTGTATTTTAAGGCTCCACGCCCCCCACCCCAAAGCACCTTACCCCCATGTTGATGGGGACAAGGGCCTCTTCCCGACAACCCTTGCCCGGTGGTTGTTGGGGTCTGCGGGCGGGGGGCTTATCGGAATCTGGAAGCCCCCTTTAACAAGGGGGCCCCCAGATCCCGCCCATCCCCTATGTGAATGAGTATGGGGTACATTGTACCCCTACCCATTCACTAAAAAAAGTAGTGTAGTGTAAAAAAATCCTATTAAAAATCTTCTTCTACTATTCTTCCTTCGGTCTTCCTCCATCTTCACCCTCATCTTCATCCCCTGGTCTTCTCCTTCTCCCCCTGCTTCTTTTTCCGCTCTTCTTCTGTCTTCTTTGTCTGGTGTTCTTCTTCCTCTGCCGCCATTCCCGCCGACGACCCTCCTCCGATGCTGCGTCCCGCTGATCTGTCGCCGCCGATGTCCTGCATTTCTTAAATAAAGACAGGGCGTGACAATTGGATTACGTCATTTGGAGGCCACGCCCCCTTGTGAGGTCACTGACCCATCATGCCCCGGGTGGTTACGTCACAGGGGGTTGGCCTCCGGATGACATAATCCGATTGCCACGCCCCCGTTGTTTATGAAATGCAGGACATCGGCGCCTACAGATTAGCGGGACGCAGCATCATTCACCATACTAATTCACATAGGGGGGGTGGGACCTGGGGGCCCCCTTGTCAAAGGGGGCTTCCAGATTCCGATAAGCCCCCCGCCCGCAGACCCCGACAACCACCATTCAAGGGTTGTCGTGAAGAGGCCCTTGTCCCCATCAACATGGGGGCAAGGTGCTTTGGGGTGGGGGGCGCAGAGCCCCCCTGCCCCAAAGCACCCATCCCTCCATGTTGAGGGCATGCGGCCTGGTATGGTTCAGGAGGGGGGGGGCACTCGCTCGTCCCCTCCCTTTCCTGACCTGCCGGGCTGCATGCTCGGATAAGGGTCTGGTATGGATTTTGGGGGGACCCCCATGCCATATTTTTTGGTGTGGGGGGGCTCCTCCGAATCCATACTAGACCCAAGGGCCTGGTATGAACCTGGGGGGGACCCCGCGCTGTTTTATTTCTCGATTATTTTTTTTTAGCTGGCAATTCTTTTTTTTTTTTACATTCAGCGGGAAGCTCGCTGACAACTGATGACTCATCGTTTGTTAAGGACGCGGCGGCCGACTACCTGGCCCCCTCCTTAGCAACCAGCTATATACAGTGTAAAAAAAAAATGCAAAATGTGTGTTGAAAAACACGGCAAGCACCGCAAAAAGCACTGCAGAAACACTCAAAAGCAACATGCATAGATGTGAATCGAGCCTAATGCCCCATACACACGATCGTTTTTCATGCCGTTAAAAATGCCATTTTTAAAAATGGGCATTAAAACCGATCGTGTGTATGCTCCAGAGCATTTTTATCGACGTGAAAAACGGCCATTAAAAATTTCGAACATGCTCTATTTTTTCACATCGTTTTTCATGTCGTTTTTTTTAACGACGTGAAAAACGATGGTGTGTATGCTTTGACGAGGTGAAAAAAAAACGTGCATGCTCAGAATCAAGTATGAGACGGGAGCGCACGTTCTGGTAAAACTAGCATTTGTAATGGAGATAGCACATTCGTCACGCTGTAACGGACTGAAAAGCAGGAGGCTGAAAAGCGCGAATCGACGCTCAACAAACTTTACTAACATGAAGGGTGGGACCATCCGAACGGAACTTCCCTTTTATAGTGCCGTCGTACGTGTTGTACGCCACTGCGCTTTGCTTGAACGTTTTTTTAAATGATCGTGTGTACGCAAGACAGGCTTGAGAGGAAACATGAAAAAAAACGACGAGAAAAACGTCGGTTTAAAAAATGGCATGAAAAACGATCGTGTGTATGGGGCATAACAGTTGCTTTATGCAGACTCTATTGGGATGGGTGGCATTAACACTGAGCGGTGGAGGTATAGTTCTGAGTAAGAGTGGTAGGTCATTTGTCATGGTCAGCAAAGTCAGTGTGCATAGTGGATGCTAAGGCCTCGTACACACGGCCGAGATTCTCGTTGAAAAAAACATGTCGTTTTTTTCGACGAGATTCTTGGACAAGAAACTTGTCCCGGCCGAGTGTACACACGCTCGTTTCAAAGAACCCGCGGTTCTTTGAAAGGAGTGTACGCGGTGACGTCATCGGCTACGTCGAGCATGCGCTCGTCACATTCGATGCCGTCGCCGCCATCTTGGTATACCCTACGTATGCCTAGGAAGCTACCGCGCATGCGTCAAATTCATTTCGAACATGCGCGGGCTTCCCGGCGGACAGGTAAGTGTACACACACTCACTTTTCTCGTCGAGAAACATGCCGAGGAGAATCTCAACGAGAAAATAGAGAGCAGGTTCTCTATTTTCTCGTCGAGGTTTCTTGTCGTTTTTCTCGACGAGAAACCCGATAGCAGCGTACACACGACCGATTTACTCGGCAAGACCTCTCTGCCAGCAAGTTTCTTGCTGGTTCTTGCCGAGAAAATCGGTCGTGTGTACGAGGCCTAAGGCTGCATTCACACCTGAGCTTAGCGTCTTTGAGCGTTTTTTTATGCACGATTTTGCCAAGTTTTTATACGCGACTTGCACATTTTTATACAGCGTTTTTGAACTTTGCCATTCTTTTCTTAGGCAATAGAGAAAACTATCATCTGTTGCATAATTTGTTGCTAGGTAATTCAGTTTTTTTAGCTTTTTCATTAGCTTTTTTTTCTTTTTATTTATTATTCATTTATTATTGTATTATTTTTTTCATTAGGGTAAGGGGTTAGAGTTAAGGTTGGGTTAGGGTTAGGATTAGGAGTTGGGTTTAGGGTTATGCATTTATTTATTGTTAGGGTTAGAGTATTAATACTACCACTAATAATAATAATAACAATAAATGGCAAATGGTGCGTTTCCATTCATTTCTTTGGGACTAAAAACTCGCCAAAATCTGCCCAATTCAAGCTACAAAAAAAGCTACAGAACTTTTTTGAGATTATATTTTTTTTTTTAGGGTTAAAAAACACACATCCTGGTCCTTTAAAGCAGATTGAACAGCACAGTGCTTGTGCTGTGTAATCTGCCCCCCCTCTAAACTGTAAAAAAAACCTCCCTGAACCTGCCACTTCCTATATGCCCTCTCTATTCTAACCACGATAACCAGGGCTGCTCAGCCCTGACCACCATGGTCAGAGTGCATCACTCCATCCAACACTGCCCTGCCCTGCTCTCCTCTCTCCCCCTCCTTCCTGCCTGTCAGCGCCCTCTCTGTGTCTGTCACTGCTGCGCCCGCTGCTATTATAAAAAAGAAAAACCTACAATGGTCACTTCCAGACCCTCTATTAGATGATGGCATACCACACTTGTAAATCTTACTAAAAACTAGCATTCTAAATAGCTATTTAGAGCTGTCTTCAGGCCGGTCACGTGACTGCTTTACAGCTCCAAGACAGGGCTTCTGCGGGGGAGGAGCCGAGCGACCACGTGATCTCCCCGGCTGACATCAGAGGGAAATCACGATCCCTCCTGCAGTTGCCGTGTATCGGAGCTGAAAAGCGGCCGCGAGTCACATGACCGGACTGAAGACAGCTCTAAATAGCTATTTAGAACATTTGTTTTTAGAAAGGATTTACACAGTATGGTATGCCAGCCTCTAATAAAGCAGCTGGCAGTTTTTAAGAAATAGGTTTAACAAACACTTTAAGGTAAGGTGACCAGATTTTTAAAATGAAATCCGGGGACATATTTTTTTTTTTACTAGTAATGGCGGCAATCTGCGACTCTCTGCCCGTCGCCGCCCACCTCTCAGCCTGTCAAGTCTTACTCTCCGGGCCTCGGCTACTACTGGGAAGATCACTCCACCAGGGAAGGCAAGGAGATAAGAAGCCAGGCGGCTGGCCGGGACTTGAGCCAAGGCAGAAGAACATGCGAGTGGAGCTGAATGGGCATGCACCCGAAACTGAGGAATAATTCCCTCCGCTCCGACCAGCACATGATCATCAGAAAGGGGCACAGATAATGGAAAAAAAATACACCCCCCTAAGCTAGTAGGAGCGGCGGAGCAGGAGTGTGTAATTCAGATTTTTTTTTTATTCTGCACTGACTGTCTTTGAAATTGCCCCAGCCCCTGTTCAAATCCAATCCGGGGACAAAACTGGGGACAGACTTGGTCCGGGGACAGTGTCCTCAATCCGGGGACTGTCCCCTGAAACCGGGGATGTCTGGTCACCCTACTTTAAGGCGACTTGGAGTGGAAATGTGAACCATCTCAATAGGGAATAATTTATTTTTTTCTCCTCCAGCTTTTTGGAACTTTTAGCTTCAAGAACGCTGAGATGTTAATGGGGCCTAAAGGCTGGGCCTGTAGACAAGACTGAGTTTCTAGCGTGAGAATTTGACTGGATCACCAGTGTGTTGGTGCCATGTTGGTGCTCTCATAGTGCCTGGAAAGCTTAAATAGAACTCACAGTCAATCACCATTTCTTGTTCAAATTTTTTACTGAAGGTAAAAAACAAGAAATCAAAGCAAAATGCATCAAAAAGACATCTTCCCCCTGGATTTGGGGAGGTAATCGTATTTTAGTAACATAGTGATGAGTTAGGGACATAGCCCATTTGCAAAAAACAATACAGAAAATCACAGTATAGCAAAATAAAACAACAGATTACCATATAACGTGGGTTAGTTAAGGGACGTGCAGGGGGCTTTGTTTAGGTGGGGTCCAGGGACCATTTTGGTTGTTTAGGTTCATGGTTATTTACCGAGAACTCCAGGTGGAGTCGTCCTGTGGTTTACAAAGAAGCAGATATCTGACGGTCCTCCTGCCGGGTACAGGTTAAGTTGCGTGATAGACACATAATCATTTTTTGATCGAAACTCATGGGGTTTGTAGTTAGACAGGAGTGCTTAACTTCAACATGAGGAGCAGTTAAATCGGTTAGAACTGTGAAGTTTACATCCAGGAGGGAAGAGCCAAAGAGAGGAGGGGAGGACGCAGGAAAGGGGGAGTAGAGAAAGAGGAAGAAGGCAGCTCAGAAGGAGTAGATGAGGAACCAAAGGGGAGTTCATCGGAAGGAGGGGAGAGGAGATGGGGGATCTAGTCTCAATAAGTAAATAAAATGGTAAATATGGTTATTCAGGGTAGCATTAGAGCATCATCAAAGTCAGGGGGCAGATAATAGTCGACCCAAGGTTTGTTAATCACCATTTCAACAGGATTTCACTGTCAATCAAATATCCTGAAAAGGGTGTTTTATTGGCACACGGGGCTGCCTTTAGTCAGAAGGCTTGCACTCATCTGCATAATATTTAACAGGAAATAGAAAGCGAGGCTTGGAATCCATCTCTCTAGAAATGAAAATGGCTTAAAAGCAATATGATTGTAGCACCCTGATGTTTAGGCAGGGTTGCTAGCAAAGTTACCTGCCAAGTGATAGTTGCCTTGGCCGATTGATAGGAGGTCAATTGATTCCACCTATCAGAATAGGGTACTCACCAAAGCTGAGATGCCGAGAGCGGTTCGCTGTTGCGACTAAGTGCAGTCCGCCCCCTGGAGGTGGTACAGAGGGTGGATGGCACAAAGAGGCACAAGCTACCAGCAGGCAGGGTAGAGCTTGCGTGGAAGTCCTGTAGAAATGGAGCAGGGACCGATGGGTATCAGGATCCAGCAGGAGAAATCAGGTAGAAGTCCAGGGCAGGCTGAGGATCAAACACAGGTAAGCAGACAATCCAGGTCACAGGCTGGGGGTCAAGGCACTGGAGACAGGAGGCAAGACTGGGTCGCAAGCAGAAGGTCAAGGCACAGGAGACTGAAGGTGAATCTGGGTCACAGGCAGAGGGTCAAACACAGGAAACAGGAACAAAGTCCGTAAAACAAGCAGAGGTCGGGTCCAGGAGAAGATCAGAGTAGGTCAGGGTAAATCCGGGTCACAGCAGGTAATTTATCAATCAACAGGAAACAGGAACTCAGGTACAGGAAGCTGAAGACAAACCAGCAATTCCTCTGAGCACTTGCTCAGTTTTTATAGGCAGCCAGGAAGTCATGTGGAAATCATGTGGTGCGTGTCATGTGACGGCCAGTCTGCAGCTGAAGGTTTCTCTGACAGCTTCTCACTGCTGCCATCTAGTGTTCAAAGTATAATATGTTTCTTCATAATATGTTTCTCTGACACCACCCTAATTCTGGAATAGCTGCACATCTCTCTTCTGTCACTAGATGGCTGGGTATCTGGTGGCATTAGATATAACAAGGGCATTGCAAGGACAGATTAGGAATAGATAGGGTGTCGCAACCAATGGGCAGGGATTTTCTTGGGTCCCTTGGCCTGCTGGGAGAGCCTATTTATTTGGGTGAGGTCAGGTGATCAGGGTTCTGTGCTACCTGGACGGCTGTCTGGGTGGATGTGTGTTGTACTGCCCCGGGCTGCTAGGCCAAAGCCTGAGGCCTATCCCGGGGACATCTGGCTGCTAGGCTGTCTGAGGACCTAACCAGTCGTGGTCGGAGGTAGAGGGGAAGCTGTCGCCACTAAGGGACCATCCACCTTATTACCAGGGGCCACCGTGAATAACTGAAGTAAGTACCAGAGCAGTATTCTCACCAACCGGGGACGGTGAAAAATTGGGAATCTTCAGCAGGTGTCAAGTCAGGGACCCAGCCAGCGGAGGTGACGCTTGCAGAGCAGTCTTGTGTGCCAAGCCAGGGACTGAGCAGGCCAGTGGGGTGATGCTTGAGTAGTATCTGTGAGTGCCAAGCTAGGGACCCAGCAGGGACGTGGGGGTGACGCTTGAGGAAGATACTCTGTGAGAAGATTGAAAGAGCTCAGGAGATCCAGTGGCAGTGGATCAGCGGGTCTAGGTGATAGACTGGGACCTCAGTTCAGTGAAGATTTAAGAAGGAGATTGTGGAGGAGCTGAAAGAGTTCATTACAACCTTTGTTAGTGTAGCAGGGGTTTAAATTTAGGGGGATACACCTGGGTGGTAGTATGACCCAGGTGTGTATAAATCATGAAAGGATTTAGACCATTGTTAATTCGTGGAGGACTTGGTGGTGTGTTGTTCTCCTTGACCTGTGGGTGGCGGGGTTCCCACAGGTCTAAGGTAGATTCACTGCCGCAGTGCTGGCCTTTTTGTCCCCTGTCAGCGATGGTACGGCGAGGGCAGGGAACCCGCCGTGACGTCGCGGGAGGGGATAAAGGGGAGAGACGCCCTCACCACGAGGTCTTTTTCCTGCATCGCGCGCCCAGGCACCTTCGGCCTGGGTGCGGGCGGTTCGGAGTTCCGGCCCAGGCGCCCTAGGCCTGGTCGGAGCAGAGTTGGCGTCCATCCTAGGCACCTTCAGCCTGGGGTGAGGTACTAAACCGGAGGCCTGGGGCCCAGTGACTTCGACTGGGTCCCGCAAGGGCGGAGGAGTCCGAGGGTCCCTGAGGTGGATGGGGCCCATGTCTGAGGTGAGGAGGCCGGGGAGGTCACCCGTCCGAAGAGTCCGGAGCAGCATCAACCCGGTGACGGATGGGCCTCCCGTAACTCCCTTGGAGGGACATCTTCCCCCTGACAGGGGCCACAACGCAGCGAAGGTACTCCTATCTGCATTCTATTGAGTCGCTGGTAGAGACTCACAAGTTCTAAGTTCTCTCTAGCCAAGGCTATAGTAACCGCTGGTGAAACCACAGTGGTTTAGCGTACAATCAGGATAGTGCCTCGACCTGCTCACCCCACCGTATTGAACTGTTATTGGGTCTCAACCAGTTGGCTGGCAAAGAACTGTTTGATTGTGAGTGTGACAATAAAACAAGTGTTGGACCCTAATCGGTGTGTGGGACTCTGGTTAATGGGAGCAAAGGGAAGTGTCAGCACAGCAAGACTTGGTCATTAACTGAAACGCACAGGCCCGAGGAAAATAACTGGTACTGGCCTTCACCTCACTCACTGCCATGGGGAGGACATGGGCCGTAGTGCATCTTACTCTCACATACAACATACCCCTAGACAAAATGGATGGAGTGAGGGCGCTACACGTGGGGGCTTGTGAGTCCGGGATGATGTGTGTTTTAACCATGGAACTAAGAACGGCTGTGTTTGAACTTTGCTGCCCGGAGGAGTTCCGAGTGGGTCGGCCATGTGATCGGCCAAAGTGCATCCCTGCTCAAAGTCGTGGAAATTACCCTAAGACGGGAAAGGCCCATGCGGAAGAGCGAGAAGAGGGAGAAGTCCAACCGTGTGACGTACTACATGTGGGGGCTTTTACTGCACTGCGCCATGAGGCACCCCATGACTACACAGTTCGTGGGCGGAGTTCGATGGAAGCCCGCGAAAACGTGCAAGTTGTGGGAGGAGTCTGGTCATGTGGAAGGACACACGTTGAGACTCCGGCGCGGGGTCAGTGCGTGATGGAGCAGCAGACAGTCGGGATGGCCTCAAGCTCCCCGTGGATTCCGGTTCCCTACCCCACGAAGATAACTACCGTTGCTGCTCCCCTTACAGACACGGGGATAAGACTCAGGCCCAGAGGGCAGTTGGCTCTGTATATTTCTGCAGAGACACGGAGGCCCTCGCCGTGATCTGTCCCGGATGCTCGGGACTGGTGGTCGACCTGAAGCCATTCAGGCGTTGTGAAGCATGCAGAGAATTTCTATTCGAGGTGGAGCCATCCACAGTACGGCCTCGGGCCCTTCGCCTCAACTGCCTCACAGGTACCGCTACTCCGGAAGGGGAGATCCAGGCCTTTGCGGAGGTCCCCGTACGCACTGACCAGGGCGACGTGACTGCCCAACCAGAGATTGGAAGAGAAAAATCAGAGGATGCTGCTTCGGTCACCACAGATTCCCTGCTTCCACCTCCAAAGAGGAAAGTCGGCCTGGTGCAGGCATCCTGTGGTCGTGGTCGAGCTTCACCCCGTCGCTTGCCGGGCCTGGATGGATCCGGTTGGAAGAGTCCTGGACATCCCTGTGCTTCAAAAGGTCAAGGTGAGCCAGGGGCTGGGACTGTGGTGTTGGTTGGAGGTGTCAGGAGTCCACAGTCGGTGGAACCCGCCAGGGAGGGTGATTCCGTGTCAACCGGGAATTACCTACCCGCAGAGATGTATGACACCTCCGACCTAGAGTCGCTGTCGGACTGTGGGGACGACGGTGAAATAGACAAACTTTTTCACCGCAAGGGCTGGGACAAACGCCCATTACCTGTGTTACGTGCACCACGAGATTCGCCTATGTCCATAGGAGACAGCACGCCCCGGGCAGAGGCCCCGGAGCCTACGAGGAAGCCTAGTCCTTTGCTTGTCCTTCCACCATCCGCAGCATCACCTGTTCTGGTGGCGGGGACACAACGCGCATCACTACGGGCACCAAGAGCAAAGCCATCAGAGGTAGTGAAAGTACCTCGGCATCCAGAAGCCATTGTTCCGCCAGGAGAAGGGGAGCGGGCCACGATGCCTCCTTTGGCCCGAATGCAGCGGCTTTTCTGCCAGAGGGTCGCCCGTGAGTATGGATGGGAATATCCTTACTTGCCTCGGGACTTACTTTTTGAGGTTGAAGTTCTACGGCAGTGGTGGTATGATGAGTTTGTTTGGGAGAAGCTTAAAGTGCCTCATGCCCGTCGGTATTTGGCTTGTTCACCCTCAGTGTCCAAACAATTCAGAGACTGCAGAGCAGAATGGATGTGGGGCCGCCATATCCATGCAGACAAGGTGCGCATCTGCAGGAAGGATGGAGAGGAAATCGATTATTCGGTGGAAACTTTCGATCAGCACCTAAAGCTCCTGTTTTTGCCGGATCCAAAGTTTTATTTGTGAGGAGAGACAGAGAAGAAGGAAAGAACTCTCCTGTATGTTTTTTTTTGCTGTTGAACTTTCTGGAAGTATCCTTGCCGGTTCATCAGAAGTGCCCTAGTTTTTTTTTGTTTGGGCTTTTCTACTCATTGGAGAAATGAGAGCTGTTTGTTGTTCTCTCTTTCTTCACACGTCAGAGATAAAGACTTTGGGGTAGAATCAGAGTAGGGACACCAGAAGAAGGAAGACTCCACCAAGTGTCATTACCACGGCACTGTCACCAGGTGGCAGTGTTGCGCAACGTTTGTTTTTTTACACTTGCATCACCTTACTCTTTGGAGCGAGTGAGTCTTTTCGGCTGATGGACTCATTCATTCCAAATTAACACAAATGTGTTAGGATGTTGTGTTTTTGTTTCCCTTTCTGCAGGAGATCCGTCTGTCAAGACTGCTGAGTGTGGGGTGGTTCTTAGACAGTGATGGGAGGGATTGTATGTGTATACATGGTCAGATGGTTTTATTGCAAAAGTTTATTATTTCATGTTTCCCCTTTCCCTTGAGCAGGCCTTGGCACAGTTAGGATTCAAATTTGAGGGATGGCCTCTGGGGTCAGGCTTATGTTACCACTCTTTGGGAGACATGGACTTGCACCAGACGCTGGGGACCAGCGTCAAATCACTAGGGGGAGAGTGTAGCGGGGGTTTAAATTTAGGGGGATACACCTGGGTGGTAGTATGACCCAGGTGTGTATAAATCATGAAAGGATTTAGACCATTGTTAATTCGTGGAGGACTTGGTGGTGTGTTGTTCTCCTTGACCTGTGGGTGGCGGGGTTCCCACAGGTCTAAGGTAGATTCACTGCCGCAGTGCTGGCCTTTTTGTCCCCTGTCAGCGATGGTACGGCGAGCGCGGGGAACCCGCCGTGACGTCGCGGGAGGGGATAAAGGGGAGAGACGCCCTCACCACGAGGTCTTTTTCCTGCATCGCGCGCCCAGGCACCTTCGGCCTGGGTGCGGGCGGTTCGGAGTTCCGGCCCAGGCGCCCTAGGCCTGGTCGGAGCAGAGTTGGCGTCCATCCCAGGCACCTTCAGCCTGGGGTGAGGTACTAAACCGGAGGCCTGGGGCCCAGTGACTTCGACTGGGTCCCGCAAGGGCGGAGGAGTCCGAGGGTCCCTGAGGTGGATGGGGCCCATGTCTGAGGTGAGGAGGCCGGGGAGGTCACCCGTCCGAAGAGTCCGGAGCAGCATCAACCCGGTGATGGATGGGCCTCCGGTAACTCCCTTGGAGGGACATCTTCCCCCTGACAGGGGCCACAACGCAGCGAAGGTACTCCTATCTGCATTCTATTGAGTCGCTGGTAGAGACTCACAAGTTCTAAGTTCTCTCTAGCCAAGGCTATAGTAACCGCTGGTGAAACCACAGTGGTTTAGCGTGCAATCAGGATAGTGCCTCGACCTGCTCACCCCACCGTATTGAACTGTTATTGGGTCTCAACCAGTTGGCTGGCAAAGAACTGTTTGATTGTGAGTGTGACAATAAAACAAGTGTTGGACCCTAATCGGTGTGTGGGACTCTGGTTAATGGGAGCAAAGAGAAGTGTCAGCACAGCAAGACTTGGTCATTAACTGAAACGCACAGGCCCGAGGAAAATAACTGGTACTGGCCTTCACCTCACTCACTGCCATGGGGAGGACATGGGCCGTAGCGTATCTTACTCTCACATACAACATACCCCTAGACAAAACGGATGGAGTGAGGGTGCTACATTAGAAACTGTTCAAGTCTTTTGCCATAGGAGACAGCGTCTACACATGCAGATGTGGTGTCCGGCTGGATGCCTTTCCCTGCATGGCTGTCTACCTATAGAAGTCTCAGTGTCTGCTAATTGACATTGCAACTATTAAAGGGTGTCCTGGCCCCAGCCCTCTTTCCCACAGTTCTGTCAAGAGAAAATAAATCTCTTTGCATTCAAGAAGTGTCTGGCGCCTATTAATCTACCTTACATTGCACCCACCATGCCTCGTAACCCACTCTACACAGAAGGATGTAAGCTGTCCCTAACTCAGGAGGTCACCATTAGGCCTGGAGAGGCCCGGGACTTGGCTACATGATTAAAACGCAGTGGCTTCTTTTTGGAGAGAATTCCTGCCGGAGATTATTTAGAGGAAATCCCCCAAGAGGGAACCTAGACAGCAATAGAGACTTGACAGAGGCTCTAATATTTTCCTCCTCTATCCAAAGGAGTTGGGCTTTAAAATGTATTTAACTTGGTACGTTGCTAGCTGTGAATAATACATACCAGCGATGAAAAACCACATCCTGACAAGATGGGCTCAGAGGCATGAACTGAAACTAGTCTTCCATCACCAGCGGAAAACAGGTCATGCACCCATAAGCTGACACGTGAATGAAACGTGTTCCTAGGTGAAACTTTTGTAGAAGTTATAATCAAAGGGAAGATGAGCTGTCCTCTCCTCAAACAGGCTGACATCATATTCAAGGTCAGGTTTTGTTTAGGGCCTCATAACACGGAATATCTCTCTTTCTGCAGTACAGTTCCCCTACAATAACAAGTTGTCCCCCCCACCCATGTCACATGGAATGTCCTGTTGGGTGAATGGCAGCATACAAGTTGCCGCAGAAGGCAGGGCTAGGTGTGCACCATTTTTTTGTTTTGCTGACTGGGTTCCCCACTCCTGCACAGCCAGGCAATAAGCATTTTCCGCTTTCATCCAGACACAAGGAACAGTCTTTGCCCTGGTTCACACTGGTGCGTTTTGCCAAATCGCATGTCAAAACGCCGGTATTTGCCGCAAATTGCGGGCAATGGAACCGTCCTAATCGGTGCGACGTCGCATCTGTACTACTTTTTGCGATTTCGGGCCGCGATTTACATTGACATCTGTGCAGAAACCTGCACAGATGTCCCTGTAATCGCGGCCAAAATCAGGACTGACAGGCAGGAGTGAAATCGTGTGAGTTCAGCTGAACTCGCACGGCTTCACTCCCACAGCCCCAGTGTGAACCTGGGCTTTGAGCTTGTTTTTTTGTTGTTTATGTAGCACTGGGTAAGTGCTAGAAGAGAGTATAGTTTTTGGTCTTTCTGCTTACCAGGAAAATGGTCAGGTAAAACTTATGCCCTGTACACACAATTGGTTTTCCCGTCGGATAAAAAAACTGATGGTTTTCCCGAAGGAATTCCTGTCAAGCCTGCCTTGCATACACACAGTCACACAAAAGTCCGGTGGACTTTTGACTGCCAAGAACGCGGTGATGTAAAAGACTACGACGAGCCGAGAAAATGAAGTTCTATGCTTCTGAGCATGCGTTGATTTGTTTCCGAGCATGAACGTTTTTTTCCCCTCAGAAAAGCATACAGACGAATGGTTTTCTCGCCAGGATTTTTTCCTGACGGGAAAAAAGAGATACTGCTCTCTTTTTTTGTCCAGCAGTTTTTCCGGCCAAAAGCTCTCATAGCAGTTTTCCCGTCTGAAGAACCGGTCGTGTGTACGAGGCATTGCTTTCTGCCTACCAGGGAGCAGGATCTATTGGTTAGGTCTGCGTATTGTACTCAGGTGCAGCTCAGCTTGCTCTGACTGTCCCCCACTGGTCCAATAGGAAGGCATATTGGACAGTGGAAGGGGACCTGACAAGTGAGTGCACAGGCTTTTGTTACAGCCCTCGCAATTGGCAGAGGAAAAGTGCTGCATTGCATGCTGGGATACTGTATAAAAGCCAGAGAACATGCGCTCAGAGTTAGTTGAGCTGGGGATGGGGAACAGAGTCCAGGAGGGAGAGAGGCAGCTGCCCTCTCCTCCATGGAAGAGGCTGTGTGGCCCTGGGTGTTGTCACATGAAACGATATAATAAAATATTTACAAAAATGTGAGGGGTGTACTCACTTTTGTAAAATAAAGTGTGTATATATATATATATATATATATATATTGTGACAGCAGGAAGGTAAAGTCACCTGGTTGCATCCAGGGGGGTAGATATATTTCGCCCAGATTCAGGCTTTACGCCGACTTATACAACTAGGTGGAGAGTTGTATAAGGCTAGTGGGCTCATGGATGACTCATACCTCTAGGGAGAGTGTGGGGCGTCGTGCAGACAGGGAGTTGATGAGACCAGCTGAAGCTTGTCAGCTCATTTAGGCCTCTATAAGAACTCCCAGCTTCATTAGATGTTAGCTCATGCCTGGAAGCAGACCTGTGTGGACTTCCTGGAGAGAGTGAACCCTTGTGCGGTGAGACAAAGCCTGTGTGGCTATTTGCTTGGACATTTAAAACCAGGGACTTAGGGACTAGGACAGCACTAGGCTGATCCCAGTTGTTAGTTAGGAAACCTGTATGTTTAGTCAGAGGTCAAATTGACCAGGATTTATTTTGTTTA